>OY757931.1:18472143-18554643 GCA_963585895.1 Sepioteuthis lessoniana | reverse complement strand
TACGAAAAATGGAACTAACAAAGCAAAATTAAGAGGAATAAAGAATAAATAAAGAAATAAAGAAATAAAACAAACGTAAACAAAACAAAAAAATGAAGGTAATTCATATTGAAAGATAGAATTCAAAATGAATTAAAACTGGAGACTGCAGTTGCCATTCAGAAACGCAGAAAGATATCGAAAATAGAAAAAAAAAGCAAATAAGATGAATAACCAACACACACACACACACACACACACACACACACACACACACACACACACACATATATATATATATATATATATATATATATATATATATATATATATAAATCTGAATGTGGGGAAAAGAAAATACGTCGAAAGAAGAATAGAAAAGTACGAGAAGAAGAAGAAGAAGAAGAAGAAGAAGAAGAAGAAGAAGAAGAAGAATAGAAAAGTACAAGAAGAAGAAGAAGAAGAATAGAAAAGTACGAGAAGAAGAAGAAGAAGAAGAAGAAGAAGAAGAAGAAGAAGAAGAGAAAAGAAGAAGAAGAAGAAGAAGAAGAAGAAGAAGAAGAAGAAGAATAGAAAAGTACACGAAGAAGAAGAAGAAGAAGAAGAAGAAGAAGAAGAAGAAGAAGAAGAAGAATAGAAAGGTACAAGAAGAAGAAGAAGAAGAAGTAGAAGAAGAAGAAGAAGAATAGAAAAGTACAAGAAGAAGAAGAAGAAGAAGAATAGAAAAGTACAAGAAGAAGAAGAAGAAGAAGAAGAAGAAGAATAGAAAAGTACAAGAAGAAGAAGAAGAAGAAGAAGAAGAAGAAGAAGAAGAAGAAGAAGAAGAAGAAGAAGAAGAAGAATAGACAAGTACAAGAAGAAGAAGAAGAAGAAGTAGAAGAAGAAGAAGAAGAAGAATAGAAAAGTACAAGAAGAAGAAGAAGAAGAAGAAGAATAGAAAAGTGCAAGAAGAAGAAGAAGAAGAATAGAAAAGTACAAGAAGAAGAAGAAGAAGAAGAAGAAGAAGAAGAAGAAGAAGAAGAAGAAGAAGAAGAAGAATTCTTACAAGAGAGGCACCGAGTCTTGAGAGAAATTCTGAATGACCAAATAGAAAAGAGAAAAAATTTGGATCTGTAAACGTTGATAGAGAATTACCCAGAGACAACAAGAAACAGAATAAGGGTAAATAATGAAGTTATTGAATTACTTGCACAAAAATCGAAGCAAGTACATCATTTTTATGCTTACCATCTTCGTTGGAAACAAGCAATTTGCAATAGTTTTAAATAATAGGCTTTTCCATCAATTGTCTAAGTAAAAAGGATATCTTATTATTCGCAATTTAGTATAGACTTGATTAACAAAATTCTTCAATACCATTGACAGAAAACAAGATAAAATTTGTATATTATTTATAACAATCCCCCAGTGCTAAAACGGTTGTTCTCGAAATGAAAATAAAAGAGAAAACAAAATGGAAATCGCTGTGTTTGAAAGCTAGTGTATTCTGCAAATTACAATAAAAGCATCTTTTGAATATTCGAAGAGTTTGGAGAGACAGAGAGAGACAGAGAGATAGAGAGAGAAAGAAAAGAAATCCTGTTTAATTTGCCCATAACACATGTATCTGACAGTAAAGAATAGTGGTTATACAATGAAAACGTTCATATCTCGAAATATAGTTTGCATTTTTTTTATCCTATTCAAGAACAATATTTATTCAATTACAGAAGACTAAAATAAAGCAAACCAAAAAAAAAAAAAAAAAAAAGAAAAAGTAATCAAAGTGAAACAATTTGCATTTTATAATGAATTAAACAGTCCACGAAACCATTGGTCCCCAACATTTATAGCGATACATCATTTTCTTGTTTAAATTGAAATATTATAATAACTTTTAAGTTATAAATAACATAGGGAAATAATAATCTTATCATTAAACTACATTTAAATCCAAATATAACTGGCAGCTTTAAGAAACAGATCAAGGAAACCAAACAAAAACGAGTTTGGCGCTAGAAAAAAAATGCACTTCGAAATTCTAACATTCTAATTTCAAATCTTGAAAGATTATTTTAACTCGCCTGAAGATATGAAGTAATATTCAAAGAATTTTTCTAATTGTAACGAGTCGACCCTACACATAAATATATATAAAGATTTCACAGATTGAGAACTATAACAGCCGTATATATATATATATATATATATATATATATATATATATATATATATATATATATATGCGTATGTGTGTAGAGGGGTGTGTATATATAAAGATTTCAGAGATCAAAAACCCTTATAGTCGTAAATCATATATATATATATATATATATATATATATATATATATATAATCTACGACTATAAGAGTTTTTGATCTCTGAAATCTTTACAATGCATAGAATTACACTGCATTATTGAAATATATCTTAAATATAAAATAAGACAATATTAAAATCGAATAAAACTTTACGATTCTATCTTCAGGTCAGTTAGTATTCAACGCCTAATATATCTAAAACATACACACACACACACACATATATATATATATATATATATATATATATATATATATATATATATATATATATATATACGTGTGTGTGTGTGTGTCATAGAGATTTTTCGGGTCTCTCAGACTACGCACAAACAAAAATAAATTACTAAACCTGTAGAATGATTGAATTCGGTTTACGGTCCGCATTATAGGTCTCTTGATTGTATTTTCCCCAAACATTTACGTGCCGTTTGTGCAATACACTTTTTATTGTCCTTTCTGCAAATTCCAATGAAATAAATCCGTAAGCTTACGTATTTACCTTCCTCTCAAGATGTGACACAAATTCAATGCGGAATTCATCAGGTTTAAACTCAGAGTTTTTCATTCTCTTAGGTTGGTGGCCTAACCAAGGCTGAAGAACCTACACTGCCATACTATTTATCCATTTCTGGAAGGAAAATAATTGGATTCATACCCTCCCTAAGGTTAGAAATCATATGTGAATTGCAATCATCCTCGTCCTGGATTTGAACTCTTGTCGCCGTGTCTTTTTCATTCGACGATAATCATTACACAACGGGCACCCCTCCCCGTAGTATATCATTCTAATTATGCCCTGAGTGGAAAAATAAAACCGTTTAACCAGTATGATTGACGTCCATTGAATTCAAGGTCAATGTGAGATCATGGCTCTCATTGGATGGTTTCATTCAGATGATCAAAGCGGTTCTAGAGATAGAATAAGTTATTCAGTTCGTGAGAAAAGCCAAGCCTGAGCAGTTGAACGTTCCATCTTGTATCTCATACGCCGTTTAGGCCAAGAAGGTAATAATTAAAAGCTTCTAAAAATAAAGGCAATATGTACACGTGAAACTTTGGACGCATTGTTATTCCACATCAAAGAATGAGAGCAAAGACGTCAGGACAAAAGAGACATCAGACTGATTGAATGACAAGACGATTGACGAGAGACGGAGGGAAGAACGAACTGATTCACGGAGACATGAAAAGTACTCTGAACGTCCATGTAACAAATAACTGAAACGGCCAAAAAGAAAGCGCTAATTAGTATATATCCAGATTGGGTATGTAACAATATCATCATCAAAATAAAGAATAATAACGAAATAAAACTGTGTTGTTATCAGCTGAGGCTGTAGAATACACCGACAGCATCTCTCTAGGGAGGTAAGACCCCTCTCCAACGAGTAACCTGGATATGATACTAAACAATCTTTTGGCGTCAAACCGTCCTGCAGTTTAGGGAATGCGGATTATCCCTTTATTGCCATTGCTCCAAGGTCCACTTGAAACCGGTGTGATAGCACCTGATAGGGTCCTATAAATGGGGCAAGTAAAACTGTTTAACGCTTAAACTGGGTGCAAACAAATAACTTATGTTAAATAGAACTGTTTGATCATTTAACTGTGTGTAAACAAAAGACCGATGTTCAATTGAATTTTCAGTGATATGTAGCAATACTTGGAACTATTAAACTATGTTGACTTACATTTACAAATCATATATATCTAACAAATATGTATAAACCGGATTTGGCAGAGAATAATTGCCATGAAATGGTCACTATAAACCAAAGTAAACCTGCGTTGTTGAATAAGTAAAGTTTATCTCAGATGGTTACGTCGGTGATATAAAAATCTGGAAACCCAGCATTCCCCCCATTTTTTTTTTTTGAAAGAGTGTATTGATATGATTAAATTCATAACAGTGGACATATAAAGATGTGAATTTCTTAAACTTCCGAGAAAAACCTTTGATGCCAAATTCAAAAAAGTTCAAGTGCGTCTCGACATATGATTAGACACCATCGTTCAATGTTATTATTATGCATACCAAGTCATACACTTGGTTTTGTGTCTTGATTAAAACACTAAAATGCATTTGATGCTGAGACGTCTGTCCTTGATTTTGGAGAATCTGCGATACCTCCTCTCAAAAAAAGCTATCCCATCTAATGGATATTAGGACCGTTCAATCACTTATGAACAATTATTATTATTATACTCATTTAAAAATTTTCCACACCATCGTTAGCTGATAGTTTTTCATTCAAGTCACCAGGACTCTACTCAGTATTTTGGTAGTTTGGATGGTATCCATTTGTCCTCTTATTTATAAGTCCTCCATCTTTTTACCAATGTTTTGGTGACTGTACCAATTGGTATAATCATCATTTTCATGTTCCGGGTGTTTTTTCTTTTCTCTAGCAAGGTCTAGGTACTTATCATTCTTTTCACTTTCTTTCAATTTTAATTTTTCGTCAGCCGGGACAAGAAAGTCCACAATTCTGCAAGTTCTCTTTTTTTTGTTGATCATTACTAGATCTGGTCGTCTTGCCGAGATTAGGTGATCCGTTTGTATGTCAAAATCCCAGAGGACTTTTCGTATTAGATCGGAATACTTGATAAAGAGAATTACTAATGTCAAACAGCAATACTTAAAACCATTTAAACTATGTCCATCAAATGTTTTATATCAAATAGATTGATAGATTTTAAGTTACAATACTTGAAATCATTTAAACCGAGTGAAAAAAATTGATTTGGTTTAAATAAAATTAATCACCGGCTCATTGGCTTAATGAGTAGAGTGTTTGCCAATGATCCGGGAGACCGGAGTTCAATCCCAGGTCATACCAAAGACGTAAAAAATGTTACTTGATACTTCCTTGCTTAACACTCAGCATTACAAGGTACGTATCAAGCTGAAAGTGGAGCAATCCAGGGAAATGAGTTGCGCCCTCCCCTACACCTCGGTGTAGTAGCCATTGAAAAGGGAGCCTTTGGGTCGCCCTCAACTACGGTCGCCAACTTTACAACTTATTAGTATAAGACAGTAACCAATCATCATCATCATGTCGCGCAATCAGCACGGATATCCCTGACCCTCTCTCGCCACCCCACTCTATCGTCCATCGCTTCCGGCATGTCCTCTGGGCAACATCCCGTATCTACATAGAGCTGTATGTAGGTTCGAGCTGATCGCCCTGCCTTTGCTCGGCCATGTGAAGGGGTCCACAAGAGTACACCCCTTATGAGCTTGTCCCTACTTCTCCAGCAGTATCCCGCGTGTCTGGTTCGTCCACTTTTGATTGTTTTCGTAATGGGTGGTATGTGGCCGTATAGGTGCTGCTTTGTCAGGTGTTGCCTCCAGGACATGTTCAATATTGCTCGCAGAATTTTTGTGTAGTTGCCGACAAGCTTTTTCTCCATCCATTTAGTTAGCGTCCATGTAGTGCATCCATATAGCAGTATCGACACGACCGCTGCTTGGAAGAAACTGTGTTTCATTTTAACCCATAATCCCATTTAACTGAGAGAAAACAAATGAGATCTAACACGCTGAAAATAAACTTACCTATAGACTATTCGTTTACAAATTGTATGTATGTATGTATGTATGTATGTACGAGGATCATTAAATAAGTTTCCAGACTTTTTTTCGTATGGGCACTTTCATTGATAGTGCACACATGAAACTCTAGTTACCATCGAAGTAATCTCCTCCGGCTGCAATGCAGTTGTTGTACTCTTCCAAAAACTTCTGGAAGGCCCCATGGAAGTCCTCTCGTGTGAGCATGTCAATGACCTTCGTCACATCCTCAATTGTCTCATAATGAGAGCCTCTGAGCTTAGGGAATATATATATCTATATATCTATATATATATCTATATATATATATATATATATATATATATATATATATATATGTTTTAAATTAAGAAATTTAGAAATTGTTTTTCTAAATAAATTTATTTCGCTTATTAAAGCTAATCAGATGGATTTCAGATTTGAAATTCATCTAATGAGTTTTAATAAGTGATATAAATTTATTATGGAAAATAATTTCTAAAATTCTTGTTTTGCTGGTATGTTTTGTTTTAAATAGCCGTGCATTGAGCGCTCATTTAGTTGATATATATATATATATATAACGGAATTTTTCATTACATAAGTCATCAACTAACCAACGAACTGTTATATTGATCACGCCTCAAGGAATAGAAATATCTTGTACATTCATTAGTTTTTGAGGATGTTTAAAATCTTATTCCTGTTATGATCATATAACTGAATATGAGAGAGCCTCAGCTGAACTTGTCTTAAACCACGAGAGGCAAAAAGGGTGACGAAAGAAAGATGTCCCTTTGGAATATGAACGAGCTTTTTAAGATTTAACAAACTTTTAATAGATTGTAATAAAAGAGTTTATAAACTTATCAATGTGGGAAATCGCTATACACATTTTCTAGGAGTTTCGATAACGTTGTGGATTACATGCTAGCCTATATTATCGTTTTAACAGAGTTCGAACTCCAGTCACGCTAGTGGGTATCCTCGTGGTGTAATGTTTATAGCGCTGGACTGCGGAATTGTAGTGAGCGAGTTCGAACTCAAGTCGCGCTATTACGTTCACTTTCGGACAAATACCCTTGGGAAAGATATGAACTCTCAGCTATGTGTTAAATAAATAGTACTCCTTCAAGAAGAATAGCTTTGGCATTAAATAACCTACAAAGATTGTTATACCATTAAAGAAACTAAACTGGTCATCTTACTTTTGGATTGATATCCTCGAAAAATGTATGAGCAACCTTCTCTCACCATATATGGGTGAAACATTTCCACTACTGTTTTTCTAGAAAAATAGCTTAGGTATTAAATTACCCACCAAGGTAGATGTGCCATTAAACACCAAAAAAAAAAAACTTTTAAAAAGTATTTTTATAGAGTCAATATTGTAAAAAATATATTGAATATAATTTTAAGGTGGTAGATTATTCATAGTTTTGATCTTTCTGTCTGCTTATCCAATGTTCCGGGTTCCTTAGAAACTTTCAGGTAGATGTCTTTCATTGTATAATGGTTTGTGAGTCGAGCTATCAGACTAGTGAGTTTGATTCTAATTGGGTGCCCTGTACTTCTATGAGTGTACCCAAATAAGCTTAGTAAATGATAATTTAGGCGTCTCGAATTGTGTTAAGATTTGCTATGCAGGTAAACAATTGAGAGTTCGACTCATACTAAATGCTCCATGCAAGTAGCTTTGTGTCAGACTATACTATGCTTAATGAATGTCAATATACATATCACGCTTTATTCACGTTCTCACTAAATCATTGAATTTAACCACAGTTGATCTTGCACAATTCATAAATGACTACTTAGTAACATCAGGTCCTGGTTAGCAACCTGAGGCCTGTGTGCCAGATTAATCAAACTATTGTAAATACCAAATTAAGCTGAAAGCCCCAGTTCTCCCATGTTCAAACTATGAATCTGCTTAGCACTCTGTAACAGCGGGAATTGTCAGCAACCAGAGACGCGAAGACCAGATTTAGCGAAGCTGAGTGTAGAGCAACATAATAGACACCTGTTTATCTCCGGCGCCTCTTGTTGGCGTTCAAGCACAGAAAATCTAAAAGCTTGGATGCTGATTTTCAGTATATTAGATTTCTTGGTGAAGAGTCAGACGTGTAACAAAGAGTTCGAAAACTCGCGGTTGATCCATATTGATTTATATCATGTTTTCTCACGGGCGCGGTAGCATATTCTATTCGGCCGGGTATCTGTTATCGGTCGGAGGATGGGGGTTCACTGCTTTATAATAGTCTCGTACCCTAATATTTCGATTGCGATGAAAAAATTTCTAAAGTTCGTAAATCACTACTAAAACCAACTATACTTTTCTCAATACGAATAAAATATCGATTACGTACATGTTTTTTTCGGAGTAGTTTAATCCTTTCTATGACTATTCCGTTTGCTGACTGGCTTTTTATAACCTAGACGAATAATCGTACTTTATTGTTTTTTTTTTTTTTTTTTTTTTTTTTTTTTTCGTGACGTATGTTAAAGTCCTCTTTTCTGTGTTTGTTCAGTCTAGGATTTTTACTAAGACCACATTGTTCGTGACTAATCTTCTGGTATTTTCAGGGTTTTTTTTCTTTCTTTTTTTTTTTCCAAATGCCTACATACTAGACTATACCTATGTCTACAAGGTATTCAGCAGAAACTTGTGTGTACATACATTCACATGCTTTTGTGCTCAGAGAATAATCTGTCTCAGCCTAATTTTATATATCCAAATATGTGCCTATACAAACCTATTCCTAGTTAGCTACCTCAGCCTCAAAATCTATCTATCCATCTGAGTTTTTTTCTAAATCTCTCTCTCTCTCTCTCTCTCTATATATATATATATATATAAGTATATATATATATATATATATATATACAAAGAGAAAGAGAGTTACAAATATCTGAAAATCGATTCATATTGTGAAACGCTCGTAATAAATGTGATCTTAAACTTTTTGAGAACTTTATTCTGAAGGTTTTAAAAAGCGATTTAATCATTGTTCAACATTTGCTTATATATATATATATATATATATATATGAAGGTATCAGAAAAACACATAAACCAAATAGGTGAATTTATCATGATTTAAAGTCGAGTTAACGTTTCGGTTTCAGTAACCATCATCAGGACTTGGATATCACAATAGTTCACATAGCGATGGATGCTTGCTGAGATGACAGGAGCAAATGAGAAATATACAACGAAAAGATACACAAACGTGAACATTGCGTTCATAATTCAAAAGTCATAAGAACGTTTCTGGCACGTGGAAACATATTTGAAAATGTTTGATTTCCCAAAGAAACGAGACAAAACCTCCCGTTTATAAGGAAATACGCAACGACAAGTAAATTTTCATATATATAGATCGTTTTGAAGTCGTCCATGTTAAATTTTGTGTAAGTCTTAATTTGGTATTTGTTTTTAAATCATAATAAATTCACCTATTTGGATTATGTGTTATTCTGCTACCTTCATACTGTCGGATTTTAATCCATATTTACTTATATATATATATATATTTGTGTGTGTGTGTGTGTGAATAACTAACATACCTATTTTCTGCCAACAGGTCAGGTATTGACTCCAAATCTTTTTTATTTTGTCTTTTAAAAATAGTTTGAATGGGAGAGACACAAAGTCAACGATACTTTGTGACGCTTACGTTCTCGCCAATGATATAAACACAGATGTATTGATACTATTTACCCAACCCCTCCGCTCGGGCAGGATATGACACAAGGTCAATTTTTAAGCGGATTTTAACAGGTTTGAATTCAGAGTTTTCCTTCTCCTAGTTGCTTAACCAAGGCTGAAGAACCTAGTCTGTCCTACTATTTACGCATAGCTGGAGGGAGAATAATTGGATTCATACCATTCCCAAGGGTATTAGTGCTATGTGAAATGCAATCACGACGATAACGACTACACCACGGGCACCTCCATCGATGTATTGATGAGCACAAAGATGCCGTTGACTTTCTATTTAAGCTATACAAACTTACGTCTATCTATCTGCATGCATATACATATCTTTATCAGCTCATCATTAATGAGGGTAGACAGCACAAATTCCATTGAATCTCTCTCTCTCTCTCTCTCTCTCTCTCTCTCTCTCTCTCGTCATCCGTCTATATCGATCATCGCATTTAGCAAGTCCTCATGACAACATCCAGTGTTCACGCAGAGCCAATAACTATATTTTTTTTCCTGATTGCCTTACAATGGTATGTCAATGTATCAGTGTTTCTAAGATAACGTCACTTATGAGTCATTCCTTATTCCCTCAGCAGTATCCAGCATCCGGTCCATCTTGCATGGATGGCTTCGGAGATAGGAGGTAAGTGGTCCTATAGCTGCTGCTATATAATCTTCTTGCTTCAAGGCATTCTAATATATAAACAACTAATTTTTTTCTCCAGCTGGTTCGTTAAAATTCAAGTGGCGCAACTATATGTTAGCAGAATAATTCGCGTTTTATTTTCCCAGAGAGATTACATTGGTCGTTAACCTGTCTTTAACTTATCAAAAACAGTTCATGCTTTACTTGTATATATATATATATATATATATATATATATATATATATATATGGGTTTGGATTGCGTCAAAATTATCTATATGCGTTGCGTGCAATTTTATATTTTCAAAGAGACTTTCATTAAAGAAACATCGTACATTCAAAATAATTACATGCTGACTGACATCATATGAGATGTTATTATTTGCTTCTACTAAATTTCACTAAACTATACCTTCAGGAATATATCGCAGTGTTGAATCATGTTCGTTCTGTCTTTATGAGCAATTAAGAACGAAATAATTATCAGAATTTAATTAATCTAATTAGTAAGCTCGTCTAAATTTTAAACTAATAACAAACTTTGTACCCAACTTGTTTCTATAATGGTTGGTTGCGAATAAAAATTAGTACATTTTTCAAAATATTGTTTTCGTATTTTTTTCTTTTCTTTTTTCTTTATTTTTAATATTAATTTCCTCGTCAGAGGAGCAAAACAAAACAAAATCAATCAGCCCACGCAACGTGATCGATAGCTATTTTTAAATGAAAATTTAATTTAATTTATTCAGAAGAACACTGACACTAGACAGGCGTGTTGTTGAACTGCAGAGATAACATCGTTAATTTGAGCAGAGAAAAAATATTTGATTTTTAAGCTGATCATCGCAAATTTGGGTCGGCGTTTTGTTTTGTATCGATAAAGTGGAGATATATGTCTTGTGCTAGAAAAAAAATGTGGGAAATATATATGCACTGGTTAATGGGCTCTCCAGACACACACACACACACACACACACACACACACACACACACACACACACACACACACACACACAACCAAGTTGACTGGGTTTGTAGAACATGCAAACTGCATCTCTGCAGAAGGGTAAGACTGCACCCACCCACGAGTGTCCTGGTAATGACACTAAACGATTTGATGATGACTCTCCAGTCCTGATGCTTTGGGCATAGTGGAATACCGCTTCATTGTCATCGATCCCTGGTCCACACTGGCCCGGAGTGGTAGTACCTTATAGGGTATTATCTATGTATCAAATAGAATTGCTTAACATTTAAAATGTATGCAAACAAATTACTTATGTGAAATTGAATTGTTAGAAACAGAACTGATTGACCATCCAACTGACATAGCAATTTTTTAACCATTCAATGGTGTAAAAATGAATGGTGTTGAATAAAATTAGAGTTAGATAGCAATATTTGTAACCACTTTACTGTCTGCAAATAAAGGATTAATGTTGTATGGAGTCATTAGTGTTAGAGTGCAACAACTGAAACCATTTAACTATGTACAAGTAAAGGATTAATAGTAAGCAGAATTATTCGTGTTTGATCAAAATACTTGAAACCTTTTCAAGTGAGTAAAAAAAGTATCGTTTACAAATTTTACCAACAAAATGAGCTTACAAATTCTATATATTAATATATAGAGGATTTGGCTTCGAATAGCCTACAATGGTTGATAGGCCATAAAAACTAACAAAACCTATATACATATATATATATATATATATAAACAAAATTTGGCATTAAATAACCTACAATGGTTGATATGTCATAAACCCAACAAACCACACACACACACACACACACACACACAAGCATATATATATATACAAAGAAGTTTTAGTAATGAAAACAATTTATTTTAGATTCTATCCAGCACTACCAACCGGTAATGGAGCACTTTTCATATAAAAAAATATTTTTTAACGTTTCGTTCATTATCTATCTATCTATCTATCTCAGTCTGTTCGTTATTTATCGGTCTGTCTGTTCATTATCTATTTATCAATCCATCAAATATATCTACCCATCTGCGTCTTGGGCACAAACATTGAATGCGCTGCCTGCAACCCTGCAGAAATGTTTGAGGCTCCCAAAATTGATGTCCTGGGAATGATCTTAAACTGTATCTGGCCCTGTCAGAAGTGCTTAGAATAAGCAGATTTCATCCCATCTAAAATAGAATGATCCCACATCCAAAAATGGTGTTTGCCTAACTAGTTGTAACTACTAAATCTCTTATTGGTCGGCCTCCTCGTGGTGCACTTGATAAGGTACCTGACTGCAGCCTTGAAATAAATGAGGTCGAGGTCCAGTCGGGCTATTATGTTTACTTTCGAACAAATAAGATTAGTAATGGTTTGAAACCCATTACTACCCCAGCTATAGGTTAAAGATATCACTGCTTTTCGATATGGATAGCTTTGGCATAAAATAGCAAACACAAGTTGATATGCCATCAAACAAAAAGTCGAAACGATGAAGCTCGAAGTATGGGGACACTCTCTACATTTACGTTACTAAACTTACCCGCTCCAGCGTGGAGTTATCGTACATAGTAAGTAAAGTTGGCGACCGTAGTTAAGGGTGACCAGAAGGCTCCGTTTTCAGTAGTTACTACACCGACGAAGGCGTTACTCCTTTCCCTGGATTGCTCCACTTTACCCTTGATACGTACCTTATATCGCTGAGTGTTAAGCAAGGAGTTATCAAGTACCATTTTTAAGGTCTTTGGTATGACACGACCTGGGATTGAACCCAGGTCTCACGGACCATTGGCGAACACTCTACCGACTAAACCAATCATCGTACATAACAAGGTCTAATCTATAGTTATTCATATTTGATCATAATTAACTGAACATTTACTCAGTCGCTCAGTAATGTAGTTTCAAGTATTCCTATCTAATATTAATAATTTTAAAATATATCTATTTGATAAATAGAGGTAGCACTGTTAGATGCAAACACTCCGAGACAGAGTCGATCTGAGATTAACGGAAACCATGGCATTTTGTAGTAATACCATCAACAACACAACGGTGTTCATTTGTCCAAACAAAATCTTGGAATGTTAATGACTCTTCTCAAAGTTAGAGACAGCATAATTATAATTATATAGAAACATTTAACTGTCAACCCCAAATACAAATATAATTAATTTATTCTCTGTTTCTCAAGAGTAATAATCAAGTGTCAGTTATGAGACGATGTCTGCTAATTTGTTGACGAGTGATTAGAAATCACGACACCCACGGTAATGACACTGACACAAAAGTCTCTAGAAATGAAGTTGGGTGTAAGCCATACAGTAAATAATAGCCCGGGCCAACTGGACCTAGTTTAAAAGGCGGGAAAAGTCAGTCAGACCACTCCTACTTCTTCGCCTAACCTGATATTCGGCCGCGTCTCGTGATCAAGACGTAATCACCGTATGAGTCAGATTCGTTTACTTATATTTACATATATTTACCTGCACGCCAGGCTGCTTACTTAAATTGCGCTGAATTAATTGTAGACCAACTATCATTTATCTGTCTGACTGTCTATCTGTCTGACTGTCTGTCTGTCTTCCTGTTTGCCTGTCTATCTCGTCTGTAACTGGATTTGGCTCAGAAATTAAAGACGCTTAATAAGCAGTGTTCAGCAAGGAAATATAGAAGAGAAATGAGTGGCAAGGTGCAAATTAAAGAAATTCTGTATACGGAAGGTGTGCTTCAGCAGCAAATGAAGAAAACGAAGGCGTTTACATTCAATTTAATAATGTTTGCACAAACTTATAGATATATTGATGGACAGAACAACAGATGGATAAACAGACAGCAATATAGAAAGACAGAGAGAAATGAACTGATTGAGATAGATAGATAGATAGATATGAACAGACTGAGATAGATAGATAGATAGATTTAGTTTGGTTTGGTTAGGTTTGCTTTTTTTTTTTTTTTTTGGCTTAATAATATACTAACCATCGTGGGTTATTCAATGCCAAATGCATTCATTTAACATAACAGTAATAATACTATTTAATCCATAGCTGGGAGGATAAGGAAGTCCATTCTTTTCTCAAAAGCATTAGTCTGAAAGGGAATGTAATAGATAGATAGATAGATAGATAGATATGAACAGATTGGGATGGATAGATACAAAATGACTGAGATGAATGAGAACTATTGAGATTTATAGATATATATGTACAGTCTAACTCATGAAGGATCATAGGTGACTAGATATATAAGAACAGACTTGATAGATAGATAGATAGATAGATAGATAGATATGAATCATCATCATCATCATGTCGTGCTGGTAGCACGGATATCCCTGACCCTCTCTCGCCACTTTCCCCTATCGTTCATCGCCTCTGGCAGGTCTTCTGGATTACATCCCGTATCCTCACATAGTTGCTGAATGAATGTTCGTGCTGGTCGTCCTTCTTTTGCTCGGCCATATGTGGGGGTCCATAAGAGTACATCACTTATGAGTTCGTCAGTGTGGTAACCCTGTCTCCTGGGTTATTTGAGAACACTGTACCCACAAGACCAGTCTAAAAATAAAAACACCCCTTATATATTTTTGAAATTTTACTTTTGGTTCCAGTTATGTCCTTGGAAAAGGGCATAAAAAATAAGACAAATACGTGTTTTGAGAGAAAAATAAAGATTATATATTACAGTAAAAGAAGTTATGCAATGTCGCTAGTGTAGCAATTTGCTACCAACGGTATTTGTCACATGCCCCACCAAACGGAGGAGGTGCCCGTGGTGTAGTCGTTATCGTCGTAGGAAATGAACACGGCGACTCGGGTTCAAATCCTGGACGAGACTGATTGCATTTCACAGAGAACTAATACCCTTGGGGAAGGTATGAATCAAATTATTCTCCCTCCAGCTATGGGTAAATAGTAGGACAGACTAGGTTCTTCAGCCTTGGTTAGGCAACTTGTCTAGGAGAAGGAAAACACTGAATTCAAACCTGTTAAACTCCGTTTAAAAATTGACCTTGTGTCATATCCTGCCCGAGCGGAGGGGTTGGGTAAATAGTACTAAACGGACGATTGTGGTAGAACGCCTTTTTCTTAGGTGAGTCCGGGCGCAGGGCCGTTGCATTGACAGGCCCGGCATTCCCAAAAATGCTTCGAGCCTCATCGGCATTTCCCAAAAAAGGGTCACCTCAGGCGCCACGCGATTAACCTAGCCCCTCCAAGGAGAGTTAAAGCCTGGGGGGACGACCCCCTGAGGCTCGAGAAATGGCAAGCTTGGCTGCGTGATGCGATTGTAGGACTCCCCGTCACTCGCACCAGGAAGCCACGACTGACTACCATATCCAGAGACGAGGTGCCCGTGGTGTAATGGTTATCGTCGTAGGAAATGGTCACGGGGATACGAGTTCAAATCCTGGACAAGGCTGATTGCATTTCACATAGCACTAATACCCTTGGGAAAGGTATGAATCCAATTATACTCCCTTCAGCTATGGGTAAATAGTAGGACAGACTAGGTTCTTCAGCCTTGGTGAGGCAACTAGTCTAGGAGAAGGAAAACTCTAAATTCAAAGTGTTAAACTCCGCTTAAAAATTGACCTTGTGTCATATCCTGCCCGAGCGGAGGGGTTGGTAAATAGGACCATATCCAGAGATTTGACATACCTTACCAGATCTGTACCGCTGATACCACAGCCAGCTGAAGTGTATCCCATCTAATAGATTGTTACAATTGGGCAAAAAAGCAACAGCTATTTGCTACCAACGGTTTTTGTCCTCCGTTCCATCACCTGGACGAGTATGGTACAAGGCCTTTTTCAAAGTGGGTCCAGGCACAGAGCTGTAGCTCAGACGCACCCAACATTCCAAAAAATGACTCGGGCCCCATCGGCGTTCCCCTAAAAAAGGGCGCCTCAGGCGCCAAGCGATAAACCTAACCCCTCCGAGGAGGGATAAAGCCTGGGGGACGGCCCCCTGAGGCTCGAAGTATTCAGTCAAGTGATGAGACACACCCGACCAGATCAGTGCTGCTGATACCACGGCCGGAAGAAGCGTGTCCTATCTACTGGATTGTTACAACTGGATAAAACAGCAACAGCTATTTGCTACTAATTCTCTGAGGAGATTTCAGTCAAACGTTATATCTTTATTAGAAGAGTCCATTTTTTTATCGACAATAGAGATGATAGCACAATCGTTACCTACGTCTTTGTGTGTAAAATTATGGTTGTAAATAATCCCTAAAAATACCTATTTGGTTTAAATAGGTTCCATTAGAAATAATGAAATGCTGGTATGTTTGGCTGAGAAGAAAATTACATTTTAATCAAAAAAATAATTTGGAGGATTGTATCAATTTCTGCGGGATAAACATTGAGAGTAATGGCGAAGAAGATCTTAAGAAATGGAGCCTCACCGTTATATGCAGTTTATACCTAGCATATTCAACTTTTAAACGTGTTGTAATTGAACAAAAACAAACATTAATTTTTGACCGAGGTACGTATTTCTTTTTCTTTTTGTTTTCTTCCTTTATTTGGATAAAGGGGTGTCTCCGGAGCGTAGTGTCTAACGGGTCTACAACATCGTATTAAGTGAGTTCGAACTGCAGTCGCGCTAATACGTTCCCTTTAGCACTAATGTCCTAGAGAAACATATGAAATCCTGTCTTCTCAGATATGGATTATGTAGTAACACTATTCCTTCAACAAGGATGTCTTTGTCATAAAATAAGCTATGAAGGTAGATATGCAATTAAAACGAAGAAATGAAACTTTTAATTTGGATATTGCAGTCATTTCTTTTCTGTTCCTTGTACTTTTCTCTCAGTTCCTTTTCATACAAATCATTAAACCAATTATTTTCGTTCCTTCTTTTCCCAAGTGTTGTTCTTAAATAATTTCAACATGTATTTTTTTCTCTCAGTCAAGCGTATGAATCTGAAGGAATTCATTACCTGCTGTTATGCAAATTATTTTTCATGATTCTTATCTTTGAAGAATTTAATTTCCTTTTTGATTTCTATGTTTTAATGTCTTATATTTATTTATTTATTAATTTATTTGTTGGCACTCGAGAGATGATATAAACTGGAACAATCTCTCGACCTAAGAGGATCTAAGATATCTGAAAGGGCAAACCATAGGAGTGTAATTACCCACAAACGGGAAATCCCTATCTTTTCGCTTCTGTTGAATTCGAGATGGGCTTTGGCACGGTCGAGTTTCTTTCCCTCGGTTCCCCAGAGACAACCAATATCAAGTTAGCAGAAAGATATTGAGTTGAGTGGGACTCGCGTCATGACTTATCTTAAAATACGTTGTTAGTAGCCTCGGAATTGTTCTTACTCAATCTTAAGATTCTGATGGTCCGACTGAAGTCTCAATGTGCTACTGAACATAAAAAAAAATATTAAACAAAGAGTTTAAATGAAACTAGATTAAAGAGAACAGAAAAAAAACACATATATATATAACCGAATCTGGAAAATCTGGTTATATTAATGAATAAAAATCGTAAGTACAACCTAAGAAATATTTTTAAAAACGTTAATCTTTTTATAAGAAAAGTATCAAGTTTTTATCCCTTTTCTAATGAAAAAATACAATCGAAGTAGATATTATTACGCGTTTCTACCAAAATATACATCACTGAAAAAAAAAAAATTACGTCACATATGCGGGGTTATTTCGCGTTAGATTATTGGCCAAATGAGTAGAGTATTCCCCAATGGTCCGGAAGGCCGGCGTTTAATCTCAGGTCGAGTCATACCAAAGACTCAAAAATAGTACTTGATGCCACCTTGCTTAACACAAAACATTTTAGGGTAAGAATCAAGGGTAGGAGAGCAATCCAGGCAATGGAGTAGCGCTCTTCCCTACACTTCGGTGTAGTAGCTATTGAAAAGGGAGCCTTCGGGTCACTCTCGACTAAGGTCGCCGACTTTACTTTTACTTATTTATCTGCGCTGCCCACCAGACAAGATTTGACACAAGGTCTTTTATAATGAGCGTTTAAAGGAAGGAGAATGTCAGGCACAAGCCTCGGCCCGTGCCATACTGATCATAGTCTCACAAGGTGCAATGTGAGCCATTTGATATTGCTGGATGTATCGTGAGTCCGGTGCGTACGCCTATTCATATCTTGAACTAGACCCGAATCTTAAGTCCTACGCTGTGAAGCGTGCGAAAGAAGAATTTAAGAGAAATCTTTTTTTTTTTTTTTTTAACTTACTCTTCTCAAGAAAGCAACAAAATTGCGTTTGTTTGATATATTTCATGTGACATGTAGTGGGCAGTATCGAAACTGGTTGGACTGATCATCTTTTTAAAATGTCAAGGTTCTCGATGATGCGTCCGAGTATTTAACGCAAATATCCAGAAAATCTAGAAAACTGCCTTCAAAGGTCGAGATGTTTATAACTATTTCTTTCAGAGCTACAAAGATGTTTAAACGGGTTATATACTATTTTCCAAAAAGGCGGCTTCATCTGTTTAAAAATACCTTGTTTATATATATATATATATATATACAAAGTCAAGAACATTTTATCTCTGCAAGCTCTCTTGATTCTGATTATCAATGTTGCGTATTTACGAGAATAAGTTATCTTTTCAAAATTGAAAAGATAGTGTCCGTTTGTACGAAGTTATTATCGACGCTAGCATTACTATCGTTATTTTAGAACTCTTAGCGAAAGATGTGATATATTATCGTGTGTCGTGACTCATCTAGCATCAAATAGCCTTTTCTGTAAACATCTTACACGTACCGCATCACATCAAGTCCTTGCCAAACCAGTCGTCTTTAGGTCCGTTTCTTACAACACAAAAGGTTATGACCACACACACACAAACACACACACAAGCAACCAAGCACACAAATGTGTACACACACATACACGCATACAAGCACGCTTTGCCATGCACTCATATACAAAAGACATGAATCCACAAATATGCCCGTTCTCAAAATTCGACGATTCTGTCCCGGAAAGTCAAACAATATTCGACAACACACATACACAAACAGCTATACATACACACACACATACACACACTCACATACACTCACACATATGCACACACACACAAATATATATACACCCACCTTCCTTGACGCATATGCTCGTACACAGACACTGATTCACAATTGAAGATGCCTTTTTATTCAGATATGTTGATGTTCCTGTCCCGTGGGGTCAAACATGATTCTCCAACACACACACACACACACACACACATGGGTATTCAAACACTCACATTTGTATAAACACAGGCATACACAGACAGGTATACACACAAGTACTCACACATACATACACTGACCGGAATAAACAGACCTTTGCCAGCAAAATCCCATGCATCCAACCTTTGTACTCGAATATCTTGATTCCCAAACCCGTAAGCACTTCCGCACCCGTACCAGTATCTCGCGGGCAAATCCAATGCCTCAAACCTTCTTATGTGTGAAGAGGTCTGATGTCGCTGAAGAGAGTATCGGACCGGAAGAAGGGCTACCGCAAGAAAAGAAAGCAGAGAAACATGAAGAAAGCTGTTCTTAGCTTTCCCCTACACACGAATCGGTCAGTCTGCCAGCAGTGTCCGTCCCGCATTTGATAGCCATTTTGTGTCACTTATTAGCAAAAGGAGAGAAATATCCTGCATTGCGTATATTTCCTATTATTTTTTAAGAGCGCTTGACCGGGACAAGATTCAGTGAGTGACCAGTAGTACACTATTCTTTGGCCCACATAAAGCTACGTTCATAGAAACGCTGACTTCTCGACTGACCAGGAGCCATTCACTTTGACTTCGTGAAGAGGGAACCGGCTCTGAAATGGGGTTAGTGTGTTGTATTGCTTGAGTAAAAGGAGTTAAGATGTGCCCAGCGGTACAAAAAGTATTTGAACAGTCAAACGAGCTGAGAACATTTCAAGTCTAATTATTAAATTAACGAGGAATTCAAATAAATTAACTTCTGGGGTGCACATTGGAGCAAAGAACAAACATCTGGAATTAATATCCCTATACACTTACATTTAATAACAGTCTAAAATCCATACATATATATGTATATATATATATATATAAAGAGAGATGAATTTCGGTATATATATATATATATATATATATATATATATATATACATACATATATATATGTATATATATAATTTCATATCTCCTCTCTCTCTTATTCTCTTTCTCTCTTTCATTTTCTCTCTCTCTCTCTCTCTCTCAATATATATATATATATATATAAATTAAGAGAGAAAGAGAAATACAGAGAGAGTGTGGAAGAGATGACATTCCGTATATATATATATATACGGAAATTCCTCTTTCACTATTTCTCATTCTTTCCCTCTCTCTCTCTCTAAATATATATATATAGAGAGAGAGTGTGAATGAGAGAGAAAGAGAGAGACATATTTAACTATAGGGATAGCAAGATCAGAATAAATATATATTTTACCCAAGAGCGAAAGATGGCAATCTGATTTTCGATATTTTCTTCCTTTCTTGATTGGTTTCTTTGTTTAACGGTATATTAACATCATACATATATATCGTATACGAATATAATTGATAGCCTAATCGGCAGGGACTGTAGAATTCACCGATGTATCTCTGCAGAGGGATAAGTCCTCCCCATGCAACGAGTGTCCTGCATATGACACTAAACAATCTGATTGTGGGTCTCCAGTAAGTCAAGAGCTTTGGGGAATGCGGAGTACTCCTCCATTGCCATCGCTCCCTGGTATGCTCTGGCCCGGAATGGTAGCACCAGAAAGGGTCCTATCTATGGGTCAAATAGAACTGTTTTACATTTACACTCAGAGCAAACAAATGACTTATGCTAAATTAGATAGTTAGAAATAGAACTGTTTGTTAATTTAACCGTGTTTAAACACATGATTGATGTTTAATTGAATTGTTAGAGATACAAAGCGATACTTAGCACCATTTTACTGAGCTAACAAATGATTAGTGTTGAATAACATTATTTGTAAGTACTTCGCTGTATGCAAACCAATGATTAATATTAAATATTATATATATATATATATATATATATATATATATATATATATATATATATATATATATATATATATATATATATATATATTCTTGAGACCATTCAACGGCTTACAAAAGAATAAGTTCTGGTTCGTTTACAAAAGTATCTGCAAAATGTGTTTACAAATCATATATCTGATATATGTAAGCATAAACATGATTTAGCATTGAATGACCAACAATGGTTGATATGCCATACAACCAAACCAAACCAAACCAATGATAAATCTGAATATGGCTTACAAAGCTAAAAGAATTCTTGCTAAGACATGCTTGTGTCAAACAAAACATGCAAGTGCGGTGTACGTATATTGCATCTAGTTTTAAATAGATGGCAAAGTTTAACATTTTACACATGTGATAATTATTTACCCCCTACCGTCTTAACAGACAACTTAGAATGCGTATTCACTCTCTTTTTCTCTTTCTCTCTCCCATCGCAGACGCATGCTCACTCACTAGCTCGTTCATATTCCCTGTGGTTAAAATTAAAAGCCTATGAGGAGGTAGCCAATATATATACGCATCTTTGAGTATACACCAAGGGAAAATAAAATGGCAACACCCTAAATATGTGTTCCGTTTTGCTCAATATGTAATGCTGGATTACAGTGAACGAACGCATAGTTTGATATGAGCACCCGTTTAATAAAATAATTAAAAAGCAAGATTGGTGTCAATATTCATTTTATTTTCTACCGATATATTTCATGCTTTCTGTGTGATTAGATCCTTTAAAAGGTAATTGATCTTAATGATACGGTTACAGCAAAATACTTTGAAATATCCCCCTAAAACAAAGATATCTATCTCTCTATGTCACTGTTTCTTAATTTCCATGTAAAGGAAAAGTAAAGTTAGGGTTCGTTGTCGAGGACAACCCGAAGGCTCTCTTTTCAATAGCTACTACATCGAAGTGTAGTGTAGGGTGCTACTCTTTTCCCTAGATTGTAATACTTTACCCTTGATACGTACTTTATAATGCCGAGTGTTAAGCAAGGTGGCATCAATTACCAGCTTTTGATCCTTTGGTATGACTCAACCTGGACTATTGGCGAACCATCTACCCCGGCGATTGGCGAACACTCTAACCACAAGAATAATAGGCCGGATATATATATATATATATATATATATATATATATATATATATATATAGAATTAACTTAAAACAACAGGGTTTTTTTGTTTTTTTCTGGTACCGTGAATACTGGTAGATATTAGATTAGTAAATATATATATATATATATATATATATATATATATATATATATATATATATATATATATATATATATATATATATATATATCAAATAAATGATTTGTCAACGAATAGTTTTTAGGTATCATTTCAAACTAGTCTGAGCTTATTTGTTTGCAAAAATTAAAATAGTTTCAAGTATTCCTATCTAACACTAATACTTATATAGGAAATTGCTCATTAATTTGCAGGCAGTTAGATATTTTCCAGTATTACTATGTAACACTAACGATCTACATTAATGTCAGTAATTTTTTTACATTTTGTTAAATGGTTAAAACAGTCTTATTTGACTGTACCGTACAGGTACTACCAGAATAGACTTTGAAGTATTATCAATGTTGTGTAATCGACAAACTCCAAAGCTCATGTAGTGAGTCTGACAATGAGATGATTTTTAGAGACATATCCAGGACACGCGATGAAAGGGGTCTAACCCATTTGCAGAGATACGGTCGTTGCATTTACAGAACCAGTCGACTGGACAATCTATCTATCTATCTATCTATCTATCTATCTATCTATTAATAAAGATGACAGACAAGGATTCACGTTGCCCGGTCAGCTGGGGCTTTAAAATACACCAACTGGTAAGACCCCCCACCCCGATGAGTGTCCTGTTTATGACACTAAACAATCTGATGGTGAGGTTCCAGTAATGCTGGGGCTTTGGGGAATGCGGAATACCCCTTCATTACCATTGCTCCCAGGTCCACTCTGGCCCAGCGTGGTAGCACCTAATAGGGCCCTATGTATGGGTTAAATAAAACTAACGGCATACTTATGCTAAATTGAATTGTTTGAGTAAACTGAATTGTTTGAGTAAACTGAATAGCTTGAAATAGAAATGTTTTTGACAAACCGTATTTACATTTAAACTGCGTGCTATTGCTAAACTGAATTATTTGAAATAGAACTGTTTTTTCACAATGATGCTCTACTTACACAAAAGTGATTTGTTTGATATAGAACTGCTTTGACATTTAACTGTGTGTAAACAAAATCTGTACTTAAACTAAACTGTATTAGCTGAATTAGAACTGCTTAACAAAACTGAATTGCTCGAAATAGAAATGTTTTTCACAATTAAACTGAACTTACATTCAAACTGTGTGCTTATGCTAAACTGAATTATTTAAAATAGACCTGATTATATACATAAAAATGGATTTGGCGTTAAGTAACCAATAAAGGTTGATATGCCATAAAACTCAACCAACCAACCAAGGATTCGCGGTAGAATTTTTTATTAACCTCTTCATGTTTCCAAGCTAGACGTTGCATGTTATAATAATTGTCTGAAATCCGTGATGTACTCTCAGCCAAAATATGAGGACAGGTACTTTCGACCAAAATCCGAATGGATTGTACTTTCATTCAAAACATTCGTCGATCACATAAAACACCTCCTAATCTATGGCGTGGTCGTACTCACATCCTTGACAATTACCATCGAAGGTTGAAAGTACATATACTCAGGTCTCAATATCAGATATTTCGGAGAATTATTAAACCACCATCGTCCTCATTTGTGACTTCACGATCTCTTATATGGATAGGCGTAATAAACAAACAAACAAAAAAACAAAAAAAAAAAAAACCAAATAAGAAAACTCAAGTCTAAATCAGTGTAAAACATCTGTACAAATATATTCTTTTAAGAAAACCTGCAGTTTAAATACATACATACACCCCCCACTATATATATATATATATGGACAGCGTATAAGTTAGCCGGGTTTCAGTCCCAGTTTCAAGGATCTAGGGGGTCTAGCCGCATTGAAAAGCTGTGATGCTACGTGCAACGGAACAGACTGTCTGTGGATGAAATGCTTATATATATATATATATATATATATATATATATATATATATATATATTATATGGAGATTTGGTTGTTTGTTTGGTTGTTAGATTTTATGGAACATTAGTCCTTCCTTATATGATATTTAATGACAAATCTTGTTTATATATATATATATATATATATATATATATATATATATATATATATATATATAAAGTACGATTTCTTAACTAACTCTTTCTATCTAGCTAGCTATCTAGCTATCTGTAGAATCTGTTCTTTTGATGTTCTGCTTAAAAGATGTCTTTCAGCACTCGCTAATCTTAGCACCGAGTCAAATACAATTCACGGGATTTTAAATCTTAGTTATTTGCGAATTCTCTATCATCTAAAGGGAAAACACTATATAATTAACATTAATAGCTACTTTCATCAATAAATCATAATGAATAATGTAACCACGAAAGAAAGCTTTACTTCATTATCATATTAGGAAGTAGATAGAAAATTGCTTTATATTCGAAGTCCTAATATTTCAAGTCTAAGTGCACTGACAAATCTTTTGCTAATGTGCCATTTTTGTGGTGATATGGTAGCATACAAACATAGAAAAATCGGATGATATGACATAAATATACATGATATATATAAATATACATATGTAGCATAACTCTATCAGCCTGTGCTAAATCTGCATTGAATGAAGCATGTAGATCGATTTCCATGATGTAGTTTTCTTTCTGCTCCTAATATGCGCATTGATCACAAGCATGTGCTTTTAAGAGTATCATAAAAAGAGTTTTATGGAGGTGCCCGTGGTGTAATGGTTATCGTCGTAGGAAATGGACACGGCGACACGAGTTCAAATCCTGGACGAGACTGATTGCATTTCACATAGCACTAATACCCTTGGGAAAGGTATGAATCCAATTATTCTCCCTCCAGCTATGGGTAAATAGTAGGACAGACTGGTTCTTCAGCTTTGGTTAAGCAACTAGGAGAAGGAAAACTCTGAATTCAAACCTGTTAAAATCCGCTTAAAAATTGACCTTGTGTCATATCCTGCCCCAGCGGAGGAGTTAGGTAAATAGGATAAAAAGAGTTTTCTAGATAAATAGATATAGAAATAGGATACGATATTTCAATCATACATCTTAGATGCATCAATGTAGGTCCTCACTGATGCACTGTCTTCATCACCGATTTCGGGTTTTTGCATCATATCGGCGCCGACAGCAACCCCGACATGACTCTGGAAGAGCCAAGCCACCTCCTTGATCGAGACGTACTACGCGCCGTGCCTCTGCCAAAGCAATAAAACTGTAAAGCCAGACTTCGGCCGTTCTTTATAGACATCTGTCCTTCAGTAACAGCCAATGAAAAACAGGGCATTTCACACCGCTCTACTATATAATACCATCTTTACCTCATCCGGTTTCGCCTGACTACTTCCGGATTCGATACCGAGGTAAGATGGTATTTTTAATACTCGTCCACGTCCATGGTTTACACTTTAACAAGACCTATACGTATCCCACCCCAAATCTATCCTATATTAATACTTCCAAACTAACATGAAATAAGCCCCTACTCTGACTATTCAGTCAGTCTTTAACTCTTACCTTATACCCTTATTCGAAGCCAGAAAAAAAAAATCCTATTTATTTTGACTCACGAAATCATTTATATATATATATATATATATATATATATATATATACAAGTGTGTGTGTATGTATGTGGATAGATAGATTGATAGAAAGTTAATGACAAAATCGTTTTAGGTTTGTTGGTTAAGAAAAAAGTGAATTTCTTAACCAATAATGGGGCTGAAGAATACACCGAGTGAATCCCTGCAGAAGGGTAACACTCCCCCAACGAGTGTCCTAGATATGACACTAAATGATCTGATGGTCAGGCTCCAGGGAAGCTGGAACTTTGGGGAGTGCAGAGTGCAGAGAATCCCTTTATTGCCACTCCCAGGTCCACTCTGGCTTGGAGTAGTAGCAGTAGAATGGATCCTCTCTATGAGATAAAAAAACAGCATAATTACGCTAAACAGAATTGTTTAAAATATAACTGTTTATATGTATAAAAATGGGTTTGTTATTTAATAACCTGCAATGGATGATATGCCATTAATCCAAACGAAATGAAACCAAACCAACCAGACTTATTCAATAATGATTTAAGGGGTGTACTTATTAGTGATAAAATAAGCTAAAATTGATAAATATGAATAAACTTCGATATATATATATAATATTATATATATATATATATATTATATGTATATAGTATATATATATATATATATATATTAAATAAGGATTTGTGTGAGGGTGCACTAATATATGAGCGATAAAATACACAGATTTATAATTGTAGAAAAAGAAAAACAAGATAAATATTTAAATATATATATATATATATATATAAATATGAATATAAAAAAACAAAAACAAAAAATCGACTGATAGATCGATAAAAAACTAACTGTCTGTACGTTGGCTTGTTTCTGCAGTTCCCTCGCGATTATTCAAATAGACACTTTCAAACCAAGTGCACCAATAAACATTAAAACAAAATTGTCGCCAACTACCCGGATGTTATTAGCAGTCAAATCAGCCAATCAACGACGAGTTTCGCTATGACTCGTCTTAGTGCTGTATGATATTGGAAGCTTACGGGCTTACCACCCCATTTTCAGAGCCCTCCCGTCCGAGGTTTGGACGGGACTGAAGCAGGTCAGTGAGTGTTTAACACGTAGGCTCAACTGTTACTTCCGTCACCTCCTCCGTGGTATACCGGAACAATCTTCACGGATGACGATTGTAATGAAATGATTGTAGGTTATTTGGAAGCACAGACTGGTGGTAGCAATTATAGTGTCACTTGTGGACGTCCGTCCAGGGACTGTACTTTATGATACGATAGGGTACAGTATGTTATGTTAGGGTACGTTAAGGTAGAGTCGAGTGCTGCCTCTGACACATCAGGTCTGTCAAGAGGGGAGGGAGAGTGAAAGATGGTAGATGATATGGTGAGAAAGAAAGAGAGGGAAAAAGAAAAAGAAAGAGACAGAGACAGAGAGACAGAGAGAGAGAAAGACAGAGAGAGAGAGAGAGAGGAGGAGGGAGAGAGAAGATTAAACCTTATGGGAGTTGAGACTAAGTAGAACGTAAAAGAAGAAAGAAAAGAAGTGAGAAAAAAGGACCGGAATCGGAAAGAAAAAGAGGTGGTCGTACAGAAGAGGGTAGGAAATATAGAGAGGGAGAAATGAAAAAGAAAACGGAGAGAAACCGAATAGAAGAGTAATAGAGAGAGAGAGAGAGAGAGAGAGAGAGAGAGAGAGAGAGAGAGAGAGAGAGAAAGTAAAGAGTAAAAGAGTTGCCAAGTAATGAAATACATCGAAATAAGTGCAGAAAAATGTGCATTGATTAAGTCGGCCATTTGGTAAAATGTGTTTGGCTAAGTTCACAGATACAGTAGAATTTGCATTGGTAAGATTAGATATACGAAATAGTTTGCATTAATAGTTCAGCAATGAAGAAAAATTGCATTTGTAAGGCTATTGCTTCGGCAAAATTTGCTTTGGTAGATTGAATATCTAACAAATTTGCATCAATAAAGCTGGGTATACAGCAAAAATTCCATGGCTCAGAACAGTGCTGCAGCAAAGTTTCCATTGGTAAGTTTTGTGTTACAGCAAAATTTTCATTGAATAGAATAGTGTTGCAGCAAGAGTTTCATTGCTTAGAACAGTGCTGCAGCAAGATTTCTACTGCTGAATACAGGGCTGCATCAGATTTTGCTTTGATAAAGACAGCAATTATGTAAAATTTGAATTCGTAAGGTGAGATATGACGCCAAAAATTGATTTGTAAGCTTAGATATATAGCAAAATTCTCTTTAGTAAGGTTAGATAAAAAGCAAAATCTTCATTGATAAGGTTAAATATGCATTAAAATTCAATTGGTAAGACTAGTAATAAAGAAAAATTCTAATTGGTTAGGTTACGTATTCGGGAAAATTCTAATTGGTAGGATTAGATACAAAGCTAACCTTTTAATGAAAATTCTCAGGCTTTTCAGGACTAATACACACACACACACACACACACACACGCATATATATATATATACATATATATATATATATATATATATATATACATATATATATACATATATATATATACATATATATATATATATATATATATATATATACATATATATTATATATATATCATCATCATCATCATGTGCCACTAGCACGGATATCCCTGATCCTCTCTCGCCACTTTTCCCTATCGTTCATCGCCTCTGGTAGGTCTTCAGGGCTACATCCCGTATCCTCATATAGCTGCTGAATGTATGTTCGTGCTGGTCGTGCTGCTTTTGCCCGGCCATATGAGGGGATCCATAGGAGTACATCACTTATGAGCTCGTCCCTACTTCTCCAGCAGTGTCCTGCATGTCTGATTCGTCTAACTTGGATAGTTTTCGTGATGGTGGGGTGCAGGTGGCCGTATAGTTGGTATATATATACATATACATTTATATATATATATATATATATATATATATATATATATATATATATATATATATATATATATTATATGTACATTTCAAGCTGTTCAAACTTACTTGACTCGAATGGAAACAAAATCATCTTTTGAAAAAAGCAAAATTTAGGAAGAATTTATTTTTTCCATAAATCTAAACCCTTTTGGATTGGTTTATAGCAAAATTCATTTTAATCTCGCAGAAATATTTACTTTGTAGCTATTCAAAATAGCTGCAAGTTAAAGAGTGCTTCAACAAATGTATGTCATCAGATATTTGGTAGCTGAGAAAAGCATATCCTGCAGCATTAATTGAATATGTGATGTCTAGGAAGAAGAATATTGTAAATTAAAAAATGTTTAACAAATATACATAAAATCTAATTGGTAAGGCTAGGTTACAATAAAGCTTTTACAGTTTAAGCAAAATTTTTTAGCGTTGAGATTCGATAAAAATTCCATTGGTTACATGAGGAATCCAGTAAAATTTGCTGTTAGAGAGAGATGCCGAAAAATTTTCAGTGGAAGGGTTGGTGGTTCAAAATTTGATTTAATAATGTCATTAATACTAACAAGAACAGGAACTCTTTAATTAACGTGATTAATTAGTACAAGTAAAGTTGGCGACCGTAGGCGATTTCAAGAGATATTACACCAAGGTGTTGGGGAGGGTGTTACTCCTTTCCCTGGATTGCTCCACTTTATTCTTGATCTGTACCTTATAATGCTGAGTGCTAAGCGAAGCGGTATCAAGTACCATTTTTTTGATCTTTGGTATGACTCGACCTGTGCTATTTAGCAAACACGCTACCCATTATGACCCGCGATAAATGAAAACAGAAAATTATCGGATATTTCTATTGAGTTTAACGTAGGTGTAGTTCCAGGAGGGAAGCTATCATCGTCATTTCCTATGATAATATTATTGATTATAGAAAAGGGGATATACTTAGTTGATTCAAAAATAGTATAAAAAAAAAACTGAGTGAAGAGATTCACAGGGAATTGGCCAGAATAATATTTGCATTTTGATGTAAACAGGACCCACTCTTCTAAAATATAAATAAAATCAGTTTATTTCAAAAGGGAAAAATTTTATGAGAATGTTAAGATTTTTTAGCTGAGCCAAACCTACAAAAAGGTACTAGATATCTATAAAAACTTGAAATCCTAAATTTATCTGAGACATTTATTCTTATTATCAATAATAATAATAATAATAATGATGATTTTAAGATAAAAAACGGATTACATAATCTCAACCAGACGACCAGACGTATAATATTCAACTACAAAAAAAAATTGTCGTATTGTGGACTTTGCTGTCCTGGATGACCACAGAGTAAAATTGAAAGAAACCGAAAAAAAAAAAAAAAATTAATACCGAGACCTTGCTAAGGAACTGAAGAAATTATGGAACATGAAATTGACGGGGATACCAATTGTAATTCGTACTCCAAAGGATTTTTACAGGGACTGGAGGACTGGAAATTGGAGAACGAGTAGACACCATCCAAACTACGGCATTGTTAAGAGAAGCCAGATAGTTCCTTGAGACTTAAGATTTGTTGTCTCTCAAACTCTCGTGAGAAACCACGCACTAACGCTGGTGTAAATAACTAGTGTAAATAAATCTCAAAAGTGTAAATAATTATAATAAAAGACAAAAACTTGGATAAAAAACTTGAAACAAAAATGCTGTGGATCTTTGTCGTTGGTGTGCTTAGACTAGTCCATAAAAGTTTGAGAAAAACTGTAAGAATTAGAAATAAGAGGAAGATTCAAGACCATACAGACTACGGCAATGATAAGGTCGGCAAGAATACTGAGAAGAGTCCAAGAGTCCTGAGGAAACTTTCTATCCCCCAGAAAGACCACCTTTTAACACTTTGGTAAAAAAACTCGCAAGGACTAATGTAATAATAATAATAATAATAATACATCAATCACATAATAAGCGAATGAAACAAATTAGCACAGGAGGAGTATAAGACTAGACACGACTAGGTGTGCAAGGTGATCCACAGGGAGATTGTGATAAATTTAAATTCGATTATACGAACACATGGTATATGCACAACCCAGAACCTGTCCTGGAGAATGCCACGTACAAACTCCGATGTGACTTTGACATACAAACGGATCATCTAATCTCGGCCAGAAGAACAAACCTTATAGTAATCAACAAAAAAAAGGGAAGTAGCAAAATTGTCAACCTTGCTCGGGAATTTTAAAAACTATGAAGAGTCCTGGAGACTTGAGGAGACTTGCTGTCACTCAAACTCCAGTGAAAGACCATCAGCGTTAGCTGATCTGAAAAACTCTCATGAGTAAATAATAATAATAATAATAATAATAATAATAATAATAATAATAATAATAATAATAATAATAATATGAAATAGTTCTGATTTCTTGAATCCAATGCGGGTTTTTACCAATTGATAGTAAAAATCTGGAAAAGGCTGCTAGATGAAATGAAGCACGTCTTTGATTTCTATAAATGACGAAGAGAAATGAATTAATTATTCTGCAGAATATTCAGTTCCTCTATTATTTATCGTTTTCCCTTATTGTTGAACATTCTAATCAAGGAATATTTTAATTTGGAGTAAACGACCCTTTTCTCTTCATTAGAAAAGGAAAAATGAATTAATTTTTGTCAACATAAAAAAAAGATTTGAGCTTCCCAGGAGAATAACAATATTAAAAATGAATAAACGAAAATAGAAAAAAAAAAAAGAACTTAGAGAATTAAAACGGCAAAAGAAATATCCTATTAATTCTTTTAATTTTTGTTGAGGTTGTTTTTCCGCACCGATGTTTTAAAATTTTTAATTGAATTTTTATATCCTTTCGTTAAATGTTTGAATTATGTTAGAAATATGATTACAGTAATTGTTAGAATCTTTCTCTCATCTTCTTTCTTTAATGATTTTTTAAACTAATTTTTTAAAACATTTTATGATTTAATAACAGTCGATGTTTAACATCGATTTTTAAAAATAAATTATTTCATCGCTCTTACAAAGCGATTCTTCAATATTCAATATCTATCTTGCTGTCATCTGTATGCAACAAAATTAGTACTATATATATATATATATATATATATATTGTCAAAGAAAAATAGTAGAAGGGCGATACTTAGAGTGCAGGCAGGAATCGGGGTTGCAAAAAAGAATTGCTCTTTAAGCGACCTACCCAACAAGGTCTGGTAACAGAACTATCTAAAATTCTGGAGTGGAAAAAATAACGGACTGGTCTCCTTGATAACACAATTTAAACTGAACCAGAAAGAGGTGACTGAACCTGAATATAAAGGTTGTAATCACCTCTTACCCCTCCTACTCTCAATTCTGACCATAAATATCAGAAGCTGATAGAAATTCATGTTGGCCACAATATTCCCCGAAACAGAGCCCGCAAGACGTAAGTAAAACTCTCTTTAACTCATTTCTTTTTCCACAATATATATATATATATATATATATATATATATATATATATATATATATGTATATATATTTATATATATATATATATATATATATATATATATATATATATATATATATAAGGTCGAAACAGCTGTTCAGTGTTCCGTACGTCACACGTAGGTGTTTGCTGGATTTTCTAGTCATGATAATTATAATATATCATTAATTCCTCATTTAAATAAATATAATATAATTTCTTGGCCATGAAGCTTATGTTGTGAGGACTCATAATTCTGACTTGGGAAGATGTAGCCCCGGAGGGATGTAGCCCCGGAGGTGGCCGTGTCCTCTGTTGTTAATACGTATCTTCAAGACACATTAGGTCAAGTGGTCGCGCATTGTTACCATGACTAGTTAATTTGGTAAGGACTATGTGTGACAGGAACCGGTGGCCCAGTGGTAGAGTTTCGGCTTCTGCATACAGTGCTTGTTAGTTCGATCTCCAGTTGTGGAGATTACCATATGCACTGCGGACGAGACCCAATAAGGTCGAAACAGCTGTGCCCTATGTTGCACATAGGTGTTGGCCGGATTTTTGTAGCCATGATAATTATAATATACCTTAATTTATCCATTTAAATATGTATATATATATATAACTAATTTGCTGATGACTGTTGACCTATGGGATATAAGCACGACAACACTGATGAAAAAAATGTGTGGACGGCAAGGGAACAAAGTCGAACAGTAAAACCTCATTTGGTCATATTACATGTGAGTATCTTGGTCAGCCTATAAACCTTTTGCATATATATTAGTTAAGAAAGCGTAGATGCACAGTCAACAGTACTCTGTGATAGTCAGTTTCTCGTCTATGCGATCATTAGAAAAAGCACTGAAGATCAGAAAAAGAATCGAAGCCATCTCGACCATACTCTTGCTAACAAGATTTGTCTCACTTTTTTTCTCCGATTTCACGTTGGCCTATTCTCTTTTCTATTAGAAATTGTTCCGAGTGCACCTACTATAATTGGTATTACTATCACCTTTATATTCGACAAATGTAAAAACTTTCTGGCAATGTCAAAATATTTCTCAAGATTTTTGCTTTCGTTTGTTTAAATTCCATGATCAATTGCAACGACGAGTTCGACAAGATGGGATTTTAAAAAAATTATCTAATATAGCTTGGCTCGGTTTTCTGGCCGAGGTTGGGTGATTCGTTTTTAACACAAATTTCCTGAGGATTTTGTGGGTCTTATTATTTGTTGTTTAATGAGATATTTTTTACCCTACCTCAAAAAGAATTTTGTTTAACTGGAATATGGATGATAGCATGTCTCCACCAGGACTCTTCTCAGTATTCTAGCTGATCATCATAATACTGATATCTGTTTGGTTTCCAAACCTTTTCTCATTTCCTGTTCCTTCAATATGTTTTCAGACTTTTGTAAACTGTTCCTAGTGAGCCAACTACAATTAGTATCAACATCAGCCTCGTATTCTTCAGTTATTTCAGCCCTCTGGCAAAGTCAAAGTATTTCTTTATCTTTTCACTTTTTTGTTTTCTTTGCTTGGTCTTCTGAATCAACAAAATGCTCTTAATTATTAGTTATTTTCTACTTTTTAATCAGTACTAGGCCTGGCATTTTCGGCGGGATTAGGTGATCCGTTTGTATTTAAAAGTTCCTGAGAATTTTATGCGTCTCTTTTTTCTCAAACGGGTTGTGATTTAGTCATTTTTTTTTTTCTTGCATAATTTCTAGAGAATCAACTTTCCCGCCCAGTCGTGCATAGATTTGGTGCAGTCAGCTGGGGCTGCAGAATACACCGACTGTATCTCTGCGGAGAAGTAACATTTCCCCAACGAGTATCCTAGATATGAAATTAAATAATCTCATTGTACAAATTCGTTTTCTTTTGTTGACTATTATAAGGTCTGGTCTTCTGGACGAGATTAGGTCATCCGTTTGTAAGTTAAAATCCCATTACAGTTTATGTGTCCTCCTGTCCTTGTACTAATCCTTTGGTGACTGTACAAAGAGCACTAATTACAACTGGTATCACCGTCACTTTCATGTTTCACAGTTTTTTTTTTTCCATTTCCTTTGCCAGGTCCAGAGACTTATCTTTCTTCTTGTTTTCTTTCAATTTTACCCAGTAATCAGCAGGGGTGTCTTCGTGGTGTAATGGTTAAAGGGATGGACTGTAGAATCGTAGAAAGCGAGTTTGAACTCCAGTCGCGCTATTACGTTCACTTTCGGACAAATACCCTTCTGAAAGGTATGAACCCCCTTATCCTCCCAGCTATGAGTTAATCATTACCACTACTATTCTTCTAGGAAAATGGCTTTGGCATTAAGTAACCTGAAAAAGGTTGATATGCCATTAAACAAAGAAAGCGAAACCTGTAGTCAGCCGGGACAGCAAAGTCTCTTTTTTTGGCAGCCATTTGGTCTGGTCGTCTGGCCGAGATAAGGTGATCCATTTATTTCTCAAAATCCCAGACGAGTTGGTCCGTCTCATTCTCTAGGATAGATTCTGGGTTGTGCAAATACCATTTGTCCGTATGGTCAAATTTCAATTTATTGCACAATACCCAATGGATAATCTTGCCCACCCTGTCGTGTTATTATTATTATTATTATTATTATTATTATTATTATTATTATTATAACACCATGATTTACTTTATTCATAACTAAGACGTTTTTCAAATCATCATTGATTTAATCAAATCACTATTATTGTGATGTTTCAAATGTTTCAATTTCTACCCAACACCTTTAAAGAGAAAAGATTTTCACTTATTTTTGATATCAATTTTTTTTAATGTATTAAATTTACATTTTGAATGCCCAAATTTCATAATTAGCATATCACCACTAATTCTAAATTTTTCCCATTTAATATTATTCAAAAAAATGTCTATTCTTAGAGAAACAACGATTTGATGATGATGATGATGATGATGATAATGGTGATGGTGATGATGATGATGGTGATTATTATTATCATTATTATTATTATAGTAATTTGATTAATGTAATCAGTATTTCCCTTCACAATTTGTTAAAATTATTAGCATTTTTACGCAATTTTTCTTTTTTGTTTGATAATTACTTATTCGGTTCTTTTTTGTTATTTCATGTTTCGCTAAATAATTTGTGGAATTTAAATATTAGGTTATAGGGATGCATTCTTAATCCATAAAACATAACAGGAAGGAGTGACATAGGAGGCTCAATTTTTTTCAAAAATTATGTATTTTGGGCACGTCCTTATACCGACTCTTCCACAAATCGTTCAGGGCAAGAAGAAAAGAAAAAAGAAAATTATAAAAAAAAAACAATGAAAAATTAAAGGATGTGAAACAGCCATGAAGCAGTTGCTACAACTTCACTGGAGATTTTCGCCAATCACAACCAATCATGTTGGCCAATCATGTTCTTCAAATTAAACCAAAACAATGCACTATTCTCCTCGCTGCTAACCATCTTGCAAATGTGATATTAAAAAATCCGTTTATCGGAAAGATTAACAGACATACAAACAGACAGACAGACAGACAGAGGGACAAAGATAAATAGATAGATATATAGATAGATAGACAGACAGATATAGAGATAGAGATAGATAGATAGATAGAGAGAGAGAGAGAGAGAGAGAGAGAGAGAGAAAGAGAAAGAGAGAGAGAGAGGTGAATTTCTGAAAAAAATCTTGACACTAAATTATTTTTCTGATGATTTCCCATCAAGTTAATTTATATATATTCTCTCCATTATAATTTTTATGTGTTTCTTTCTCTTGAAACAGCAGTAAAAGAAGAACTTCAAACATCTTGTGGATTAGTAAACCTTAACTTCGTTTATCTGAGGTCAGCCTTAGGCAGTGGAAAACACCTGTTGTTTTTATCTCACCATCCGCTAAATAGTCACAAATAAACTTGATACACACACACACACACACACACACACACACACACATATATATATATATATATATATATATATATATATATATATATATATATATATATTTATATATATATGTTCTCAGCATAGCTTAAATTTGACGTAAACACACGGAACGATATTTCTAACTGATTAATTTTTACTGATATCCGAGATCATCTAGCTACACGATACAGAAAATATAAGATGGCACCTTCTCTCTCTCTCTCTCTCTCTCTCTCTCTCTCTCTCTCTCTCTCTCTCTCTCTCTTTATATATATATATATATATATATAATTTGAAATTGTATAGACCCAGAGAAAACGTGGTATGTTAAATTTATTTTTCATTTTTTGCGATCATCAAACCATTGGTTTCTGTGTATACCCTAATACAGATGTATATGTTCTATCACCGATACTATACACTCTTTTTTTTATAAATATAGGAAAATAGATTGCATATATATATATATATATATATATATATGTATAAACGGAGGAAGAGAAGAAAATATACATTTTATATATATCCACAAAGATAAGTAATGTATAAATATACTTCCATGTAGGCACTAGTATTGGTATATATTTGTGTATGGAGAGACAATGTAGGTATCTTTACATCCGTTATATATATATATATATATATATATATATATATATATATATATAAATATATGTATGTATGTATGGTTTTTCTGAAAAAGAATGACACCATTTCGCAATCAGTTGACCAAATCCCGTTGAAAAAATCTTAAATTTCAACATCATATGAAAAACAATTCAATATCCTCTGTTTAATATTTCATACCTTTTTTCTAGGTATAGAAATGTCATTTAATGTGAAAGAAAAAAATGTGGTTAAATATGAAACATAGAGTTGATTTTACACATGCTGAATATATCTGAGTACATTTCAAGGTGAATTGTTGAATTTATTCGAGTATTAAATGATATCTTTTTTTCTTTTGTTAAACAACTTGTATACTTCGTTTGATATAAAACATTTTGAAACATTCTTTTCCCAAACATTCACACACACACAATGGTCCTAGAGAGAAGGGTTCAATCCCATGTTGATTCAAACCATATACTCAAAAAATGCATAACACTCTGCATTTATAAGTTAAGAATCCAAGTTAATTCGAGCAATTCAGGAAAAGGAGTACACACTCTTCTGCACCTCGGTGTAGGAGCTATTACAAAGGAAGCCTTTGGGTCCCCTCATCTACGATCGGCCAACTTCATATTCGTCTTGTGGATAGAGTGTTCGCCAATGGTCCGGGAGACCTGGGTTCAATCCCAGTTCGCATCATACCTAAGACTTTAAAAATGGTACTTGATACATCCTTGCTTAACACTCAGCAATATAAGGTACGTATTAAGGGTAAAGTGGAGCAATCCAGGAAAAGGACCTCGGTGTAGGAGCTATAAAAGGAAATCTTCTGGTCACCTTCGACAACGGTCGCCAAGTTTACTTTCCCTATAAATATATATGTATGTGTGTGTGTGTGTGTATGAATGTGCACGCGCGTATGTGTTTCTATCTCTCTATCTATCTGTCTATATATCTGCTCTTGTATATATTGAGAAAGACAGATAGACAGTATCTGCTCTTGTATATATATATATATATATATATATATTGAGACAGACAGACAGACAGACAGAGAAAGAAGAAACAAATTAATATGACGCACACTTTCCTTATATGTAATTGCATGACAGTGTACACATGTATATGTTATTTGAATAAATGTGTAACTAATCAGCTCTGCTATGTCAAAAAGGTCGATAAAAAAATCTAAACATTTTTGATATCCCCCACTCCCCTTCCAACTATTGCTAAGGGCGAAACCCTCGCTGTACTTAATCTGATGAAAAAAAAGGGTGAATGCAGATTCCCAATAGTTATTTTTCAAAAGGTGTTGAGTATCTATAGTTAAACAAAAGGATCTTAGTCCTCTGTTTACCACTGTTATTTTTGCTGTTTTCTTTTTTTGAGTCGAGCGACATTATACGCAGGTAGTGGCGTGGTGGAGATTTGTTATCTTTGCTTATCAATAGGGGATTACTTTAAAATCACGCCATGCCATAAGTGGGCCCTTTCATTGAAGTGGCAGAGGACTAACATTCCTTACGCGGATTAAGCAGTAGTAGTGGCAGTGTCTGAGGGAGAAGGGTTGATTCCGATGAAGAGTAAAAGCAGAAAAAAAAAGCATTTTAGTGAAGAAGAACAAGGAGCTAGGGAGGTTTGAGAGAGGGATCGCAAGGTTGAAAGGTGGGAGATAATGGTGAGGGGGAACAATGGGCAGAAAAGGGGCTCCTTGCAAAACAATAATCCTGTTATTTGTAAATCCCCTGTTCCCATAACACGGATTATCCATTTTTACTAGGGATCATTTTATTATAAAGGGCTTTAAAGAAATAGCATTGGGGACAGTGACTGGGGAGTTAATGTTATGTATAATTACGAACAATGTAATGTATATTTTTTGAAAGGGATTTAATGCAAATATTCATTTTTATCCTTTGTATAGCCGGGGATGATAGGTTTTGTTGTTATTAGCGTAGAAAAATAAGTTTAAGTTCCCTTTGATTGGTAAACTTAATTTTTACTCCGAGACATCGACACGCGGCTAATGAAGGCATGGACAGCTATCGATAGGCCCTCGATCATATGGAAATCAGACCTGACCGATAAAATGAAACGCGGTTTCTTCCAGGCAGCGGTTGTATCGATACAACTAAATGGATGCACTACTTGGACGCTAACTAAATGGCTGAAGAAGAAACTAGACGGCAATTACACAAGAATGTTGGGAGCAATATTGAACAAGTCCTGGCGACAACACCCCACAAGACACCAACTATACGGCCACCTGCCTCCCATCACGAAAACTATACAAGTTAGACGAGCCAGACACGCAGGACACTGCTGGAGAAGCAAGGATGAACTCATCGGTGATGTACTCCTATGGACACCCACATATGGCCAAGCAAAAGCAGGACGACCAGCTCGAACATACATACAGCAGCGATGTGAGGATACGGGATGTAGCCCTGAAGACCTGCCAGAAGGGATGGATGATAGGAAGAAGTGGCGAGAGAGGGTCAGGGATATGCGTGCTGGCGGCACGACATGATGATGATGATGATGACTCCTTCAATGGAAATAGAATTATTCATTGTATCATCATCATCATCATGACGTGCGGCTAGCACGGATATCCATGACCCTCTCTCTCCACGTCTCCCTATTATTCATCGCCTGCGGCAGGTCTTCGGGGTTACATCCCGTATCATCACATAGCTGCTGTATGAATGTTCGAGCTGGTCGTCCTGCTTTTGATTGGCCATGTGCGGGGGTCCACAGGAGCACATCACTTACAATCTCACTTACATCACTTACGATCTCGTCCATAAGAGTACATCACTTATGAGTTCATCCCTGCTTCCGGCAGTGTCCGGCATGTCTGGTTCGTCTAGCTTGTATAGTTTTCGTGATACGTGGTAGGTGGCCGTACACTTGGCGCCGTGTGGGGTGTTGCTGCCAGGACCTGTTCAATATTGCTCGCAACATTCTTGTATAATTGCCGTCGAGCTTCTTCTTCAACCGTTTAGTCAGCGTCCAATTCAGTAGCGCAAAGTTATCAAAGCGTCTTGGCAAAGAAGGAATATTATGAAAATTGAATCGTGGAATTGCGAATTTAAAGAATTCAATAGGACTTTAGATTTTCCTGTAACAAAATTATTGAGGAATCTTGATTCTTTTCCTGATTGTCGTTTCTTTTATCTTCCGAAGGTAATACCTAGTTTTTAACAAATCGTATCCTACCCTTAATGAGAAAGACGGTTTTGTGAATATGCATTCATTGCATGTTAATTTACAATTGAAATTCAATTCAAATTCAACATCTATATCAAAACGCCTCACCACCTATGGAGGAGTTTTGTTTTGTTTGTTTGTTTGGTTGGTTGGTTGGTTTTATGGTATATCAACCTTTTGAAGGCTATTTAATGCCATATCCATTTTTATGCAAATAGTTAGTTCTATTTCAAACAATTCAGTTTAGGATAAGTACGTAGTTTAAATCTAAGTACATTTTGATTGTGAAAAACATTTCTATTTCACGCAATTCAGTTAAGTCAAGCAGTTTTAATTCAGCTAATTCAGTTTAGTATAAGTACAGATTTTGTTTACACACAGTTAAATGTCAAAACAGTTCTATATTAAACAAATAAGTTTAGTGCAAGTACAGTTTCAATGTCAAAAAACTGTTCCATTTCAAATAACTCAGTTTAGCATAAGCCCGCTGTTTAAATGTAAGTACCGTTTAATTGTCAAAAACATTTCTATTTCAAGCTATTCAGTTTAGTCAAACAATTCAGTTTTGCATTAGTATGCGTTTAGTTCTATTTAACCCATACATACAGCCCTCTCAGGTGCTACTACGCCGGGTCAGAGTGGACCTGGGAGCAATGGCAATGAAGGGGTACATTGCATTCTCCAAAGCCCCAGCATCACTGGAACCTCACCATCAGATTCTTTATTGTCATATCTAGGACACTCATGGGGGGTCTTACCCCTCTGCAGAGGTGCAGTCGGTATATTCTACAGCCCCAGCCGACTGGCCAAAGTTAGGTTTGGTTTTATGGTATATCAACCATTGCAGGATATTTAATGCCAAATCTTTTTTATAGCTATATTTTTGGTACATGATTTCTCGACACATTTTGTTGATAACATTTTTAAACGCGTTAAGCTAATTTTTTTTAGACGGTTAAATGATTTCACTTATCCATATCGAATACGAATAATTCTATTTCCTATAAATCATTTGTATCTGCATTGAATTGTTACTGACACATAGCAATTCAATTAAACAACAATCATTTTTTTAAACACACAGTTAAATGATCCAACAGTTCTATTTCAAATAATTCAGAGTTTGGAACGAGCAGCCGCAGGTATAGGCCTCTATATCAATGCCCATAAAACGGAATATATGAGCTATAATCAAACGGGGGACATCTCCACTGTAGACGGAACCCCTATTAAACTAGTAGACAGATTCACTTACCTAGGAAGCAACGTCGCATCAACAGAAAAGGACATCGACACGAGGTTAACGAAAGCAGGGACAGCTATCAATAGGCTATCGATTATATGGAAATCAGACCTAACCGATAAAATGAAACGCAGTTTCTTCCAGGCAGCGGTTGCATCGATACTGCAAGAATGCTGAGAGCAATCTTGAACAAGTCCTGGCAGCAACACCCCACAAGACACCAACTGTACGGCCACCTGCCTCCTATCACGAAAACTATTCAAGTTAGACGAACCAGACATGCAGGACATTGCTGGAGAAGCAGGGACGAACTCATAAGTGATGTACTCTTATGGACCCCCACAAATGGCCGTGCAAAAGCAGGACGACCAGCACGAATATACATTCAGCAACTATGTGAGGATACAGGATGTTGTCCAGAAGACCTGCCAGAGGCGATGAACGATAGGGAAAAGTGGCGAGAGGGTCAGGGATATCCGTGCTACCAGCACGACATGATGATGATGATGATGATGATGATAAGTACGCAGTTTAATCGTCAAACAGTTCTACTTGACCCATAGATTAGACCCTTTCGGGTGCTACCACACTGGGCCAGAATGGACTTGGGAGCGATGGCAAAGAAGACGTACTCCACATTCCTCAAAACTCCAGCATTACTGAAGCCTCCCCCAGGGCACTTCGGGTAGTGTAATGGTTGGCAAGCTTGTCTAGCACACCTGCAAGAGTGATTTCGAGTCTCATTGGGTGCCCCATTCAATCGGCCTTGTGCCACATAAATTACATTACTGAAGCCTCCCTAGCAGATTGTTAAGTGTCATATCTAGGACGCTCATTGGGGAAGTGTTACCCCTTTGTAGAGATGCAGTCGGTGTATTTTGCTGCCCCCGCCGATTGGGCCACCAAAGGAGGAGAAATCAATAGACTTTTTGCTATTACATATATAAATGTATTGTAGATTTTCGTAATGAATATTCAACAAGTATTTTAATATAAAAATTCATTGCAAACTTTCTAACTCTAAGTCAGACCATCTGATAGTCTATTGAGGATAAACAAATAATTACTAATTATTGAAATAGATAGAGAATTAATGAAAAAGAAAAAAAAAACTATTGTCTGATTGATATTGAGTGAGTAAGAGAGCGATCTTAGTAACGTGTCAACCTATTTGAGTTTATTTTAAGCCTCGAGCCGAAGGAATAGTGTAAATTATGAGTATAAATTAACATTATTTGTATATTTTCTTAAATTTTAATTATTTATTGCGTACTGTTAAACAATGTCACGTATTACTGTCTAATAAGTATAAAGTTGGTGACTGTAGTCGAGGGTGACCAGAAGGCTCCCTTTTCAATAGCTACTACCCCGAGGTGTAGGGGAGGGCACTACTCCTTTCCCTGGATTGTTCCTCTTTACCATTGATACGTACCTTATATTGCTGAGTGTTAAGCAAGGAGGTATCAAGTACCATTTTTAAAGTCTTTGGTATGACGAGACCTGGGATTGAAATTGGCAAACAGTAATAAAAATAATGTGAACATGAATCTATTCAACTCGTAGATAGGACCCTATCAGGTACTAGCGAACGGGTAAGAGGGAAACTGGGAGTAATCGTATAGAAGACGTACTACAAACTTTCCAGAGATTCAGGAACTGAAGCCTCACAAGCCGATGCAGTTAATTATCATATCCAGGAAGCCTCATTTTTTTCGGAATTTGGGTGACTTCTCTACAGAGAATACAATTGACGTATTCTAAAACCGACCAAAAATGCTTAAAATAAAATTATATAATTATTTCTACATTTTTAAAAATAGTATTTAGAAATTATATGGCTTTTATTTACCTGTGAGAATTGAGAGGGATTCAGTAAGGGGTCGGGTATAAGGGGCTCAGCTATCCCTTTTTGATGTATCTGGTTTAATCCATCAGATTAGGACTTAAAAGAGATTTACTGCGTTAAGCATAAGATAGTATAACCAATATATATATATATATATATATATATATATATATATATATTTTAAATTTGATCCTCTTAAATAATTTTCTGGGCTGTTTTAGAAAACCAGATACCGGCAACAGCTAATTAGAATATTTTCAAAGCAATGCTTGTTCAATAGGGACCAATGCCGCGAAAGCAGATTAAGTTATTACAATGATATGGCTCAGACGATACTTGTATGATCTGGTGACCTTGTCGTTTAGTCGTCTATCGTAATAAAGGCTTTTTAAATCTAAAATTAACTGTACAAAACATGGACAATACACAAGAAAATAGTCTTTATGACGGTTCCATTAAAATAACAAAATTACGTTTCTGCATTTATGTAGATAATTAAAGAACAGATTTTTAAAATAAAAATAATTTCAATGTATCCATTATTCCCGTGAAAGGGTCATTTCGATCATCACAAAAGGAAATATGTATTTTAAGAAAGAACTCCAAGTAAATACTTTCGTTAGTAATTTACCACCAAAAAAAAAAGTTAGATCCCAGAAACTTTACTTTAAAAGAAAATTAAACTTATATTTTTTTTAGAAAAATAGTTGTGATGCATGTATTTCTAAGTGTACTTAACGACATGAAAACCGTGGTAGAATATGGAATCAGTCACCCGAATTCAAATTCTGACCAAAGCAGTTTATGTTTCACTTCGCGCAAATGCTCTCAGGAAGGCATAAATCTGTCTATTCTCTCTCTTCAGTGATTGATAAATAGGAGGGCAGACTGGGTTTCTCTCACCTGGTTAGTCGACTAGTGTAGGAGAATGGTTCTAAATTCAAACCTGCTGTACTTCGCGTAAAATTTGACTGTTTGTCATATCTTGTCCACGGCACAAAGACTGAGTAAATCCATACATTCATATAATAAAACCATTTGCAATACTTCTTTTTTTTAAAATACATCTATCTTAATAACCATCGAAGGTAACTGATGTTGCCCGGTAATATTTCCTGATTTGGTTATATGGCATATCAAAAATTGTAGGTTATTTAATACCAAATATTCTTTATAGTTATATTTTAAACATATATAATATTAAACACATTTTGTTGATAACATTTTTAAATGAGCCTCAGCAGAATTAAACGGTTCCAAGTATTGCAATGTATCATTAACATTTCAATTAAATATCAGTCATTTGTATACACAGTTAAATGATCAAACGGTTCTATTTAAAGCAATTCAGTTTAGCATAAGCCGTTTGTTTGCAAAACGTTTGAATATGAAACAGTTCTATTAGACCAATAGATAGGACACTATCAGGTGCTACCAATCCTAGCCTGAGTGGACCTGGGAGAAATGTCACTCATGGGCTACTCCGCATTCCCAAAGCTCCAGTATTACCGGAGACTCACCATCAAATTGTTAAATGTTTTAATCTGGACACTCTTTGGAACGGTCTTATCCCTCTGTAGTGATGCAATCTGTATATTCTAATGCTCCAGCCGACTGGGAGGCCGAAAAAAAGATCGGAAACATGTTTATTGTTATAAATCTTTTATTGTAGAATGATTATCTTGCAATGGAAGTAACGAACACTTCTTATTTACAAAACTATTTTTATACACACAATTTCTTATTTTCCTTAATTTGCAATTTTCTATGAACATCTAACAGTTGTGTGCAAAGACAGAAATCTAAAATAATCTGTTGTGCCATATATAAAAGAAAAAAAAATCACTCTTAAACGTATAAACGAATTTAAGGAAGGATTCCCCGTGGCAAATTTATTTACTAGTTGGAGACTTTGCCATCGTAGTAAGCAAGTTAAACACAAGTTGTTCTATTACGTTCCGTTTTGGACTCATTCCCATAGAGAAATGTATGAATCCTCTTAGCCATCCCAAAGCTAGCGGTTAAATTGTACCACAATTGTTCTTACGGCCACTTATCACCCATCTCTAAAACCCTCCAGGTAAGATGAACAAGACATGCAGGAAATTGCTGGAGAAGCAAAGACAAACTCATAAGTGACGTTCTTCGATGGACCCGGAGACATGGACGAACCAGTGTTAGTCAACCAGCAAGAATTTAACTGCAAAAGGTCTGTGCGGGCAGTGGATGCAATTTGAATGACCTGCCCGGGGCAATAGATGATAAGGACGAATAGAGAGAGAGAGAGAGAGAGAGTGAGAGAGAGAGTCTTGGAAATTCGTGTTAGGTGAGCGACTTGATGATGATGATGATGACTGCTCTTTTATAAGGGTAACCTTACCGTCAACTAACTCACAAACGTTGATATTCTATTTGACCAAACACTCAGGAAAACTGACCAACATGCAAGGACGATGAATACACGGAATTTATATGATATACCAAACTTATTCTTAACTCGCTTACGTTTAAAAAATCCTTACAACGGTTCTTTTCTATCTATCTATCCCGGTCTATTCCTATGTATGTATGTATGTATCTATCTATCTATCTATCTCCTTATTCTTATCACAGGACCTATCTTCTGCTTTGTCAGAAATTGTGTATTTTGCCATCTGATGTCTTCCAGTGACCCCATATGACCACAAAGGTGTATCTATAGTCTATTTTGGAGCAAAAGATCAAATCAATATCTCTCTAAAAACTCTGGTCCCTGGGACTTTCTTTTACACCCTGATCCTCGTACACACAAACACACACACATACAAAATCACAAACTTCAGCATAGACATTGATTTTCTGTCAAACTGAAATTACATTTCGTGTTGTGTTAAACTGACATTACACTATGCGGCAGACAGTGTCCACAATGGCTATAATGGGCTGCCATGTTTCATTCTTGGTCTTTTTTTAATCGGTTTAAAATCTAGAGCCACACAGGTAGACACATGTACTCAGATGAGTTAACTAAACGCAGGCAGTGAATTTTGATTTTTTTGGTAATAATATATATATATATATATATATATAACTCTTGTGAACATGATCTATTTATGTTAGTCTGTCTGTCTTTCTATCTGCCCGTTTCTCTCGAATGTTATAAGTATGTAATCGAATTGAATCTCATGATGAGTCACCAATACAAGAGTTCTCTAGAGTTTGAATTCTTGCTTCGTTACCATTACACTCAGATCCAACCTCTCTCTCTCTCTCTCTCTCTCTCTCACTCAATCTATCTATCTATCTATCTCAGTCTGGTTTTATATATATATATATATCATCATCATCAACATGTCCTGCCGCTAGCATGGATATCCCTGACCCTCTCTCGCCACTTCTCCCTATTGTTCATCGCGTTTGGCATGTCTTCCGGGTTACATCCCGTATCTTCACATAGTTGCTGTATGTGTGTTCGAGCTGGTCATCCAGCTTTTACTCGGCCATATGCGGGGGTCCATAGGAGTACATCACTTATGAGCTCGTCCCTGCTCCTCCAGCAGTGTCCTGCGTGCCTGGTTCGTCTAGCTTGGATAGTTTTCGTGATGGGAGGCAGGTGGCCGTATAGTTGGTGTATTGAGTAGTGTTGCCGCCAGGACTTGTTTAATATTGCTCGCAACATTCTTGTGTAGTTGCCGTCGAGCTTCTTCACCAGCCGTTTTGTTACCGGCTCACTGGTCTAATGTGTAGAGTGTTCGCCAATGGTCCGAGACACTTGGTTCCAATCCCAGGTCGCGTAATACCAAAGACTTTAAAAATGGTACTTGATACCTCCTTGCTTAAAACTCGGCAATATAAGGTATGTATCAAGGGAAAGGTGTAGTGCCCGCCCTTACAACTCAGTGTAGTAGCTATTGAAAAGAGAGCCCTGAGGTCGCCCTAGACTATGGTCACCAACTTATCAAGGGTAAAGTAGAGCAATCCTGGAAAAGGATTAGCGCCCTCCCTTACACCTCGGTATAGCAGCTTTGAAAAGGGAGCCTTCTGGTTGCCCTCGACTACGGTCGCCAACTTTACTTACTATATATATCTGTTCATATATATCAATCTATCAATTTATATCTTTCAGTCTGTTCATATTAATTAATTTATCTACGGGGGTGTCCTCGTGGTGTAATTGTTAAAGCGATGGACTGTGGAATCATAGTACGCGAGTTCGTACTCCAGTCGCGCTATTACGTTCACTTTCGGGCAAATACCCTTGGGAAAGTTATGAACCCCCTTATCCTCCCAGCTATGGGTTAAATAGCATGACTACTGTTCTTCTATGAGAATAGCTTTGGCATTAAATAACCTATAAAGGTGGTTGTGCCATTAAAACAAAGAAACCAAACCAAACCCAATTTATCTATCAACACGAGCGTGCTGGCTTTGATTCGAGAATGAATCCGTTGGAGTGGCTTCTGTTCTAGAGCACTGTAGACTAGAAGTCACCAATTCGTTCCCATTACTACCAGGCCTGTTCTGTCTAACACTGGTTGTACAGGTCATTGTCCTATTTATTGATTAAAGAATTCTCTTTACGAAAATGCATTAGTTTGCAGTTGGCAAATTTTTGGCTTTATCGATAGAGTAGTCAAATTTTGATTTTGACGTCATATTTTCTTCAATATGACTATGTAGGCATTGCTTTGGATTGGATAGGTACTTCATATTCTGTATTCAATGAACAATTCTCGATTTAACTGCGATTTAATATCAGTAGATTCACAATTTCCAAACGTTGCTTAGATAATTGAATGATAAAGAATCAGTCTTATGTCCTTATCGAAAATCTGCAAAACCAGATAGAAAATTTAATCTCATATGAGACTCAAAGAATCACAGATAATTTCCGTTTTATGAGAATAAACTTTCATAATAACCTATGTACCATCATCAAATGCTGATGAATACAGGATTTTACACGTAGTATGTGTAAGAATTATTATATTTATGCATTGTACATATCAAGATTTACTGATATATATATATGTATAGATAGTTGAATACATGCATTTGTAATGCAAATATGTTTCAGTGTATTGGTATATATGTGGATATGCGTTATAATTCCAGAGCTGACGTATGTCGTCGAAATGGCTGAGTGGTTAGATACCATGTCTAGCGCAAAGTTAGGCGGGTTTCGATCGCACCTTGAAGCGTGCATGTGGGGCATTGAAGGTAGTCTATGTGTATGAATTTATCGTTGTCTGTGACTGCAGATTTATGAAGGTAAACATAGTGGTATTTCTATCAATATATATATATATATAAGTATTATTCGGTCCAGTTAAACCGGAGTTAGGAGTAATTCCATCAGGACAAAAAAAAATCCATTCAACAGTGAACATTTAGATTTTGCTGGTAAAGAGCTCAATGTAACTGACATTACAGAGCAATAATTTCTTTAAGAAAAAACAAAACCGGTCACATTAGGATTATAAATGTATTTCCATCCTGTTATATGTTTTTGATATAAATCAAAAACACGGAAAAAAATTAACAGGACTTCTTCAGATCTTATGGATAAAATAATTCAGAATAGACACAGGAAAGAAGGGTGGGAGGGGATAGAAGGGATATATATATATATATATATATATATATATGTATATATATAAGTGCATCTGTCTATCAGTGTTTTTCGAATCTGACGACTTGATGTGGTGGCTTTATAATCAATCAAGCTTGACCTTTGGGATCAACTAATATCCTTGAGGTCACTCTTTGCACTGCCGTCAAAGAAAGTAAGAGAACGCAGATCAATTTAGGAGCGATCTTTGAAAATGGACAAACAACCAACTCAAACCTTCACCTTATTTCAGCCTGTACACATCACCAACGCCCTTCGATTACATAACACGCCAGCGTTAAACAAATATCATTATCATTTGATTGCAAATATTAGTTAGAAACCAGCTTAATGATAAGCAGCAGCAGACACAGACCAGCATTACACGCTGCATTCCCAACCCCGGCCATTGTTCTATTGCTGTTTCATCCCTAAACCCTTTCTTTGCAATCCCTCTATTCGGCCAACCCTCAGACCATTCCACTTTGATTATAACCAATGTTATATTAAGGACTTAAAAGAGAAGCCTTATTATATGTGCAGATTAAATATTACGAAATCCCCGATGTGATTGTCTAAATTAATTACTGGTTGACGACAATGTCATGAGTTGGTCTCTGTTGTGGGTTTCGTGGTTAAAATAGGATTCAGATGATTAGTGCAGTGTTTTCAGTTGGGTACGATGGATTCCACTATATTAAGACGACTAATTGTCATCGATTGTTATTGAGTCAAGCGGCAACAGGATTCTGTATGTATTTACTTAGTCCTTCCATCATGTATAGTATGTGACACAAGGTCACTTTTCAGTGGAGTACTTCAGGTTTGAATTTCAAGTTTTTATTCTCCTTAACCACTTGTAGCATCAACTTTAAAGGGTTCAGTCTAACCTATTATTTATCCGGAGTTAAGGGAATTATCATTAGATGCACACCTTTCCCAAATATATTAGTTCTATAAGAAATGGAAACTCCCTCGTCCAGGGTTTGATCACTGGTCAAAGCATCTAATTTCTAGGGACGATAGCCCTTACACAATGGGCACCTCCTTACAGGGTTCTGTATGTATATCTGACCCTCGACTGTACAAAAAAGGGGTAAGACCTTACAAATTGGAGAATGATATGTATGACACTAAATTGCACAGGGTAATGATTCTGCAATTCTAGAGCTCTGAGATGTGTGGAGTACTACTTCCTAGCAATTACTCCCAGGTCCACTGTAACCCAGAGTGTTAGTACTCGTAAAGGTCCCATGTATGGGCCAAACAGATATGTTTAAAGATTATTTATATTAGATTGGAATTATTGATATTATAGAAACATGTGCAAAACCTTTTGAGAAAGTACACAAAATATGTAGATATAAATATACAATGTACGCAATTCCCTAACATCTCGATTAAAATAAACGCTCACGAATTGACATGCCGTAAATACCAATTAATCCTTGATGTGCCTCTTGTAACCAAATTTAATTTCCACCCACTCCCAACAAAATTAATTGAATATAGCCGATATTTTTCTTTCTGTTTCTTGAGATGGATCGATTTTTGAAAAAAAATCGTTTCACAATAAAACTTTCAATAAACGACAGAAAAGTTATAGATTAAATGGTGGAATCAAAAAATAACACCAAAAGCAACAAATACCTGGCAATACTATAACTGAAAGAAGTTAATATCCGGGTCTCTTCGGTCAGAGTCGGATATTTCGTTGATAATAATTCGATTTTAATTTTATTCATTAAAACTCCATTGACATTGCAATTTTATTTTTGGTCCATAAGTTTCAATGCTATATTGAAATAATAATAATAACAATGATAATAATAATAGAACGCGTGGAGAAAAAGAAAACCTACAAATACTGAGGGATATTGGAAGCTGACACCATCAAACAAGAGGAGATGAAAGAAAAAAAAAATTAAGGAACAATATTTCAGAAGAATTAGAAAATTACTCGAGACAAAAGTATATCACATAAAACTTGTCAAAGGAATAAATACCAGGGCTGTAGCCCGCGTTAGATATTCGGGACCATTCTTAAAGTGAACCAGAGAAAAACTTTAACAAATGAACCAGAGAACAAGAAAACTAATAACCTTGTATAAAGCATTACATCCCAGAGACGACGTTGACAGACTATATGTGCAAAGAAAAGAGTATAAGACTAAACACGACTGGGTAGGAAGAGTGGTGAATAGAGAATTGTACAAAAAATCTAAATTTAGCCATGCAAACAGGCGGGAAATGCACAACCCGGAGTCCGTTCTGGAGAATGTGACACAAAATTCTCTAGGATTTTCAGATTCAAATAGATGCCGACAAGACGGCTAGACCTAGTGATGGTCATAAAAAAAGAGAACCAGCCAAGTAGGTGACTTTGCCGTCCCGACAGACAAAAAAAGTAAAAATAAAAGAAATCGGAAAGAGAGATAAATATCTGGATATTACTAGAAAACTAAAAAAAATTATGGAACATGAAGGTGACGGTAATACCGATTGTAATTGGTGTACTTGGAACAATCCAATTGCTGTCACTCAAACTCCAGTGGAAAACCATCAGCTTATGCTGGTGTGAAAAAGACCTTAAAGATGTAAAATATATAGATAAATAAATAGTAAAGTTGGTGACTGTAGTCGTAGGCAACCTGAAGGCTCATTTTTCAATAGCTACTACACCAAGGAGTTGGGGAGGGCGCTTCTCCTTTCCCTGGATTGCTCCCCTTAACCCTTGATATGTACCTTATAAGGTTGAGTGTTAAGCAAGGAGGTATCAAGAACCATTTTTAAGTCTTTGGTATGACTAGACCGGGACTGAACCCCGGTCTCCCAGACCATTGGCGAACACTCTACCCACTAGACCGATGAGCAGGTTTAGATGAATAAATAAAAACAACTAATTATGTTCGTTTTGAATTAATAATGCTCCACTCAAATTAATAAGGTCCTGATATATTTCATTTCAAAGAAAACTGCCGTTTTATAAAAAGAATTTTAGAGATGCAGTTATTTATGGCAAATATTCTATGTTTATATGTGTGTACCAAAAGCACCAACAACTATCGATTCTCTCATCGTTGATACGAAAATATTTGCTAATGTTGAAAGGGCAATGTGTAATCCTGACTCTGTATTTAAAAGGTTAACCCAGACTACATACCTACTTACCTACCCTGCTACATAGGCCCTTGTATCTGTAAGACTACGCGTGAATATATGACTACACGTCTGCTATATCAATACACAATGTTACCGTGGGACTCACACATAGCTGTAACTAGATCCTTAAACAACGCCATCTCTGACGAATTAAAGTTCCGTTGTCCACCATCAAATTCCCGCTTCCTTAGTCCCATCAAATATGTCCTATGACTCGCACACAGAGAATCAAAATCTCTCACCAGATCACCCCATATTACCACTCCCCTATGCCAGAAAACCTTTTTTGATTAACAATTTTGCAATGTTATTTTACTCTCATTCTCTCTCTCTATCTCTTTCTCTCTCTCTCTCTCTCTCTCTCTCTCTCTCTCTCTCTCTCTCTCTCTCTCAAAACTTCTCCATCGACTTGAGCAACAGGCTTTTTGTTTTTAGAGTACTGGTTTTAGCTGATAGAAAAATTCTGGGTTCAAAACCTAAGATGGGAAGGGTCCATGGTGTAGTTGTTAACGTACTGGATTTTGACATCCAAGTAAACGAGTTCAATCCCCAATCGGGGTATTATATTCAATTTCTGAATAATTCTATTGAGAAAGGTATAAACTCCCCATCCTTATTCTGGGTTACATAGTACGTGGTGCCTTCAATAGGTTTCCAGATTTCTTTGTATAGGCATTTGAAATTGTCGCAGACTTTTGAAAATTTAGTATGTTATTGCTATACATCGTATGAGATCACTGACCAATTTCTTATGATTTCAGGTCCAAAGGAACAGCTACAGTAGCAATTGGAATACACCCTACGAAAGCCTGATTGTCACAGCTGGCGAATTTCAACAATGCAATCTGGACGTGAGGACACTTTAGAAGAACAATATGCAATAAAATTCTGTTTTAAATTTGGAAAAATACCTCAGAAATGTATGTAATGCTTCATACTGCTTTTGGAGCATCTTGCATGAGTCGAGCCTCAGTTTTTGAGTGGCATAAGAGATTCAAGAAAGGCAGGGAGTCTGTGAGGGATGATGAGAGGCGTGGGAGGAGTAAGGAAGTCAATACACCAGAGTTGATTGGTCAAAGGGTTAGGGTTAGGGTTACTATGTTGAGGTTTTAAGGGACTTCAGAAAGAGATTCCGTCGGAAGTGGCCAGCACACTTCAGATCCGGTAAATGGCATTTCCACCTGGACAATTCACCAGTCCACAACTCCATCCTTGCCACAGACTACTTGACAAAATAGGCATCAAGACAGTGCCTCAGTCTCCCTATAGTCCAGACCTTGCTCCCTGTGCCTTTTGGTTATTCCCTAAGCTTAGAGGCTGTCGTTATGAGACAATTGAGGAGATGAAAGAGTCTGTGACGAAGGTTATTGACATACTCACACCAGAGGACTTCCATGGGGTGTTGCAGAAGTTGTTGTAACAGTACAACAAGTGGATTGCAGCCGGAGGAGATTTCTTCATGTGTGTACTATCAATAAAAGTGCCCATACGAAAAAAGTCCGGAAACTTATTTAATGATCTTCACACTACTACTTTTCTACAAAAATTACTTTGGTATTAAATAACCCACGAAGGTTGATATGTCATTAAATAAAGAACCGAGACAAAATCAAACGAAACCTGAGCCGAGGAGTGTTACTAGAATCTGTAGTACACTGGTGCAGCAAACCCCCGTTATCAGATCATCGAATAAGTGCCATTGGTCGATATAAACTTGTTTGGTTTGGTTTGGCTTGGTTTGGTTCCTTTGTTTTATGGCAAATCAGCTTTCGAGGGTTATTTAATGCCCAAGGTAACCGGGGGTTGTACAATTTAACCCAAGTCTGGGACGATAAAGGGATTCATACATTTCCTTAGAGAATTTGTCCAAACGTGAAAGTAATTGCGCATCTGGAAATCAAACTTGCTTAATACTTGTTTGGCGGGCCAATACTTTACCCCATACACATCTGCCCACCGCCACCAGGTCCTTTGTGTAAGCAGCGTTAGGGTTGAGATATTGAACTGAACTGTTGGGTACTTATTCCTCATTCGCACCTGTTGAGCTTTGACAATGAAGGGCCCTAAATAAAGAATTTACTTTATAATAACTATCTTGTGCCTTTAACAAACAAAAATGCTATATTCTTTTGTGAGATGTGTATCTGTGGAAATTTCAGGGAATACATGTAAAAAAAAAAAAAATAAAAATGCACGAATTTAAACAATATTCTGAGATAAATCGATTCGATTTTATAGACATAAAAAAATTAAAAAGCCAAACATTAAAATAAAAAAAAGTTCAATGTAAACATTGAACAATAAGAAAATAATCTAAAATAGATTGTTGTCAAAAATATTTTATGAAATATAAACTTCCAAAAAAAAAAAAAAAAAACGAAAGCAAAATGAGACAGAAGAAATTAGAATGAAAAGTCATAAGATTCAATTAGGTAAGTCGTTCACTTTTGAATGTATGTCTATCTTTTAAAATAAGCATAAACAATTTTACAAATCAAAACATAAAATTTTAAGCCCAAACTTAGACAGATTATTTTATTGGCATCGAAAAAGTTTGTTAGGTTGTCGTGAGATTCTGTCTCTGTCCGACTGTCTTTCTCTCTTTCTCTCTTTCAATATATATATATATATATATATATATATATATGAATTTTTTTGTGTATGTGGCGTGTGCTTATTACGCAATACCTATTAGAATATAAATACCTTATATTTTTATCATAATCACTTTCCTTGTCAATGAACTTGATTCAGTGCTGAAAAATAATCCTATATATCAAACTTTATTCAGGAAAAATGTTAGTCTACAACTAAACACACACACACACACACACACACACACACACACACACACACACACACACACACACACACACACACACACACACTCACACATATACATTTGCCCAGTTGGTTGGGGCTGTAGAATACAACGACTGCAGAGGCTAAGACCCCCCAACAACGAGTGTCCTAGATATGACACTAACAATCTAATGGTGAGCTTCCAGTAATGCTGGAGCTTTGGGGAATGCGGTGTACCCCTTCATTGCCATCGCTCCCAAATCCATTCTGGTTCGGAGTGGTAGCACCTGATCAAGTCCTTTCTATGGGTCAAATAGAACTAAACTGTGTACTTATGCTAAACTGAATTGCTTGAAAAGTAAATGTTCTGACTTTTAAACTGTGTACTAAAGCTAAAATGAATTGTTTGAAATAGAACTGTTTTACTGATTGAAACAGTTCTTACGCTAAACTGAATTGTTTGAAATAAAACTGTTGTACTATATAGAATTGCTTGAAAAAGAATTTTTTTTTTACAATTAAACTGTGTACTTATGCTAAATAGAAGTGTTTGCAATAAAACTGTTTATTTCTGTAAAAGAGGATTTGGCATTAAATAACCTACAAACGTTGATATGCCATAAAATACAAACAAACAAACATAGATACATCCATAAACATATACATATACATAGATGGATAGATTAAGAGATAGATACAAATTAGATATAAACAGATTTGAGAGACAGATTTATAAAAACAGGATAGGATAGATAGATAGATAGATAGATAGATAGATAGATAGAGTCTGAAGTCAATGACAGTTATAATGGTTGTGATATGTGTGCTTGACTATGAACTGTTTCTGATCTTACAGATCCTTCCAACATAAATCTTTGTCGCTACACAATCTTCCTGCTTCGGGTATTTTATATTTGGTCATTTTAATCTTAGTTTGGGAATGGTAAATATCGATTAGAAGACACCATTTTTCTGTCGGAAAAAAACAAAAAACGATATAAATTCTCACTTTCTTGATAAAACGTCGACGCATTAAATCTAAAATAGCCAAGTGGTCTTGGGACTTTTAATATAAACATGAGCTTAAATATACATCCGTTCGGCACTGTGAATTAATACAAAGAACGTCCCAACACGCGAAAATATAATCCAGCAAAATAAATAAATAAATAAATAAAAACTCTATGTATACGGGCCACTCATGCACAAGCAGTCGAGTTACTTTCAGATGGATGCACTTGAGCGGGTTCAAAGTCATTGCCGTCTCTTTCTATTGATCGAATAAGGATTAAAAATTGATGACGGCAAACTATGTGCTTAGGTATCAACACAATATCAGAATAATAATATCAAGTTGTTCGGAAAATACTCTCAGATTTTTGTACAGTGTTTAAATTCTATTCTAACATTATTTTAATAGTATTTGTATACATAAAGCACATTTCTAATAATGAAAGTGTCCTCTGAGTAGATTTTCAACTACTTCTTTCTAAATAAGGTTTGGAAGGTTATATGAAGGTTTTGCATAAAAAAAGAAGTGATAGGTTTATTTTTTTTGCATGAGTTCAATACCCGGACACATCTTGCCAGGATGTCACTACAATTGCAACCCTGAATTTGGGATATTAGACCTAGTCACATCCGCCATATTCTCCTTATCGCTTCCCCAGGGACGACCAATTTTTCGAGTATCTGGATTCATTTTACGTCCAAAAAAATTTCTTTACAAAGGAGAAGAACAAACAACATTTAAAGTTTGTTTTGGGGGGTTTATTTTGCCATCAAAACCTTTAGATTCTTATCGTACAGGCATAAATAATCTCGTTAATCTATGGCAGAAATGTATAGATCTTCAGGGATTATGTTTTGACTGATAAAAATATAGTTAAAATCCATTCATACAGGAAGAAAAGTTTATTCTAAATTCGGAGATTATTTTTCTGAACAAGTAAATAATCTTTGAGTAAGAATGGCTAGTTGATAGGGCTACATATTTCCTTTGATAAATCGGTAATCAATGCACTGTCTAAATGTATGAGAGTCTAGACGTTCACAAAAGGCATGAACACACTCTCTCTCTCTCTCTCTCTCTCTCTCTCTCTCTATATATATATATATATATATATATATATATATAATTATTATTATTATTTCAATAAATTCTATAAGGATACTTAAACAGAATTATCCAAATTATATCTGACGAACCCATGGAAAGGCTGAAATAAATTTATAATGGAACATTAATTGATTTTCTTGTTTCCCAATTATGTATATATATATATATATATGTGTGTGTGTGTGTGTGTGTGTGTGTGTGTGTGTGTGTGTGTGTGTGTGTGTGTGTGTGTGCAATGTCACTATATATTTCAATTGTAAAATTTTACCAGGTATAAACGACGCAATGCAAAGCACAGAGTTTCGCTATAACGATCTTCAGGTAAACTTTAATTACAAACAATTTTTTCTAAAAAAAAATTAAACTTTTACAAATGAAACTAACGGTAGAATATGAGAACATATTTTTAAAAATCTTTATCCTGTTCTACTGACCAGTCTTGGAGCATTTCATTTATTAAAGAAAACTTTTTTTAATTGATTAAAAAAAGCCCTTTTCTTATTCCTTTCTTCATGGTGTTTCAATGCAGGATACAGTTTAGTTGCATATCAAGAACACTCTATTTGAGATTGGTAAGGAGCTTTATTACCCCCTCTACTTATCGAAGCCATCAACTTACTCTAAGGAGTGTGTTGGGGGGGGGGCTAAAAAAATTCAGAAAGAACTAAAACAAAAAATATTTCAGGAAACCAAATTATGTATTTAACTATTCCATTTGAATTCAGAGTTTTCCTTCTCCTAGATTCATTGTCTCACCTTGGCTGAAGGAACGGTTCTGCTTCTCTATTTGCCAATAGTTGGAAAAAGAAAAATCGATTCATGCCTTTCTAAAGGACATTAACGTGTAGTAAAACGCATATAGCTCCGTCGAGAGATTGAACTTAGGTCAACTATTCCATGACCTACGACAACAGCCATTATTCAAAGAGATCCTCAAAAAAATTGTTCTTTGAATGCAATATTTTCTGTATAACATGTCACTGAAATATAAAATAAATTTTGTAGATTAAATCATTAATTTTCGTGAAATTTAAGCTGTTTATTTTATGAGTTAAAATTCCCGCGCGTAGACCGGGTTTTTCAGGTTGATGCTCCATAAATCTCTTACGATCTAAATATGTATTTAACTCTTTAGCTTCGGTCTAGGTTTACAAGAAGTCACATTGTTGTTGATCAAGTCTGTTGAATTCAACTGTTTTTTCTCCCCCGCTGCGAAAGTGTTATCCATAAAATTTCGTTAGCCGGGAAGTGTCAGAAACATGGCAGTTGCGCACCGTCCCCCAAGACTGCATTCCTTGTGCTTTGTCCAATACAAGCTTCTTCCCATCGCACAAAAGCAGTCATAATTTAAGGAAGTAGACATACAGCGCCCTCATTATACTAGTGCAGGTCTCGCCAGCGCTGGGATTTGTGTAAGTTTGGTCGGCATGTTTGTGCCCGAGTGAGAAAACTGACAATTTACGACTATTTAATACATCTTGACTTGTGTACTTATAAGCACATCAGCGTTTTGTTTTTTCGTTTTTTTTTTTTTTTTTGTTGTTGTTTTTTGTGTGTGAGCATTTTTGTGGGAAAGTGCACGTAGAAGGAGACGAGAAAGAGAGTGTGGCAAAAGAGGGAGCGCGAATACAAGGCAGTGGAGAGATGAGCAAAATGCTATTCTTCAATGCGGATAGATTTGCAGACTGACGTTCGATTATTTACGAGGGTCAGACTAACGTGTGTTTGCTTGCTATAAACTAACACGCATAATTATAGACGAGAGTGGAGAATTTAAAATTACTATGCATTCATACTTTCAATAAAGTTCTCTTTCTCCGGCTTGCAACGACTGTCAACGAATGTAAATGCAGAGATGAAACTTTGTTCAATTCCATCCCTTTTTTCCACCATCAAGCAAAACGTCAGTGTATCGCGCACGCGCAAAGAACAGCTCCTTTGATATGATCAAATCGGCCATTTTCACATAACGGCGATTTTAATACTGTAATTATCAATTTATTAAACGCACTATTATTTCCATATTTTTCAGTCCTAATGTTAGGAGTGCGTATTATATGCAATAACTCTATGTCATTATTATTTGTATAGAAGATACTTTATTGCTGATTTTTCTGTCCAAATGTTATAAGTGCGTATTATATACAATATCTATATGCCATGTTTGCTTAAGTATAAGACGAACTATTTTTCTAGATTTTGGAGCCAAAATTTAGGGGTGCGTATTATACACGTGAGTCAATGAAACAATTTTTCCGGCCACGTCACACTATATTCTAGATGACTGAAAGTAAGTTATATCTTTAGTCCAAACTAATATATTTTACGTTATTACTGAGAAATATTCACTGGAACGTATAATTATTTGTATTCCTTTTTCTCTTAATGTGAGCTTTTTTTTGCCGCAAGTTCTCTGAATTTTCGTGTGAACATTTTTGAATGAAAAAGCTGCTATTTTAGCAGGATTTCGGATAGGGAAGTCATGCAAAAAATGTTCTATATAATCAAGTTTATCAATTAAAAATTTAGGGCAACAATTCTTGAGGGCTCTAAAATAAAAATCTAAATATGTGTGTATGAGTGCGGGTGTATGCACGTGTGTGTATGTGTTTGTGGTAAATACGGATATCAATTTATATCCCTGAAATACACGTTATATAAAATGTGCGAATGTCTGCGTACATTTATTTTTCGCGTCTTAAAAAAATCAATTTTTACGCAGCTGTATTTGTGTGTTAAAATCCATACATTATTTAAATAGAGCGCACAGAGAATACATTCAACTGTCTGTAGGGGACCAACTCTATCAGTCAGTAGCGGTAAGCTTCTTCGAATTGGTCATTCAGAGATCGCGTGTTCATCTGGCTATCAGACAAAGCCATCTGTTCTCGCCGGACAGGTGCTGACCATAACAAACAAAAGCAGTGTGACAAGCACCTTGTGTTTCTGACAAATAAACGAGTGTTTCAAGTTATTATGACAGACCACTTAATTTGTTCTGGTCAACCAACGCCGTTCCCTGGGATGGTCACTCGGAATGACTAGCTGCTTGTACAGACGCTGGTCTTTTTGGTGGATACTGGTGTTAAGTAGGATGTGGTGTTCATGTGATGACATCATTTTTCAGTTGATCTCCAGAGTTAACGTAGGTCACGTGTACTGGCGAGTTTAATACGGAGGTGTGAGTTGCGGTCGGAGGGAGGAAGACTTTAAATGAGGGAGGAGATTTGGTTTACATTGAGTTCCTCAAAAGTTACCTCCCTTGACACTTATCCGCCATATTTGTTTCTCTTTATCAACTATGCAACTAAACTTTTACCTCCGCTCACAAGTTTTAATATCTATGCTTATAAGACTGAATATATGAAAGGGTACAGAACAGTTCTCGGCCTGACCAAAAAGGGAAAAACCTGGACAGTGAAAATCTACACAATATCTCAAAAATGTATTCTGTAGTTCAATATACTTAGCACATTATTTTTTAATCCCAAACAAATGAGCAAAATCAGCGAAAATTTTAAAAAATCACACACACACACACACACACACACACACACACACACACACACACACACACACACATATATATATATATATATATAGATAGATAGAAAGAGAGAGAGAGAGAGAGAGAGAGAAAGAGTAACAGAAATGGAAATATTTCATATTCACTCGCACGCATATACAAGCACACACACACACACACACACACACACACACACACACACACACACACACATATATATATATATGTTTATATATATATATATATATATATATATATATATATATATATATATAAATTCATTTATACATATATATATTTATATATATACATATTACTTAAAAATGTATTGGAAATGATTTTATTATGAAATACAATGGAAATTATTTTACTATGAAATACATTGGAAATGACTTCACTACTAAAATACATTAAAATAATTGAGCTATGAGACTACACGAGAATTGATTTGGCAGAAGGAATGTATTGAAAATGATTTTACCAAAAAATGCATTGAAATTGACTTTACTATAAGAATTCATCGGATATCATTTTACCATAAAAATGCATTGAAAATTGTTTTATTATAAGATGCTTCAAAATTTTTTTTTCCTATAAAATCCATTGGATATTATTTTATTATGAAAATCCATTGAAAATTATTTTACTGTAAAAAATATTCTGAAAATGATTTCGCTATATAAATTCTTTTCGAACTTAACGATATCTCGCTATGATAGTCTGAGCCTCCTCTACAGGACTGAGAAATAGTCTTTTCCCAATTATTTACATAGATTACCAGATGCTTCAATTTTTTTTTTCTATAAAATCCATTGGATATTATTTAATGATGAAAATCCATTGAAAATTTTTTCACTGTAAAAAATATTCTGAAAATGACAGCCTCCTCCACAGACACAGACACAGACAGCCTCCTCCACAGGTCTGAGAAATAGTCTTTTCCCAATTATTTACATAGATTACCAGATGCATCAACATTTTTTTTTTGATAAAATCCATTGGATATTATTTTATGATGAAAATCCATTGAAAATTTTTTCACTGTAAAAAATATTCTGAAAATGATTTCGGTATATGATTTTTTTACGAACTTAACGATATCTCGCTATGAAAGTCTTAGCCTCCTCCACAGGACTGAGAAATTGTCTTTTCCCAATTATTTACATAGATTACCAGATGCACCAAAATTTTTTTTCGATAAAATCTATTGGATATTATTTTATGATGAAAATCCATTGAAAATTTTTTTACTGTAAAAAATATTCTAAAAATGATTTCGCTATATAATTTTTTTACGAACTTAACGATATCTCGCTATGAAAGTCTTAGCCTCCTCTACAGGACTGAGGAATAGCCTTTTCCTAATTATTTACATAGATTACTTGATTTCGATTTATATTCTTGGTAGAACAATTGACCTTTTTTTTCTATACTTAAAAAAAAAAAATTGCAGCTTTCATTATCTGGTTTCAATACAACTTTACTTTTTTGCCATCATCAATCGCTAACGTTTGCTTCATTAGGCAACTCTAACATTAGAATCCCTCCCAATATCTTCTATCTTTCTTCCTCATCTTTCTTTAGTGTATTATATCTTCTTATTTGCGCATAAAAGAATATAACCTATTTTCACTTATCCTACATTGATTTCGTCTTTATCTCACTCTCGCTTCCTTTTGAGTGTACTTTTCTTCTGATAAAAAATTTAACTTAAAAAAAAAACTACTTCCATTTCTCCATCTCTCTTGCTCTGTCTGTGTCTCTATCCCTCTCACTCTCTTTATCTATCTATCTATCTATCTATCTAGCGAGCTAGCTAGCTAGCTATCTAGCTAGCTCTGTCTCTGTCAGTCTTTTCGCTAATCTGCCAAACTCCTTACAATTATTTATGTTAAAGTCGTTTTCAGGTTTTCTCACTATAATTCTATGTCCAATAATTTTTCCTCAATCGCCCTGGCCCAATATCTGTAATCCTGAGAATATAATCTCTTTGAAAAGTCCAACCGCTTAACACATAAGAAATATTACAAATTTATCGATTTTTTAACCAAACACAGCGGAGGTTTGACTACTTTATACATAATTCCTTTTCCCAATCAAGCAGGAAACATGGCCGACTATTCTAAAATTATATATTTTCAATTTTCTCTTTCTTTTTTTTCTAATGTGTTAGCGTATCTCAAAAGTACGTTTCTGCTTCTTTATTCGTTTATATTCTGTATCATTCGATTTTAAATACTCACTGTCCAAATGAACAAACATCAACTTAATCTCGTTGTCAGACAATTTTGTGAGGGACGATTTTTTTTCTGAGCTTCTTGTCAACGTTACTCAGTGCGTAAATTGTAGGGCAGAATGGGTTCTCTTGCCTTAGTAAGAAGAAAAAAATCTATGAATTCAAAACTATGGTACGCGCGGCTATCAAATCTACCCCTCTCACCAAAAGCAACTCATCTATGCGTAAATAGTAGGGCAGACTGATTTCCTAAACATCACTTAGGGAACCAGTCCGGAAAAGGACGCAAACATTCAACTCAAAACTAAGAGCTAGTAACATCCCACTCCTATAAAAACCTACTTGCTATGAAACTGCAGTATCATTGCAAACATGGTATTTCTACTGCCTGATGCCCTCAAGTGTTGCATATTGACCCCGGCCGAGCTGTCAAAATAGGAAATTCATCTGTGTAAATAACAGGTACATCCGGTCGAAGGTAACCTTGACTGACGACAGGTTGAATTGAGTGGGCGTAAAAAAATAATATAACTCGGTGCACAGGAAGTTCGAGTTAGCTGGAGATAAGCTGCAGTAGAGAGAACCAGCACCCAACAGAGGGGGTTCTCAGGCCCCTGATTGAGCAGTTGCAGTTGGAGAGAAGATGCTGGAATGAGGACCATGACTTTCTGTCGTATCATTTTTGTGCGGAGGCTATAAAAATACATACCACTCCGGATCAGAGTGAAACTGGGAGTAATGGTGATGAATGGGTATATCATATTTCACAGATCCCCTAAACTGGAGTCTCGCCATCAGATGCAATTTTAGAGGATTTAAGAACATGTTTTTCAATCAAATTTCTTATATATTTGCTAGCTCTTACAATCTGATTCTTATGCTCTCTCTCTCTCTCTCTCTCTTTTCGGTCTCCTACGGAGCCTGTCTTCTCTTCAATCTCCCTAATTCTCTTCCTTAAAGTGAGCATACTCGTAGACGAGCATTTTATTCACTAAATTCATTCAACATTGTCTCGGTGATCATATTTAACAACAGGATGTGACACAAGGTCAATTTTTAAGCGAAGTTTAACAGGCTTGAATTCAGAGTTTTCCTTCTCCTAGACTAGTTGCCTCACCAAAGCTGAAGAACCTAGTCTGCCCTACTATTTACCCATAGCTGAAAGGAGAATAATTGGATTCATACCTTTCCCAAGGGCATTAGTGCTATGTGAAATGCAATTAGTCTCGTCTAGGATTTGAACTCATGTCGCCGTGTCCATTTCCTAGGACGGTAACCATTGCACCACGGGTACCTCCAAACAGTGTCTTGGTGATTGATGAGAAAATTCCTACCAATTGCACAACATGGCTATGAACAGAGCGGTTTATCGGCGCACGATTCCCGACCCCTACGACGTACAACTAACCCCACCCACCAAACTCATCTTTACCACTGACAGCGCTTCTCAGTCTCACTTCCATTTCCGGGTAGTTATGAACTATGGAAATAACCACATCATTTAGGAAATCGTTTCCATAGAATATCACCATTGCATGGAAAGATCAAATCCGGTCACGAAGCTTCTGTGTTGGTTTCTTTGTTTAAAAGCATATCAACCTTTGAAGGTTATTTAATGCCTAAGTCAACCATGTTCAAGGATAGTAATATACACTATTCAATACATTACTGGGGGATAAGGACGTTTATAGCTTTTCTTTGGTTATTTGTATGAATGTAATAACGAGACTGGGATTTGAACTCGCTTTCTACAATATCGCAATGCTGCTCATGATGTCTGAATATTTATACCGTTAACTTTACACTTTAACTTGTTTTTTAACGGATATTTTAGTTTTTTCGGTTTTATTTTCATTGCAGATATTTCATTTGTTTTTTTTTATTATCTTAGATATTTTTCAATGCAAGAGATTATAAAATAAAGAAAGGAAAAAGAAAAGAAAAAAAATTCCTCATGATCAATATCAACAGTAAGGACTGAGTGCTCCTCATAAAAGATTTACATACTGAAAGCACGCCATGTTTATTCTGACGACAATTTAATTTTACAATAATAAGCCAATAAAAATGTCTTAAATATACACACACACACACACACACATATATATATATATATATATATATATATATATATATATATATATATATATATATATTATTGATTAAGCCTGTCAAGAGAAGACTTTAAACATTGTAAGGCATCTCATAGTTAGGTTGGCAGAATAAAAAGAAATCTATTTCCATCTACACGAATATTGCATAAGATTCACTTTAAGCTAGAAGTGAAGAAGAGAGAAAGATTAGCATAAAATAAATCATTCAAGTAGCAAATGTCTGCCTGCTTAGAAAATCAGCATTGGAAATTCTATTGTGAAGCTAGGAGGAAGAGCCTAAATGTAGCTGGAAGTTCACAAGTTTATTTGTGTCGTTACAATAAGGCATACTCTATTATACATTATAATATACATATTCACCCAACCCCTCCGATCGGGAAGGATATGACACAAGGTCAATTTTTTAAGCGGAGTTTAACAGGTTTGAATTCAGAGTTTTCCTTCTCCTAGACTAGTTGCCTCACTAAGGCTGAAGAACCAAGTCTCTCCTGCTATTTACCCATAGCTGGAGGGAGAATAATTGGATTCATACCTTTCCCAAGGGTATTAGTGCTATGTGAAATGCAATTAGTTTCGTCCAGGATTTGAACTCGTGTCGCCGTGTCCATTTCCTACGACGATAACCATTACACCACTAGAACCTCCTATAACCACTACACCACAGGCACCTCCTAAATACAATAGAATATGTAATACAGTATGCAATATATTTAGCACAACTGGGGACCTTACCCTGTTTAATTTTGGTAAACATAACGCATATTGTAATATATATTATGGTTGGGTTAGGTTTACATATTTAATGGCATATCAAACTGCCGAGGTTATTCAAAGCCTCAGTCATCCTTCTAGAAAGACATTAGAGGTATTATTTAACCCATTGCTGAGAGGAAAAGGGAGTTCATATCTTTCCCCTAGAATTTGTTCAAAAGTGATCATAATAGTATGACGGGAAGTGCCCGTGGTGTAATGGTTATCGTCGTAGGAAACAGACACAGCGACTCGAGTTCAAATCCTGGACGAGACTGATTGCATTTCACATAGCAGTCATACCCTTGGGAAAGGTATGAATCCAATTATTTTCCTTCCAGCTATGGGTAAATAGTAGGACAGACTGAGTTCTTCAAACTTGGTGAGGCAACTAGTCTAGGAGAAGGAAAACTCTAACCGCTGGGCCAATGTCCCGGTTCATCATATATATATATATATATAATGGACACTTTTGGTAATACAAGAAACTTTAATGGTTTTCTTTCAATCAGTCTGTCATTCTCCCTCCCACAATATACATTTATATATAATCACTTATGAATGCTTCAACTTAATATATATATATATATATATATATATATATATATATATATTATCACTTATGGATATTACTATTAGGTTTTTTTTATATCAAGTCTCTTCAAGAAGAGAATTTTTAAATTTCTAGTGGAAAACACATTTTACACACACACACACACACATATATATATATATATATATATATATATATATATATATATTATTTTTTGTTGCTCCAAAGAGAAAAACGTAAATATTTTGAAATGAATAGGTCCACAAAAAGAATAGTCTCTGACGACAAGAAGCTAGAAAGATGTGTAAGCGTAAAATAAATTATTAGAAAATAAATCTCATTGTTGACCAATTCATTTTACTATATATATATATATATATATATATATATATATATATATATATATATATTTACGTGCACACGCTGGAACGCACGCTCCCACCAACACGGGGGAGTCCCCTCGGTTTCACAGCTGGAGTGCTGGACTACACCCGTGAAGTAATCGATTTCGAACACTATTCGCGCTATTACATTCACTTTCGGAATTATACTCTTGAGAAAAGCATGGACTCACTTTATCTCGATCCAGAAATAGGTTAAATAGTGTAACTACTTTTCTTATTCAAGGATTACTTTGGCATCAGATAACCCACGAAGAATGCTATGCCATTAAGCAACCACACACACACACACACATACAAACACTCACACACACACTTTACAACGTCTAGCGAAATATTTATCTTCATAGGAACCTTACTTGTGTGACCCGAGTTCAAATCCCCACAAAGCTATTTGCATTTTACTTCAAATTAGTGTCCTCGGGAAAGACATCTATTCTGCCCCAAAATTATGAGCAAATAATAGTGCAGGCAGCATTATTTTGGCAACCAATTTAGGAAAAGAAATATATGAATTCAAACTTGCTTTATTCTTTTTAAAATTTGACCTTTTATTACATCCTGTTCGTAGCAGAGGAGTGTGGGAAAATATATTTTGCTTTGCATGGCGTACGCTCAGTGTGGATCAATCTCACTACATATGTGAAGAGAATGTATGAGAATCGAACTTCTAAATTGCAGTTCTGTAGTGGCTGTTTATCAAGCTTAGAATAAATTCAGATTTATTCATCACCCTATGAGAATCAATATCGCTAACAATAGTCTTCTAACCTTACTTTTTAACCATTACATAGCGCGAGACTCCCAAGCAGAGCAATATTACAGGCATCTAATTAAGTCACTCGATTTATTAATCGGTTTTCTTGCTTTTTGTAAACCTTTCTTCTAAACTGCTTAGCGGGAAAATATTAAGACATTTCCGGCTCCACGACGAACATGTGTGTCGCCGTACTTGCCGCCTCCAACGCATATGTGTGTGACAGGACATAATGAAGAAAACACTTGTGCGTCACGTGGCATTATGGATAGAAAAAAAACCACGCCAAGAGTGCTTTTAATAGTCTTTCATAATCATTTCATATATTTACTTTATAGCCAAAAGAAAGCATTGGTATTCATTTAGTAATTTCTCATGTTAGAATAAGTAGTCTTTGGAGGTGCCCGTGGTGTAATGGTTAAATTGCAATGGGTTAAATAATACCGCTAATGTCTTTCTAGAAGGATGACTTAGGCTCTGAATAACCTCGGCAGTTTGATATGCCATTAAATAAGTAAATCTAACCAAACCATAATATATATTACAATATGCGTTATATTTACTTCAATTAAACAAGGTAAGGTCCCCAGTTGTATTAAATATAATGAATACTGTATTATATATAATGTATTTAGGAGGTGACCGTGGTGTATTAGTTATAGTAGGTGCCCGTGGTGTAATGGTCATCGTCGAAGGAAATGAACACGACGACACAAATTCAAATCCTGGACGAAACTAATTGCATTTCACATAGCACTAATACCCTTGGGAAAGGTATGAATCCAATTATTCTCCCTCCAGCTATGGGTAAATAATAGGACAGACTGGGTTCTTCAACCTTGGTGAGGCAACTAGTCTAGGAGAAGGAAAACTCTGAATTCAAACCTGTTAAACTCCGCTAAAAAATTGACCTTGTGTCATATCCTACCCGAGCGGAGGGGTTGGTAAATAAGGAATAAATAGTCTTAAATCACTGTTATTATGGGAGAATAAGTAGTCTTCTCCAGGAATTTCTGGTGGTAAAATATATAGTCTTGCAAGTTAAGATGGTAGAAAAACTCAAAGGTGATTTGGGACGCTCAGTTTTTCGACTATGCGATTGTCAAACCAGTTGGTTATTTCGTGATGAGAATCCTTTTTATATGCTGTTGTGAGGTGCATGAGAGGAAGAGAGATCTAGATTCTAGATTGGCGGGATTTGTTGGGAGGCGCATGATCATTTACGTAACTATATTGTAATACTTTTGCGATTTTAAAAATCAATCATTTATGCTTATTTGTTTTAATTTTCAAGACATTTTATTAATTATTACTATAACTAATATTATTATTATTATTATTATTATTATTGACACTGCGTCTACGCTCTCTTAACTTATATATATGGGGGGGGTCTTCGTGGTGATACCAGTTGTAATTAGAGCGCTAGGTTTAGTCACCAGAGGATTGCTACAGATACTGGACTTGAGGGTTGGAAACAAGAAAACTGGTGAAGACCATCCATACTACAGCATCAATAAGATCGGCCAGAAGAGACCAGGGGACTTGCTGTTAATCAAACTCCAGTGAAAAACCGTCGGGTGAAAAAACTTTTTCAATAATAATAAACTAATAACAATGATAATAAAATTCTAATATATATAAACATGTTTATGTGTATGTGGGTGAGTATGTGTGTGTGTACTCCGTCTTTCATTTCAAAAACTCCTATTTTAAATACATTGTATTTTCCAGTTGTCAAATATTGGCAATCTCTAAAAAAAGCAATAAAACATTTTTCAGGTTCTTTTGTGGGATTCCCTGTAATATCAAAAACATGACTCCACAAATACATTTTATAAAATCTATGATAACCCAGGTGATCTAATTAAACAGCTATAACTTATTACTAATTTACAGTATTACTTCTTTTTTTGTCTTGTATTACGACTATATTATACTAATTTTCATGAAAAGTCTTTGGTTTTTGTTGCAACTAAAGAACACCCTGACAAGCGTTTGCCCAACGCAATGTTTTTGACTTCTGGACACTAATGTAAACAGGAAAATTATGAAAGAGAAAGAATGTAAATTTTGGTGCGGTAAATATTGAACCACTGAAAACAAAGAGATATCGTATTGATAAATTTCAATCGATTTATAATGTTTGAAAATATTTTATTATTATTATTATTATTATTATTATTGCTTTTAGAATGTTATTCATCTTCTTAGTGATTTGAAAACTTAGATTGAGTCGTTTTGAAGAAAGGTGGAAACCTTAAGTAATTGTTTGTTAGCGGGCGTGAGAGAATTTCTTTTCCCTGGGGTGTGATAAGCAAAATTTATATTTTAAGATTCGTTGAACTATTGTGTTGAATCGTATAGAGTTATAAAATAGATCGCTATTCGAATTTCTTTTAAAATATTTACTTGTGTTGCAATGAATGGAAAGGATATTAACATCGAGTGTGTCAAAGAGAGTAGCCAGAAAGATTAGAAAGACAGAGCAACAGGAGGGAGGAGGAAAAGAATTAAAAATGGGAGAGAAAAAAGAGAAAGATAGAAAGGTGAAGAAGGGGAAAAACCTAGAGATAAAAAGTGAGAAAAGAGGATAAGAAAGGCAGAACATTTCGAAAAAGAAAAATAGAGGAAGATGGACAGAGAGGTGTAAAAAAGGGGAAATAAGTGGAAGAAAGAAAGAAAGAAAGAAAGAAAGAAAGAAAGAAAGGTGTAAATGCAGACAAGAGAAGAAGAAAAGCAAAAAAAAAAAAAAGCCCTAAAGACTGGAAGGGGTAAATGATAGAAACTGTACAACAGAACCTCCCCCGGATAGAAAGGGATTTAAAAAAAACAACAACAATGAAAAGAAAAAAAAATCAAAAACGGGTAGGAATGAAAAAAAAATCTAGATCAGGAAAAGAGAAAGAAAGAGTCTACTAGAGAAAAAGTCATCTAGAAGGAGACAATGAAAGAGAAATCAAGTCACAAACTGAGAACGCAATAACAAAAGGGAGAGGTTCCAAAAGAGAGGGATCAATGGATTTAATCAGTGAGAAATCAGTCAACTTATTAGGTTGGGAAAATCAATTAAGAACAGAATGTTTTTACTTATATCTTCCCACTGAGCTTTGTTTCCATCTCACTATTTACTCTTCGCTAATATGTGTGTAATTTGACGGAATTTACAGCTTGTGGGATGGATCTGAATTCGACTGTCACCCAAAAACAAATTATTAATTAAACACTACTGTAAAATCTGGCGCATAAATTTCTCTCCCATGTACACACCCAACAAATAAAATTCTCCTTAATCGTAATAGAAAGAGGATTCCTGATTTGACTTCCTAACACTTTCAAAAAGGTTACATCTATAAAGCAAGAGAAAAGATCAACCTTCTCAGCTTGTAACTCGAGCAATTCCCACCGAAGACTTTATTGCGTCAACAAGTTTATTAAGTTTAAATAACGAGTAACACTCCTATTATTTGACTCTATCGAGAGTTTTTCACACCAACGTTAGGTGATGATTTCTAACGAGAGTTTAAGAGACAGCAAGTGTCCTCAAGTCTCCAGGACAATCCTCAGTATTCTTGCCTATCCCATCAATAATATAGTTTGGATGATCTCTATGTGTCCTCTTATTTCCAGTCCTTGTACCAAACTTTTGGTGACTGAACCGAGCATAACAATTACAATGGGTATCATTATCACTTTCATGTTCAATAGTTATTTGTAGTTCTCTGGCAAGGTCTTGGTACTTATGTCTCTTTTCCTTTTTTTCATTTTTGCCCTGTGGTCAGCCGGAATGGCAAAGCTGGTACTTTTTTCTTGTTGACCATCACAAAGTCTAGCCCTCTGGCCGAGATTAGATTGTCCATTTGTATTTCAAAATACAAGAGAAGTTTGTGCGTTTCATTTTCCAGGACGGATTCAAGGTTGTGCATATAGCATTTGTACGTTTGGTCAATTTTCGACTTTTTGCATAATTCCCTGTGGATTACCTTTCCCACCCAGACGTGTTTAGCTTTATAGTCTCTCTGCGCTGACTTACTGCACTCGCTTATTATATGATTGATCGTTTCGTCTCTATTATCACATAATTCACATGTGCTATTTTTTTACATCCTGACTATTCTTGTCTTGTCATTTTTAGTCCTTTTGTTGTTTTCTGTTGCGATCAGAAGAGATTCAGTTTATCTCTTAAGGTTTTCCTTTCTTAGCCATGTCCAAGTTTTCGTTTGTTTGTCGCTTGAAATATCCATATAGTCGTTTTTCTTCCCATTTTTTGTTCACTGGTTATTTTTATTCTGTTGATGCTTGTGTTGTTTATTCCCTGGATTGCTTCACTTTACCTTTTATCCATACCTTATATTGCTGTGTGTTCAAGCAGGGCGGCATCAAGTACCATTTTTTGAGTCTTTGTTATGATTCAACCTGGGAATGAACCCCGGTCTCCCAGGCCACAAGCGAACACTAACTCGTTAGTAGGTTATAGAATTTTATTTCAAAATCTAACTTAATTTTGGTACAAATTATGAATTATTTATATTTACTTAAGAATATTTATGCATTTCCAAAACTGGAAAACATTCACCAGGAAAAATTAGTAGATAAATCTTAAAGTCATCAGAGTGTCATACCTTGCAATTCTTCATGGTTTCTCTGATAGCAAAAGAGGAACTTGAGAGTTCCTATCCCTTAAACAACTAAAATGCGACAAAATATACGGTTTTATATGATACAGTAAGGAAGGATCAACTTAATTACTGAATACAGAAGATTTATTGTCTTTGGCTAAGCTAAATAACTGCAGATACCGTATAAAGACAGGGTGAATGGATTCATGCCTTTTTGCAAATTTGGCCAATACATACGGTTTTAGACGGAGCTTACTTACCCGATTTCATTAACCACTAGGCCGCCTTATAACGCCAATATATCTATTTAAGTGAACGTGTAAATATTTATCCAAATTTTCGGTTCGTAGTTCCCTTTGTATGACAGCGTCAATAGATAAATGCTGTTAATTATATATATATATATATATATATATACACTGTTTGCGAATATATATTTGTTTACGGGACACCTCATCAGTGTCGTTTTAAAAGGGATTTTTCAGTGTATGTATATGTTCGGCTTTCTTATATATATATATATATATATATATATATATATATATATATATATATAGCTTATACTTATTCTCTATATACATATCAAAAAAGCTATTTCAATGCGAGTATTAACTGTTTGTGTATGCTTTTCATAGATGTATATGATGTGTTTTATTTTGGATGTATGTGTATGCCTGAGTATATGTATATGTACGTGTATGTGTGTGTGTGTGTGTGCGTGTGTACCTATTAGTGTTTTACAAACAATTTTCAGAAAAATTGGATAGACTCCATTTTAGATTGCAAAACATGTTTCAGTAAATCTCAACACCTGCTCGTTTCACACAGCATAGATTCAATATCTTACAGAAAGAAAAAAAAAAAATAGTTAAAGAAAAACGCTGAGCGGACAGATATAAACACTCCGCAGAGAATTTTCTTCTGAAAGCTCCCACCTACAGACGCATGATAGATTTCCTAACTCTTCAAACATTCAACGAACATATAAAGAAGAAAAAAAGAAAGAGAAAGAAATAAATTGTTGTTATATAAATAGAAAAGTTTATAAAAAATATTCAATTGAGGAGAGAGGCAAAGTTAAGCTTACACTGAGGCACACGCATATTTTGTAGAATGTATCTAAACAACATATGGGAACACACATTCCAAACACGAAAAAAACGCTCACATCAAAGACAAATCTATCTACCTATCAGTAAAATTAACACACACACACACACACACACACACACACACACACACACATATATATATATATATATATACAAGCATAGTTGCTAACTTGCCGAATGATGACATCTTTCTAATCGTGATCGAACCCCAGTCGTGCCATTACGTTCACATTCCAACTAATCATTATCATGTCGTGCCGCCAGCACGGATGTCCCCGAGCCTCTCTCGCCACTTCTCCCTATCGTTCATAGCCTCTAGCAGGTCTTCAGGGCTACATCCCGTATCCTCACATAGTTGCTGTATGTATGTTCTAGCCGGTCGTCCTGCTTGCGCTCGGCCATATGTGGGGGTCCATAGGAATACATCACTTATGAGCTCGTCTCTGCTTCTCCAGCAGTGTCCTGCGTGTCTGGTTCGTCTAACTTGGATAGTTTTCGTGATGGGATGAAGGTAGCCGTATAGTTGGTGCTTTGTGGAGTGTTGCCGCCAGGACTTAATATTGGTCGCAACATTCTTGTGTAATTGCCGTCTAGCTTCTTCTCCAACCGTTTCGTTAGCGTTCAAGTGGTGCATCCACACAGCAGTATCGACACGACCGCTGCCTGGAAGAAACTGCATTTCATTTTATCGGTCAAGTTTGATTTCTATATGATCGATAGCTTATCAATAGCTGTCCATACCCATGGGAAATCCCCCAGCTTTGTGGCAAATGGTATCTCTACTGTTCTTTTACAAGGATCACTGTTGTATTAAACAACCCGTGAGGGTTGATATTCCATTAACCAATGAAACTATATATATATATATATATATATATATGTGTACAGAGTGTGTCAAAAAGCAACAAAGTTGATAGTGCGTTCATCAAGAAAGATGTAAAATTGGTTGAAATATTAATATTCATCCTATTTGGCAAATTCGTATCCAATACATTCATTCCAGTGAGTTTTGCATTCGCCGAAGCACCTCTGAAACGTCACTTTGGATATGGTGGTAAGCTGCATCCATCTATTCCGAATAATATCTTTACTAACTCAATAATACCCCTCGCCCAGTCAATTGGGTTTGGAATAACGTGTACGCACCCCTTACGAAACAGGGGTAACTTTATCTACCTATGATGGTGAGGTTCCAGTCCTGGTTATCAGGGTCATGTGGAGAAACTCTTTATCGCCATTACGGGTTCACTGTAACCCTAAGTCGTTGTACCTCTTAATGCTTCATCTATAAACCTGTTTGCAAATCAATTCTTTTTTGATATGACAAAGTACAAAAAAACCCTAGTGAGAAACAATTACACAACAAATGTAAATATAAACTTACAGCGAATGAAATTCCCTAAACCACAGTCATAAAATAATTCAAAATTGGTGGATTGGTTTGGTTTGCTTTTAGGGCAAATCAACCATTGTTGGTGTTGGGTATCACCAACCTTTTCGACACAATGTGCTAGCCCATCTGCCATATATAGCAGTAGCTACTTATACCAACAGTCTAAAAGATCTAGAAGGTGAACAGCCGCTCTTTTTAACGGAAGCCAATACTATTGTTGGACTATATCCTTATTCTCTATTCACTAACCCTATGTTCTTGTTACTAACAGTCTCTCTCTTGTAAATACTCTTTCCTGTAAATATAACTCTATTTTCCTCACATATCGTGGTTTGTCTTTTTATTACTACTACACGCGTTCACTAACCAGAACGCAACAGTTGGTTATTTAAAACCAAATCCTATTTTTCTACATATATTAAATATGATTTGTAAACACATTTAGTAGACATAAACAGTTAAATGATTAAGGAGTTCGATTTCTAACAATTCAATTTTGAATGAATAAACGAAGTTAAATATCTTGAAGTATTGCTATGTATCGATAACAATTCAATTAGACATCAGTTATTTTTTTACACACAGTTAAATGATCAAACAGTTCTATTTCAAAAAATTCAATTTAGCATAAGTCCTTTGTTAGGATTTAATTCAAATGTCAAACGGTTCTATTTGACTAATAGCTTGAAACCTATCAGGTGCTACCACTTCGGGCCAAAGTGGACCTGGGAACAATGGCAATGAAGGAGTAATCCACATTCCCCAATGCTCCAGTATTTCTGAAGCCTCACCATCAGATTGTTTAGTGTCATATCTAGGACACTCGTTGGCGGCGGCGGGGGGGGTCTTATCCTTCTGCTGAGATTCATTTAGTGTTTTCTACAGCCCCAACCGACTAGGTGATAGATTGGCTGATATGTCGTTAAAATTGATAAATCAGTCTGAAGGAACTGCATGTGCGAGAGTGAATTCATGTGAGAATTAGTTTGCACCTTATTTATCTTTCCTCCTGGATTCAGCAGTAAGGTAAGATCCAACTCAGCTGGTAGCGTTCCAGTTGTAGTGAATAGTCAGACAAGCTTCGATTAAAATAATGCCCCTTCTTCGATTAGAGTAATGCCCATACTAACATTAATTTATTTTATTCTCCTAGACTAATGACCCAGCCAAAACAAGATAACCCAGATTGCCCTTCTATTTATCAATTTCTGATTGAAGTGAAGAACTAATAGATTCATGTCTTATCAAAGAGCATGAAATGAAAACTTAAAAATATAAATTGTCCAGAATTCGAACCTGTCTCACTGACTCCGCAGTAAATATTACGTCACCTGCGCCTACTTATAATCCTTTTGCAATTAGAAGGGGTAATTTAGAAATGTTATTAACGAGAATCTTATAAAAAAAATCTATGTCTTTAACGGATCCTCCATGATGAGATATCGAGTCAATGAACTGGAATCTATTTTATGAATGTTTCCCGCGCTTTGTAAAGTCTATATAGTTACCTTTTTAATTACTTGAAAGTCAGCAGCTCGATAAAAGCACAAGCTCATATCCAAAAGCCTATAGAACAAGAAGCTTGAACACTGAATTGTTTTCACAAAGATACAAAGGCAGTAATTAATTAATTAAGTAAGTAAGTACGTATGAAAATTAATTAACACATCCTACACTAACCATTCACGCTTTGCCAATAGGATAATCATGACGACGATCAACTATTTTTAAAAGACTGAAAATATACGAATATAGTCTTCGAAATGTTAGAGCCATAAATCATAGAAATAGTTGAGAACGTATGGATTACCAAAGAGTTGGCTTAATCGCATCAAAAGAAGAGTCAATCGAATGTTCATGCAGTGTCTTATGTGTTTAAAGGATCTTAAATTTAAGTTCTCAAGAATATGCTGTATTGCAGTGAAAAATAACTATGCTGATGTATTAGAATATAATCTGTTTCTTTTCTTTCCTTTTTTTTTTATTACCGAAATGTGTAATATAATTGCCAAGGGATTTCGTTTTATATATCTTGCCTTTCGGTTTAGTTAGGCTAAGAACCTTTTGCTTAGCGCATGTGTTAGTTAGGTGCAACATTAACGCAGGTGTTCACGCGCTCGCGGAGAGGATGTCATTCAGAGATGTCAAAATAAAAATCCCAGATAGAAATTGGGACCATGCACCGGAAGCATGAGCTGAGATTTGAGAAAAAGCAGTTAGTTGCGTTCCTGCCTCGGAAAAAGGTTGACTTTCAGAGCTGGGCAAGGCGAGACGACTTTTTGCGCTACGGGCGCCGCACGTTGGTTGGGTTGCGAGCTGATGATGTAAAAGCAGTCAGCATAGAAAGATTGTGTCTCTCTCTCCTTTAGTCGAAAAACCTTTAAACACAAAAAGGTGAATAAAAGTTTCGTACCTGAACCAATTTCGAAACGTTTCGTGTTTTTAGATTCCATATGTCTATTCCAAATATCTGTATATTATGGGTATGTAACAAATGTACGTTTGGTTTGAGTAAAAACGAGTCTGAGATGACTGAAATGCACACACACAGGGCTGAGGGCCCGATTTTTTTATAAAGTCTCTCTGCAAATCATCTCTGTTCTGCTTGGGTAGAAATCTTCCCTGGTTTATATAATTTTCCGGATGCTAACGCAATTTTCTTGATCACACCACTCACCTACGCGTTGCACGGGGACACACTTCCTGTCTAGCATGCCGGCAACGCAACTTCCGCAATACTTCCGCTCAGGAAATATCTACGTTTCGTTTACTTTAGAAAACAGGTGCATATCCTGTTATGCCACCTGAGTAACTTACGTGACATTTCCGCTGGGGCATCCGCGCCCTGTTTACTTCAGGAAACAGGTGCATATTCTGTTATGCCACCTGCGTAACTTACGCGAAATTTCCGCTGGGGCATCTACGCCCTGTTTACTTTAGGAAACAGGTGCATATCCTGTTTTACCATCCATGCAACTTACGTGACATCTCCTTGAGGACATCTGCGTTTTTTTAAACTTTAGGAAACAAGTGAATCTCCTGTTTTCCACTAATGCAATTTACACAGCATGTCAAAGGAATCTTCCGGCTGATATGCAAGAAATGCTTCTAATTATAATATTTATTGTTATCAAATATGACGGGAATATCGTCTTTTGTGTATATTCTGGTTATTTTTCTCCATTTTGAATTGATATGAATAAAGACTTTACTCCCGCTTCCATCAATCCGGATTATAATTAAACAGTTGAACCAATATTAATCAAATACCATAAACTAACACATAGTGAATGTAAGAGTAGACACGATTGGGTCAGAATGGCGATCTACTTAGAATTGTGCAAGAGATTAGAATTTGATAATGCTGACAAGTTGTATATGCACAAATCAGGGCCTCTCTTAGAAAATAAGATCCAAAAGATCCTCTTAAACTTCGACATACAAAAGGACTGCCAAACCCCAGCCAGAAAATCCCACCTAGTGTTTGTTTACAAGAAAAAAAAAGTTCATCTCGAGGATTTTTCTGTTCTATACAACCACTGAGTGATGTTAAAAGAAAACTAAAATATAGACAAATATTTGGATCTTACTGGAGAGCTGAAAAACCTGTAGAATATGAAGGTTAGACTGACATCAATTGTAGTTAGGACGTTTCGAATAATTACCAAATCCCTGGAAAAGAGACTGGAGAATCTGAAGAAGAAGAACAGGTACCATCCAGGCCGTAGCACGATTAAAATCAGAATACTAAGAGGAGTCCTGGAGACCTATGAAGACATATTGTAATTCAGAATTTAGTGAAAAACACGTTGTAAGCGAGTTTAAACTCCAATCACTCTATTACGATCACATTCGGACTAATGCCCCTTAGGAAGATATGAATCCACTTTTATCCCTTGCTAAGGATTAAATAGTAAATTCGCGTTCTTCTTCTAGATATCTTTGGCATTAAATAACCCTCGAAGGTTATTATGCTATTTAACAAAGAATCAAACTTAGACTACATAACTAAGTGCAAATTATAAGTTTTTGATAGATATACTTCAAATATATATCGATATGGGCAAACAAATCTAGATTATTATTATTATTATTATTATTATTATTTACTCCTTTTCGAGTTTTTCACACTAGATTTAGTTGATGGTTTTTAACTAGAGTCTTACCGATAACAATTCTCTTCAGCTGTCCAGGACTCTTCTCAGTATTCAGGGCTGTCTTCAACAATTCTGTGATGTTGATTGTTTCGATTCGTCCTTTGATTGCTAACTTTTCCCGTCCTCTTTCCAAGCTTTTGGAGACCATTCCAAGTGCGCCAACTTCATTTGGTATTACGGTCACCCTCATATTCCACAGCTTTCTTAGTTCTCTGGCGAGATCAAAGTACTTGTCTCTCATTTTGCTTTCATCTTCTTCTTCTCCTTCTGATTATTATTATTATTATTATTATTATTAGCAGTAGTAGTAGTAGGAGGAGGAGGAGGAGTAGGAGTAGTAGTAAAAATATCTAGTTTCTTCATATCATATATATATATAATTCGTTGAATAAACCTTTCTTCGGTATTGAATAGCGCAACAAATCATTGCATTCTGCAAGACCAAAGAACCTACGATTTCAACGTTAATACAAAGGAATTATTTTACCAGCATTATAACCAGCCGTGATGCAAACGTTGATCGCTTACACTGCATTAACGGGTACTTCAACTAGTAATCTATAAAAAATTATATTTCGTGCCTACTGAAGTATCTATTTTCTTTCCTATTAGCAATAACATTAGGATAATGCTTCGTTTTTGGTTTTTTGTTTTTTTGTTTTTTGTTTTGTTTTGTTTTTTTTTTTGTTTTGTTTTTTGAGGGCGGGGGTTGCTTTTCATTACGTTCGATACAGAATACCCTAGAGACTGGCTTGAGGATTCTAACACGAATTTCCTCTACCATATTGTCTGAGATACTCCAACGGTCACGTATAACAAACCTCGTCCATTAACAGCTTGATATATCTACATCACGTCCGGCATATATAGCCATCATCAAATGCGTGCATTACATTTATTAGACAACTTTCTAGCGCGTCCGGTCTGGTCTAAAATCGTTGCCCCACGCTGAAATGGAAAATACAGGATATTTTCAACTTTCCTTGATGGATCTGTATCAAAGAAAGAAATATTAATTTGACGCCTTGTCAAATATATTATTAAACAAACCTTTTGAGATATTTCATTTGTTAATTTTTCTTTTAGAACCTGTAGATTTATTATATTTGATTTGATTTCGTTTACTTTTATGGCATGTGAACTGTTGTCGGTTATTCAATGCCAAATCCATCTTCGTAAATATAAACAGTTCTTTTTAAAAAAAACCTCAGTTTAGCACAAGTACGCTGTTTAAATGTCAAAAACAATTCTATTTCAAACAATTCTGTTTAGCATAAGTTCGCAGTTTAAATGTAAAGATAGTTATAGTTTTAAAAAAATCAGTTTAGCACCAGCACACAGTTTAGTTCTTGTTCACCTATTCATAGATCCCTATCAGGTGCTACCACTCCGGGTCAGAGTGGACCTGGGAGCTATGGCAATAAATAGGTAATCCGTATTTCCCAAAGCTTCAGCATTACTGAAGCCTCATCATCAGATTGTTTAGGGTCATACCCAGTATGCTTGTTGGGTGCGGATCTTATCCCTCTGCAGAGGTGCTGACGGTGTATTCTACAGCCCCAGCCAACTGGGCAACAGATTCATGGTAAGATATTGGGTTGCAACCACACTAGCCCAACGAAGATCTAGGGAATTTTGTTTGTGATATATTATGAACGCTGAATTCGACCCTCTCATAGACTGACAGTCGCACTAAGATTGGGGAACTCAGTCTCACCTAATATTTATCCTTAGCTGAGAAAATGGATTCATGCCTTTCACAAGGAGTGTGAAACGCTAATACCCTCATTCTTAATTACACCTTGGCTCCCCAGGTTTACTTTCCTTATTATTACGCCAAATAACCTACCCGTTAAAATAATTTCCTTAAAAAGATAGGAAATACAAGCCATAATCGATGAAATTATATGATCATCTGGGGATGAATTACTGTGATATGGAGGTGCCCGTGGTGTACTGGTTATCGTCGTAGGAAATGGACACGGCGACACAAGTTCAAATTCTGGACGAAACTAATTACATTTCACATAGCACTAATACCCTTGGGAAAGGTATGTATCCAATTATTCTCCCTCCAGCAATGGGTAAAATAGTAGGGCAGACTAGGTTCTTCAGCCTTGGTGAGGTAACAAGTCTAGGAGGAAAACTCTGAATTCGAACCTGTTAAACTCCGCTTTAAAAATTGACCTTGTGTCATATCCTGCTCGAGCGAAGGGGTTGGGTAAATATGGATTTACTGTGATCTAGACCCAGGGACAAAAAAATGTTATCTCTTTTCATATACATCCGTTCCATCCAAATATGTAGTATCTTAATCGAATATTCGTTCCTAAAACTGTTTCAGAAAAAATGAATCACCCTGTTGGCTAAACCTGAAATAAAATGACTGTATTCTCTGCCGTGAAGTAAGACAATCCAAGGGTTATGTAATTGACATAACGCTAATTTACATCTGATAGTGTGGCTTCAGTTCTGAGGATTTGGTGAGTCAGTAGTACACATTAATTGTCCACTCTGATCCAGTTTCTAAGTACATATTAGGGTACTATCTAGGGGTCAAACAGATATGTTTAACAATAATGAGCGTTCGATAGGGCCGTGAGAAAAAGAAAAAACCTCGTAAAAAACTACAAAACAACAAAGTATATATAAATATACACTGAACGTGCTTCCCAAACTTCAAGTCATAAAGTAACTCAAGTGGGGTTGACATGCCATTAAAACAACCAATCAATCAGGAAGGTTTAAAGGATTGTAAGCGAGCGTTTATTTCTAGACTCAGAGTGTATCCATATTTACCAACCCCTCTGCTCGAGAAGGATATGACACAAGGTCAATTGTAAGCGGTGTTTGACAGGTTTGAATTTTGAGTTTCCCCTCTTCTAGACTAGTTGCCTATAGCAGGAGGGAGAATAATTGGATTCATAGCTTTCCCAAGGGCATTAGCGCTTTTTGAAATGCAATCAGTCTCGTCCAGGATTTGAACGCGTGTCGCTGTGTCCATTTCCTACGACAATAACCATTACACCAGAGTCAGAGTGTATCATTAGCAACATATCTAGCGAACTATATCATATTTATTTGCAAAGACTGAAAACAGCTTAAATTGGAATGTTTATTTACAAGATGATCGCTTCATAGCGTTAAACTTTTAGTAGCAAGTTGTCTGGCTTTCAATATACTTTTAAAATACACACTCACAAATATATATATATATATATATATATATATATATATATATATATATTGTGTGCGTGTGTGTGTGCGTGAGTGTGTGTGTGTGAGAGAGAGAGAGAGAGAGAGGGTTTTAAGGATCGGTGTTTGTTGAACGATATCAAGCAAATAAATATTGTTCACAACTGAATTTGTACCCCACCATTCCACTATCAAATCCCTGTTTTCGAGTAAACTAAATTTATTCTCTAGGCTTGGTTTAGTGTAAGACCTGATTTTTATGGCACACTCAGTAAGAATCCCTGAGACGACCAGTTCACTGACAGCAATGCTACAAATAGTAATGAAAAGTTATTCTTGATGTATATGTCGACCAAGAACATTGCATGTTTAAATTCCACTCGAAGGAGAATTAAACCTTGAAACACTGACTCGTCACGAAAGCGAATAAAAACGCTTTCATTTATTACATCAAAGTGAGCAGGAGAGTGAATGAATATTTAAAGCCTAAGAGAGTTGTAAATTTTACTAGTACATGGCAATAGGCTGCCAGTATGTGTAAAACTAATGTTGCGCCCTCTCAGTCACTAGAAAGCTTGGCTAAGTCGTAAGTAAACATTTGATTTTAACATATACGACCAAAAAAACATGTTAACAAGACGAAGCCCATTTTTCAAGAGATTCAGTGCTTAGATATTACAAGATAGCATACTGTTTCGAGTGTTAAGTCAACTTTGATGTCCTAATATACTATAAAGAATATATAAGCCGGCCGTAATTACGTTTAGACAAGTGCTGCTAACAAAAAAAAGATGGACAGGATCGAAA
>OY757931.1:18457143-18467143 GCA_963585895.1 Sepioteuthis lessoniana | reverse complement strand
TAACATTAGGTTATATCTATCTATCTATCTATCAATTTATCCAGAGAGAGAAAGAGAGAGAGATGGTTGGTTGGTTGGTTTGTTGGGTTTTATGGCATATCAACCTTTGTAGGTTATTTAACGCCAAATCCATTTTTATGTGAATAATCTGTTCTATTTAAAACAATTCAGTTAAGCATAAGTACACAGTTTGTTAAAAACATTTCTATTTCAAACTATTCAAGCAGTTATATGTAACAATTCAGTTAATTGTAAATACAGTTTTAATGTCGAAAAACAGTTCTATTTCAAATAATTCAGTTAAGCATAATCACGTAGTTTAAATGTAAGTACGGTTTAATTGTCAAAACATTTCTATTTCAAGCTATTCAGTTTACTCAATTCATTTTAGCATAAGTATGCTGTTAGTTCTATTTAACCCATAGATAGGGCCTTGTCAGGTGCTACCACTCCGGGCCAGAGTGGACCTGGGAGCAATGGCAATGAAAGGGTACTCCGCATTCCCCAAAGCTCCAGCACTGCTGGAACCTCACCATCAGATTGTTTAGTGTCATATCCAGGACACTCGTTTGGTGGGGTCTTACCCCTCTGCAGAGGTGCAGTCAGTGTATTCTACAGCCCCAGCTGACTGGGCAAAGAGAGAGAGAGAGAGAGAGAGAGAGAGAGAGAGAGAGAGAGAGAGAGAGAGAGAGAGAGAGAGATCCTTGGCTTATGCAAGGGTCGATCAAGAGACTTACTTATAATGTGACCAAATGAGATTTATTTTTCAGTATAATCGTCCTAGCGGTTCACTCATTTCATCCATCAGGATTGCTGTGTTTTGTGTCCTATTTGCTAAAAACTTCTCATCAGCAGATATGAGCTAATCTAGTATGAACTTTTCTACCAATGAACATTTCCCCAACCTTCATAGATAGATAGATAATGTTTGGAAACTACCAATGAAAAAATGATTATGAGAGAATCTAATACAAAAAGTTTGAAAACGTTAAATATTGCAAACTAACAAGAACTTTGAGAGACGTACTCAGGAAAAGAATAAACGTAGACAGATTTTTTAAATAGAGAAAACATATTAAAACACAACAAATAAACAAATGAAAAAAAACATGAAAGAAATGAAAGAACTATTGTTATTACCAATGTGAATTGAATACAAAAATAAATGAAAGAAAGCTATAATTAAAGATTAAAAATAACTCAGAAAAAATATCCATCAAACAACTCCTTGACAGAAGATAAAACGGGCACACCCAGTACGACAATGCTAATTTTGGCCAAAGGGATGTACTTGTATATGCGCTGATAGGGTTTACCAAAGTTTTCGACCATCTTATGCTCTCCCATGTATATATCCAACCGCTTCACCACCGACCAAAAGTCAGGCTTAAACGGAGTTACAAATGATTAGATTTCAAAGATTTCCTTCTAATAATTAGTCCTGCCAATGCTGAAGAGTCTCATCCACTGAACTTTTTACCTATAGTTAAAGGAAAAAGAGCTGGATTCGTGCCTTTCCCAACGGTGTTAGCGCAAAGTGAGACGTAAACAGCCCAGTCCGTGATTTGAACAATGACTGCTGGATCTATTTTTAAAATTCAAAGCGTCAGTTCACATGTTTAATAGATTTGAATGAAAGAAATTCTATTCTAATCAGATTATGAGCGAATTATAATACAAGAAGTTTGAAGACGTTAAATATTGCAAACTAACAAGAACTTTGAGAGACGTACCCAGGGAGAATTTTTACGTTTTCTTTTCAATTTTCTTCAAATACTTTCTTCAGAATGTTAATTAATATTATCATTAATCAATTAAAAATGTAAATAAGATTCAATTTAGAGGGGGTGTCCTCGTGGTGTAATGGTTAAAGCGATGGACTGCGGAATCGTAGTAAGTGAGTTCGTACTCCAGTCGCGCTATTACGTTCACTTTCGGGCAAATACCCTTGGGAAAGGTATGAACCCCCTTATCCTCCCAGCTATGGGTTAAATAGTACCACTTCTGTTCTTCTGGGAGAATAGCTTTGGCATTAAATAACCCACAAAGGTTAATATGCCATTAAACAAAGAAACCAAATCAAACAATTTAGAGAAAACAAAAACATTCAAATCCAATTCAAGTTAAATACGTATTCCAATAAATCAATTCTGTCATGTAATGGTTGCTGTGGTAAGCTACGGGACCATTAATAATGAGTTAGATTTTCACTGAGTGCCCCAGATTTCTGGCCTTGTATCGCGATTAAGCTACTCCCCTAGAGCTCTTGTGCCGATAAAACTGTTGATTCATCTCTTATTTTGAAACTGATGCATTTATCTCAATATCCGATAATCTACAGGAACCCAGCTATATGAATTTTATCTCTAATCTAGGATAATTCAAGCCATAGCCATTAAATTGGGATTTCATTTATCAGTAGTAGTTTTAAGCATCATTTGCTTAGCTTAGCTTTGGTTAGAAATACGGGGCACCAAGTGATAGTCAGACTAATATGAATTCGCTTGCGAACCTAGTTAATTATTATAGCATACTGTTAATATCAACAGTAATTATAGGTGTCGCACTCATTACTATCACAGTCTGGTCGGCTAAGACTATAGAATACGCCGAATGCATCTCTGCATAGGAGCAAGACCCCACCAACAAGAGCGTTCAATCTGATATTAAACAATCTGTTGGTGAGGCTCCAGTCTTGGAGCTCTGGGTGGATTACCCCTTCATGGCCATTAATCCCAGGCTCACTATGTCCCGGAGTGATTATTCCTATAAGGGTCCCAACAATGAGTCAAACAGAATTGCTTAATTATTTTCTATACTTAAACCTATTTAACTGTGTGCAAACAAAAAAGCTCTGGCTTGTATAAAAATTGTTACCGACAAACTCTTCGTTTCCAATATATATATATATATATATATATATATATAAAGGATTTTGCATTACATAATTTACAAGGGTTGATATGCCGTAAAGTATAACCAGCCAACCAATCATAATTGTTATTGATTTTAACAACCAAATATTAATGATGTGACAACTCAATAAGTGTAAAATTAATGTCATTGATGATTGCGCAGAGGATATTTGCGTTGAGAAACGTAATCTCTATTAAAGTTAGTGTAAAGAAGAGACGACCCACCAAAGCTAGCGATCGTCATCCTCAATTATGTAACCGACAATCGATCATGAAAAATCTCGTTGTCGGGACGAGAGGTGGTAAGACATAGAACTAAAGGAATTTTGAAAAAGGTCTCGTTAATTCATGACTAGAACATTGAGAAGTCAAGACAAGCTCAACCGCCACCTCATCATTGGTGGGTGGGCTGCGATCAATAAAAGAAATAATCATTTCTTAATTGACTGAACAAGAAACCGTTTCTCATTTTCCTGTTTATAAGATTGGTCCAAAATGAACTAGAACCATCAAAAATAAACGTGAGTGTTTTTTTTTCTTTTTCTTTTTGTGACTACCTGTCTGTTCTGTTTTTTTTTTCTGTTTTTTTTACTGTTTTTTTTCTGTTTTTTTTCCCTCCGATATAGACAGTCTTTTTAATCGTCCTCCCTTCATCTCTTTTTCATCTCTTCGTCTCCTCAACTTTCGAGACGCCCACTATAAAACAAATGTCCAGAATGATCAAATTACTTCAAAGTACGTAATACTTAAAATAGACAAAGCTGTGAAATGAAAATGAAAGACTTGAAAATAACAAATACTAAAAAAAAAGAAATCATCATCATCATCATCATGTCGTGCCACAGGCACGGATATCCCTGACCCTCTCTCGCCACTTCTCCCTATCGTTCATCGCCTCTGGCAGGTCTTCAGGGCTACATCCCGTATCCTCACATAGCTGCTGAATGTATGTTCGAGCTGGTCATCCTGCTTTTGCCTGGCTATATGTGGGGGTCCATAGGAGTACATCACTTATGAGCTCGTCCCTGCTTCTCCAGCAGTGATCTGCATGTCTGGTTCGTCTAACTAGGATAGTTTTCGTGATGGGAGGCAGGTGGCCGTATAGTTGGTGTCTTGTAGGGTGTCGACGCCAGGACTTGTTCAATATTGCTCGCAACAAAATAAATAAAATGAAATAGAACGCAAAACCAAAATATTATTGAGAAAGAAATTAATGCTATGATTTGTATTTAAAAATAAAATATTGAGAAAGAAAGTAATGCCATACAAGTATTTAAGATTAAAGAGGAAAATACTGTTTTGAAAGAAATTAATACTATAATTAGTATTTTAAAAAGAAAATGCTTTTGAAAAAAATAATAATGATACAACAAGTATTAAGATAATGCCATAGAGAAATAGATTAATGATATACAAAATATTCAAAAAAAAAGAAAATCCTTTTGAAAAGGAAACAAATGCTACAAGAAGTATTTTCAAAAAGAAAATACTTTTGAAAAGGAAACAAATGCTATAACAAGTACTTTAAAAAAAGAAAATCTTTTCGAGAAAGAAACTGATGCCATAACAATTATTTCAAAAAAGGAAATGCAATTGAAAAAGAAAATAATGCTAGAATAAGTATGAAAAATTATAGTAGAAGAAAACTAATGCTATGACGAATATTTTACAAAAGAAAATGCAATTTAGAAATAGACAAATGCAATTACGAGTATTTAAAAAAAAAGAAATTGCGTTTGATAAATAAGTAAATAAAAGTGGGTGACCGTAGTCGAGGGTGGCCCGAAGGATCCCTCTTCTATAGCTACAACAACGGCTTGTAGGTGGGGTGCTACGTCTTTACCTGGATTGCTCCACTTTACCCTTGATACGTACCTAATAATTCTGGGTTTTAAGCCAGGAGGTATTAAGTACCATTTTTTGAGTTTTTGGTATGACTCGACCTCGGATTGAACACTAGTCTAACGAACCTTTTGGCCAACACTCTACCCATTCGGCCAATGTTGATAAATAAACTAATGCTATAACAAGTATTAAAAAAAATGTTCTCAAGAAAGAAACTTAGACAATAAGTAGAATTATAATAACACCAAAGAAAGTAAATGTTATTTAAAAAGAAAAAAACGCTATAACAAGTATTTTAAAAAAGAAATTGAGGTTGAAAAATAAACTAATGCTATAACAGTTTAAAAAAAATGTTCTTAAGAAAGAAACTTAGACAATAACAAGTATTAAAACAAAACAAAAAAATGCTATTGAGAAAGAAAGTAATACTATAATTTTTTTAAAGGAGGATTATGAGAGTTTGAACGTAAGACAGTTGAAGAAGGATATGAGAAGGTTAAATAACGATGATGAATAGAAAACATTTGTGACAGGTGAGATTCCAACGTATCGTAATGACAGAAATGCACATTTAACGTAATAGTGGTAATCTATATTACTGAAGATGCCGACGTATGGAAGAGACTGGCTGTTTCGAGAGCTACAGTGAACTCCGAGATACTAACGATGTTGAAACTCAACGAGTGTTATATGAATTAAAATTACAGTAGCGCTGAGAATATCTGAAAAGAGAAATTCGGCCACTATTCAACATGATTCTAGAACTCTGTAAAAAAAACAAAAACAAATTAAAATCTAAATTTCAAAGCACGACAAAAGTTTAACCGTCGACACCATGAAGATAATTATAAGAGAAACAATCATATAATACGCTACCCTTGCAAAAATTAAGGAAGTAACTATTTTGGAGGAGGTTCACTTATAGTTTTATTTTAGCAATAAAAAAAATAGTAACATATAAATGATAAAACTTTATTTATTTAATAGTTGAACATTCTATCTTAACTTGGTTGGTTTAACGGCGTGGCAACTTTGGTTGGGTCATTTAATGCTGAAATCAGCATTTTCTCAAGTAATTATATGGTTTCAAATAAACATTCCTATTTAATAAGTATCACCATCATCTTGTCATGCCACCAGCATGTATATCCCTGACCCTCTCTCGCCATCCCTCCCTATCGTTCATCGCCTTCGGCAGGTCCTCTGGGCTGCACCCCGTATCCTCAGAGAGCTGCTGTATGTAGGTTCGAGCTGGTGGCCCTGCTTTTGCTCAGCCAGGTGAAGAGATCCATAGGTGTACATCACTTATGAGCTCGTCCCTACTTCTCCAGCAGTGTCCTGCATGTCTGGTTCGTCTAACTTGGGTAGTTTTCATAATGGGTGGTAGGTGGCCGTATAGCTGCTGCTTTGTTGGGTGTTGCCTCCATGACTTGCTCAAGATAGCTCGCAGCATTCTTGTGTAGCCGCCCTCAAGCTTTTTCTCCATCCGTTTTGTTAGCGTCCATGTAGTGCATCCATATTGCAGTATCGACACAACAGCTGCTTGGAAGAAACTGGGTTTCATTTTATCGGTCAAGTCTGACTTCCATATGATCGATAGCCTATTGATCGCTGTCCATGGCTTTGCTAGTCACGTGTCGATATCTATCTAGGTTGATGAGACACTGCTTTCTAGGTAGGTGAACTTGTCAACTAGTTTCAGAGAGCTACCATTTAGTTTGGAGATTTCACCTGTTTGATTAAAGCACATATATTCCGTTTTGTGTGCATTGACAAAAAATGCAAATAAGTAGAATAATAATACAACCGAATGCTGTAAATATTAGTATGGACAGTTTTTTTTCTTTGGAGAAATATCTGAAGTGTTTTTTTTTAAAGAATAATGAAACTGCAAGAATATCCTTAACAAAGCAATATAAATAGAAGAGATTTTAAGGAGGTGCCCGTGGTGTCACGGCGACACGAGTTCAAATCCTGGACGGATTGCACTTCACATAGAACTAATACCCTTGGGAAAGGTATGAATCTAATTATTCTCCCTCCAGCTATGGGTAAATAGTAGAGCAGACTAGGTTCTTCAGCCTTGGTGAGGCAACTAGTCTAGGAGAAGGAAAACTCTGAATTCAAACCTGTTAAACCCCGCTTAAAAATTGACCTTGTGTCATATCCTGCCCGAGCGGAGAGGTTGGGTAAATATGATAAATAGAAGAGATTTCTATTTGTATCATTGTCTGTACAACTTTCCAGTTAAACGGGGTGGCTTCATGGTGTAATGGTTAAAGCGATGGCCTGCAGAATCATAGTAAGCGAGTTCGTACTCCAGTCGCGCTATTACGTTCACTTTGGGACAAATACCCTTGGGAAAGGTATGGGTTAAATAGTACCATTACTGTTCTTCTAGGAGAATGACTTTGGTAATAAATAAGCTACAAAGGTTGATGTGCCGTTAAACAAAGAAACCAAACCTTTTAAATGAATTGGCATTTTGATATGACGTTTTACATGACTCACTCGACCGATGTTTGATATCGAAAGATTATTCAGTATTACTTCCAGTTCTAAACAATGGACATAATTTTTGGAATATATTTAATAAAAAAAGAATTTTTGTTCTTACAGAAATTAATATTCTCCTTTTCGAAAAATCTAAGACCTTTAGAACCTACTCGCAAAATAGCCACTTGGTTAGTGTTGTTTTAGAAAGAATATATAAAAGTTCGAGGGTTATTCAATAAATAAGATGAAATACTGCTTAAGGTGTTGGCAATAAAAAGTAATGTTTACAGTTGCACATTTTTCAAGGAAATCAATTCTGATGGGTCATTTCATGTTCGAAAAGACTGTCAGCATTTTCGTCTTTAATGATCGCAGCACCCGAAACTTTTTTCTTTTGCGGAGAGTCAGGGTTTCCACTCCATGAAGAGTTTTTTCGACTCAGACTCGTATTGACAAACCAATGTTAAACCTATTTGTAAACATTTTTGATTATAACATGCATCTCCGTACTCATCCCAAATTCTTCTGTAAATTTCACGCGATTTGCACATCTTAGCCACCAAAATTTTAGTGACAGACCTCTGTTCAAGCACTCCGATTTGCTGTTATTTTGAATGGCCTTGAAGAATATTATTGAGAGATAAAATTTTTTAAGCTATCAAACCATCCCAAACAATATAGGGATTATATTTATTTAAAAAATGTGAAAAAATGTATGTATACTTTAGATTTTTTCCCTCCAAAATTTCCCTTATTTATTTAATAAACCTAGTACGTCTTCCATGTTGTCATATTTGACATAATTTCTTTTCCCGGGCAACGCCATCTATCTCTGCCAGTGTTTATTAAAGTAACACGCTAAATTCACGAGAAATACCCAAGAGAAATGGAATATAGACCACTATTTTGCCTTCTAACATAAAACATCTAACTAATATATTAACAAAAATACGTCCCATATCTTTTGGTGCTAAGATGAGACAGAAATTGCCATCGTAAAAAAGTTGTCTCAGATTACAAAAAAATAAGTACCGCTCTACACACAGACAATCTTCACCAAACCACACCCCAAGAGAGAGAGAGGGAGAGAGAGAGGGAGAGAGAGAGAGAGAGAGAGGGGTAGGATAGTGGTGGAAAGAAAACGTATTTGAATTTGCTGTATATGCGCCATTGACTGTCAGTTTATAGGAATGACGTTTTAAGGAAGGAATTTTGATGCAACTGGCGATGTGTCAGTTTAACCAATATGTAGCTAAGCAGAGTGGTCGTTGGGACGTAAAAAGATAACGATTATGTGAACGCCTTGATGAGTTCTTTTACGTCATAGATGTTACGTAATGTTAAATAAATGTTTTAATTAGTTCTTGTAAAATGTATTTGTAACTCTTCATAATTCATAAGTAAAAATCGCTTGATTATTTCATAAATACTTACGTTAACACAAGACAAAATATTTAAAATAAATAGTCAGTTCTTGGTTGTTATATTCTGAACATTGCTACGTTTGATACAGAGAATCCCAGCTTGTTCAAAGTATCTTTCTTATTTACTATTTATTGGCTAAGATAGGACACGTAGGCTTCAATTTGGCTAAGACTACCTATTGTTATTTCTTAACCTGGGCTTAAGTAATTTACACAGATCTCAAGCTTGCTTACACCATGACCTTCGGCTTATAATACTCAGATTATATCCCTGCAAAGCAGGTGGAACTCATCAAAAGGGGTGTCCTGGGTATGACACTTACTACATGTAACGATGAGGCTCCAGTTCTGAAGATTTGGGTAGTATAGAATACACATTAATACAAAGTACACTCTGACCCAGAGAAGTCATACCTGTTAGGGTCCAATTTGGGGGTCAAATAGATCTATTTAGAAATTATACGTATTCGCTAAGGTTTAGTTTGTTTGGGATTTATGACATATCAACCCTTGTAAGCAATTCAATGCCAAATTCTGTTTATTAACCTGTATTAAAACAATTACCGACGTCGACTACGCCGATGACATAGCGATTTTGGCAAATACACCCAACCAAGCCGAAACACTACTGCACAGTTTGGAACGAGCCGCCGCAGGCATTGGCCTCCATGTCAATGCACATAAAACACTAGAGGGAACCTCTCTGAAACTGGTAGACAAAGACACCTACCTAGGAAGCAGTGTCTCATCAACCGAAAAAGACATCGACACACGGCTAACGAAGGCATGGACAGCTATCGATAAGCTATCGATCATATGGAAATCAGACCTGACCGATAAAATGAAACGCAGTTTCTTCCAGGCAGCGGTCGTGTCGATACTGCTGTATGGATGCACTACTTGGACGCTAACTAAACGGCTGGAGAAAAAGCTAGACGGCAATTACACCAGAATGCTGCGAGCAATATTGAACAAGTCCTAGCGGCAACGCCCCACAAGGAAACAACTATACGGCCACCTGCCTCTCATCACGAACACTATCCAAGTTAGACGAACCAGACATGCAGGACACTGCTGGAGAAGCAGGGACGAACTCATAAGTGATGTAATCCTATGGACCCCCACATATGGCTGAGCATAAGCAGGATGACTAGCTCGAACATACACACAGCAGCTATGTGAGGATACGGGATGTAGCCCTGAAGACCTGCTAGAGGCGATGAACGATAGGGAGAAGTGGCAAGAATGGGTCAGGGATATCTGTGCTGGCGGCATGAAATGATGACGATGATGATATAACAGTCACAATTTAAAATCAGT
>OY757931.1:18452143-18454643 GCA_963585895.1 Sepioteuthis lessoniana | reverse complement strand
CAATCCTCTCTCTTAAAAGAATAATTCTATTTAGTAATGATAATTTGATTACACATAGTTAAATGGTTCTAAGTATTGTTATGTATCACTAACAATTAAATACAATATCAGTTATTCGTTTGCACACAGTTGAGCTGTTCTGTTTGACCAGTAGATGACACTTTAACAGGTAGTACCAATCCGAGTCAGAGTGGACTTGGCGGGAGGGTAATGACAATGATCAGTTACCCAACATTCCCTAGAGCTCCAGGTCTGAGATTTCACTATCAGATGGTTTAGTGTCATATACAAAGTACTCGTTAGACGGTGTGTTCGTCCTCTGTAAAGATGCAGTTACCGTATTCGATAGCCACAGACGACCGAGCAATTGACTGAAGGCAGAAAAATACACCGATTGCACCTCTGCAGAGGGGTGAGACCCCCCTTCCCAACGAGTGTCCAGGATATGAAACTAAATAATCTGATGGTGAAGTTACAATAATGCTGGTGCTTTGGGGAATGCGGAGTACCCCTTCATTGCTATCTCTCACAGGTCCACTCTATCCTGGAGGGATAGCACCTGATAGGGTCCGATCTATGAGTCAAATAGAACTGTTTGAGATTTGAATTGAGTCAAATAGAACTAAACCATGGTTTCGAGAGTTTACTATTTTTGCATTTAAACTGTATATTTATACTAAACTAAATTACTTGAAATAGAACTGTTTTGATATTTAAACTGCGTACTTATGCTAAAATTAATTGTTTGAAATAGAACTGTTTTGACTTTGAAACTGTACTTACGCTAAACTGAAGGGTTCGAAATAGAACTGTTTTGATATTCAATTGTGTGTAAACAAAAACTATACTTATATTAAATTAAATTGTATGAATTAGAACTATATGACTAAACTGAATAGCTTGAAGTCGAAATGTTTTTTGACAATTGAACTTTGTACTTATGCTGAACCGAATTGTTTGAAATAGAACTGTTTATTAGTATAAAACGGATTTGGTATTAAATAACCTACAGAGTTTGATATTCCATAAAGCCCAAACAAACAAACAAGCCCCAGCCAAATGAAGAATAAATAAGGTGAAATATTGCCCAAGAAGTCGGGAAAAAGAAACATTGTTTCATATGGCCTTGTGCCACATCTAAGCAAAAAGCTTAGTAAATTTCCATTGTTTATAGATGCACTTTTTTTTTTAAAGGAACCAGTAGCGATGGGCACTTTTATGTCTGCGAAGACAGTCGACATGATCTTATTTGCTGGCCACTGCGCCTGGTACCTTTTTTTTTTTACCAGAAAGTCAGTTTATTTCTACTCCATGGACTGTAATTTCAACTCTGACAGCAAATGAATGAGATTGGGCGCAAATTCAATATTTTATGAATCGAAATTGCTCCACTGGAAAATCATCTAACAAATGTTTTACCATTTTCTTTTTGATCTGTGTTTTTATTATCAATTTCAACCGCTCAACTACTCTAAGACTTTGAAACAAACTGATATAGATAGTACTAATGTCCTCATTTAATTTTTTTATGAATATATCATCTGATTATTTCTAGCTATTAGCTTTTGATCTTGCAGTGAAAGTAACTAAAAAATTCTAATATATTCTACCCTTCTCTGAAGAGAAAGATGGTCATGGGCAAAAGACAAATTACCAAAATTTTGGAAAATATTAGCCTCGAAAATTGTTCTTCCCTGTACCATAAAAATAGTTTGTAGGTCGTATGCGACCAGCCGGCAGCTTGTATGAATCCCTTGATCTATATGAATAAAACTGTCATTATCGTTTCCACTGTAAACAGAATCATCGCTTGAGAAAAGCATCATATTCTCGAATTTTCACTATTTCTTTTTCGACATCTCGCCCTCCAGCACACACTCCACAGCTGGTTTGAGACTTATCACAAAGCGAGAAACGTTATTAAAACCCTTGGTTCGCATCGTCTGAAACGATAGACAAAAGGCGAAGTCGAAGTCGAGCCCAACCGGCCATAAAATGTATCAACACCAGTCGACAATGACGTCTTTATCGTTCTAGACGGATTTAATCTGTGCCTTATGAATTTCCTTCGGCCAGCCGCAGATCACCAGCTTTTTCAATAGTTCATGTGATGCTGTGTGAATTTTTGCATCTCTTCTTTAGCAATCCAATCAGTAATCTGAAAACGTTTCTGGACGACGAGATATTTTAGTGAGACAAGCCAGGCTGATCGGCGTGCTAATGAAAACAGAAAGTATACAATTCAGAAATAAATTATCTAACGAGAATATTACTGAAAGAATGAAATGTAAACGGCTGGTCAACAAGCGTATATATTTTTGAAAAAGAGAAAAAAAAAAAAAAAGAAAACGCGCAAGCAGGGAATTAATTATTGGTTAACAAAACACCAACGATGGCGATGTACATTTACATCATCATCAAAAATGCTGCATTCTGAGTATAATGCAAAAAAGAGTGAGCTCATGTTTATTTTGGTGGGTTATACGAAACATTCATAAAA
>OY757931.1:18442143-18449643 GCA_963585895.1 Sepioteuthis lessoniana | reverse complement strand
CGCACACACACACTGACATATATATATATATATATATATATAATATCAGAATGCATTTTGATATTTGTACACATCAGTTCTTTCTTTCTTTCTTTATGAAAGTGGATATTATAACGTGAATGGGATTCGAACTTGCTTACTATGACGTTGCAGAATTTTGCACAGATACTCAGAGTACGAAAATCAAAATCCTATATTAAGGTGGTGAAAATTTATTCATCAGTTTCAATAAATAAAGAAGGAAATGCCGATTTTTTGTTCGATTAGAGTATTGCCCTTTTCAACTATATGGATGCACCACGTGGACGCTGACTAAGAGTATAAAGAAAAAGGTTGACGGTAACAGCACAAAAATGCTATGAGCTATATTGAACAAATCCTGCAAGTAACATCCCACATAACTGCAGCTGCACGGCCACCTACCTCGCACTCAAAAACCATCCAAATCTGACGAACAAACATACGGGACACTGCTGGAGAAGTGTGGACGAACTTATAAGAGACGTTCTCCAATGGACCCCTTCAAAAGGACAAAAATGTGTTAAACGACTAACTAGAACTTATCTACAACTGCTCTATACGGACACAGGATATAGTCTTGAAGGCCTACCGGAAGCGATGGACGATAGACACGAATAATGAAAGAGAGTTAGGGAAATCCGTGCTCGCTGATGGTGATGGTAATGTTATTCCCTACACACATTTTAGTAACCTTTACATTGTCAGAACCACCTCTGACACTTCTTTTTTGATATGGTAGGAAGCAGCACCGTTATATTTTAATTAATGTCCTTTACATTCTGAAATCTTATCCTGATATACTTAGTAGGGATTTACGCAACCCCTTCGTCAAAAGTGGGATTTGATACAAGGTCAATTTTAAGCAAAGTACAATGGGTTTGAATTTAGTGAGTTCCTAGTCCATGACCGGTAGCGACACCAAGTTGAAAGAGTTAAGTCTGTTTAACAACTTATTCATTGCTGCTCAACACGAAAATTGTTCCAAAGTGTATTAAAGCTATGAGAAAGGCAAACTGATTTATTGATGATTTGAACTCAGATTACCGGGTCAGTTTTCAAGGACGATAACCGTTACATTACTAGCGCTCCGTGTATACTCTCAACGTCTTTAAATGTTTTCAAATTCAGCCCTTATTAATATCGACGGCTTGCATTCAAAAAGCCGTATATAAATCATTAAGTATATTTCAAGAAATCACTGTTTGATGGTTTGGTTTGGTTTGGTTTCTTTGTTAAAAGACATATCAACCTTTGTAGGTTATTTAATGTCGAAGGCATTCTTCTAGAAGAACAGTAGTGGTTTTATTTAACCCATAGCTGAGAGGATAAGCCATTGTTTGAATTCCAATAAATACTTGCTTAGTTGGCTTAGGCTGTAGAATACACCGACTGCTTCTCAGCAGTGGTGATAAGACCCCCTCCCCAACGAGTGTCCTGGATATACTACTAAACAATCTGATGGTGAGATTCCTGTAATGCTAGAGCTTTGATATGTGAAGAGTACCCTTTCATTGCCATCACTTCCAAATCTTCAGCACCTGATAGGGTCAAATGTATGAATCAAATATAATTAAATTGAGCACTTATGCTAAACTGAATTGTTTGTAATAGAACTGTTTTGACATTTAACTGTGTGTAAACAAAGATTTATTCTTATACTAAAGTGAATTGTTTGAAATAGAACTGCTTTGGTTATTAAAAATGTGTACTTATGTTAAACATAATTGCTTGAAATAGATCTGCTTATATATATAAAAACTTATTTGGCATTAACAACCTACAAAGGTTGATGTGCCATAAAACCAAACCAAATCAAACCAAAAAATAAATACGAATGTTGGCTTTCAGTCTCCAATTCTCAAGACACAGTTGCAGGATAATATTTTTTTTTCTTCAAAAAGTATGAGTTCTACTTGTCTACTTGTCTCCTAAATACGGCTTGAATCGACAACAGAAATACTTTTAATAATATTCTCTACGAATTGTTTCTATAAGTTCAAAATATTTCAAAGATGTGGTCAGTTAAAAAATATTCCTAAAATACAATATGAAAATGTGGCTTACTATGCTCAGATTAATTAATAAAAAAGTTCTCAAATTAATAATCTGAATATTAACAAAAGAAACTTCCCCGGAGACTGACTTTCTCCTCTATTTTTTGTACAGCTCAAATACTTCTTTCCATAGAACTTAAACAAACACAGACTAAGGATATAAGACTTCTACCGAAAACTAAACCATCTATTCTATTGGGAAAATTCAAAATGATAAGCAAAAAAATTACGACAATTCAGAAGGTTTACTGAGAATCATGTAAAGATTCATCATCATCATCATCATCATCATCATCATCATGTGCGGCTTGCACGGATATCCCTGACTCTCTCTCTCCGCGTCTCCCTATCATTCATCGCCTTCGGCAGGTCATCGGGGTTACATCCCGAATCATCACATAGCTGCTGTATGAATGTTCGAGCTGGTCGTCCTGCTTTTGATCGGCCATATGCGGGGGTCCACAGGAGAACATCACTTACGATCTCGTCTTTGCTTCTCCAGCAGTGTCCGGCATGTCTGGTTCGTCTAGCTTGTATAGTTTTCGTGATACGTGTTAGGTGGCCGTACAGTTGGCGCCGTGTGGGGTGTTGCTGCCAGGACCTGTTCAATATTGCTCGCAACATTCTTGTATAATTGCCGTCGAGCTTCTTCTCCAACCGTTTAGTCAGCGTCCAAGTAGTGCATCCATACAGCAGTATCGACTCGACCGCAGCCTGGAAGAAACTGCGTTTCATTTTATCGGTCAGGTTTGATTTCCATATGATCGAAAGCCTCATTTACAAGATAAGGAGACAAATTGGTGTAAAAAAAAGTCACATTTAACAAACACTCCATAGAAAAGTCTAAAAACATTGCTCTAAATATAAAAATGTAAGTAATAGGGCAGCCTATGTTTTTTTAACAGTTTTGTAGAAGGAAATCTCTGAAATGAAACCAAATTTACTTTGCTTAAAAAACAGAACTTGAGTCACATTCTTTACGTGAAGAAGGGGTTGGGTAAATGAATACTTTCCTTGCAGTTTGTTACCCATTCAAAGCACTAGGCATATCTATGCTCGATATGGTCAACTTAGCAGGAACTTCCACGTTTCTTGGTCTCTTTGTTTAGTGGCTTATTATCAACCTTCGTGGGTTATTTAATGTCAAAGCCATCCTTGTAGAAAAGCAAGAGTGATAGAATTTATGATATCTTTGTTCAATGGCATTTCAACCTTTGTGGGTTATTTAATGTCAAAGCCATCCTTCTGGGAGAGCAATAGTGATACAATTCATGATTTCTTTGTTCAATGGCATATCAACCTTCGTGGGTTATTTAATGTCAAAGCCATCCTTGTAGAAAATCAATAGTGATACAATTTATGATTTCTTTGATCAATGGCATATCAACGTTCATGGGTTATTTAATGTCAAAGTCATCTTTGTAGAAGAACAACATTGATACTATTGAAGCTATAATTGGTGGGAAGGATAAGGGGGTTCATACATTTCCCAACGGTATCAGTCTGAAAATGATCTCAACAGCGCGTTTAGAGCTCGAACTTGCTTACTTCTCGGTCGTAGCCAAGCACTTTAGCCATTAAGCCCCGTACATCCTCCTGAACTAAACCTTGTGTAGGTTTGGCTCGGTACCGAGTATGGCGTTCGATTCTTACTAAGTGTCTCACTTAGTAAGAATCGAACGCCATACTCGGTTGCAACGAACCTGTCTCTTCAACATCTTCAATCTAAATAATTCATATTCTGGCGGTTCAGATTGACCTGGTTGAATACATGTTTGAGTTCATATTGCTATATGACTGATTTTCTCTCGATTTACGCAACAAAGTAGAGTCAGTAGAGACGAATGCGTTGGTATAAGCGTTAAGGCAAAGGCAATTAAATAATGATCAGTATCCCTCCGTGAAAAGATCAGGGGGTGGGGGTATGATGTTAATCGAAACTGAAGACGCAGTAGTAAACATCAGTGATCTTGTTTACTATTTTCAGTGTTTACCACTTGGAGAGCAGAGTTTGAAAAAAAATTGCATGAAATATGAAAGTGTGGCACAGTTACAGGGATAAGAATTGAAGAATTAGAGCTTTAGAAATGATCATAGAGGTGTGGATAGACTAGAAGGGATTGTGATAGATAGATAGATAGATAGATAGATAGATAGATAGATAGATATTAACAAAATGAATTAGATAGATAGATAGATAGATAGATAGGAACAAAATGAATTAGATAGATAGATAGATAGATAGATAGGAACAAAATGAATTAGATAGATAGATAGATAGATAGATAGGAACAAAATGAATTGAATAGATAGATAGATAGATAGATAGATAGATAGGAACAAAATGAATTAGATAGATAGATAGATAGATAGATAGGAACAAAATGAATTAGATAGATAGATAGATAGATAGGAACAAAATGAATTAGATAGATAGATAGATAGATAGATAGACATTGGTTGAAACAGAGTTATATATATATATATATATATATATATATACCTTGGAATACAAAGATATGAGAGGATTGGCTTCGGCATGAATACATTGGGACATCTGGATATCAACAGAATAAAGAGATATAGGAGTATGAAATGGCATTGATAGTTAGATAGATAGATATGAAAAGACTTGGGTAGATAGGAACAGATTGGGATATATAGAGATTTGTAGACTGTGATAAATAGATACCAGACGACTGATTTAGACAGTTATGAAAGAATTCTAGTGACATGCCTATATATATATATATATATATATATATATATATATATATATATAGTTATGCTTCTAGCAGGTAAGAATGCTTGAATTTGTCCTATTACTAAATCAATATATCTTATATGACCTAAAGCCAGAATATCGTACACACAAAAAGACATACACACACGCACGCATACCCACATAAATAATAATAATAACAATAATAATAATAATAACAATAACAATAAATCCCGGCCAGAAGACCAGACTTAATAATAATTAACAAAAAAAAAGAGAACTTGCAAAATAGTCGACTTTGCTGTCCCGGCTGACCACAGAATAGAACTGAAGGAATGTGAAAAGAAGGATAAGTACCTCGACCATGCTAGGGAATTGAAAAAACTGTGGAACATGCAGGTGACAATTATGCCAATTGTAATTGGTGCGTTTGGAACAGTAACTAAAGGATTACTAAAGGAGCTAGAGGACTTGGAAGTTGGCGGACGAATAGAGACCATCCAAACGACAGCATTATTGTGAACGGCCAGAATACTATGTAGAATTCTGGAGACTTGAAGAGACTTGCTGTCACTCAGACACCAATGAAAAACCATCGGCTAACGCTGATGTGAAAAATTCTTATGAGTAAATAATAATAATTGTAATTTTTCATCTATTAGATTTTGCTGTGACAGTGGACCATAGAATCCAAATAAATGAAAGCTGAAAGCTAGATGAATACTTGAATGTTTTTTAGAGAGCCGAAATCAGCGGAACATGAGAGTGTCGGAGATACTAGTGGTTGTTAGTACCCTTGTAACTATCCCCAAAGGCCTTGAAAAAAACCCTGAGGGAACTGGAGGTCATAGGAAGAATAAAGGCCGACTAGACCACAGCACAAAAAAGATCTGTTCGAAAATACTTAAAAGAGTCAAGGACCCGAAGAGACTTGCTGCCACCGTGACTTCAATGCAAAAAACAAAACAATAGTTAAATCTGGTTCGAAAAACTCGCATATAATAATAATAAGAAGAAGAAGGAGAAGAAGAAGAAGAATGATAATAATATTGACAATAATAATGATTGCTGTTGTTGAAGAAGAAGAAGAAGAAGAAGAAGAACAACAACAACAACAACAACAACAACAACAACAAAAACAATTATTATTATTATTATTCTGATTAATCATAAATGTTTTTAATCATGCTAACTATGTCTGTGCATGTCTGTCAACATGCCGTAGCATGTAGCTTATCTTTCAATATATATATATATATATATATATATATATATATATATATATATAGTTGTGTGTGTTTCTCTCCGTGTGTGTGTGTGTGTATTAAAAGATAAGCCATATATATGGAGAGAGAAGAGAAGAAAACGTGTAAGTGAACGACAGTTACAAAGATAGATACATATATCTGTGTTGGGAAGAGGAGTGCAGTTGTTGTATATCATTTCACACACACACACACACACACACACACACACACATACATACACACGCACAGAGGGAGAGTCATAGAGAGAGATTGATTGAGAAAGAAAAGAGCTTGGACACAGATAAAAATATCGAAAAAAAAACATTGAAGGAAAGAGAGAGAGAGAGAGAGAGAGAGAGAGAGAGAGAAGAAACACATCGCTTATGTATTTCTGCCACACACGTACATCATCACTGTTGGAATTTGTCCCGTTGCTAAATCAGTCAGTGAATTAACGCTCCATATAGCTAAGTCTGCCTTCTCATTAGCGAGAAATGCGCATCTCAGCAGCTAGAATGATAGACAGACTGACATCAACGTCCATCCTCGTCAGAACTCCTGACGCCTTGTCGTTCCAATGATTTCCTTAAAATAGCTTTATAAATATCTTTTTCGACAATGCACTGCAAAACCGAGTTGACGACATTGTCGACATCCACATCGCTTGCAGGAAGGCCTAATATCGCTTTTGACATTTCCACAGCAACTACCACTAACTTCACGCCACGACCGCTACCACCATCCCCTAAACAACCTAGCGGCTACACTGCTATTACCTAGACCATGACGCCAAATGATAAGTGCTATTAGAACTACATCTACAATAGCAAATATCTTGCTGCCTCAGCTCGGCTGGGCTAGTCCGTTTTTGTTCGGCGTTTATTGGTAAAGTAGAGTTAGCAGTGTATTACAGCATCCCGTCTTGTCAGTCCGTTGAAGATGTAAGTCCCAGGCGAAGTAGGCTGAGTTTACATATATATACCTATATCTGTGTGTGTGCGTGTGTGTGCGTGTGTGTGATCAAGAGTTACTGCATGATAACTGGTAATGATGATTCAGCCCCGAAACTATATTTGACACAGAAATCCCAAAGTTAATATTTTATGAAGGGTTTGTTGGTGGTTTAGTTATATATATATATATATATATATATATATATATATATATATATATATATATATATAAGTAAAGTTGGCGACCGTAGTCGAGCGCGACCAGAAGGCCCCCTTTTCAATATCTACTACACTGATGTGTCGGGAAGGGCGCTACTCTTTTCCCTGGATTGCTCCACTATACCCACGATACATACCTTATATTGCTGAGTGTTAAGCAAGGAGGTATCAAGTACCATTTTTTGAGTCTTTGGTATGACGCGACCTGGGATTGAACCCAGATCTCCCGGACCATTGGGTAACACTCTACCCACTAGGCCAATGGTGGATAAATCTGTTGTCAA
>OY757931.1:18414643-18437143 GCA_963585895.1 Sepioteuthis lessoniana | reverse complement strand
AAGATTTTTCAAGAGCTCGGTATATTCTTATAAAATTTTATGTTGGACATGATGGGAAGTGAGATATGGTTTGTGGTCTGATTATCAATGACTGTCAGTTAGTGTTGTTGACAATCTGTCAACATTATCCCAGCTTAAGACTTCATAATTTCTATTACCGATATTGAGCACGGTTTATTTCTTATAATCACAAACTGCATTATGTATTTTTATCTATATATAATAATTAGTCAGTTAGGTTACTATAATCGAAGGTTAGCCGAAAGCTCTCAATTTAATAGCAACAACACTGAGGTGTAGAGGAAAACACTACTCTTTTTCTTGGATTGCTCCACTTACCCTTGATCCGTACTTAATAATATAGAGAGTTAAGTACGGAGACATCAAGAACCATTTTTGAGTCTTTGGTATGACTCGACTAGTTAGTGAAACCCGGTCTCCCGGATCATTAGCGAACAATCTAACAATTATACCCATGGGATAATCATTATATATATATATAAATATGATCAAATGCTTCCTCACACACACATACACACACGAGTTCTAATAGAACGAAACAGACTGTCTGTGGATGTCAATATATATATATATGTATATATGTTTACCAACCCCTCCGATAGGGCAGGATATGACACAAGGTCAATTTTTAAGCGGAGTTTAACAGGTTTGAATTCAGTGTTTTCCTTCTCCTAGACTGGTTTCCTCCCCAAGGCTGAAGAACCTAGTCTGCCCTACTAGTTTACCCATAGCTGGAGGGAAAATAAATTGGATTCATACCTTTCCCATTAGTGCAATGTGAAATGCAATCAGTCTCGTCCAGGTTTTAAACTCGTGTCGCCATGTCCATCTCCTACGACGGTAACCATTACACCACGGGCACACACACACACACACACACATATTATATATATATATATATATATATATCTTTTTTTTCTTTCTTAATGTAAGTACACTTACCGTTCGTTTAAAACTAAAAAAAGGCATAACGCCAGTTGTAATCATCAACTTAGCTGATGATCAAGAGATTTAAAAACTTAAAATGTGAGTTGGGTGAATTTTTCCCTCAATAATAATAATAATAATAATACGTGTATGGGTATATAGTTTTTTTTTTTCTAAAAAGACAAATGAACAGGATCAGTGTGTCAAAAAAGATTTAGCTTAATTAAGCGTTATGCACGGAGAAATGCGTGAGTGCGTGCACGCGCATGCGTCAAGACGAGTGCGCATGCGTCAAGACGACTGTGCACGCCTTGAAGCAGCTGAAGGCTCCTTCTCGTGCAAGCAATATTGCATTCTTATGGATATAAGCAGGCAGAAAAGGAAGAATAAAAAAAAGACAAAAACAGGAGAAAAACTCGAGCAAGTATTAGTGCAGGCGTGTGCATGTATCTATGAGTGTGTTTTTGTGTATGACTCTCTGTCTCTCTGTCTTTCTTTCTCTTCCTTTCCGTGTGTGTGTGTGTGTGTGTGTGTGATATCCGGTTTGTTTAAATCTAGATTAGAGAGGTACAGATTATTTTAAAGAAAAGCGAAAAGACTCATCTCCAACGGAACGCGCTTGCATGGCTGTGTTTATTTTCCATAAGCTTAATACGCACGCGTTTCCTCGGTACACAAAATGGTGGAAATAATTACAAAACCCCCGCCATATATACTGACGGAAAATAAAATTGTAACACACTGAATATGTTTTTTGATCTACCCAAGATTATATGTACAGTTAATCTATATTACAGTAAATGGTTTGGTTTCTTCGTTTAATAGTATATCAAACCTTGTGGGTTATTTAATGCCAAATCCATCCTTATAGAAGAACAGATGTAGTACTATTTAACCTATAGCTTGCAATGATAATGGGTCTATACGTTTACCGTGGGTATCAGGCCTAAAGTGAACGTAATAACGCGACTGGATATTGGAATCGCTTACTATTTTTGGAATTAAAAAATAAACTAATTCAAAAGTAGCAGCTATCTCAGTAGGCCACTGACAAGTAGCGAAATCCGTGCATGCCTGAAAAAACAATGGGGTTCCTGGGGTCAAAGAGAAATTCTCTCTCAGTAAGCTTTCACCACTGCTATCAGACGGACCTCTTTTTCTCGGCTGTTTGCAAGGTAGCACACGTGCTTGCAGATTCCCGGGCTTAGCAGCAGGTTGTGACTCCTATTAGTAGCCGTCTCCGCTATACATACCTCACTGAGAACACGTAGAGGACACACTGAGAATTTATAACGTATAACTCATCGAAAATGAGTCTAATATATTTCAACACCTTGTCTGGAAAATGCAACAATTTCTACTGGCTCAGGAAAATATTCAACACAAGAGAATAGTCGTAAAACCCCAAAATAAGTGTTAGCTTAATGGTATCTTTGTCGTTTCCCTTCTGTCATTAATTCTCCATCAACTTCCCACAGACAAAAGAAAACAACAAGTGAATAGGGTAAGAAGTAGATAAAGGAGTCAGTTTTTTTGTTTGTTCGGGTTTTATGGCATATCAACATTTGTCGGTTATTTAATGCCAAATTCATTTTTTATACAAATATACAGTTCTATTTTTAAAAATTAATTTTCAATGTCAAAAACAGTTCTATTTCAAACAATTCAGTTCAACATACAAAAATAGCTCCATTTAAAAGAATTCAGTTTAGCATAAGTTTATTTTACATGCCAAAAGAGTTTTATTTCAAGCTATTCAGTTTATCATAAGTACGCAGTTTAGTTCTAGTTGACCGATACATAAGAATCTATCAGGTGGACATGGGAGCAATGGCAATGAAGGGGTACTCCGCATTCCCCAAAGATTCTGCATTACTGGAATTTCACCGTCAGATTGTTTAGTGTCATATACAGGACAGGACCCTTTTTGGGGAGGTCTTACCCCTCTGCGGAGATACAGTCGGTGTTTTCTTCAGCCCCAGCCGACTGGGCAAAAAAGGAGTCAGATACGAAACTCAGAATCATCCCAATAGAACCCAACAATTCACCGACAACGATCACTACTTACACCACAAACTAAAACACCAAATAAAACTTCATTATACCCAATCTCATTGGCCTAGTGGGTAGAGTGTTTGCCAATGATCTGGGAGACCTAGGTTCAATCCTAGGTCGCATCATACCAAAGACTTTAAAAATGGTACTTGATGCCACCTTGCTTAACACTCAGCATTATAAGGTATGGATCAAGGGTAAATTGGAAGGATCCAGGGAAAGTAGCACCCGCCCGTAAACCTTGGTATTGTAGCTAATGAAAAGGGAGCCTCCGGATAGCCCTCGACTATAGTCGCCAACTTCACTTACGTTGATCTACTGGGTAGAGTGTTCGCTGTAAGACCGGGGTTCAATTACAGGTCGAGTCATACCAATCCAGGGAAAGTAGCGCCTTCTTCTCTATCTTGGTATAGAGCAAATGAAAAGGGTGCTTTTGGATCGCCCTCGACTTCAGTCGCCAACTTTACTTACTTATATTGTTACGAGTAATTATCTCTACGTCGTTTTTTAATGCAATCATTCCTACGTTGCTATACAAAAACATTTTGTTAAATTGTCTACAATTTACAGAACTTCAAGCTTATTAGGTAGCGCTTGTCTTCTAATAGTTATCGCCGAAGGAAATGAACACGAAGACCTGAGTTAAAATCCTGGACGATTATATTTCACATAGCGCTAATAACATAGGGAAAGGTTGGAATCTAACTATTTTTCGTCCTGCTATGGGAAAAATGATTGGGCAGACCAGGCTCTTCAGCCTTGATTGGTTAACCAATCTAAAAAAAGGAAAACACTGAATTTTAATCGGTTAAACTGCGCTTAAAAATTACCTTGTGTCACATCCTGCTCGAGTAGAGGGGTTGGATAAATACATACAAGAAAATAAGAATTGAATACAAAATATTCGTGTTGTATAGCCATGATACAACTGTACGTGTACATATACAAATATATGCGTAACATAATCAAACATAATGACGAACTTCGATGAACGAACGAACATACTTCTTCATAAAATATATCTCTCTCACACTTTATTCTCAAAAGGGTTGATGTTGTGTGTGAGAGATGAGCTTGAGACGGGGTCAGACTGCTATATTGACCCCAAGTTCTTCTTCAAACATAGCAGCACTTCTTTCTCATCTTAGCTTGGTTTCTCAACCGTGGGTCACTGGGGGCCCAAAGCCCTCTGTCTGTAGCTGGGTCTCATTTCGCTGGCATCCTGTCTCCAACTGACTCAAGCCGTCTGTGCCCTGGTTATATCATTGTTTAATGCCCACCTGCTTCTGCTGTTCTTCTGCTTATTTACACAGGTGCATCTCTTGATTGACGGCTCAGTCGAGGGTCAATATATAACATTTGCACTAAGTGCTATGTTTTCAAATCCTCTAATCTAATACAAATAACTTTTACACTGTTATATTATTTCAGATATTCCTATCTAATAATCATAGCTACTCATGATTATAGAGTCACAAATAACTATTTCTACTTGTTTTACGGCATATCAACCTCATCGGTCATTCAATGCCAAATCAAGTTAAAGAAAATAAGTCTGAAAAGAAATTTAAGGGAGAGGTCTAAGAAATTAATGACAAACTTTATATAATTAGCTGGTAATTTTCTTTTTTTATTTGGAGTATATTTATAGGGAATCATGATCATAAAAAAACTATGAAACAGGTTGGGGAAGGGATTAGTTTGTTAGAATATATCTAGTAAAGAAAGGGTTTATAGAAGTAATTTGGTCTAATTATAAATTTCTTTAGATTTTTGTGTATAACTTCACTGTTTTTAGAAATGATATCCCTTCATTTATTTCAGTGTTTTGGAACAGTTCCTTCATATTGTTTGCACTATAGAAGGTTTTCTTATATTGGCTATGTCGGTCAATTCGTTTGTATTGCAAACAAATCTTGGATCATGTACACCGACTGAAATGCGGGGAATTCATATGGTGTCCTCACAGCGAGACAGAAAAGTAAAGAAAAACCGATCGTATCTTCAAGCTGGACGTTTTCCAGATTAGTAACAATGATGTTTAGCCCCGAAACCATGACAAAACCAAGAGTCTTGGTAATGATGAAGGCTTTTTGTCGGTTACAGCTGTTGATTTTTTTTTTCAATGACAACGTGTGCATGAAATATGATATATTGCCTGCTGCCAGGTGAAATATTTCCCATTATTTCTAAGGAGAAACATCACCGAATAATACTTACCGATATAATATATTCATAGATAAATAAAAATATAAAAATGTACTATTCAAAATAAACCAAATATTTCCTCAGTGATTAAAGAACTTGGTAAATGCCAGAGTTTTTTTAGTAGTGAAGGAAAGAGACAGAACTCCGGGATAAAGGAAAGAAAAGAAAATACTTCCAGCAAGGGAGAGAGTGAGAGTGAGGAAGAAGGTATGAAAAGAAAGAGAGAGAGAGAGAGAGGAGGAGGAGGAAGAGGAGAGAGAGAGAGAGAGAGAGAGAGAGATCCACAGTAAGAGATATTTTTTTTAGCTCTTTAATATCTCTTATTAAAAAGAAAAAAAATATTAAAAATATATTTGACCTTCTTCTAAGCAAAATGTCAACACTCCGGAAAAGTCCTTATGGGAACTCAGCCAAGGTCGAGTAAATAATGCCAAGATATCAACATTTATTAAATGACTAGCAAGGTAACTTGGGTAAGCCCGGGCAAAAATAAGAATTTAAAAAAAAATAACTTTATCCATTTTTTCAAACAACCTACTGGCGAGGCTTAGAATTTGCAGACTAAATCCCCTACAAAGGGACGAAATCCTCACAAAAGCGGTATACTGAGTAAGACACTAAACTGTATCAGACGGTGAGGTTCCAAGTGTGGAGATTTTGGGGAGTATGAATAACTCATTCTGTAGCATAGTCACAACCATGATACATATGCAGCTATACACACATACATTCATGCGGCAACAAAATCAACAATAATGTCGAACGAACACACCTCTTTAGAAAAATATACCTCTCACTTTATTTGAAAGGTTGCGAAAGGGTTACAAAAGGGTTACGTGTGAGAGGTGAGTTGGAGACTAAACAAACTGAAACATATTGACCCCCAGTTCCTTTGTCTTTAGGGGCACTTCTTTCTCGTTCTGTTAGGCAGCTTACAAAATCAGAAAAGAAAAAAAAAGAAACTCTAAGAAAGAAAGAAAACAAGAAAGAAAGAAAGAAAGAAAGAAAGAAAGAAAGAAAGAAAGAAAGAAAGAATATTTACATAATCAGAAATTAGTAAAGAAAGAAGAAGTTCTTACAAAGAAAGAAAGAAAGAAAGAAAGAGAGAAAGAAAAGGAATGAAATAAAAACATTTACATCTTTAAGAAAGAAAGAAAAGAAAGAAAAAAAAGAAAGAAAAGAAAGAATATTCATAAAATCAGAAAGCAGAAAAGAAAGAAAAAAGAAAGAAGAAACTCTAAGAAAGAAAGAAAGAAAGAAAGAAATAATATTTACAAAATCAGAAAGTAGAAAAGAAAGAAAAAAGAAAGAAGAATCTCTTACAAAGAAAGAAAGAAAGAAAGAACAGGAATGAAATAGAAATATTTATATCTTTAGGAAGAAAGGATGAAAAGAAAGAGAGAGAAAAGAAGGAAGGAAAGAAAGAAAACGAAAAAAATCAATATGGCCATGCTCGTCTTCCTCGAAGATTGTTAAAAAAAAAAACGCGAAAAAACTTTGTCAGCTTTTTTTTTATTCAAATCAAAATGTATTATCTGTAAAGAATGTGAGTTCATTTTTTTTATTGGCCTAACATTACCCATGTATTTGAAAATGGCAAATGCAATTATGGATTTAACGATCGAATATTTTTAGAAAACTGGTTCCCAAACTGCGTGCCACGGCACAAGCCCCAAAGTGTGGCTTTGTGTGCCGTAGTAAAGTATTTGTATAACCAGAATAAAATAAATAAATTCTATCGTAAGATTAAAATTTGAAAACTTGGTTGGATGGTTGGTATTACGGCACGTCAACCCTTATTGAGTCATTTTATGTCATAGACAGTTTATCATTTACAATTTTCAATTATATATAAAATACAAAAATGTATTTACGGAATTATTCTAAGTTGTCAATCGTATCAAACGTAGCTGTGATGCCAAAGTTATAAGAACCAATATGTTAATGTATTTCAAAATCATTTTAGATATTGTCTCTAACATCTGTTTGCCCCATTGATGGGAATCTAATTGGTACGACCAATATGGGTCAGAGTTGATCTTGGCGTAATGGAAATGAAGAATAGTCTACATTCTCGAGAGTTCAAGAACTAGAGGCTCGTTCCTGGAAGTATTGAAAAGAAAATAGGATTAAATTCCTTTTCTATCATTAAATAGAGAAAAGTATGATAAGATTCGAAACTCTTTTAGAAAATAATTCTTTTGATATTTATTTGAAGAAGTGGTTTGGTTTGGTTTGGTTTCTTTGTTTAATGGCATATCAAAATTTGTTGGTTATTTGATGCCAAATCCATCCTTCAAGAAGAACAGTAGTGGTACTATTTAATCCATAGCTCGGAGGATAAGGGGGTTCATGCCTTTCCTAAACGTATTCGTCCGAAAGTGAACGTAATTGTGCGACTGAAGTTTGAAATCGCTTATCATGATTCCGCAGTCCATCGCTTTAACTATTATACCGCAAGGACCCGCCCCCCCCCCACGAAGAAGAAGAAGTGTGTTACATTCTGCTAGTGGTGGATGGGTTAGGTAAACATATACCATAGATCTGATTTTATCAATCTAGTCTCAGAGACTTATTCTCGAATTCAAATAGTTAGATCCTCATTTCGGTCCTTGTGTTGGTCGAAGATAAAAATGTACGTATTGCCAAAAACGTTAAACAAAAAATGAAAAGGGAAATGAAAACAAGCCTTCGGTAAAACGTTTACGGGGTGTAATGGTTATCGTCATAGGAAATGGACACGGTGACACGAGTTCAAATCCTGGACGAGACTGACTAATACCCTTGGGAAAGGTATGAAACCTATTATTCTCCCTCCAGTTATGGGTAAATAGTAGGACAGACTGAGTTCTTCAGCCTTGGTGAGGCAACTAGTCTAGGAGAAGGAAAACTCTGAATTCAGACCTGTTAAACTCCGCATAAAATATTGACCTTGTGTCATATCCTGCCCGAGTGGAGGGGTTGGTAAATAGGGTAAAACGTTTTTACAATCTCTATTATTAAAATGTTCTGTTCTTTTTTTTTTCCAAGTTGCAACTATTTCCGAGATAACAGCACCTTTAATTTGATAAGAGATATAGAGAGCGGAAGCTTAGTCGGGATTACATATCCTTTTCCTATGTGCCTTATCAAACGCAAGATAGCGTTAAGAGGTTGTGCAACGAGACGCAGAGACATTAGGCTTAATGTTTGAGGAAAGTCTAATTAGATGTAGAATGCAAAATAGAAATTCTTTCTACGATTCTGAGTTCTGTATCTTCCATATTCTTACTAGTTTCTCTCTTTTTCGTTGTGATACTCTTTAGATCAAGGATAAACATCTGAATCCTGCCGCAGAAGTAAGGAAGACCAGCATTTGCTAAAATGAAACATCTTTCTTCAAAGCAACGATTATTTTGGATATGGTTTGAAACTCCATCCAGTAGGGAAAATCTATTTCTAGAGCACTAGAGAGAATGGGTTTACCCATAATTTGGCATTACTCCCAGTTCTACTCTTAATAGAATTGATGGTACCTATAAGGGTCCCATCTACGGATACTCATGTGGAGCGAAATCCGTCCCTGTTTTGGTTTACAATTGGTTAAAATTTTGAGTGTTCCTTCTCCTAAACTGGTTGCCTAACCAAAGTTAAAGAACACAGTCTACACTACAATTGGAGGGAGATTAGTTGCATTCATTCTTTTACCAAAGGTATTAGCCCTATGAGAAAATGCCAACACTCTTTCAGAATTTGACCTCAGGTAACCAAGTCGACTTCCTTGCCAAAGTTAAAGAACACAGTCTACCCTACAACTGGAGGGAGAATAGTTGCATTCATTCTTTTACCAAAGGTATTAGCCCTATGAGAAAATGCCAACACTCTTTCAGAATTTGACCTCAGGTAGCCAAGTCGACTTCCTTGCCAAAGTTAAAGAACACAGTCTACCCTACAACTGGAGGGAGAATAGTTGCATTCATTCTTTTACCAAAGGTATTAGCCCTATGAGAAAATGCCAACACTCTTTCAGAATTTGACCTCAGGTAGCCAAGTCGTCTTCCTTGCCAAAGTTAAAGAACACAGTCTACCCTACAACTGGAGGGAGAATAGTTGCATTCATTCTTTTACCAAAGGTATTAGCCCTATGAGAAAATGCCAACACTCTTTCAGAATTTGACCTCAGGTAGCCAAGTCGTCTTCCTTGCCAAAGTTAAAGAACACAGTCTACCCTACAACTGGAGGGAGAATAGTTGCATTCATTCTTTTACCAAAGGTATTAGCCCTATGAGAAAATGCCAACACTCTTTCAGAATTTGACCTCAGGTAGCCAAGTCGACTTCCTTGCCAAAGTTAAAGAACACAGTCTACCCTACAACTGGAGGGAGAATAGTTGCATTCATTCTTTTACCAAAGGTATTAGCCCTATGAGAAAATGCCAACACTCTTTCAGAATTTGACCTCAGGTAGCCAAGTCGACTTCCTTGCCAAAGTTAAAGAACACAGTCTACCCTACAACTGGAGGGAGAATAGTTGCATTCATTCTTTTACCAAAGGTATTAGCCCTATGAGAAAATGCCAACACTCTTTCAGAATTTGACCTCAGGTAGCCAAGTCGTCTTCCTTGCCAAAGTTAAAGAACACAGTCTACCCTACAACTGGAGGGAGAATAGTTGCATTCATTCTTTTACCAAAGGTATTAGCCCTATGAGAAAATGCCAACACTATTTCAGAATTTGACCTCAGGTAGCCAAGTCGACTTCCTTGCCAAAGTTCTTCCTACGATGGTAACTATTACACTTTAATCGTACGAGTGTGTTTAAGCAAGAGATAAAAGCGTATGCCTTAGAGCAGTGGGGAACGTGTTAACTCTCTTTTCTGACAATCTCGAACCTCTAAAAATCCCAGAGATTCCTTGCTCGTGCGCAGGATTTTTTTTTTAAATACTATAGCAGCAATGCTCCAAACGCAAAATATACCCGATATCTAAAATGTAGGCATTGCAGAATGCGGGCAAAAGAATGGCGGTTGGACTTGTCACGTAAGCAAAAGAATGCCAGAAAAAATGACGGAGATTTGCCGAAAAATATCAAGTCTGCGTGTTATCCGTAGAAGCAAGGTGAAAGAAGAGGGTATGGGGTATGGGCGGTCAGTGCCCGGAAATGTCGTACATGAAAGATGAGGCGATGGATCGTGTCTGAGGAGATTGTGACGAAGTAAAAAAAAATGTAAATGGAACTGAAGATATTACGCAAGAATTTTTCTTTTTTTTCGTCAGGCAATATGAAAATGCGTGTGCAAAATAACGGAACTGCTTCTGCGCGTGCGCATGTGCGTCTCTGTTTGGGTATCTATCTATTTTATATGTGTGTGTTTATATATATTGATGGATGCGCGGCCAATGGAATCAGATTAAAAAATAGATGGGTTTAATCAGTGAATAGACAGAGCGGTAGATAGATACAAATCCTGATTTATGAAACATTCAGATTTTGTTGAAGTCACAAATAATATTAGATATATTTTCCTAGTCGTTCCATTAAAAAGAGTCTATATTTTACCCCAATTATCATACAGAAAGAATTATATATATTTAATTGATCTACTTCGGAGGTTGATTTGAATGATAATCAATTTAACGACTGAATCGACTGTGTTTGATCCTTTATCAAATATTGATGAGAGTAGTTCCTGTAACGTTGTGGCTAACAACGCGACATCGCAGTGAGTTCGAACTCCAATCTCACTATTACGTTCTCTTTCAGATTAATATCTCTGGAAAATTTATGATACTCTTATTCTTCAAGCTATTGATTATAAAGAGCAAATAATATCCTTCTACAATATCCTTCTTCTGGCCTTGGCTTTAGATATCCTGGCTTTTTTGCTTTGCTTTTTATGGCATTTCAACCTTCGGGGTTATCTATGTTAGCTGATGGTCTTTCTTTGGAGTGACAGCAACACTGTTGCGAAAAAACGCCGAAGAAGTAAAATAATAATAATAATGATAATAATAATAGCAATGTTATATGAAGGTGAGGTGATACCAATTGTGGTTGGTGCACTTGGAACGGTCTTAAAAAGTCTGGAATAGAGAATCGGAGAACTAGTGGTCTTAGGAAGAATCAGAATAATCTAAACCAGATTATCAGCTAGAATACTGAGAAGAGTCCTGTTAACCAGAGAAAACTTCCTGCCAAACAGACACCAGCAAGAGATCACCAGTTAAAACTGATGTAAAAATAAGACACGCTAGAATACAGAGAAGAGTCCTGGGAACCTGAGGAGACTTGCTATAGATTACAACCCTTTCAAACTTTTGTGAAAAAATCACAAGGATTGAAATAATAATAATAATAATAATAATAACATCGTAAGAACCAATCATATCAACGCGAGAATAGATAAGACGTAACAAAACAGCAAATTTAGGCTATGCGGTGACAGAGATGAAACCGTCAATCACATGATAAGCAAATGCAGCAAATTAGCGCAGAAGGAATATAAGACTAGACACGACTGGATTGGCAAGATGATCCACTGGGAATTGTGCAAGAAATTTAAATTTACCCATACGAACAAATGGTATATGCACAACCCAACACCTGTCCTAGAAAATAGCACACCTAAATTCCTATGGGACTTTGACATACAGACAGATCACCTAATCTCGGCCAGAAGACCATACATAATAATAATCAACAAAAAAAAAAAAAGAGAACTTGCAAAATTATCGACTATGCTGTCCCGACTGACCATAGAAACTGAAAGAATGTGAAAAGAAGGATAAGTACCTCGACCTTGCTAGGGAATTGAAAAACTGTAGAACATGCAGGTGACAATTATATTAATTTTTATTGGTGTGTTTGGTACAGTAACTAAAGGATTACTAAAGGGACGAGCGGACTTGGAAGTTGGCGGACGGGTGGAGACCCTCGAAACGACTGCATTATTGAAAACGACCAGAATACTAAGAAGAGTCCAGGAGACTTGAGGAAACTTGCTGTCACTCAAACTCCACTGAAAGACCATCAGCTAAATCTGATGTGAAAAACTCTAATGAGTTAGTAATAATAATGAAAGTAACGGTTATACCAATTATCGTTGGTGCTCTTGGTACAGTTAATAAATGGTTGGTAAAAAGACAAGAGGACTTGGAAATAAGAGGACGAGTGTGGACAATCCAAATTATAACATAGTTGAGGTCGGCCAGAGTATTAAGAAGAGTCTTGGAGACCCAAAGTGACTCCTGGGAAAGACCATCAGCTAATACTGGTGGGAAAATCTCCCAAGATCACCTAATCTCGGACAGATGACCAGACCATATAATATTCAACAAAAAAAAAAAAAAAAAGAAAAAAAGAGAACTTGAAAAATTCTGGACTTGGCTTTCCCGGCTGAATACAGAGTAAAATTGAAAGAAAGTGTTAAGAAGGATAAACACCTCGACCTTGCTAGGGAACTGAACAAACTGCGGAACATGAAAGTGACGTTTTTACCTATTATAATCGGTGCTCTTGGTACAGTCACCGAGGATTATTAAAGGGACAGTGGAGACCATCCGAATTACTACACTATTGAAATCGGGCAGAATACTGAGAAGTGTCCTGGAGACTTGAGGAGACTTGCTGTCACTCAAAATTCAGTGAAAGACCATCAGCTAACGCTGACGTGAGAAAATCACAAAGACTAGATAATATAATTATAATAATAACCAGTAAAGTCCTGGAGACGTGAGGAGACCTGATGTCACTTAGATTAGAGTAAAACAAAACAAAAAAAAAACACACCTGTTTTAACTGGTTTGAAGATAATACCACTACTACAACCGCAACGAATAATAATAATAATAATATGGAACTTTGACATACAGACGGATCACCTAATCTCTGTCAGAAGGCCAGACCTAATAATAATCAACAAAAAAAAGAATTTGCAAAATTGTCGACTTTGCTGTCCTGGTAGACCACAAAATAAAACTGAAAGAATGTGAAAAGAGAGATAAGTACCTTGACCTTGCTAGAGAATTGAAAAAACTATGGAACATGAAAGTGACAATTATAGTAATTGTGATTGGTGCTTTTGGCACAGTAACTAAAGGATTATTAAAGGACCTGGAGAATTTGGAAGTTGGTGGCCGAGTGGAGACCATCCAAACAACAGCATTATTGAAGACGGCCAAAATACTGAGAAGAGTCATGGAAACTTGAGGAGACTTGCTGTCACTCAATCTCCAGTGAAAGACCATCAGCTAATACAGGTGGGAAAATCTCGCAAGGAGTAAAAATAATAATAATATGGGATTTTATCATACAAACGGATAAATAATAATAATAATAATAATTATTATTATTATTATTATTATTATTAGAAAAGTGAATGAAATGTTCAAATAAATATTACGTAAGAAAAATAAAAACTGTACTTGAAATTTAGTAACATACTAGAGACACAAATGAGAATAAAGTTTAGAAAAAAGGGGTTTGATTAAAAATAGAAACATTAAAAAGATCAGAGATTAACGTGAAGGGAGTATTGATAAAGAGGATTCTAACAATAATATGAGAGAATTGACAAAAGATAAGAAAAAGGAAGACGAGTAGAGGAAAATGAAAGTGGCAGAAAAGAAATGAAGGAAACAAAAAGAGAAATACGCAGAATAGAAATATGTAAAGAAAGAACTGAGAAAAAAAAAAGGGAAAATTTGGTGAAGAAAAGGATCAAGTGAATATAAGAGAGAGAGAAAACTGACAGAAGACGAAAGAAGAAGCCCGAATAGAACAAAAGAGAAGGAAAAAAAATGGGGGATGAGGAAGAGAAGGGTATTGCTACTTTGACTGTGTTAAAGCAAAAAGGGGAAACGTGAAAAGGATGAACGAAGAAATAGCGGTAAAAGCGAGAAGAACAAAAAAAAAAAAAATGAAAATGTATGAAAATTAAAGTTTAAAATATTTAGAGCGATGAAAATGAAGAAAAAAAAAAGAATAGTAAAAAGAAAGCAATAACTACTGATGAATTACAAAAAAAAAATATTACTGAAGAGAAGATTCGTCAATTTCTTTTGCATGATAATGTGCTTTTCATTTTAGTTTAAAAGAATGATGGGCATGTGCATTGCACATGCGCATAAGTGACAAGTCCTGTATGTACGTATGAGGGAATATGACAGTGGGCAATTACCTACAAAATGAACTACATACGTATACATTGGTATATTACCGAATCCCCGTATGACAACTAAAATATTTTGAATAGATAGACTGATGAAGAACAGACTGAAATAGATAGATAGATAGATAGATAGATAGATAGATAGATAGACATACTAACAATGGGCGCCACGCGTAGTTTAAATGCCAGCGATCTAGGATAATAGACCAGTGTTAGCGAATTCGATTCTAACAAGATGATCTATGCTTCAGTCCTTGTACCATACAGAGCTATTCTAAGTTTATAACAACATACTAACAACTCAATATATATTAGACACACACGCATACACACAAACACACACACACATATATATATATATATATATATATGCTGAGAGAGAGAGAGAGAGAAAGAGAGAGAGAGAAAGAGAGAGAAAAGCAAACAAGCATAGAGAGATCATTCTATATAGTTGTATGCATACTAACGAGTGGATACGGTATCACTGAAAATTAAGATAGATAGATAGATAGATAGATAGATAGAAAAGAAAGAATAATTTGTGGTGTTCTAATAATGGTTTAGAGAGTGAGGATCGAACTCGCTATAAAACCCAGTTGTTTCCGTGAATAACCACCGAACAATTGTATTACTAGCCGAGTGTTTCTACACATACATATTTTATAAACATATCTAAGTCTCTCACTGGTCTATAAGTGTTAGGCATTCACTAAGGACTGACTTTTGTACAGCGATAATAATCTCTATGAATATCTTGATAAGTATCGTTCTAGAGCGAATGAAAAAAAAAAATTAAAATGTATGAAAACAAATTACATAAAAAACAAAACAAAGAAAGAAAGAAGAGCGAAATGGAAAATACACAGAGAGAGGGAGAGAGAGAGAGAGGAGAGAGGGCGGGAGAATTAAAAGGAAGAAGAAAGACAGAAAAAAACGAAAGAAAGAAAAGAAAGGGAGCAGATATGAAAATCTGAGGAAGCAAGAGAGAATATGGGAGAATAAACGAAAAAAAAAATATAGAGAAGGAAAATAGAGCAATAGAAAGAGGATGAACGAAAGGGAGAAAAGAGGGAGAGGGGAAACAAAAGAAAGAAAAGAGAGAATGATAAACACTATTGAGAAAGAGGAAATAAAAAGCGATAAAAGAGAGAGAAAACGCAAAGAGAAAAATAAGCTCGTTAAACAAGAAAAGAAATGAGAGAAAAGAGAGGGTAAGAAAATGAAAGGGAGAAAATACCCAAGAAAAAAAGAGAGTTCAAATTTGCAGGGAAATGAACAAAATCGAAAAATGAAAAGAAAACAAAATCAAAAAGAAAAAGGGGAAAAAAAAAGAAGAATTTTAAATAAAAGAATGATAAAAGCAATACAGGAAAGAAGGAAAAGATAGAAAGAAAAAAAAAAGATGGAGAGAAGTCAAGGCGGAAAGAAATATAGGAGAAACCGCACGACTAAAAACATCGATCCAGTCGTTGTTTCGTCTCTTTCTATTTCTCTAGTAGACGTTCCACACTTTGATACAAAGATGACAGCAGTCGCGCGCGCACACACACAGTAGAGGAAGGCGGCATGTGACGAACAGCTCCAGAAAAACCTACCAACCAGTCAGTCAACTATGGAACCAAAGTCAGTTGACGAAAATGGAAGACAGTCATCTCCGAGGAATAAGGAACGTTACTTGTCCATTATAAAATGGAAATAATAATATCAAAAAAACAAAACCACAATAACAAACATAAATTTAATAAATAAATAAATAAATAAACGACAAAATGAATGCGTCCCCACCCTTCAATAAAGAGTACAGAAAAAATTCCTGGCAAAGCGCTTACGACGACTACAAAAATTCCTTTCTTTGCAAATACAAACAAAAAGAAGTTGAATTATCAAAGAAAAATGTTCTTACACACTACCTATTCGTCTTATTCTTTCTCTCCTATTTAAAACAAAGAACAAAGACAAATTTATTAAGAAACATTTCTATTTTACAATGAGAAGAACTATATATATATATATAATGGTCAAAGGACTGTTCTTTTTGTTACCTTAAAATTATTGTTCTGCCTAAATTATTTACATTATTTACTTGATTCGTACTATTGTACTTATCCTAGTGGTTACACACAAAAAGTTTCGTCTGTTACACTCTCCAGCCTTCTTCAACTGCTTCTTGTTGTCGGTAACTTTCAATGAATTTCAAACTGAAATCTTTTTTTTTTTTTCTAGATCCAAGTTAAAAAAAACGTTTTTTCCTATGGATCACAGAAAGGTTTGGTTTGAAATTCCCGGAAGGTTTTTAACTAAAACAAAGGACATCTGATGAAAGATTCACACTGGTACAAACACAGATTAGTCATAACCGTGTATTATATATATATATAAGAAAGCGTTTGGGGTGTAATGAATATCATCGTAAGAAAAGGACAAGGTGGTCCGAGTTCAAATCTTGGATAATAGACTGGGCTCTTTAACCTTGGTATAGCAACCCATGAATGAGAAATAAATCTATGAATTGCAATTGAAAACTAACCTTGTGTCGCAGACGGGTTGGTTAAATATGCCCACACACGCACACGAATATATCTATATGAGAGGGAGATTTGAATAGAATGTCCTCTTATGCTCCATATAGCACATATAGTAATTTACAAAGCTCTTTGCTTCGATGTGGCACAAGGCCGAATGAATGGGGCGCGCAGCGAGACTCGAACTCGCTCGTGTAGGTTTACTAGTCTAGCTTGCTAACCGTTACACCAGCAGAGGCACCCGGTAAGTACATTATTAGGTTCGTATATTTTGGACGAGTTGACGTAAAGGGGGTCAAATTATGTCCAACATATTCGAAAATTTGTGCAGCATTTTTTCAAATCCCTGCAGCCATCATTCTCGTAAAATGTTAGATATTGGATCTTTAAAAAATCGTCAAAAAATCTTCATCTAGGCATACTAATGTTAAACACACACACACACACACACACACACGCACGCACAGACAGACAGACAGACACACACACACTCACACAGACTGACAGACACACACACACAGAGTAACACACAAAAGTACACAGACACACAAGATACTCCCGCACAACACACACACACACACACACACGAGTGAGTAGAAACTTACATACACACAGAAATACAAACATACATATATACAAACACACACTATTCAGCACGATGCCACACACGCACACACACACACACACTCAAAAGACATACATGTGCACACACATTCATGAGAGAAAGTATCAACATACATTCACAGAACACACCCACATAATCCCATACATACAACCTTGTGAATAAAATAAGATTAGTGGGAAAAAGGAAACAGTAAAACCAAAATTGCCATGTTTAATTATTAGAATATTTTCCCATAGCAATTTAGTTGATTATATATATATATATATATATATATACCACATGCATATACGGGGGTTGGCTAAAACCTTCATGGGTTGAAAAGTTCATATGATGAAATCGTATTTGCTGATGACTTTTTCATTAATGGGTACAATGCACCACAAAACCAATGCAAGAAGTGCTTGAACCACAAGGGGCTTTATGTTTAAAAAGAAACCCCATTTGGTCACATTCTATGCGAATACATTGGTCAGCCTAAGAACTTTTCAGCCGAACCTCATATATATATATATATACTTACACACACACCAACACACACATAAGCATACACACATACATAAACATATATATATATATATATATATGTGTGTGTGTGCGTGTGTGTGTGTGTGCGTGCGAGTATAAAGTGTGAAGAAAGAAAGAAAGAAAGAAAGAAAGAAAGAAAGGAATATGTATATATGACGTTCTATAATGTTATCGATGAAATTAATTATTCTAAAAAATCTTTATTTTCTCCGATGTTGTGGTTTTTCATATATAGATGTAGGTAGATAGATCGAAGGAGAAAAAGTGCACGTGAGAGAGAGAGAGAGAGAGAGAGAGAGAGAGAGAGAGAGAGAGAGAGAGAGAGAAGATGAAAAGAAAAGCGATAAAAGAAAAGAGTAGTGAAAAATAGAGAAGAAAAACGAGATAAATAAGACAAAGAGGGAGAAAGAGAGAGACAGAGACAGAGAGAGACAGAGATGGGGGTATTATACGAATATACACGTCCATTTAATCACCAGTCTGTGAGTAGTTTCTACATCGGAGGGGGAAAAAAGCATCTGATTATTCCAGTTGTAGCTTAGGACGAGTAAAAATGTTTTTCAACCAAAAGGCAGTTTATAGAAATAACACAAGTTTGTTCCCACGGTTCGGAACACGTACATGCACACACAGGTCTGTCTCTATAGAACTACCGACCAACTGTGAACAAGAGGCCTATATTATTTGTACATAGCAATATAGATCTGGTGTTCGGTCTTTTTCTATTTGCCGTCCTCATCTGCAAGGCTATTTTCAGCCTTTTGTCGTATCGTGCTATTAGTCTATCAGCTCCACTCATTATAAGGCAGGGGTGTCCTCGTGGTGTAAGAGTTAAAACGCTGAACTGCAGAGGCATAGTAAGCGAGTTCGAACTCCAGTTGTGCTATTACATTCACTTTCGGATAAATTCCCTTGGGAACGGTATGAACCACTTTATCCTCCCAACTATATATATATTTACCAACCTCTCCGATAGGGCAGGATATGACACAAGGTCAATTTTTAAGCGGAGTTTAACAGGTTTGAATTCAGAGTTTTCCTTCTCCTAGGCTAGTTGCCTCACCAAGGCTAAAGATCCTAGTCTGCCCTACTATTTACCCATAGGTGGAGGGAGAATAATTGGATTCATACCTTTCCCAAGGGTATTAGTGCCATGTGAAATGTTATCAGTCTCGTCCAGGATTTGAACTCGTGTCGCCGTGTCCATTTCCTACGACGATAGCCATTACACCACGAGCAGCTCCTTATCCTCCCAACTATAGGTTAAAAAGTATCACTACTGTTTTTCAAAAAGAGTGGCTTTGGCAGAAGATAACCTAAGAAGGTTGATATGCCATTAAACAAAGAACCCAAACCAAATCATTATAAGGCAATTCATGGCAATCATGTTATATCATCCAAGTAGTATTTTTATAGTTCGTTTTCGTCAATATTACTTATATATATATATATATATATATATATAGAGAGAGAGAGAGAGAGAGAGATTCATCGATACCATCCAACCGGCTGGGACTGTAATATACATCAACTACACATCTGTAAAACAGTAAGACTCTCTCCAAATGAGTGTCCTTGTTATGACATTACAAAGCATCTGATTGTGTGGCTCCAGTTCTGAAGTTTGGGGGATATGGAGTACCTATCCATTTCCATTAATCATAGGTTCATTCTGATTGAGTGTCATATAAAATAGAACTGTTCATTCTTTGACAAAGGATTATTTTTATTAGTTATTTGAATTCACTCAGCAGTATGCAAATTGTTATTATTCGATCGGAATACTTGATAAATAAGATTACATCCGTTAAATTGCAATACGTGAGACCATTAAACTGTGTGCAAACAATCAAGCTCTAACACTTGATAAAATAAGTTACCAACAAACTATTCGCTTGCAAATCACACACACACACACACACACACGCATACACACACACACACACACACTCATATATATATATATATATATATATATATACGGATGTATGTAAACAATAGTAATTGTGATTCATAACCGTTTAAAATTTACTTCGCAGCTAATATCTCCCCGTGGCTGAATGGTTAGAAGCTTTGGCTTGGCATTTGAGTCAATCGGGTTTCGATCCCAGCTACGGGAAGATACTGTTTAGCCACACTGATGAGTTCTGATAGAACGAAACAGATCTGTCTGTGGATGACTATATATACATATATGGGCGTCTCAATATACATAGGAACATGTGACGGTTAATAACTGTAAATAATTACGATGTATTCTTTTTTTTTTGTTTCAGATTTGAAAATTGTATAACATCTAATAATCCTTGGTCACAGTGCGTTAGACAAGAGAGGAAAAATATTTTGCATCACAATTTATTGGGAGACAAAATCATTCAAAACTGTCTCAAAATTGATGCAACCCTTTCATATAGGATGTCTCAATATACATGGGACCCCCGTGACTATTAAGAACTCTACTATTAAAAATGTTATATTCTTTTTTGTTTCAGATTTGAAAAGTGTATACTATAACAACTATTAATCCTTGATCACAATGTTTGGACAAGAGTATAAAAAAATATTTTACATCACAACTTATTTGGATCATACAAAACTGTCACGAAAAAAAAAAAAAAACGCAATAAATCATGCAAAACTGTTTCAAAATAAACGCCAACCATTAACAAGATAATGATTTATAACTGAGACAAGAAATTAAAAAAAAAGATTGCATGTTCTGGAAGCTGTTGTAGTAACAAACAAAAAAATTGATTTGATATCTCTAACTCAAAGGATGCATTTTTACCGAACGTGTTCGAAAAGGCCGCCATTGCGCTTGCCTCAGTAACATATAATTATCATATTAATGGGTCGCAGCTATTTTGAGACACACACACTATATATATATATATAAACAAAATTTGACATAAAATGAGTTAAGCATCGATAAACTTACTCAGTAAGTGGATGAGTGACGACTTGATAAAAGTGCAATAATTAAAGAAAAATTATCATTTTATAAAGAGGGTATACTTTATTTATGAGCAATGAAATAACGAACTTAATTATTCTTATATTTCAAGGCTTTTGATGAACCGGCGTTAAAACATTCAGTTCACGTTTGCCGTTTGGAATTCAAGTCCCTCTGTGAAATCTTTCTTTCCCTAAATGTGTTTACTTTTGATGCGTCATGATAGAGAGAAACAAGAGAAAAAAAAATTCTGTGTCTAACTTAGAACAATGCCACAAAAAAATTTTACAAGTTAACTCAGGCGGGGGATTTAGGTATCAAAAGTTATTTTTAGATCCGTTGTAGACGGTAGCACGTGAAGTCCATTATCAGTTAAGAACACAGAACTGATTTTAGCAGTGCTATGATATGGATGGTCTTGATTCTTCCTCAGATTTCCAGCACTATCTAACACCCTGTCTTGACAAACCTTTGGGGAACGTTCCAAGGTTACTAACTACACTTTCATACACCACATTTTTTTCAGCTCCCTTTTCGTTTTCTTTCGTTTTCCTATTATAGACTGCTGGAATGGTAAAACCCATTAGTTCTTCTACTTTTTCTTCTAATTACTATTTTTCATTCTATAGAGCTTTTCACATCAGCGTTAGCCGATGGGTGTTCAATGGAGTCAGAGTGACAGCAAGTCTCCTCAAGTCTCCAGAACTCTTCTCAGTATTCTGGCCCTTCTCAACAATGCTGTCGTTTAGATGGTCTCCACTCGTCTGCCCACTTCCAAGTCTTCCAGTCCCTTTAGTAATGCTTTAGTTACTGTTCCAAACACACCAATTACAACTGGTATAATTGTCACCTGCATGTTCCACAGTTTTTTCAATTCCCTTGCAAGGTTGAGGTACTTATCCTTCTTTTCACATTATTTCAGTTTTATTCTGTGGTCATCCGGGACAGTAAAGTCGACAATTTTGCAAGTTCTCTTGTTTGTTTTTTTGTTGTTGATTATTATTAAGTCTGGTCTTCTGACTGAGATTAGGTGATCCGTGTGTATGTCAAAGTCCCATAGGAGTTTATGTGCATCATTTTCTAGGACAGGTGCTGAGTTGTGCGTATACCATTTGTTTGTATGGTCAAATTTAAATTTCTTGCACCTGGTCTTATATTCCTTCTGCGCTAATTTGCCGCATTCGCTTATTAAGTGATTGATGGTTTCATCTCTGTCACTACATAGCCTACATTTTATATCTTTGTTGAGTCTTATCTATTCTCGTTTAGATATGATTGGTTCTTACGGCGTTTTCTTGTGCTGCTATTAAGATAGATTCTGTTTCTCTCTTAAAGTTTCCTTTTCTTAGCCATGTCCAGGTTTTGTCGTGTGAGATGTTGCTTATTAGCCGTTTAAAACGGCCATAGAGTTGTTTTCCTTCCCATTTTTTTCCTAGTTATTTCACACACTGAAAGTTTTCCTCACCAGTACAAACGGATAGCTTTTCTCTGGAATTTGAGTGACAGTGTAATCGTTC
>OY757931.1:18402143-18409643 GCA_963585895.1 Sepioteuthis lessoniana | reverse complement strand
AAGGACCGGAAGACTGGGAAATAAGAGGACGAATGGATACAATCCAAACAACAGCACTATTGAGGTCGGTCAGAATACTGAGTTGAGTCCTAGAAACTTGAGGAGACTTACTCTCCTTTTAAACTCCAATGAGGAACCATCGGCTAACGCTGGTGTGAAAAACTCAAAAAGAGTTACAATAATGATGATAATACTGTATAGAATGATCATTCAATAAATTTGTGGAATTTTTCTTTAAAATTTGGCAAAAAGTAACAGTTTATATTTGCACTTTTTTCAAGGAAATATATAGTCATGGGTCTAATAAGATGGTCAGTATGACTTTTTATACTGATTGGTGTGCCCGGGAATTTTTCTTTCCGGAGAGTCATTGCTTTGCTACCCCATCGACTGTCTTTTCGTTTATCCTATTTTGATTTGTTTTTCTGAAATAAGCTTCTCCATACTTATCATACATGCTTCTGTAAATGTCATATGATTTGCACTTCTCAGCTGCCGAAGATTCAATTATAGTACCTTGAGCAATTTCTTTGATTAGTCGCTCTTTGGAATAACCTCAAAAACAAATAATTTTCGTGTTTTAATAATGTTTTGGTATAAACGAATTTCAAATAATGCAGAGTTTACATTAATTGAAAAGATTTCTGAAAAAACAATTATTTTCTTTTATTCCAAATAATATATATAAAGAGAAATTTATAAATATATATATATATATATATATATATATATATATATATATATATTTGGAAAAATGGTAGATTTTGGTAAATCTGACAAGATGAGAAAATAAGTAGATGAATTGATAAAACAGAACATGGACAACAGATTTAACGATGATATTTCGTCTTTATTTTAGAAAAAAACTTCATGAAATGTCTTCTTAAAATAAAGACGCAATATCATTATTAAATCCGCTCTCAGTGTTTGGATTCATCCCTTTTTCCATATATATATATATATATATATATATATATATATGTGTGTGTGTGTGTGTGTGTGTGTGTGTGATTTGTCAAAAATATTTTCTTACTATCATTATTTTTTAAGTAGCAAGGGCTGATTTGTTTGCATACAGAAAAATGGATTAAATTATTTCTATCGAAGTATTTTTGAACAGAGTTAAATGGTTGCCAAATCGGTTTGGGCTGACTGCATCTCTGCAGATAAGTAAGCTCTGCCAACAATTGTCCTCTATATAACACTAAGCAATCTGATGGTGAGGCTCCTGTAATGCTGGAGCATTGGAGAAAGCTGAGTACCCCTTCATTGTCATTGCTTCCAGGTCTACAAAGTCCCGGAGTGGTATCACCTGATAGGGTCCTATCTATGTGTCGAATAGAACTAAACTGTGTACTTATGCTAAACTGAATTGTTTCAAATGGAACTGTTTTGTATGCTATTTATTTGAAATAGAACTTTTTTGACATTTAACTGTGTGTAAACAAAAACTAAACTTACATTAAACTGAATTGTTTGAATTAGAATTATTTGACTAAACTTAATAGCTTGAAGTAGAAATGTGTACTTATGCTAAACTGAATTGTTTGAAGTGGAACTGTTTAATTGTATAGATTGGATTAAGCATTAAATAACCTACAAAGGTTCATATGCCATAAAACCAAAATAAACAAGCAAGCAAGAGATAAATGGTTTCAAGTATTAAAAGCAGTAATAGTCTTATATTCTTACTATTAAATTGGTTCGAATATAGTATATGATCGAACAGTTCTATTTGACCTAATAATAGGACCCTAAAAGGAGCTATCACTCCAAAGGAAATGAATTCGACAATTCAAATTCAAACCTGAATAAAGTTCTTTGCGTTTTACTTCGCGCAAATGGCCTATGGAAAGGCATGAAACAATTTTTTCTCTCTGCTCTCCCAACAGTGAGTAAAATAGTGGGAGACACCGGGTTGTTCAACGTTGGTTAGTTTACCAATCAAGAAGAGGGAAAACTCTGAATTCAAACAAGTTTGACTCAGTTAAAAAAAACAAAACAAAAAAAAAAACAGGGCTTTTATCAAATCGTGCTCGTTGTGGAAGGCTTTGCTCAATACATACGCGAATCCTTGGACTTGAAAATACATATATTCATTAAATACTAACTTCAATATCATATAACTAGACAAGAGGTGACACAAATCCATAAAAACAACCAACAAACGACTTTACATAACCCTTAATTTGTTAAATTTAAATCCTAAAATTAAAAAAGAAAAAAGGACAAAAAGCAAAAAATAACAGAGTTATTTTCGCCAAATGGAGAGCTATATTCTAAGTATCTCATATTTGTAGTGCGGGAAAAAGAAACAAGTATTATGATATTGGGTAACGAGAGAAATGGGCAGAGACTGCTTCACAATAGTAGTGACGATGATGGTGATGGGGGTGGTTATTATTATTATTATTATTATTATTATTATTGGATTTGAAAAAAAAAGGGCGAGAGTTAGTTCATTCTATTGAGATGCTCTTTGTTGATATGACGTTATCATTTCTCTGTGGAGTTGGTAATACAATGAATGATTCAATGAATTGAAAACTGAGTAAGCGAAAGGAACTGAACAAAAGTACATCTAATAATAACTAAAACAAAAAAATAATAATAGAAAACAGTACAAATAAAGCAGCACCTGTAATAATAATGTTTAATTTCAAATAATAATAATAATGATAATAATTTTCACAGAATAAAATAATAGTCAAAACAACAAAACAGCAGATATAATAAGAATCAGAATATGAATAGAAGAAGAAGAAGAAGAAGAAGAAGAAGAAGAAGAAGAAGAAGAAGAAGAAGAACAACAACAACAACAACAACAACAACAACAACAACAACAAGAGAAGGTGAAGGAAGTGAAGAAAAATGATAAGAAGAAGAAGAAGAAGAAGAAGAAGAACAACAACAACAACAACAACAACAACAACAACAACAACAACAAGAGAAGGTGAAGGAAGTGAAGAAAAATGATAAAAAGTTGAAGAAGAAGAACAACAACAACAAGAGAAGGTGAAGAAGAAGAAGAAGAAGAAGAAGAAGAAGAAGAAGAAGAAGAAGAAGAAGAAGAAGAAGAAGAAGAAGAAGAAGAAGAAGAAGAAGAAGAAGAAGAAGAATTGAATGATGTTTGGCTTTATTATGATGATGAACAAAAAGAAAATAAAGAAAACAGAAGTAAAAGAAAAAGCAAAAAATAAAAATAAAAACGGAAAAGTAAACAAAAATCTAGACAAAGAAAACATTTATTTGTCTTTTTATAATTTTTTTTTAAAACTGGGATCAAGAAAACAAAATGATAATTGCGGAAAAATAAAAACAAAATATTTAAAGAAGCAGGAAAGACGAGGAAGGGTAAAAAAATGATAGTGGGGGGAACAAAAGCGATAGAGAGAGGGAAAAAAGAAAAGAAAAAAAACAAGACAAAATAAAGACTGAGAAGGAGAGAAAAAAGAAGGAATAAAAGAAAGGACTGACAACGGAGATGAAATGTTAGGAGGAGGAGAAGAGAACGGAGAAGAGAGAGAGAGAGAGAGAGAGAGAGAGAGAGAGAGAGAGAGATGATAAACGAAGCGTTGGATAGGCTGCGTGTGAATACGTACGGTTTTGTTAAGATTAATGAAAATCAAGTTGTAGCCTTTTTTTCATGCAGAGAATATAAAAAAAAAAGACTAAAGTCAAGTATGTAGTAGAAGTAGTAATATTAGTCAGAGGAAAAAAATGAGAATTACTCAAAATGATAAGAGTGATAACAAGAAAAATATGAATGCTTAGACTTAAAATAATGCGAGTAGTTGTAGGAGTAGTAGTAGGGATAGTAGTAGTAGTAGTAGTAGTTTTGCTATGAAAGACAAAAATAAAAATATTGGGAATAATTGAGAGATAAAAAAAGGCAGAATTGTTGTGATAAGCAGACCACATATAGAAGGTGTGAATAATAGAAAATGAAGTTTCTTTTGTAAGTAGAGTACACACTAGGGGGATAAATAAAGATGTCATGACGTATTAGGGAAAATGAGCCCCGTTAAAATATCCAAGAAAAAAGAGAATACACACACACACACACACACACACACACACGAATATATATATATATATATATATATATATATATATATATATTGAGAGAGAGAGAGAGAGAGAGAGAGAGAGAGAAAGGTAGAGAAATAATGAAAGAAGAGAGGGAGCAAATAACAGACGTGAGAGAGAGAGAGAAATATTTCATTATCTCAGAAAAATAAAATATTAAAAAAAAAAAAAAGAAACAGAGTAAAAAAGAAAAAAAAAATTAGAATGAAGAAAAAAGAATAAAGTGAGCAAGAACGCGAAAAGAAAAGGAACGAATTAAAGTTAAAAAAAAACAAAAACAAAGAAAGAAACAAACAAAGAAACAAAGGAAAGATAAAGATAGTGAAAACGAAAAAAAAAGACAATGAGTGAAATAACGAAAGAAGAGGGAAACAAAGAAAAGAAGAGGGAATGTAGAAGGAATGAAAAAAAAAACGGGAGAAGAAAAGAAAAGAAAGTAGAAAGGAAGAAAGAAAGGGAAAAGTAATAGAAAGAGTAAAAGAAATAATATGAGAGAAATTGAATTTAAAATCTAAATTGAAAAAAAGAAAAAGAGAAAGAAATCAAGCTGGAAAGAAAAGAAAAAGAGAAAGAAATCAAGCTGGAAAGAAAAGAAAAAGAGAAAGAAATCAAGCTGGAAAGAAAAGAAAAAGAGAAAGAAATCAAGCTGGAAAGAAAAGAAAAAGAGCCGAGAGAAAGATGTAAAAAGAAAGAAAGAAGTGAAGAGAAGTGTAAAAAGTCATGTAAGCGTGCACGAAAGAAAAAAAAAAGAATAGAGAATGAAAGAAATGAAGCCAGAAAGAAAGAACGAAAGAAAGAAAGTGAAAAAAATAACTAAAAGCAAGCTGGAGAGAGAAACAAATAAAAGATAAAAAGGAACAAGTTATGAAATCGTAAAGGAAAAAAAAAAGAAAATAACGTGAAAAAAGTGAATTATAATTTGAAACAGTAGAAAAAAAAATTATCAAAATAAACCTAGAAATAAGTAGTCGAAATATAAAGTTGTAATTAATTAGGTTTTGCTTTTTTGAACACAGGTTAGAAATATGGGGCACCCAGTGAGAAACAACCTCGCTAGCAATGATCTGTTAACTTAGTTTGCTAAACATTAAAAATAACCGCGGAGGAAACCCAAATCAGACGATAGCATCTGGAATTTCTTTTTTTTCTTTTTTGCACAGGAAGTTCCAAGATATTGGCTTCCAGTGCACAACGTCCTGGAAAAAAAATTAGTTTACGCTCTGTAAAGAAGTTTCAACGAAATAAAAACCGACTTGAATATGAAAACGAAAAAAGAAAAAAGAAGGAAAAGGGGAAATAAAAACTGATATCCAGTTAAAACAAATTATTAGAAAAACAGTTTTTTTTTCTTTTTAAGTAATATATATATATATATATATATATATATATATATATATATATATATATATATATATATATATATATATATAAACCTGCATTTTTTCGGATTAAATTATAATCTAGACGACGCCTTTGCTCATTGGGTTCCTTTTTTATGCATTGGTTGATAATGGTGGTTATATATAAGAAGGAAAATAAAATTCTAATTTGGTTGTTATAGTCTCTGTATTATCCAGGATTTTGATGATAAAAAAATGATGTTCGGTATGAATATAGATGCCATAAAATTCTCATTCGATTAAAAAATCGAGCGAGATATTGCTTTAATCGTTAAGCTTGAGAACTGTAAGTGTAATAAAAATTCCATGATTATGTTCTGGTTTTACTGGGTTACCTACACACAGGCAAGTACACACACGTCGTATATATATATATATATATATATATATATATATATATATATATATATATATATATATATATAGCTTGGTATATTAAATACAGACTGTTCAGTATCAGTCATACTGAATAGACAAGAAACTAGCTGTCACTTCGTGTGCCATTGACACTGTGTCTACGCTGTTCTAACCCACCTCGCACACATTATATATATATATATATATATATATATATATATATATATATATATATAACTGTTTTCTAAGAGTAATAAGTTACAATCGTTTATATGTTTTGTCTTCATTCATAACTCTGTTTTCTTTAGAATCACTTTGTATAAATACACGCATACTAATTTAAAATCTACGAACAAACACAAACCACAATCATAAACTGCACTATTCAAAGTATATATATATATATATGTATATATATATATATATATATATATATATATACTTTGAATGATGTAGTCTATAATTGTGGGTTTTGTATTCAAAGTATATATATATATATATATATATATATATATATATATATATATATATATATATATATATATGGGGTGGTGAATGCTTACGCACACTTAAATAGTCAGGAACTGTAACGACAGATCACAGAAACATTCATATATACTAGATAATACTGATAAACTCTTTACCCTCGAGCACAATTTCTTAATGAGATATATATATATATATATATATATATATATATATATATATATATATATATATATATATATATATATATACACAAACGCTCAGAAAGTGACGCATACGTAGAGGATAATAGTTATATGAAAATGCGATGACTTTCTTAAAGTTCTGCTTGAACATCTGGCCCAATCAAAACAATGTGAATGCGCTCACAAAACTAAGAGACCATTATATATGATATGTTGCGCGTGGATACACAAATTGCTAAGGGGAATTATCGAGAAATTCTATAAAAATGCAATGGATGCTTAAATGGTGTAATGGTACTCTTCTAAGAAAACGGTCAAGAATACTCGATTTCAACTCCTGATTTGAGTCTTTTTGCATCTCACAGAGCACAATAACACGAACGAGGAGTATGCGTCTTTGTATTCTTCCTTCAGATATAAGTAATTCACTCCTGTTGAGCGCCCCACTCCTCAAAAATTGACCTTGTGTCACATCCTGCTTGTATGCAGGTTGGTAAATATACTCATAAAAGTATATTTAGATAGTTTATTTTTTGCGAGATTTAAGCTGATTCCGGATTGGTTATTTTGGGGTGATGGTTTGGTTGGTTTGATTTCTTTGTTTAATGGCATATCAACCTTTGTAGGTTATTTAATGCCGATGGTATTCTCCGAGAAGAACAGTAGTGGTACTATTTAACCCATAGCTTGGAGGATAAGGGGGTTCATACCTTTCCCAAGGGAATTTGTATCGAAAGTGAATGTAATAGCGCGACTGGAGTACGAACTCGCGTATTACGATTCCGCAGTCCATCGCTTTAACCATTACACCCCCGCATATGGCCAAGCAAAAGCAGGACGACCAGCTCGAACATACACACAGCAGCTATGTGAGGATACGGGATGTAGCCCTGAAGATCTGCCAGAAGCGATGAATGATAAGGAGAAGTGGCGAGAGAGGTCAGGGATATCCGTGCTGGTGGCACGACATGATAATGATGATG
>OY757931.1:18394372-18401943 GCA_963585895.1 Sepioteuthis lessoniana | reverse complement strand
AAATCTGTACTTACACTAAATTGAATTTTATATATAGAACTGTTTTGACATTTAACCGTGTGTAAACAAAATATGTACTTATACCAAATGGAATTAGCTGCATTTGAACTATTTGAATAAACTGAATAGATTGAAATAGAAATGTTTTTGACAATTAAACTCTGTACTCATGCTAAACTGAATTGTTTGAAATAGAACTGACTATTTGCATAAAAATGGATTTGACGTTAAATAACCTACAAAGGTTGATATGCCATTTAAATCAACCAGCCCCCCATATATAAGTGAACAAATATATATATATATATATATATATATATATATTTGATATATATATCTATATATAAATATATATATATGAATTAGAATATATATATATATATATATATATATATATATATATATATATATATATATATATATATATATATATTTAATTGAACAAACTCAGAAAACCGCCATTTAGGAATTATTAATTTATTTCCGCTGGCAACTTATCAAAAGAAACCAACTTCTTCAGATGGCCATCAGACAAGGCGGAAGGTCATGTATCAAAAATTGTTTAGATCTATAGTTTATTTTGTTTTGGATTTAAAATAAAATCCATGGAAGATAATAGTTTAAAAGAAAGTATACATTTGAAACATTTGCATTAGGTTTCTGGTTAAATATTTATGTAACTTTTACCTATCGAAAACATCACATCATAGCAAGAAATTTATTAATGGAATACCCTGAGAATAAAGCTCTTTTGATAGCAATTTACATATAAATGATTATCTTTGTTTTTTCAGAGTTCCCACAGAACATCATTTCCCATCAAATATTTATTTTTCAGTATATATATATATATATATATAAGTAAAATTGGTGACCGTTGTTGAAGGCAACCCGAAGTCTGCCTTTTCAATAGCAACTACACTGAGGTGTAGGGGATGGTGTTACTCCTTCCCCCGGATTGCTCCACTTTACCCTTGATACGTACCTTAAAATGCTGAGTGTTAAGCAAGGGGGTAACAAGCACCATTTTTTAAGTCTTAGGTATGACGCGACCTGAGACTGAACCCGGGTCTACCGGGTGATTGGCGAACACTCTATTCACTAGAGCCGGTCTGAGCAAAAACACTTAAGCAGCTGTAACAGCAATAATCAATTTCCAGTCCAATTTGCAACGAAATGGAAATGTTCACCTCTTTATCATTCACAGTCTTATTATAATAATGAAATGCCAATCAGAATCCTTCTCTTCTGAATAAAAGGAACAATAACATGATAGATCGTTGTTGTAAGAAAAAAAACGACTGGTCTACTGGTCGTGTAGTTGTTGTGATTAAATTAAGATTGAACAAGTCCAGTAAGCAGCACCCCTCAAAGGAACAGAACAGCATCTCGCAAACCAGATATTTAGACGAACAAGCTGGGAAAGTAAGGAAAGTATGACTTTTTTATGGTCTTAAACATACAAACGCGCCAGTGTTGGCCAACCAGCTTGGAATTACGTCTATCAGCGCTGTGTGGATACGGGATGCAGTGTAGAAGACCTGCCAGAAGCGATGATTAAAAGGGACACATGAAGAGAGAGAGAGAGAGAGTGAGTGAGTGTGAGATAGAGAGAGAGAGAGAGAGAGAGAGAGAGATTCTGGGAAATCTGTTAATCACCATCACATGGAGATCCTATTTACCCAACCCCTCCGCTGGGACAGGATATGACACAAGGTCAATTTTTAAGCGGAGTTTAACAGGTTTCAATTCAGAGTTTTCCTTCTCCTAGACTAGTTGCCTCACCAAGGCTGAAGAACCAGTCTGTCCTACTATTTACCCATAGCTGGAGGGAGAATAATTAGATTCATACCTTTCCCAAGGGTATTAGTGCTATGTGAAATGCAATCAGTCTTGTCCAGGATTTGAACTCGTGTTGCCGTGTCCTTTTCCTACGACGATAACCATTACACCACGGGTGATGATGATGATGAAGGTACAGATGAATTTGTGAAAAGTGTGCAAAGATATCCACATTTTACGATTCAGTAAATTTCACACATTTGGACGTTTTTTGAAAAAGTTTGATTGTGTAGCGTCGGGGAGAAAGTTATGAAATCTCGTGGTTCCGAAAATGTTTAAAACGCTTCACCCTTGAATATTATACTGAGGAGTGTAACCACTCCTCGGCACCCTTTCGACCCAAATTCTCTTATAGGTTCGTCGAAAAGTAAATATAGATAAGTTTGTCATTAGTAATTTTACTAAGATTCTCATAAAAAATATATATTGTGGCGCTCGTAGTCTAACGGATACCATTGTAGGAAATTGACTCGGTGACCCCATTTCAAAACCTGGACGAAATTGTTTGCATTGTACATAGCCTCTATTAACCTTGGGGAAGGTATGAATTAAACAATTCTCCTATAAGCTATACGTAACTAGTAGGACAGACTGAGTTCTTTAACGTTGGTATGGCAACCAATCAAGGTGAAGGAAAACTCTGAATTCAAACTTGTTAAACACTGTTTAGAAATTGACCTCGTGTCACCTCTTGCTAGTCCGGTCAGGTTGGTAATTATATATACCTTGTAATTTAAAAAAAAAATGATAACATCTCTTTTAGCGTACCTTCATGATATAATTAAAAATATCATCCAAATATTCACCATCACTGTCAACCCATTCATTAAATATCTCACGAGAAATTAAAAAAAAGTGTTAATATTTCTGCGAGGGTATCTTTATTAGAAAAACAGAACTCGGCACCTGGGAATGGTTCTAATAATGTGTTGACAAGAATCATGAACAACCGAAGATTTTTAAATTACGTCAGAGAGGAACAGCTGCAATATTGTATTTAAAAAAAAATTCTGCTGGTCAATTTATGCCTGACATAACTCCCGACATAATATCGATATTAATTACGTATAGATCGGTAGTTCTATTTAGAATAAGCGTGTAGTAACTGTTTACTCTGCTGTGTATAGAAAGTATTGTTTCCTCTGACAATAATTTTGCTTAGGATCCAAAGATCTTAAACTGAACTGTGTAAATCTCACACTTAGTTTAAAAACTGGAAGTTTTTTTGGTTGTGTTTTATGGCATATCAACCATTGCAGATTATTTAATGCCAAATCCTCTTTATAGACATATATTAAATTCATATGATTTGATTTCGTTTGGTTTTATGGCCTATCAACCCTTGTTGGTAATTTAATGCCAAATTCTCTTTATACATATATATTAAATATATATGATTTGATTTGGTTGGGTTTTATGACATATCAACCCTTGTTGGTTATTTAATGCCGAATTCTCTTTATACATATATATTAAATAAATATGATTTGATTTGGTTGGGTTTTATGGCATATCAACCCTTGTTGGTTATTTAATGCCGAATTCTCTTTATATATATATATATATATATATATATAGTAAAAAAATATGATTTGGTTGGGTTGGGTTGGGTTTTATGGCATATCAACTATTTCAGGTTAATTAATGGCAAATTCTCTTTATACATATATATTAAATAAATATGATTTGATTTGGTTCGGTTTATGGCATATCAACCCTTGTTGGTTATTTAATGCAAAATCCTCTTTATACATATATATTAAATAAATATGATTTGATTTGGTTCGGTTTATGGCATATCAACCCTTGTTGGTTATTTAATGCAAAATCCTCTTTATACATATATATTAAATAAATATGATTTGATTTGGTTAGGTTTATGGCATATCAACCCTTGTTGGTTATTTAATGCAAAAACCTCTTTATACATATATATTAAATAAATATGATTTGATTTGGTTCGGTTTATGGCATATCAACCCTTGTGGGTTATTTAATGCAAAAACCTCTTTATACATATATATTATATAAATATGATTTGATTTGGTTCGGTTTATGGCATATCAACCCTTGTTGGTTATTTAATGCAAAATCCTCTTTATACATATATATTAAATAAATATGATTTGATTTGGTTCGGTTTATGGCATATCAACCCTTGTTGGTTATTTAATGCAAAAACCTCTTTATACATATATATTAAATAAATATGATTTGATTTGGTTCGGTTTATGGCATATCAACCCTTGTTGGTTATTTAATGCAAAATCCTCTTTATACATATATATTAAATAAATATGATTTGATTTGGTTCGGTTTATGGCATATCAACCCTTGTTGGTTATTTAATGCAAAATCCTCTTTATACATATATATTAAATAAATATGATTTGATTTGGTTAGGTTTATGGCATATCAACCCTTGTTGGTTATTTAATGCAAAATCCTCTTTATACATATATATTAAATAAATATGATTTGATTTGGTTCGGTTTATGGCATATCAACCCTTGTTGGTTATTTAATGCAAAAACCTCTTTATACATATATATTAAATAAATATGATTTGATTTGGTTCGGTTTATGGCATATCAACCCTTGTTGGTTATTTAATGCAAAAACCTCTTTATACATATATATTAAATAAATATGATTGATAAACATGTACTAGATAAGTTTAAATGAGACTTAGCTTTTTTTTTCTTTCCTTTTTCTTTTTTATTTATTTATTCGCCCATTGTTAAACGGTTTCAAGCACTTCAAGCTAACACAACTAATTCTATTTACTATTAATCATTTGTTTGCGCACATTTAAATCGATATACATATGATTTGTAAGTGAATAGTTTATAGATAATTTCATTTTAAAATGAGTTAGAAATTATTTCTTTTCACGAGAATTGCTATTGTTTCTTCACAGTTAAAAAAAAACCCCAAACAAACCCGACCATATAAAAGATGGAAAAGAAGTTTTTAAATAACTTGTTGAATAAGATTAAATTTATGAATAAATAAGATTTAAATATATAAATAAATATTGTAATGCATTTGAATTTGGATTTTGTTTTTGAATATATTCATACAGAATTCTTTTTATTTATTTATTTATTTATGTATAAAAGTACCGGCTCATTGGTATAATGGTTAGAGTGTTCGCGCAAGGTCCAGGATACCGGGTTTCAATCCCAAGTCGAATCATACCAAAGACTCACAAAAACAGAACTTGATACCTCCTTGCTTAACACAGTATTATGAGGTACGGGTCAAAGAATAAAATAGAGCAATAGAGGGAAAGGAGTAACACCCTCCCCTACACCTCGATGTAGTAGCTAATGAAAAGGAAACCTTCAGATCGCTCTCAACTAGGGTCGGCTAACGATGTATGAAAGAATATATGAACACACACACACACACACGTGTTTTTGTAGATGTATTTAACGGAAAGCCAGCAACAATCTTATATTATAGCGAGTTTATCAGAACAAAAGACTTAAAATGATCTTATAAGATGATGCAATTTATAGTAGAGTTTAATACTCATTGACAATTTTCATGGGTTTGAGTACATGTCGAATCATATTTATTTAACCATATGAAATCACGATATAATGAACTTAACTTTCGAAATGCTGACTCGAATATTTCACTAGTTTCTAAATAGCAGCATTAATACAATACGAGGATTCTGTTATATGTCCGAATGGAATTTGTTTGTGTATTTTGTATTGATATGAATGATTGCTATTCATTATTCCAATTTCAAGGCTGGATACGAAGTTTTTTTGTTTTTTTTAAATCTTTTTGGCAATATATTAGCAACATAATATCACTAGTAAATATAATGAATTTTTATCTCTCTCTATATATATAACTTTCTATCCCTCTCCACCCCCTCTCATCTCTCTCTCTCTCTCTCTCGCGCGCGCGTGCGCTCTCATTCTCTCTCTCTCTATATATATATGTATGCATCAACAGATATATATATATAAGTAGGAACTCTAAACACAAATAATATTTGTTCTGTGAATTTATTTACATTGAGTTTTTACCAGGAATATTTAAATATTCGAAACTTGAATAATTTATTTGTCCTGACGGAATTGTTCCCTATTCCGGATTTATTGGATTGAAGAATACCTCTCTCTCTCTCTCTCTCACACACACACACACACACACACACACACACACACACACACACACACACACACACACACATATATATATATATATAAATATATATATATAAATATTATATATATATATATATATATATATATATATATATATATATATATAATATATATATATAGAGAGAGAGAGAGAGAGAGAGAGATAGATAGATAGATTCCTTTTTATATTTAAGCAGGTAATGATATATTTTAACTATATTTTCTTTATATAACAAAAAGCAGGTTGCAGTAAATTATTCTTTATGCATCTGATTGGTTGATTGTTTGGGTTTTATGACATATCAACCTTTGTAGGTTATTTAACGCCAAATCCATTTTTATGAAACTAATTTTATTTCAAACAATTCAGCTTAGGATAAGTACGCAGTTTAAATGTAAGTACAGTTTAATTGTCAAAAACATTTCTATTTCAAGCTATTCAGTTTAGTCAAGCAATTCAGTTTAACGTAAGTATGCCGTTAGTTCTATTTAACGCATAGATAGGGCCCTATCAGGTGCTACCTTTCCGGGCCAGAGTGGACCTGGGAGCGATGGCAATAAAGGGGTACTCCACATTCCCTAAAGTACTGGAACCTCACCATCAGATTGTTTAGTGTCATATCCTGGACACTCTTTAGGTGGGGGTCTTTAGCATCTGCAGAAGTGCAGTCGGTGTATTCTACAGCCCCAGCCGACTGGGCAGTTTGTATGTCTGAGGAAATATTTTAGAACTTTAAAATCTTTTATTCTTTTATGAAATTCAGAGAAAATATGAAGACAGAACAGGACTGATAATGTGAACGAGGAAAAAGAAGAAAAAGAAGAAAGAAAACGAAAGAGATAGATAGATAGATAGATAGATAGATAGATAGATAGATAGATAGATAGATACAAAGACAGAGAGAGACAGATATAAATTAAGTGGTGTAGTCTACTTGGTTATTACCTGTGAAAAATCACTGCTACTTTTGAATTTCAAAAATTCATCAATCAATGTATGAGAGCGTGTGTGTGCGAGAGAGAGAGAGAGAGAGAGAGAGAGAGAGAGAGAGAGAGAGAGAGAGAGAGAGGGGGATTAAATGTCAGAAAATACTAAAACAATTTTGAAGTTTAACGCTAAATTATGGTCAATTTGTACGCGCCTACAAATAAAATTATCTTACAATAATAAGTTTTATACTTTTAAATAAATCCAAAATAATCGAATAAAACTTAATGTTCGACATATATTCACATTAAACTTTATCAATTCAATTTTTCATTTGCTTTAAATACACTTTCCGTAGTATTTCCCGTGACTAGGTAGCAACGTGCTGGTCTGAAATGTCATAGGCTGCGAGTTCGAACTCCAGCCTCACAATTACGTAAATTTCCTTATCAATACACATGAAGAAGATGTGATCTCCCTTATCTTACCCAGCTACTGTTCTTCTATAAGGAATTAAATAACAAACGTAAATCGATATGCCTTTAAACAAAGAAACGTCCCAAATCACTTTCGAAATACAGTTAACTTTATATGTTTGCAATTAACTATATATTTATAATTATCTATCTGTT
>OY757931.1:18381872-18391872 GCA_963585895.1 Sepioteuthis lessoniana | reverse complement strand
TATGCTAAACTGATTTGCTTGAAATAGAACTGCTAATATGTTTAAAAAGGGATTTTGCATTTAAAACCTATAATGGTTGATGTGCCATAAAACGAAACGAAACGAAACCAGACCGCAAGGGGGTGTCCTCGTGGTGTAATGGTTAAAGCGATGGACTGCGGAATTGTGGTACACGAGTTCGTACTCCAGTCGCGCTATTACGTTCACTTTCGGGCAAATACTCTTGGGAAAGGTATTGAACCCCCTTATCCTCCCAGCTATGGGTTAAATAGTACCACTACTGTTCTTCTGGGAGAATGGCTTTGGCATTAAATAACTTAAAAAGAGTTGATATGCCATTAAGCAAAGAAACCAACCAACCAACCAAACCGCAAATTAGTCGGTCATTAATGACAAGATCTAGATGGGGGTAATGCAAAAATATCGAAACTGAGGCTGTATCTACGAAGAGAAATGAACAATAAATGAGACGATACTTTTCTTTCAATCGCTCCCATCTGCAGTGAAAACACTTATACGAGTGAGTTTTCCATTGATCGAATTACTTTTAAAATTTCTCTTTTGGTATGGTGCGTAAGCAGAATCGTAGCACGATTAGTAGCCTCCATGTCCTTAAATCACTGACAATTGAGGTGACTTTTTTCGTTGAGAAAGTAAGAAAAAGTTGCACTAAATTGAGTCTGGTTGTTATAGAAGCTTTTGATTGGTTTGGTTTGTTTGGTTTTATGGCATTTCAACCTTTGTAGGTTATTTAACGCCAAATCCATTTTTATGTAAATAATCTGTTCTATTGAAAACAGTTCAGTTTAGTATAAGTACACAGTTTCATTGTCAAAAGCATTTCCATTTCAAACTATTCAAGAAGTTTTATGTAAAAATTCAGTTAAGTGTAAATACAGTTTTAATGTCGAAAAACAGTTCTATTTCAAATAATTCAGTTAAGCATAAGCACGCTGTTTAAATGTAAGTACGGTTTAATTGTCAAAAACATTTCTATTTCAAGCTATTCAGTTTACTCAAACAATTCAGTTTAGCGTAAGTATGCTGTTAGATCTATCTAACCCATAGATAGGGCCCTATCAGGTGGTACCACTCCGGGTCAGAGTGGAGCTGAGAGCGATGGCAATAAAGGGGTACTCCGCATTCCCCAAAGCTCCAGCACTGCTGGAACCTCACCATTAGATTGTTTAGTGTCATAAACAGGACACTCTTTAGGGGGGGCCTTACTCCTCTGCAGAGAAGCGGTCAGTGTATTCTACAGCCCCAGCTGACTGGGCAAAGAAGCTTTTGAACTTAAACGATGCGTCATATCAAAAACTGTTCATGAAATAAAGAATCGATTAAGTACTGAAAATTGGCACTGCGTCATTTAAATCTCGGCTAACCGATGTCAGAAGGTCTAGACAACAGTCTAGATATGCTTCATCGATTCAGTATATATGTTACTCAGCTGAACACACATCTTCATTAAGATTTTAGATTTTGAAATTAAAAATATCTCAAAGGACTTCATGTTAGCTGTGACCTTTCTATCTTTTTTTACTTCCTGAAAACTTTTACCAATTCCGGTTTTCTGGTTTAAGTTGTGAGATCCATTTTTTCTCAAAATCCCAGATTATTTATTGTTATATATGATATTAACAAAATCAGACATTAACGTACTAGTTCGAATATATATATATATATATATATATATATATATATATATATATATATATATATATATATTTATTATTATTATTATATAATAGCTCTATTTTAGATATTGAGCACTCTCCATATTATATTGCACTTGGTACGATACATAACCACAAAGGGATTTAGAGACGACCAACACTCTTATATATATATATATATATATATATAATACTTCCTACTCAATATCATTTTTACTTCGGTTGAGTTGAAGTGACTGCAGTTTTCTTCTGTGCAACAGTACACTCCTCAGGCCTCTTACTGATTTTAATAGAGCTATTATTACTATTATCAATAGAACTAACTGAGTTACCATATTATAATTACCTGGCAGCTTTCATTGCAAATCAATTGGTAAAAGATTTCTCTGTTCTTGAACACTCTCTTCATTATCCTGGCTAATTTAAGTAATTGAATTTCCAATTATTCCACCATCTTAAGACTCCTCAAGACTATTCCATGTTCTCCTATATACACAGGCACAACTGTCAATTTTATGTTTCGGATTTGTTTTTGATTTTCTGTTCAATTCTTTTTCCTTTTTTTTTCTTTTACTTTCTTTTATTTTGATTAATTTTAATTAATCTGTAGGTAATGGCAGTATCTTTTTTTATTTATTCATATACAGTCTGCTTTCCAGCTAGGAATTATTCCTTTAAATGAAGCAGTCCTTGAAATATTATACTCTTCATAAAGTCTGTAAAACAGATTCTGGTTTATGATTAAATTATAATCATTTGCACAGTTTGCGGCTGGTCACCCTTTCCATCTAATCATACTTGCTTTAAGTCTCCTTCTAAAGCTTACTACAATTATTATCCGAGAGATAATCTCCTTAATATCTCTGCATAGATATGACTTATGATTTTCAAAATTTTTCTGTCTTGACGCTAATATAGTTTATACCTATAGGTCACTATTGGTTTTTGTATTACCGTTTGCTAGTTTTTCACATCAGCATTGATTGATGATCTTTCACAGGAGTCTGAATGACAGCAAGTCTCCGACACTCCTCTCAGTATTCTGGCTGATGTCAAACATGTTACACTTTGGATGGCCTTAGCTCATCCTCCAATTTCCAACTCTTACAAACTCTTTTCCTAGCATCTATGGGTTGTTCAGCACACCAGTTATGATTGGTATCCCCGTCAGTTTCATGTCCCATTTTTATTTTTATTTCTCTGATAAGGTCTATATATTTCACTCTCTTTTCGTTTTTTTTTTAAATTTTCACTCTGTGGTCCACCGGGTCGGCAAGGTCTACTAATTGGTACGTTCTTTTTCTATTATTAATTATCACTTGGTCTGCTTTTCTGATCAGTATTAGGTGATCTTTTTATATCTTAAATTCCTAGAGAATTAATACTGTTATTCTTTTCCCTTCACCGGTTTTTACCCAAGATCTAGGGAGATGAAAAGGTTGTGATTAAATGAATTTTATCTATGTATGTTTTTTACAGATACTTTTTGGTGATATTTTCAGGTTCATTAAGAGTACTTTCTACGAAGATGAGCTGTATTATTATTATTATCTACTTCTTTAGAGTTTTTCACTTCAGCGCCTGAGTTTGAGTGGCAGCAAGTCTCCTCAAGTCTCCTAGACTCTCCTCAGTACTCAGGCCGTTCTTGATAATGCTGTCATTTGGATAGTCTCCACTCGTCCGCCAACTTCCAAGTCCTCCAGGCCTTTTAATAATCCTTTAGTTACTGTGCCAAGAGCACCAATCACAATTGGTACAATCGTCATTTTCACGTTCCACAGCTATTTCTATTCTTTAGCAAGGTCGAGGTACTTATCCTTCTTTTCACATTCTTTCAGATTTATTCTGATGTCAGCCGAGACAGAAAAATCGACAATTTTGAAAATTCTCTTTTTTATTGATTATTATAAGGTATGGTCTTCTGGCCGAGATTAGGTGATCCGTGTGTATGTCTAAGTTCCATAGGAGTTTATGTGTGTCATTTTCTAGGTCAGGTGCTGGGTTGTGCATCTACCATTTGTTGGTGTGGTCAAATCTAAATTTCTTGCACATTTTCCAGTGGATCAATATTATTAGTAGAGGAGTTTTCACTTGAGTGTTAGCGGAGGGTCTTTCACTGCAGTTTGAGTGACAACAGGTCTCCTCAAGTCTCCGCTACTTTTCTCAGTATTCAGGCCGACCTCAACAAAGTTTTGATAGTCTCAGATCGTCCCCTTTTTTCCTATTCCTCTAATCCTTCTTACCAATCTTTTGATGACTGTACCAAGAGCACCAATTACAATTGGCATAACCGTCACTTTCATGTTTCACAGTTTTTTCAGTTCCCTAGCAAGATCCAGGTACTAATCCTTTTCGTTTTCTTTCAATTTTACACTGTGGTCCGTTGCGACAGCAAAGTACATAATTCTGCAAATTCTCTTTTTGTGTTGACTGTTATAAGGTTTGTTCGTCGGGCCGAGATTAGGTGATCCGTTTGTATATCAAAATCACAGAGGAGTTTGTGCGTCTCATTCTCCATGACAGATTCTGGGTTGTGTATATCATTATAATTATTTCTTTTTTTTCTCCACGAGAGTATTTTTTTCTTCAGTAGTAGGTAATAGTTTTCCACTGGGTTGAGCATATACAATTTGTACGTATGGTCAAACTTCAATTTCTTGCACAATTCCCAGTGGATCACTTTGCCCACCCAGTCGTGCCTATTCTTATACTCTTTCGGTGCTAATTTGCTGCATTCGCTTATTATGTGATTGATCGTTTCGTCGCTTTCATCACATAACCTACATCTGTTGTTTTGTTGTGTCTTATCTATTCTCGCTTTGATGTGTTTAGTTCTTATGGCACTGTTTTGTGCTACTATTAGGAGAAATTCTGTTTCTTTCTAAATGTTTCCTTCTATTATTATTATTATTTATTATTATTATTATTATTATTATTATCCTTTAGAGTTTTTCACATCAGTGTTAGCTGATGGTTTTTCACTGGAGTTTGAGTGACAGCAAGTCTCCTCGAGTCTCCAGGACTCGTCTGAGGATTCTGGCCATTCTTAGAAGTGCTGTCGTTTGGATAGTCTCTACTCGTCCGCCAACTTCCAAGTGCTCCAGGCCTTTTAATAATCCTTTAGTTATTGTGCCAAAAGCACCAATCACAATTGGCACAATCGTTACTTATCTTTCTTTTCACTTTCCTTCAGATTTATTCTGTGGTCTGCCGGGACAGCAAAGTCGACAATTTTGCAGATTCTCTTTTTTTTTGTTTATTATTATGAGGTCTGGTCTTCTGGCCGGGATTAGGTGATCCGTTTGCATATTAAAGTCCCATAGGAGTTTATGCGAGTCTATTATTATCATTATTATTATTATAATCAATATTATTATTTCATCTCTCTCTCTCTCCACACACACACACACACACACACACACACACACACACACACACACACACACACATATATATATATATATATGTATATATACATAACCAATTCGTCCGAACAAGCATGATGCGACACAATGTATAGTTTTAATCGGCGTCTGAATTAAGAGTTTTCCTTCTCCAAGAGAGGTTGCCATATTCGATTTAAATAACCATCCCTACTATTTACCAATAGCTGGAAGGAGAAGTTTTAAGTTCATACGTTTTCCAAGGGTACGTGAAATGCAAGCAGGCAGGTGCAGAATTTGAACTCGAGTCACCATGTCCATCCATGTCCATTTACTACCACGGTAATTATTTCACAATGAGCTCCTCTCTCTGTCTCTCTATCTCTTTCTCACTCTCTCTCTCTCTCTCTCTCTCTCTCTCTCCACACACACACACACACACACACACATATATATATATATATATATATATATATATATATATATATATATATACCTATTATATGTCACAATCAATATATTGTCTAATGATTAGCTTGACAAAATTCTGATTTTGCCTGGTATATGACCTAACTGATTGCATTTCGTGTGGATTTAAGGACGTCGATTTAGTGATTGAGAATTTATAATTACTAAGGAAAATGTTTCACGGCTCAAAGCAGGAATTCTGTTTCTTTTTAAACCGTATAATTGGGTAAATTATTATTATTATTATTATTATTATTAGATAGGCGTACTAGACATCGCTAATTTTCATCCATAAAAAATGATTATCGTTGACAAATAAAAAAATTTGATTTAAAAAAAGTTGATTCGTTGAAAATACAAATACCTAAGATAATCATCAAATATTTACAAATGTATCAAATTTCAGCTTTTAATAACCCATGAGAAATTGATATGCCATTAAATAAAATTAGAACAAAACAATGCTACATTTACGTTGTTGGGGGTTTATGTAATTTTCTTTGAGTTTGAGGTTGAGTTTAATAATTATCATTTTATCTTGACATAAAGTAGAGGCTGATTAAAAGTGACTCCCTTTTAAGGATACTTATAATCTATTTTCGTTTAAAATATTGATAAGAACTAAATAAGGTTGTTAAATCGGGAGTTACTTTTCAATCGACTTATTGACCTTCAAATATTCGTTTTCCATTTAAATGATTTGATTAAACTTTATTCTCTGATTTAATTAATTCTCGGTAAATTTCTATATTGAGCTGAGACAGTTAAATCTAACAAGTTATATTCTTAAAGATGGATAATTTAGTGATTTTGGGGGGAGGTTGTCTAAAGACATTTTTTTTTATCTTGCATTTGATTCTAACTTTCTGAATAAAAACAAAATTTAAAAAAAAAACGCAATAAATATTTGTTTTATTTCTTGTGATTTCTAATAAGATCTATTTCTATCAATTCCAAAAATATGAAATTTTATTTGAATATAAAAACATAAAAATTGTAATTAATATAACTTGACTAGATGTTATCCAAATAAATACACGTGTGCTGGATTATTATCTGAAAAAAAAAAGAATATTATATTTAAAAACGGATTCGTTACTTCAATCTCTGAATCATTATTACAACACCCAGGGTTTTTATTTCATCTTGTACACTATCAATTCCAACTCATCAACTTTATTAAATATGGATAAAATAAAATATATTTCTCGCTCAAAATTAATAATTAAACGAAGAAATATTTCAATTAGCAAAGAAGCAAAAAGTCTATATTAATCGCAATATATATATATATATATATATATATATATATATATATATATATATATATATATATATATATATATATATATACTCGTTTTTTCGTTTGTTTGTTTTTTTTCTTTTTTTTTCTTCCTTTTTTTTTGCATTATATTTCTTCGAAGGTTTAAGATTATTACATAAAAATTCTAAGTTGGATGCGTGTGACCGCTTTCCGCTAAAAAAAAAAGAACATTTCGTGCGCGCACACGCATTAATGAAGGTGCGTGTGTGTGTGTGTGTGCACGTAGGTGTCTATGTGTGTGTTCACACGTGCGTGTGTGGATGCGTGCATGCGTGTGCGTGTGTGTTTCTTTCCCTGACATGTTGCAGGTGACTGTGCAGGACCTGCTGATATGTCAACACTTCGATGTAGACTACTATCTTCGCTAAACCAGGGTTAGGCTTTATATTTTGAAGAGAGTTCAGCACCTAAAAAGATATTTAAGACTTGTTTGGGTAGAGCATAGCGAAAATAAATAAGTATTTCAAAGACTTCTTAAGAAGAGACGTCGTGTCAATGAGATCTAATATGGTTTTCTTTTTTCGTTTTTTTTCATTTCGTATTGTCATATACCAATTAACGTCAACACAAGTAAAAACAAATTCACTGCTATTCTATTATATAATACCCAAGTAAGTAAAGATAAATTCGTATAATTAAAATATTGTTTAAAAAACTATGTAAATATATGTGTACCCTCCCCCAAGAAAAAAAAAAACTAAAAAAAACTAAAACAAATTTTACAATGGAGGTTTTTATTTGAATAAGACAAAATTATCTTTAAAAAAAATTAAGCCTATTCTTTGTTCAATTTTCAAAAGAATAATTTTGCGTTCTCATTTTTTTCTTTTATTATTTATTCGCATCATAAAATCTATTTGCTAATTGTAAAACTACAGCTTCGATGCGATATTTTTCGATCAGAAAAAGAAATACACACCGTTGTTGATTAATTTTAGTGTTCAACATTTATATTCAAATAACCACTTCTCTTAAATATCTCCTCACTCAAACAAGTGAGTGATACAATATGGAAATGAAGACTGTTACCATGTACCTATATATATATATGCAACTATATATAAGTGTTTTAATTTTTGTTTTCATTATAATCATCGGGGAACAACATGTTCTTTATTTCATATTCCGTGCCTTTTACTTGCGTGTCTGGGAAGTTGGCGTATTTTTCGAAGGAATCGAAAATAAAAAATATCTTAACATCAACATGCTTTGCAAATTGTACATTTCATTAAAACTTTGAAATAATTTTTCGGTTTATCAATCATTGTACGTTATTTGATGCTAAATCCTTTTAATACATATATATTAAATATACGATTTCTGATCACATTTTCTAGATAACATTTTAAAACGAGTCTAAGCTTCTTTCTTTCACACAATTCAATACTTTTCCTTATTTCTCTCAAATACGAACAATCTTGTTTACTCTAAGTCATTTGTTTGCGCAAAATTTAATGGTTTCAAGTATTGCTTTGGATCAATAACAATTCAATTAAATATCAGTCATTTGTTTACACACAATTGAATTATCAAACAGTTCTATTTCAAGCAATTCAGTTTTGCGTAAGTCAATCAAGTTAAGTGGTTCCAAGTATTGCTAAGTATCACTAACAATCCAATTAAACGTCAGTAATTTGTTTACCCAGAGTTAAATGTAAAAACAGTTAATTCCTTTAAGCACAAGTAAACAGTTTCAATGTCAAAAACATTTCTATTTCAAACAATTCACTATAGCATACAAATAACATTTAGTTGAAAAGAAAAGGTTTAAACATTTAACATAAGATTTGAGTTTTTTTCGTACTCACTCCGTCATAAGTTAAAATTATTTGAATTGGTCTTGTAATCAGATAACGAAATGATATCAATTTTAGTAAAAATTAAACATCTCTTATGATATAAAACTTTCTGAAACAACACACACACACACACACACACACACATACACACACACACACATATATATATATATATATATATATATATATATATATATATATATCGAGAGAGAATTATATATATATATATGTGTGTGTGTGTGTGTGTGTGGAATATCTAAAGAGCCAAAAACTACCTACCTTGGTTTCATCTATCGGATCTTCAGGATAATTCTGTCTAAAGAGTGTTGGCCCTAACGATATTTTATCTATAATGAGGCCACCAGAAAGAATTAAAAATTAGCATTAAAACACAATAACAAAAACAAAGCAAACCAACACTCTATTTGACGAGTTGTCAAGCTTATATATATATATATATATATATATATATACGTTTTTTAACAAAAAAATAACAACAACAATCGGTCACATTAAGATAAAAAAATTATCTCCATCCTGTTATATAGCATTAATATAAATCAAAGCTCTAAAAAATTAATAGGACTTCTCCAGATCAAACAAGAAAATGGATTAAAATAATTATTTCACATTTACAACCAGACTTTAAAAAAAAAAAATTTTTCTACTATGTAAAAGTAACCCTTGCAATCCATGTAGCAATAAGTATCAACTTATTTTGACATATAAAGAAACATTCGGTTTCATCATACATCAAATTCAACCGAGGAAAAATTTACAGCAACAAAAATACATTTCTAAATATTCAAAAATTTATATTAAAAAATATCGATCATACATATCTTATTTTAGTCGATCAAATTTTAATCATTAAACTGAAATAAAACAATCTAAAACTAATGTTATTCTCGGTAAAGTCCCCAGTAAATTACAATAACTGAGCAAAAAATTACTAATATTAATCCAAATTTTAATTCATTTATCAATTTAATAAATCATAGATATTTGTTATTTATTCTTTTATTTATTCCATTATTTTTCAAAACAGTCTAGATTTTTTTCTATGCCTACATCTAGCAATAAAATCATATCTCTGATTTATTAAGTTAACACGATCAATGTACAGCATAATTTGTATCTTTTCTTCCAGACATAAATTACATCTTCCATCAAAGCAATTAAGAGTTGTAGGTCTTTCAAAAATTTTCCATTGAATCCTTGAAGTTAAACCTCTATTTTCCAACGTCCAAAAATGTTTGGATAAAGCTGTTTGAACAATTGTAAATTTTAGTCTGTCAGAAAAAGGGTTTAATGAAGGAATTTAAAATGGGAAGACTGTATAGCCGTAAT
>OY757931.1:18316872-18376872 GCA_963585895.1 Sepioteuthis lessoniana | reverse complement strand
TATCTATATCCTAGATATTGAGCACTCTCCATATTATATTGCACTTCGTTCGACACATACCCACAAAGCGATTTAGCGACAACCAACACTCTCATAATATATATATATATATATATATATATATATATATATATACACGCTCAAATTCCCATTATATTTGCATATATGTAAACATACTTGTGCATATATCATAAACATTCTCATGAAACATATATATATATAGTGCCCGTGGTGTAATGCTTATCGTCGTATAAAATGGACACGGTGACACGAGTTCAAATCCTGGACGAGATTGATTGCATTTCACATAGCACTAATACCCTTGGGAAAGGTATGAATCCAATTATTCTCCCTCCAGCTATGGGTAAATAGTAGGACAGACTAGGTTCTTCAGCCTTGGTGAAGGCAACTAGTCTTGGAGAAGGAAAAAATCTGAATTCAAACCTGTTAAACTCCACTTAAAAATTGACCTTGTGTCATATCCTGCCCGAGCGGAGGGGTTAGTATATATATATATATATATATATATATATATATATATATATGATATTTTATTATCTTTACACTCGTACATATCTGTATATATTTATAAATAGAGAGAGAGAGAGAGAGAGAGAAAGAGAGAGATATATATGTTTGCATACGGATCAAGGGTAAAGTGGAGGAAACCAAGGAATGGCGTAGCACCCTCCCCTACACCTCAGTGTTGTAGCTATTGAAATGGGGGTCTTCGAGTCAACTTTGATTAAGGTTGCCAACTTTATTTACTTAATAATCACTTATCTATCTATCTATCTATCTGCAAAAGTCTCTTGAGTTTCTGGAAAGTATTATATGTGCGTGTGTATGTAGATATGGAAAATGCCCTCGGTCGTAATATCCCCGCATTCAAATTTTGATATATTCTTCACAGTTAGGGACAAAATTTGTTGACGATTATTTTCTTTGGATGAGACTTATTGCAAATTCTTCTCCGTTTAAATTGCAAAATGATTTATCTAAATTCTTCTAAAACTGACAAATTTGGATCAAATGTTTTCGACCATAAGTCAGACCATAATCCTTCCAAATATCAAATATGAATCTATTTTCACACATTCGTCTAAGTACTTTCAATATAAGGTATGTGTATGATAAGTGGATCAGAACTTTTTTAAAAAATATTATCAGAATATAATCTAAAATCATGTGGCCCAGACGACTGGGGCCGTAGAATACACCGACTGCATCTTTGCAGAGGGGTAAGTCTCCTCTGCAGAGAGTGTCCTGGATATAATACTAAACAATCTGATGAGGAGGTTCCAGTAAATCTGGTGCTTTGGGAAATACGGAGTACCGCGTCGTTGCCATGGCTCCAGTGGTAGTGGGTCTTATCTATGGGTAAAATAAAACTATACCGTGTGCTTTTGCAAACATGAGTTGTTTGAAATAGAATTGTTTTACAATTTTAAACTGTGTACTTATGCTGAACTGAATCGTTTGAAATGGAACGGTTTTTACTTTTAAGTCTGGTAATGAATGACTGATGTTTAAATGAATTGTTAGTGATACATACCAATAATTTAAAACTTTTAACTTCATTGATTGACCTGAATAGCTTGAAATAGAAATGTTTTTGACATTTAAACTGCGTACTTATGCTAAACTGAATTATTTGAAATAGAACTACTACGGGGTTTCCTCGTGGTGTATTGATTAAAGTACTGGATTGCGGAATCGTAGTAAGTGATTTCGAACTCCAGTCGCGCTATTACGTTCACTTAGGGACAAGATGGACAGCTATCGATAGGCTATCGATCTTATGGAGATCTGACCTGACCGATAAAATCAAACGCAGTTTCTTCCAGGCAGCGGTTGTATCGATACTGCTGTATGGATGAACTACTTGGACGCTAACTAAACGGCTGGAGAAGCTAGACGACAATTACACAAGAATGTTGCGAGCAATATTGAACAAGTCCTGGCGGCAACACCCCACAGGCACCAACTATACGGCCACCGACCTCCCATCACGACAACTATCCAAGTTATACGAACCAGACATGCAGGACACTGCTGGAGAAGCAGGGACGAGCTTATAAGTGATGTACTCCTTCGGACCCCCACATATGGCCAAGCAAAAGCAGGACGACCAGCTCGAATATACATACAGTAGCTATGTGAGGATACGGGATGTAGTGCAGAAGACCTGCCAGAGGTGATGAATGATTGGGAGAAGTGGTGTGAGAGGGTCAGGGATATCCGTTATCTCCTCATTAAGCCAACTTCCGTTTTAAATTTTAATTTCGGTTAGAAAGGTAGTAAATTTATTTTAAAATTTTTTCTTTAATTTTTTATTCTTTTTTATTTTTTAATTACTTTTTAACCTAAATTACAGATTTTATATTGAATTAGATTTAAACTTTAATTTATAACCTCACTTAATGATACATTAATAGATATATTAAACTAAAACATATATATATATATATATATATATATATATATATATATATATATATATATATATATATATATATATATATATCCGTTGAACGGATGTATGTAAACAATAGTAATTGTGATTCATAACCGTTTAAAATTTACTTCGCAGCTAATATCTCCTCGTGGCTGAATGGTTAGACGCTTTGGTTTGACGTTTGAGTCAACTGGGTTTCGATCCCAGCTACGGGAAGATACTGTCTAGCCACACTGATGATTTCTGATAGAACGAAACAGATCTGTCTGTGGATGACTATATATATATATATATATATATATACATTCCTCGCCCTCCCTATAGTCCAGACCTTGCTCCCTGTGACTTTTGCTTATTCCCTAAACTTAGAGGCTACCGTAATGAGACAATTGAGGAGATGAAAGAGGCTGTGACGAAGGTCATTGACACGCTCGCACAAGAGGACTTCCATGGGGCTTTCCAGAAGTTGTTGGAACGATACAACATGTGCATTGCAGCCGGAGGAGATTACTTCGAAGGGGACTTGAGTTTCATGTGTGTACTATCAATAATAGTTCCCATATGAAAAAGCTTATTTAATGATCCGCGTATATATATATATATATATAGAGAGAGAGAGATGAAGAGATGATCAATCGGAGTGGGTACTCGGGTTATAATGGTTATTGTCTCAGAAAATGGACAAGGCGACCCGAGTTCAAATCCTGGATGAGGTTGTTTGGATTCCTCACTGTACTTAATTGAAGGATTTAGATCAGGCTGACATGCATTGAACAACACAGAAAAAAACTTGTTATATTATACTTTTGTAATCAATGTCTAGGTCTAATACTTTTGGGAAACGTACGAACTCCCATATACTAACCAGCTACCGGTCAAATAGTATCAATACTGTTCTACAAGGATGGTTGTGGCTTTAAATAACCCACGAAGGTTTTTATGCTGTTAAATAATGAAAACAAAGCAGAACAACCTTTGGAAAGATATGAACCCCCTAATCCTAAAGTCATGTGTTAAATAATACCACTAATGTTCTACAAGTTGGACTTTGATATTTGATAACTATGAATGTTAAATGAAAAAAAATGAATGTTAAATGAAAAAAAAACAGGCTATCCGAGTTCAAACCTAAAAGAAAAATTTTCTATTTCACATGGTGATATGACTCTTATGATTCACTCTTGGGCTATGAGTAAATCGTAGGACAAACTGGCTTCTTTGACTTTGGTGTGGCAATCGGTCTACTCTAAGGAAAATTCTGAATTCTCAAAGTTGTGGGTTTGAGAAGGGTAGGCTCAGATCAGAATATTCTTGACGAGACACGATATATGATCATCCCGCTTACAGACAAACCAGGATGCAGAGACCAGTGTCAATAAAAGTGAATTCCTATTGAGTACCGATCATTTTAAAACAGATCAATTTGTCTAATAGTCGCTCTCATATTCCCTTCTAGAAAAATACCCTAAAGAAATGTACGAACCTTCATGTCCCCAAAAGGTATGGGTGAAGTTGTCCCACTTCTGTTTTTCCACAACGATGGCATAAATAGTAATTAGCCCACAAATGTTGATAGTTCATTTAATCAAGTAACTGAAGAGATCAATTTATACAGCGAATAAAATACCACCGTTAGATCAAGCAATTTTTTTTCTTAAATCTATAGGACTTTTTCCTTTTCCAGCAACGCCTCGGTCGTTGTCGTCGTCTAGAAATGTTGACATCTTTCATCGGCTCAATACGTGCAGAAGAGCTGATCAAAGTGCTCTTCATTAAGTAGATTATCAGTTAGTTTAAACTTAGCTTGACACGCACATCACTGTCGCTATTCTAGAAACGCATTTCCCACAGCCTAATTTGACTCAAATCCACCATTTGGTCATTAGTATTCATCTAGCCCCTCGTCAATGAGCAAAATGCGGTACAAAGTCATTTTTTTGCAGTGCTTAAATTAAGAGCTTTCGTTTTCTTACACAACCATTTATCCATTATTTGGGGTAATAAGAAGAGATGGATTCATGCCATTAGGGCATTAGCACGAACTGAAATGCAAACAGATTTCTCCAGGATTTGATTCTATTTCCTTCGACAAAAAAAACAAAAAACAAAACAAAAAACGGTAAGCAAAGAGCGCTTCTTTAGTTTGATCCCAGAAAACTTAAAATTATCATACATAAATGCCGACTGGAGACACTTTTTCTGTATTGAGGAATTCAATGTCACAAAATCCGCTTTCATGTCAGACGCTATTTTGCTAGACTGCAGTTCGGCTATTATTGCTAAAGCACCAAATGTTTACGGGTTATTTACTGGAAAGTTTAGACTTTAATCCCGAACAACCAGCGTGCACTTAGGCGCTCGATCATCGTATTAATAAAATGTTATACTTCTTGAAAATATTTGTTTAGAAAACGGGCAAAGGAAACTATTTGGGCATTGTTTACTGTTTTAAGAAACATGAATATAAAAATGTTATATTTTGCCTCATTTGACTGACCTCGGCTTAAATGGCGGTGCAAAACCGGATACAAATTCGTTCAGCTGTGGTCAAGCACTTAATCCGATTGTAAGATTATTGTGTATATAACTTTCAGTTTACGGACAAATAAGACAGGAAATATTATTTTAGTTTGTTATGGTATAGACTGCTTTAATCATTTTCCTCCCTCTTTATTGTTGATTTGAGCGTGTCTGATGACCTTTTCGAATGGCAAAAGTTTCGCTCAACGAGAAGATATGTATTCAATAGAGACAACCAGAGTTGAGACGAGATTGTTATTTTTTAATTAGTTTTTGTTTGCCCATAATACTGTTTTGTTTATATTATTGATTCATTTCTGTAAATTTAATTGTGCAATTCACCTCTTTACATGACAGATTTAATGTTTCAACTTACCTCATTAATCTATCTATCTATCTATCTATCTATCTATCTATCAATCTTTTTCAGTCTTATCGTATCTATCTATCTATCTATCTCAGTCTTATCGCATCTATCTATCTATCTATCTATCTATCTATCTATCTATCTTAGTCTTATCGCATCTATCTATCTATCTATCTATCTATCTATCTATCTATCTATCTATCTATCTCAGTCTTTTCATATCTATCTATCTATCTATCTATCTATCTATCTATCTATCTATCTCAAGTGTTCATACAAACCCTGTAGCTCAATTTTTTTCTTTGTTTATTTCGTATTATTGCTAAATTTTCTCAAGATTTTTATTCGCTTTTGCTTCTCTTAAAATTCTATCTCTTGACTTTGACGGAAGACACGGGGAAAAAGACAGATAGGAAATACAAAGGAATGCTGTGAGTTGTTTTGAACAAATCTTGGAATCAACACAAAATATAACAGCATCTGTTTGACTGCTTGCCGTCCATCTCACAAACCATCAAAGTAAGATGAACGATACATATTGCGGACTGCTGGAGAAGGAGAAGTAACGGTAGATTCATGAAATACGTTCTCTTATGGAATCTAACACGGGGAAACACCGGTGTTAACCAATTAGTAAAGATATACATCAGCTCTGTGCGAACACTGGATGCTGTCTGGAGGACCGCAAGAAAAATAGAAGATTGGGACAGATGTTAAGAGTCAAGGGATTCCATATTTTCTGCACGATTGGATGATAACGATGATGTTTCGATCCCAGCTTCATGCGTCCTACGTGTCTAGTCACGCTGAAAAGTTGTGATACAACGAAACAGTCTGTCTGTGGACGACAATGTATATATATATATATATATATATATATATATATATATATATATATTAAATTACCATGACCAGAAAATCCAGCGAACACCCACATGCTGCATACAGAACAGTGAACAGCTGTTTCGACCTTTTTGGATCTCATCAGCAGTGCATACCGTGATCTCCGCCTCTAGAGATCGAACCATTAACCCCAGAATGCAGAAACCAAATTTCAAGATACATGTGATCATGCGGTCGTGCATTTTTACCATGACTAGTTAATTTGGCATCGCTTTTGTGTGGCGTGAACTGGCGGCCCGTTGGTGGAAGTTCGGTTTCAATATCCTGGGGTTGCTGGTTCGATCTCTAGTGGTGATCATGGTATGCGCTGCTGATGAGACCCAATAAGGTCGAAACAGCTTTTCAGTGTTCCGTATATCGCATGTGGGTGTTTGCTGGATGTTCTGGTAATTTAATTAATATAATATCAATTCCACTAATTATATGTATATATATGGTAGTAAATAATGGAGTGTAATCTGACCATATATAAAGAAAAATTGATAACAAGGTAATCCAATTAGAGGGAGAGATTTATGGAGAAGCAAAGTCGACACTATAGCGTTTCGGTTCTAATGAACCATCATCAGGACTGTGAGGGATTATATTAGTGATGTTAAATCAATGATGGATGTGCAAAATACAAAAACTTAGGAAACATTTGTATAACAAGAACAAGTTGGCCGTTTAATTTGCGAATCAGCGTTTGTTTGTTTTAAATTACGTCATTTGACTTATTAAAAATATTGCGTAGAATTTATGTTCCGTAAGTAATTAAATTTTTATATAAGCTATTCAATAATTCTGATTGTGTGAACATCCCAGATGGTACAATTTGCAAAAAGAAAATATTGCATAAACTAATATCCAGACAAAAAAGACTTAAAGCATACGTACAACTTGAAAATAATCAACCTCGAAAAGAAGCTAGATGGCAACTACACAAGGATGTTGCGAGCAATATCAAACAAGTCCTGGCGACAACACTCCACAAAGCACCAACTATACGGCCACCTGCTTCCCATCACGAAAATTATCCAAGTTAGAGGAACCAGGAACGCAAGACACTGCAGGAGGAGCAGAGACGAGCTCATAAGTGATGTACTCTTATGGACCCCCACATATGGCCGATCAAAAGCAGGACGACCAGCTCGAACATACATACAGCGGCTACGGGATGTAGTCCAGAAGACCTGCCGGAAGCGATGAACGATAGGGAGAAGTGGCGAGAGAGGGTCAGGGATATCCGTGCGGACGGCAAGATATGATGATGATGATGAATGTATGTGTTGCCAAAAGTATAAAAAAAAAAAAAGCACCGACAGGATTCCTTGAGTAAGATTGCACAATACACTAAATATACACGAAATATAAATGTCGCAAGAGTCAGAAAAAAATCTGCTTAGTTTTCATCTAAACGGAACATCATGATAATTCCGACAAAATGAGGGTTGAAGAGTTGTTTATTTGTTCATTTTTATGATAATCATATTCTTTTTAGCGGTCTTTTAATTAATAAGATGTAGTTTGACTCAACCCCACTTCAGTCGAAATTATATATAATGACTTTTGAATTATGAACGCTGTGTGTACGTTTGTGTATCTTTTCGTTGTATATTTCTCATTTGCTCCTGTCATCTCAGCAAGCATCCATCGCTATGTGAACTATTGTGATATCCAAGCCCTGATGATGGTTACTGAAACCGAAAAGTTATCGTCGACTTTACATCATGATATACTCACTTATTTGTTTTATTCTTTTTAACTACCTTCATATATATATATATATATATATATATACAAGGTTCATACGATAAGTTTACAGACTTTTTTAGTATGGGCATTTAAAATTGTCGATGACTCTTGAAAATTCAGTATGTTATTGCTATACATCTTAAGAGATGACTGACCAATTTTTATGATTACAGGTTCTAATGAACACCTACAGCAGGAATTGGAATACAGCCTGATTGTCCCAGCTGGTGAATTTCAAAAATGCAATCTGACACTTTAGAAGAACGATATGCAATAAAATTTTGTTTTAAACTTGGAAAAATGATGCCATAGAAATGTATGGAATACCTCAGACTGCTTTTCGACCATCTTGCATAAATCGAGCATCAGTTTTTGAGTGGCATAAGAGATTCAAGGAAGGCAGGGAGTCTGCGAGGTATGATAAGAGGTCTGGGAGGAGTAAGAAAGTTAATACACCAGAGTTGATTGGCCAAAGGGTTAGGGTTAGGGTTACTATACTGAGGTTTTAAAGGAGTTCAGGAATAGATTCCGTCAGTGGAGGCCAGCACTCTTCAAATCGGGTAAGTGGCATTTCCACCAGGATAATACACCAGTCCACAACTCCATCCTTGCCACAGACTATTTTACCAAGATGGGCATCAAGACAGTTTCTGACTCTACCTATAGTCCAGACCTTGCTCCCTGTGACTTTTGCTTATTCCCTAAGCTCAGAGGCTGTCGTTATCAGACAATTGTGGAGACGAAAGAGGCTGTGACGAAGGTTACACAAGAGGACTTCCATGTGGCCTTCCAGAAGTTGTGGGAACGGTAAAAATAAGTGCATTGCAACCAGAGGCGATTGCTTCGAAGGGGACTAGAGTTTCATGTGTGTACTATCAATAAAAGGGCCCATATGAAAAACGTCACGATACTTATCGTATGCACCTCGTATATATATATATATATATATATATATATATATATATGTGTGTGTGTGTGTGTGTGTGTGTGAGAGAGAGAGAGAGAGAACGGATGATTTGGATTAGTTTATTTTGGTTTTATGTCATATCAACCACTATTATTTCATGCCAAATCACTTTTTTTTTTACATATAAACGGTTCTATATCAAACAATTCAGTTTAGCATACGTACACTGTTCAGTTCTATCTTAGCTATAGATTGGACCCTATTAGGTGCTACTACTCCAGTCCAGAGTGGACCTTAGAACGATGGCAGTGAAGGGGTACTCAGCATTCCACAAAGCTCCAGCGTTACTTGAACCTCACCATCGAATTGTTTAGTGTCATATATAGGACACTCTTTAAGAGAAAGAAGGAGTTGATGTATTCTACAGCCCCAGTCCACTGGAGGGAGTTATTGTGTTGAATGTCAAAGGTACTATTTTCAATGTCTCTGTGTATATGTGTGACAGTGTAAGTGTGTGCGTTTGAGTATCTTTTTAGATCGCATTTTTATTACCCACTCTAAAAAAGAAAAAAAAAAGATACACTACAACTCAAGAACAAAGGTTTTTTTTAACGTTATCATTTCTTTTCTGGCCTGGTCTGAACAGTCAGTTTTGTGTGTGAGATAGATTTTGGGGATTTGGGTATCTCCATCTGTTTTCCACGCCAGAGGGAAGAGCAAACAGAAATAGCCAAAATTATTTCTCATTGATTGTTAGAGGAGGGAGGAAGATAGGATGAAGAATGGGAGTAGAAGGATGCTGGTGATGTGAAGAATAAAAGTGAGAGGGGTAAGGATGATGAGAGGGATGGTCGGAGGATAGGGAGAAGAATGAAGATGATGACAGGGAGGAATCGGAGAATGAGGAGTTCATGTTTCTTGCCATTTGATTGACATAGACTGGAAACGAGAAGAAAAAAAAACGGATGAAAAGCCAAGTTGCGTGTAGAATAGGAAAAATAAGTAAATAAAAAAAGATAAACAAATAAACAAATAAATAAATGAAAGAAGAATGAGTCAAGGAATGAAACTTAGGAAAAGAAGGAAATAACATCGACAAAAGTTGAATGAAACAAACAGACGGAACTGAACTTAACTGAACAGAAAATAAAAAAACAAGAAAAGTGACAACGAAAAATGGAACGTGAAAAAGACTGAAGCAAATTGAGAAAAGAGAAAATAAAAATAAAAGAGGTAAGAAAGAAGTACTAGGTTTGATAATTGATTGGTGTTAACGGCATATCAACCTGTCAAGAGTAATTCTAAGGCTTAATCAAATCGTACATTTTCTCTCGTTGTTTCTGAAAATTTTTTTTTTTTTTTTTTTTTTTGCCTACGGATCAAATGCGAATAGTTTTGAAACAGATCTTTTGAATACATAGATGGGATCCTATTAGGTACAACGACTATGAGGTAGAGTGGGCCTGGGAGTAATTGCATTAAAGAGTAACTTCACACTTCCTTAGTTTTCGGTTACTGGAGAATATCCATCAGATGCACCTTGTGCCATACTCACAACAGCTCAACTTTTAAGTTGGAAGTTGCCCCTCTTTAAAGGATATAGTGAGCACAAATTTAAAATAAATGGCCGGTGAATAGAAAAAAAGAAGAGAAACAATTAAATAGGTATGAAACCAATAGAAAATATGAGATAAAACATAGATAGATAGATAGAAGGATCAGACATATATATATCATCATCATCATATCGCGCTGGTAGCACGGATATCCCTGACCCTCTCTCGCCACTCCTCCCTATAGTTCATCGCCCTAGGTAGGTCTTCAGGACAACATCCTGTATCCTCACATAGCTGCTGAATGTACGTTCGAGCTGGTCGTCCTGCTTTTGCGCGGCCATGTGTGGTGATCCATAAGAGTACATCTCTTGGGCGTAATTCCATCAGGACAAGAAAACTATTCAAAATTGAACATTTAAATTTTCCTGGTAAAGAGCTCAATGTAACAGACATTACAGAGCAATAATTTCATTAAGAAAAAATGAAAGTATATATATATATATATATATTGAGAAAATCAAATACTCCAAATAGTTTTAACGGTAGATGCAATTTATTCCTAGAAGAGAAAATTTATATTTTAAAATATAAGTGGCCCGATAAGTTATTAAATAAGAGAAGCGAATTGATAGCTAGATGTAGACATAAGACTAAATTTAAACTATAAAAAATTAAAAACATAGAAATAAATATGTGAAACCAGGAAAAAAAACGTATCCAACATATGCACTAAAAAAATAGGTAGCTAATTAAATGGTATCGAAATTGATATAAGCATTAATATTTTCTTAAAAGTTAATTATCGAACTTAACATGAAAAGAAAATAAACTAAACGAATAAATAAAAAAGTTAAATTACCGTAATTATAACTGACAGAAGAAATTTGTAAAATTAAAATAAAACGGAAATTCAATAAAACGAGGAGGTAACTCCTAAATCTCGTCCCCCCTACACCCCACGTGTTTATTCTGGTTTAAATCTAAATTCAAATTTAATTAATTATCCATTGGGTCTGAAGAAGTCCTGTATTAATTTTTCTTCATGTTTTTGGTTCACACCAGAAACTGAAAATACGGGATGGAAATAAATTTATAATCCTAAATTAACCGTCTTTGGTTTTTTCTTAAAGAAATATTGCTCTGTAATAAATTACATTGAGCTCTCCACCAGGAAAATTTAAATGTTCGGCTCTTGAATGATTTTCTTGTCCTGGGGGAATTACTCCAAACTCTGTTTTAACCTGACCGAATATTACCTATATATATATATATATATATAATTGTTGATTGATTGATACCGAGAGAGAGAAAGAGAGAGAGAGAAAGAGAGAGAGAGAGAGAGAGAGAGAATGACAGACTCATAGATATATAGACCGATGTATAGATAGATCCAACCAATATATATAGATAGATAGATAGATAGATAATGACAGATTCATAGATAAAGCCAGGACAATGCACCAGTAATGGCATTAAAGATGGATAGATAGATCCAACCAATATATATATATATATATATATATATATAGATAGATAGATAGATAACTAAGAAATAGGTATAGTTTCTATATCTTAAGTAAGATGATCATCTCATTAATTCTTTTACACTTTATCTACACACTAAGTCCTGATAATAATATAATTAAAAACTTCTCTGCTTAACTTATGAAATTAAAATAATTGAAATTAAAAATTTAGAAATAAAACAAATAATAAAAAAAAGTTGAAAAGAGCCTAAATACCACTAAAATCTAAATATAAATATAAAGAGAGATAAAGTGTTTTTTGAAACAAGTAAACAATCAAATACGTTTGAAAAATTACCAATGTATTTAAAAAAAAATTATTTGAAATTGTAAAAAAATATTTTCCAATTAAACTAAAATTTAAAAAAAAAAAACACTATATAACTTTCAAATAATATTCATAAACCTGAAATCAATTTATTAATATGGAATAAACAAGATTAAAATCGACAAAAACTGCATATATAAAAAGATAATTTAATACCCGTTTTTTTTTTTTTTTTTTTTTTTTTTAATAAGTAAAATAGATCTCAACGCTATATAACGAAAAATATATCGCCGGCGTTTAACGGGGAAAAAAGAAAAAAGGTAATCAAACTCCGTTTGAATTTCTTCTGACGAGCTTGAATAAACGAAATTGATCTACTACGGAAATAAATACTATTTCTAAATTTCTTGTTTTTAACAAAAATATATATATTGCTCAGCGGGTTATTTTGTATTAGATAGCCGTGTATTGAGCACCCTTTCTTCGGATACAGTCCTTATTTACTTGTCACACACACACACACATATATATATATATATATATATATTTATAAAGACAGAGACAGAATGAATACCAAGCTTTAGTTCTGATAATCGCAAAGAGAAACTGAATGTCACCAAGCATTTTAAAACAGTTTACTGGCATTTCTAACACGTTTACATGTGATCTAACTATTTATTCGTGAATATTCAGCAGTATCCATTTGTGAATATTTTTATTATTACTTCTTTAAGAGTTTTTCGCGCTAGCGTTAGCTGATGGTCTTCCACTTGCATCTGAGTGACGGCAAGTCTCCTCAAGTCTCCAGGACTCTTCTCAGTATTCTGGCCGATCTCAATAATGTTGCAGTTTGATAGTCTCCACTTGTCTCCTTATTTCCAAGTCCTCCAATCACTTTATTAATCCTTTGGTGAGTGTGCCGAACGCCCCTGCTACACTTGGTATCATCATCACTTTCATGTGCCATAGTTTCTTCAGTTCTCTAGCAAGGTCCACATACTTATCTTTCTTTCGGTTTCTTAAAGTTTTACCCTGTGATTAGCCGGAACGGCAAAGTATATAACTAGGCAGGTTCTCATTTTTTTGTTTTTGTTTATTATTATTAGATCTGATCGTCTGGCCGAGATTAGGTGATTCTTTTGTATCTAAAAAAAAAAAAAACAGAGAATTTTACGTGTCTCATTACCCAGGACGGATTTCGGGTTGTGCATATACCATTTGTTAGTATGGTCAAATTTTTTTATCTTGTATAATTCCCGGTGGATCACCTTGCTCACTCAGTCGAGTCTAGTGTAAAACTCTTTCAGAGCTAATTTACTGGGATTCGCTTATTAAGCGATTGATCGTCTCGTCTCTGTCGCCACAAAGTCTACATCTGCTATTTTGTTGTGTCTTGTCTCTTCTTGTTTCGACATTGTTCTTATGATGGTTTGTTTTTTGTGCTGCTATCAAAAGATATTCAGTTTCTCTGTTGAGTTTCCCCTTTCGTAGTTATGTCCAAGTCTTTTCATGTGAGATTTCGCTTGTTTGTTGATGGAAGTATCCATACAGTTGTTTTTCTTCACAATTTTTCCAGTTTTTTTTTGTTCCGTTGATGCTTGTGTTGTCTGTATTGTTTCTGGCCACTGTAATCAGTCTTCCGTGGTGTAATGGTTAGGAGGTGCACGTGGTGTAATGGTTATCGTCGTCGGAAATGGACACGGCGACACGAGTTCAAATCCTAGTCGAGACTGACTGCATTTCACATAGCACTAATACCCTTGGGAAAAGTATGAATCCAATTATTCTCCCTCTAGCTATGGGTAAATAGTAGGGCAGATGAAATGATCTTTAAGTCGTTAAAAACTTTCCAAATTATCTTTGACTTACAAATAGCATACACACACACACACACACACACATATATATATATATATATATATACAAACAGGTTTGGTTGAATAAAATCGAATCCTCGTTATTTTGAAGTTTCTTTTTTCTTTAAACCATCCTATAATTTCTTTTGATGTTTCGATCTTGAAAGGCATTTAGACAGCATCTTTTCATACAAACAGGTTTGCTTAAATAAAATGGAATCATTATTATTTTGATTTTTTTCTTTCAAGCGTTCTAATATATTCATATACATATATATATATATATATATATATATGAAAAAAGTCTGGAAACTTATTTAATGATCCGCGTATATATATATATATATATATATATATATATATATATATATATATATATCAGGGGCGGAGATCGGACTAGTGCTACTCGTGCCCGGCACCACCAATAACTTAATGTTATTCAAAATGGATTTAAAATCATCCATTAATTTCAAGCAAACATACTTAGTCTGATCTCAATTAAATTACGTATCTATCTATTCAAGTGTCGATAACTAAGTAGCCAAAAGTTCATAAATATATCTGCGAATAATACAACGATGCTGTTTTGAACGGATGGTCTTTGTCCGGCCACCGTCAGATCCATTGAACATCCCATAAAATCGGCTATAATGTTGAACACGCGTAATCCGTGCCAGGCACTAGACCCTTATAATAACAGTAATGTTAGCGAAATCTCGCTTTTGGCTGTAGCCAATAGAAAAAGCAAGCCAGAATACCGTGCTCAAAAAAATTAGCACAATGTGACTTCTGACAACTGTCTTGGGAAGAGGGAGAGGGACCGAGAAAGAGAGAGAGGGGGGATAGCAGATTATAGCCGTCGCCGACGTCATCATCATCGCTATGGTAAATGTTGGTTAAACGGCGTGTTTTAATTCGTTTTTTCTCTAACAGATGTTTATTTCTTTAATGAATGTTGTATATATTACATTCTGTAACTAAAGTTTGTTTATTTGAATACATTTTCAACAAATAATCTTTATTTTAAGCGAAATTGAAACTACTATCTGTGTCTGTGTATATTGTCATCAGTTTCTTTATTCTAATAAACATATTTTTCTCATCATAGTAATGAACATCTCTTTTCTTCTATACTTTTGAAAGGAAAAAAATATCTTATCTACTGTATTAAAAAGACTACAAATTATATAGTATCTTGATTGTTTACAAAAAAACACCATGCAAGGTACGTTTGTCAATCTGTGCTATACAATGGAGAATCACGCAATAGCATCTATGATGACTTACTTTGGGTCTACGGACCACGGGTTGGGAACTGAAGTTGACAGAGGGCGGGGGGGCACGAGTAGCAAAATTAGGCATGAGTCGCCACTGATATATATATATATATATATATATATAAACAGGATTAGACATTAAATAGCTAACAAGGATTGAAACGCTTTTAAACAAATAACCTTATATAACCTAACAATTTTCGCTACATCATAGACTATGGGTGATTAAAATTGGATTATACTAATGTAGAAAAAATTCTTCGTTGAAATGGAAAAAAAATAATTAAATTCTCCCTACACTCAGAGGAAAATGCAACTTATCCATTTTTTGTGACACTCTACTTGAGTGCCCACTGGGCTAGATAGGTGGTCGGTGGAAGTGGCCCGATCCAAGCAATTGGCTGGTCGGGTCAAGCCCTAATACTTATACATATTTAACAACCCCCTCCGCTCGTGCAGGATATGACACAAGGTCAGTTTTTTAAACGGAGTTTAACAGGTTTAAATTCAGAGTTTTCCTTTTCTTAGACTAGTTACCCCACCAAGGCTGAAGAACTTAGTCTGCCCTACTATTTACCCATAGCTGGAGGGAGAATAATTGGATTCATACCTTTCCCAAGGGTATTAGTGCTATGTGAAATGCAATCTGTCCCGTCCAGGATTTGAACTCGTGTTGCCGTGTCCATTTCCTACGACGATAACCATCACACCACGGGCACCTCCAAAGCCCTAGTACTTATATGCATGTCCCGAGTATATTCTTCAAATTCATCTTGTTGGAAACGAGTACCAAACCGTATTTTATCCTACATCTGCTCGTAAGCGATGGCTAAAAAAGAAATACATAAAACCATTTAAACTGCGTGTAACCGAATGAGTATTATTAAATAGTATTATCCACATAAGTTATCAGTAATTGAAAACATTTAAAAAACATAATTATTAGTGTTGAATAGCAGTACTTGAAACCATTTAATTGCATGAAAACAAATGATTAATAATAAATAAAATTAATCGTATACGATAGCAACACTTGAAGCCATTTATTTTTGTACATACAAACGAGATCTAACTCAACATTGGGTGACGCATAACTCTCTTCTCTTTTAAAAATCATTCATCTGATGTTAGTTAAATCGATTCCCGTCATATAGTCACACAGGGAATCTTACGGTTATTGTTGTGGGAATGTAATCGCCAGTTAGATTCTTGTTTGAATTCTTGTTTATATCTTCCCGACGGATGCCATACAAAGGTTAAATAGCCCGGTCTGCCCTACTAATTACTCATAGCTGAAGATTACAAATAGATCCATATCTTTCCAAAGAACATTTGCGCGAAAATGAAAAACAAACAGCCTGATCCAGGGTGTGAACTCGGACCTCTAAGTCTATATCCAACGACAACAGACATTAGGCTATTAACCTACCTCTAAATAACACATAAAGAGTTAACGTTCCATATATCAAAATAGCCAAAAGCATAAACAACTATGAGTATTATTGTCATACCTGTAGAATATTGGTTAGCTCAAGTAGAGTGGCTTCCCAAACCTCTCTGAATAATTTGATTGAGAAATAAGTAGATGAATGGATACCACTCATGCAAATGTGTTGGGTAGGTCCATTCTTGTAAAGTGAACCAATCCACATGCTGCTCATGCACTCTTCAATAAAAAAAAAAAAGGGAGCTTTAGTTGGCTAGCTTTTGCAAGGAGGCAGCTGGAGTGTCCTCGTGGTGTAATGGTTAAAGCCATGGACTGTGGAATCGTAGTAAGCGAGTTCGTACTCCAGTCGCGCTATTATGTTCACTTTCGGGCAAATACCCTTGGGAAAGGTATGAACCCCCTTATCCTCCCAGCTATGGGTTAAATAGTACCACTACTGTTCTTGAGTTCGTGTCTCATAGGGTGCCACATTCATTCGGCCTTGTGCCAAATCGAAGCAAAGAGCTTCGTAAATTACTTCCAAGGAGGCAGCCATGTTATTTTTGGCTTGTACAAGCGAGTGCTGTTTATTGTTATTCTATAATACCGTTCATTTGATTTCTTAACTCTACGGATTATTTACATAATATTATTATATATATCATCATCATCATGTCATGCCACAAGCACAGATTTCCCAGACCCTCTCTCGCCACCTGTCTCTCTCGTTCATCACTCCCAGCAAATCTTCCATGCTACATCCTGTATCAGTACTAAGTTGTTGTAGATAGGTTCTAGCTTGTCACCCAACCCTTGTTCGTCCGTGTGAAGGTTTCCACAGGAGTACATCACTTTTGAGTTCGTCCTTACTTCTCCAGCAGTGTCCCGCATATCTTTTTCGTCAAACCTTGATATTTTTTGAGATGGGTGGTAGGTGACCGTACATCTACTGTTATGTAGGGTGTTATATGTATATATAATGAAAATGAAAGAAAACTCAATGCTTATATATAATACCATTATAAATTTATTTTAACAAGCTTTTCTTGCCTCATTAGATGGCAGACAGGCTTTTTTTAGCAAAAAATCAGCAAATCACCAGCCCGCTTTAATATGATCATAAAAAAATCTATATATTAGTTTATATATATATATATATTATTGCATAGATGCTAATCTGTGACCACTGGTTCCATGCTGCATTATAATAGCTCTATCACAGATATTGAGCACTTTTCAAATTATATAACATTTGGTCAACCACAAACCAACCAAGTAAGATAGTGACAACCATATACCATTGTAATATATATATTGTCTTCCACCGACAGACTGTTTCGTTGTATCAAAACTCTTCAGTGTGGTTAGACAAATAGGACGCTTCAAGCTGGGATCGACACCCTCCAAACTTTACGTTAGACTTAGTATCATACCACTCAGCCTTCGGTCGACATACACCAGCTCGGGAATTATAAGGAATTATATAATAGCTTTTTGGTTTTTTTTTCTATTTTACCTTACCGGATACCAGAGTGCTCAATTCATTCCAAGAGCTTTGCATTACGCGAGTGGCAGCCCTTAATTCCTTCACTATATATATATATATATATATGTATATATATAGATATTTACCAACCCCTCCACTCGGGCAGGATATGACACAAGGTCAATTTTTAAGCGAAGTTTAACAGGTTTGAATTCAGAGTTTTCCTTCTCGTAGTCTAGTTGCCTCACCAAGGCTGAAGAACCCAGTCTGCCCTACTATTTACCCATAGCTGGACGGAGAATAATTAGATTCATACCTTTCCCAAGCATCAGCAAATATTATTTTCTGTACACACAAATATATATATATATATATATATATATATGTGTGTGTACAGAAAATAATATTTGCTGATTTCATTCCCCTAAAATGCGTATGTTATCTGATTGGGCGAAGAAACTCTTGACGAAATAAATTTGGGATGGCACGATCACTGGGCGTTGAGTTTTCTTCTATTTACTTTACAGACATATTCGATCTGTAGGTGAGGATTTTTATATACATCCTGAAAGACATATATGATAATAGCCCTACATCAAGCACTCCCGTAGAATTTTATGAAATTACTTATTCTATATATGAATATTCCAAACTCATTGTCTCTAGATGCTAACTGGATATAACACACACACACAAACACACACACACACACACACACACTCATATATATATATTTGTATTTTGATGTATATATATCAATTCCAATAACAGTAATGAATCTAAAAAATTGGATAAAATATTATATTTACCCAACCCCTCCGCTCGGGCAGGATTTAACACAAGGTCAGTTTTTAAGTGGAGTTTAACAGGTTTTAATTCAGAGTTTTCCTTGTCCTAGACAAGTTGCCTCACCAAGGCTGAAGAACCTAGTCTGCCATAGTATTTCCCATAGCTGGAGGGAGAATAATTGGATTCATACCTTTCCCAAGGGTATTAGTGCTGTGGTGAAATGCAATCAGTATCGTGGAGGATTTGAACTCGTGTCGCCGTGTCCATTTCCTACGACGATAGCCATTATACCACGGGCACCTCCTGATTTGGATAAAAATATATCAATATTTTTGTCTTTTTCCTCATATATACAAAGGTAAGTCCCATAGTAATGGCTTAAGTGCTAGATTTAGACAGTGTAATAAATGACCTCGAACTTCAGAACGACGGTTACGTTCACTTTCGGAATAATACACCAGGGGAATATGTGAAAAATCCGATCCCCTCTCTATGGAAAAATAGTACCATCGCTCTCCTTCTACAAGCATGGCTTTGGCATTAATTAACCCATGAAGTTTGGTATGCAATTAAACAAAGAAAAATAAACCATATATACATGTATATAGTCTGTCTGTTGATGACTATATATACTCTCCCTTCCCGTGTGTTAAGCACTCTGGCGAAGGAATTAACGGCTGCTACTCAAGAAATGCAAAGCTCTTCTAACGAACTGAGCACTCTGGTATCCAGAAACGCAAAAATGTAAACAGACGAAAGCTAATATACAATACATTATAATTCCCGAGAAGATGTAGGTCAGCTGGGGCTGATCGGTAAGATACCATGTCTAACGTAAAGTTGGGAGGGTTTCGATCTCAGCTTGAAGTATCCTGCGTGTCTAGCCACACTGAAAAGTTGCGATACAACAAAACAGTCTGTCTGTGGATGAATATATATTGAGAGAGAGTGTTGTAACACTCTATGGGTGGCCCGCCAAGCAGACGATTCCTTTGTCTGTATTGGCGCGAAACCAGACAAAGGATTTCTGGACCTGAAATCTCGCCGTATCCGGAAGTGGTAAGGGGAGACGAAAGAGAGTTGGTTGGACAAAGGACCTGGCAGGAGTTGGCGACGGGACAGCAGAGAGAGTTGGCGTGGAACCACGGGGAGATGCGGTCGACTCCGGAGACAGTAGCAAACAAGATAGGGTTCAGCGAAGAAGATTGAGTCAAGAGTTGTCGGCATTCCAGTTGCTTTGTGGAATTTTCGCTAGTAACCCACGCTAGCGTTAGTCTGCACATGCATGTAGTGTTGCATACTCTCCTTCTGCTCTGAGTTAACCCCAAGCATTGTTCGTGTTTGTTCGTTTGTTCTTCTATTTTCTCCTGTCCCCCCGATCGTATTCTTGTGGTGGCAAGAAATGTGCGTTACCTGCCTCGGATCACTAGATGATCACCGGCCGGCCAAGAAGGGAATGGTTAGAAGAAGTTGATAAAATGTGTGGGGGCGAGGGCGGTAACGTTACAGTGTGTGTGGGGTGAGAGATTATTTCTGAAATCATATAAATCTAATAACCAGCAAAACTATACAGTTTGGTCTTTTTCCAGTGTATATTTATATATATATATAGAGAGATAGAGACAGAGACAGAAAAAACCCCAGAAAGAATTCGAGGGAGCGAGAGAGAGAAAGAGAGAGTGTCAGAGTGATAGAGAGACTTTTTTTCTGGGACAAGCAAGATTTTAACGATATGGATAAGACAAAACTTGGGGCGTTTTGGCCATTTCTTTAAAAAGTACCATCGGGCTATAACCGCAAGATCTGTATTTACCCATGAATATATGTAAGTAATTTAAAGAGAGATTATTTAAAGCAAAAACGAAAAAGACAACCAGTTAAAAAAAAAAAAGAGACCTATTCATCCATCAATCCTTACTTCAAACTGTTTCAAAGCCAAAGAGAAACTGTAATCAAACATTGCCCGACATTTTGTCGGTTGTAATATGAAAGCACCCAACTGCCGGACATTTTGATCTTGATAGCGTTTTCTTATAAATTATTTGGCGCTAGCCTTTTTTTTTTATCATGTGTTTATGTGTATGTGTTTTGTATATTTCTGCATGCTGACCGTTTATTTTTGTAAGATAAAACATTAGCGGTTTCATGAATGATTAATTTTTTCTCCATATATATATATATATATATATATATATATATATATGTGTGTGTGTGTGTATCCCTGCGTGCGTGTATGGCGCTTAGGTATGCAGAGACGTCTACTCAAGGAGCTTGGGGAAATTGTTTAAATCATAAAAGTTTCTCTCTATGTACGTCGGCACGCACCCATTATACATCTATCATCATTATCAACATCAAGTCATGTTTACTGTTTGGTGCCCCTTGACGCTCTCTCTTTCTCTGTCCCTATCGTCCATCACTCCTGGCAGGTCATCCCGACTGTATTCATTGTCCACACAGAGCTGAGTTGTGTAAGTATTTGCAGGATATCCAAAATTGGAGTCCCCCTGTGTAGGAGAACTTTACTTATAAGTTCATCTTTTCATTCTCTAGCAGTGTCAAGCATGTATTGTTCACCCTACTAAAATGATTTGTGAGATGGGAGGCAAGTCGTCGTACCGCTGTTGTTTTGTGGGATGATACTTCGAGGATTTGTACAAAACAGCACGTAAAATTCTCGTGTTGTTGCCATCCAATTTTTTCTCCATGCGTATTCTTTGAGTCCAGATGGTGTATCCATTCAGTAGGACTGACAAGACCATAGCTAGGAAGAAATTTCGTTTTATTTTACAACTTCTCAAAATTTAGTAAAAAAAAAACATGAGTTGACATTTAAAAATCAAGAAGCAGATGATATCTTACAGAATGTATGAAAAAGCAGACTACACAGATGATCTAGAGCTTTTCGTAAATACTCTGGCTCAAGCCAAACTCCTACTGACTAACCTGAAGTAAGCTGAAAGAGATATCTGGATGTGTTTTAAACAAGCAGCCATTGAAAGAAATAAAGAAAAAAAAATCAACAACACACAATCATCAGACAGAAGTTTTTTGAAGGCGATAACTCCTTTTTTCTTTTCTATCTAATTTGTTCCTTACTAAAATGTCCTGTCTGAAGATTTTCTTAAAAAAAAAAACAGGCATAAAACTATTTGTAATAACAGAGTAAAGAAATGAGGTCTAAATTATAATTGATTGATTCATTTATTCATTTTTTCGAAGGGCTTGTCAACCCGTCTAGCGTTATTTTATGCCTAATAGCACAGGCAACGAGTAAATACAGCCCTGAATGCTACATTAATAGGCTAATTTCTAAGAGGCCCATGTAATGTAATAAAAAAGAATAACATATTTTTGTTTGCTTACTATTTTTTATTTTTAAATTTCTGAAGAAAAAAAAACCGTTTGTGTCTTTAAACAAAACACCCATATCAGCGAGTAAAAATCATAATAGCAAGGTAACTCACAGCCGTTTATAATTCATGGATTAGTAAAGACAAAGTGTAAATATGCATTTTAATGGTGAAAGGAATTTCCATAACGTCGGATAATTTCTACCAACATCATTTTATCATTTTCTCTGATCAAATTTTAAAGTTAATTATCTTTTTTGATTAGTTTCGTACGCGGCTATGAATTGGTTTATTTTTCTTCTTTTTTTTTTTTTTTGTTTACACCGGCCTGTTATAAATCAGCCTATTAATGTAACGTGTGGGGCCGGATTTACAAGTTGGCCGTATTAGAAGTTAGATACTTGTGTTCATTGTACGTTCATATGCATATTTTTTGTGTACTTGTCAATTTTTTCTTTTCTTTTCTTTTCTTTTCTTTTCTTTTCTTTTCTTCTTTCTTTCTTTGAACACTGTTCTATTTAACTGGTTCTACCACTCTTGCCCAGAATGAACCATTAAGTAATGTTGTTGAAGGTTTTCTGTATACTCACTAAATCTCAAGAACTTGATCCTAACCATGAGATATGGTTTAGTGTCATAACAAGGACACTTCTTCATTGAAGGGTTTACCCCTCTACAGGGGATAGAGTCAACGTTTTCTTTGCCCCATGGATCAGGCAGAGTAAGATCTAAAGACGTGGAGGATATTTTAGGAATATGGTGATTTAAGAAATACATTTTGGTTAAAACACACACACACACACACACACACACAAATATATATATATATATATATATATATTACAATTAAATGGAAACTCAAACTCGGTTAAGTCGTCATAATAAATTTATTTCGGCGGAGAATATTATTGCTATATTCTCTGTCTCGTCAAATGACTCTTTTACATGCTCTCTCCTGTAGCAGAGTAGCGAATGTGGAGTTACAGTTCGTATTCAGAAGATAAAATACAGGAATTAAAAAAATAAAATTAAAAAATCAGAAAATAAAGATAAAAATAAAATAGACAATAAAAATAATAAAAATAAGAATAAAAATAAGGTGGAAATCAAATTACAAAGTTACAAATTCTTTCGTTCATAGGCGTGAACAGAGGGGGTTCCTCTGGTGGTGTAACGGTTAACAAGCTAGACTAGCAAACCTACACGGGTGAGTTCGAGTCTCATTGGGCGCCCCATTCATTCGGCCTTGTGCCATATCAAAGCAAAGAGCTTTGTAAATTAATATATGTTAGAACGATTAAGAAACAGGAGTGGAATTAATCTACTGGTCAGTTCCTTCTAATTTTGTGTTTTGTTGGTGGTTTCTCCTACTTGGTAGATGTGCTCTTCTAAACAGACTAAGATCGTTTAACTCATGGCTATCTCATATATGATTTACATTTATTTCTAATATGTCTGTTAATTAACTCACCTGTTGCCATCATAGATATTCCTCTTGTTTCAATTAGGTTCGAGATAGTTAAACCGGATAAGGTGGGGACATTTTATATAGTCATCAAGTATATATATATATATATATATATATATTGTGATAAATATCTCCGATAGACCCTCGCAATCTAAGTTCGGATAGCGAGTCTTAAGATTGTCGGGTGATATCATTATCAAGATAGTAAAATCAAGCGGTATTGGCACACACACACACACACACACACACACACACACACACACACACACAGATATATATATATATATATGGAGGCGTTTGTCGTGTACTGGGTATCATTTTAGGATATGGATACGATGACCTGAGTTCAAATCTTCCATGACGCAACTAGCATTTCCTTGAGAACTAATACCACTGAGAAAATTATTGACATAGCAAATATCTCTCCAGCTATGTGTGAATAGTAGGGTAGATTATGTTCTTAAATCACTGTATTGCAACCGATCTGGGAGAAGGAAAACTCCGAATTCAAACCAATTAATCTCCGCTTAAAAAGAACTTGTCACAGGTTGTTCGTATTGAGCAGTTGGATATATTCACGATACAGTAAATTTCTTTTGATATATTCATTACATTATTTAGTACTGACTGCACATTTCTTAACCTGATGCAAGCATGTGATACAGGGTCAGTTGAACGCGGGGGTAATGCCGGAAAGTAACCATCTCATCATGGATAGTCAGTGGAAAAAATTGGTTGAGTTCCATCAGCGTTCACTTTCAAAGTGGGCACTTTAGGCACCAATATATCTAAGCCTTTTAAACGGGGAGATAGAATCGGAGCAGAAACAGAGAATAAAATGGTTGGTTGGTTGGTAGAATTTTATGGCGTATCTACTTAGAGGCTAAAAATCCATTTAAAAATCATCGGCAGTGACTAATAAAGAAGAGGAATATACTATTTTGAGTAAATTTTCTCGTCTTATTGTATCCGTTACTGAGTAAAGAAGAGCGAAGAACTGGTGAGAATATAAGTGTAGCCAAAATATTTGGTCAATTTATATATATATATATATATATATATATATACAAATAAATAAATAAATAAATATATATAAATGAATAAATAAATAAATTAATATATATATAAATATATATATATATATATATATATATATATATATACAAATAAATAAATAAATATATATAAATGAATAAATAAATAAATTAATATATATATAAATATATATATATATATATATATATATATATACAAATAAATAAATAAATATATATAAATGAATAAATAAATAAATTAATATATATATAAATATATATATATATATATATATATATATATATATATATATATATATATATATATATATATAAAATTAACTTAAATCGCGAGTCGGAATTCTCCTACTAAAGTTTCACCTCAACGGATCATCAGGGAGTCTCGCACTGACCCGGTCGGTGCGAGACTCCCTGATGATCCGCTTAATATATATATTCCTATCTGTTTTCTATTTTAATTTTGATTTTGTTTTCGTTCAATATGATGTTCACCAAGTGTGGGTAGATTTGCTAAAAGCTTGGACGTTGTTTTATGTTTTGTTTTGGAGATGACCGAAGATTCTTGTAGTCTGCGGGATTTTTTGCAGTGTATGGGTTTGATTAGCGTGACTTGAGCAAAATTGAATGCGTGTTTGAGCTCTAACATGTGGGAGAAATGGATGTTTCGATCGTCATTTGTTTTGATTGATCGCTTGTGTTCGTAAATTCTTTTCTCAACACTGTGTTGGGTTTCACTGATAAAATGTTTTTTGCAACATTTGCATGGGATGGAGTATATGTCTGCCTGAGAGGTGGTTTTGTTGTTGGTCCATTTTGTGATGTTTGTGAGGTTTTGAATTGTTTGTGATGTGGTTTGTATGATTGATATTCCTAACTTGGTTAGTTCGTCGTAGACTGTTACGTGTGTTTGTGGGTAAAGATGTCGGTCTATGGGTGATAGGGATAGTGGGGTTGATTTTCTTTGTTTTATTTGATGAGTGTATCTTAATAGTTTTTTTTACTTAGCATTTGATATGAAAATTTTTTAGGTATCTAAGGCTTTTGTGGGAATGTTCAAGGCATTCGAATTCTTCATTAAGGTATTGTGGGCTATATATATATATGTTTATTATGTTCAGGTTGATATTATTTTGCGATGTTGTTTCATTAAAAAAATATTTTAAATGAAAGAATAAAAAATGAATAAAAAAAATGAGGAATTTCTTTACGTTCTATTATCGTGACCCTCGTTTTGTTTCTAATGTATGTGAAGTTATTGTGGTTTGAAAATGTTAATTTTTAAATTTTATTCAATTCTTTCTTTCTTTCTTCCTTTCTTTCTTTCTTTCTTTCTTTAACAAAATTTCTTTAACAAAATTTAACCTATTCACTGTTGTTGATTTAAAAAAAGAATCTATATTCAAATAGATTTATTTAATTAAAAAATAGCGTGTATGTGTGTAATTTAGAAATTTCTTCATTAAATATGATATTTTTGTTGTTTGCCACAAACATCTTGTTCAGAAAATATTTTGGTTTGTTTTAGCTTCTTTGTTGAATGGTATATCAACCTTCATAGGTTATTAAATGCCAAAACCATCCTTGTTGAAGGACAATGGGGAAAAATCTAACCTATAGCTGTTGGGGAATAAAGTAGTTTTTCACATTGACTTGAGCATTTGTCCGAAAGTGAACGCAATTTCATTTGTTGAGTTTGAACACGCATACAATATCTTTGTCCAGCACATTAGCCAATACTCCATGGGGATCATCGAAACCATTTTTATCAGAAAACTTCTGAAATCTATTAAAACGGAGTCTGATTTAGTATTATATATATATATATATATATATATATATATAACGAACAACTAACGTCTTGTTAATGCTCATTCTTTTTTTTTTTCTGTATTAGACATAGACAGTTATTCCTTTCGCAACCCATGCTATCTCATCACATTTATTTCTTCCGAATTAATTCCTGCTCGTGGATAAGAGCCTTGGTTTAATCCCAGGGTCGGCTAGTGCAGTTTACTTTAATTCAGTTGGAGAGGCAGACAAGCGAAACATGAAGGACGATTTGGAAGAGATATTCTCTAAAAAATGCAGAGCGGATAAAAGCCAATCATTATGCTTTGAATAAAGGCTTCGTTTCAAATTCAGACACATGAATTAGTCCGCAGATTACCTCGGTCGAAACTTTGCGAATATAACAAACAAGATAACGATCTGTGTCCCAGTATATCAGCTTTTGACAACCAGCAAAACGTAATTTGAGCAAAAAACACATTATTTTAGTTAAAGTCCTTTCAAGGGAAGTATGCAGAAGCCGTTGCACATATTTTTTTATCACGTCAGTCATCTGAAATCGATATGACAATGCAGAGAAAAAGCGGATTGCGCTGGGTAGGCCGCGTTGCGTTGATCAAATAGTCCCATGGGGTCTTCCTCCCAGGCAGTACCTGCTTAGCAAGGTTATATTTATCGCCCACCCTGTTGGATGGAGTCGTAGAATACGCCAACTACACGTATGCAGAGGCATAAGACCTCCTCCCAACAAGTGTCATGGGAATGAATCTGATGGTGAGGCTGCAGTTCTGGAGCTTTGGAAAATGTGGAGTATCGCTTCATTACCATTACTCCGAGGCCAACCCTGAGCAGGATTAGGAGTACTAAAGTAAAGTTGGCGACCTTTAGTCGAGGGTGACTCGAAGGTTCCCTTTTTGATAGCTACTACACCAAGGTGTAGGGGAGGGCGCTACCCTTTTCCATGGATTGCTCCACTTTACCCTTGATCCTTACCTTATAATGCTGAGTGTTAAGCAAGGTAGCATTAAGTACCAATTTTTGAGTCTTTGGTATGACTCGACCTGTGATTGACCGCAGGTCTCCCGGACCATTGGCAAACACTCTAACCCCTCTGCCAATGTCCGGTACTTTGATAACCGGCCCTGGGCTTAGATTTTAACATGTGTCATTTGGAGGTTAGTACACTAAAGTAAAAGTACGATCACCGGATGGAGACACAGAATACTTTGACATTGTAGCAGGAGTACTACAAGGGGACACGCTGGCCTCGTACCTCTTTATCATTTGTCTAGACTACGTACTTAGAACATGGATTGACAAAATCAAAGAGAATGGCTTCGAACTGACGAAGAGAAGAAGCAGAAGATACTACGCAACAACAATTACCGACGCCGACTACGCCGATGACATAGCGATACTGGCAAATACACCTGACCAAGCCGAAACACTTCTGCATAGTTTGGAACGAGCAGCAGCAAGCATAGGCCTCCTTGTTAATGCACACAAAACGGAATATATGTGCTATAACCAAACGGGGGACATCTCCACTCTAGAAGGAACCCCACTTAAACTAGTAGACAAATTCACGTACCTAGGAAGCAGCGTCGAATCAACCGAAGAGGACATCGAAACGAGGTTAACGAAAGCATGGACAGCTATCAATAGGCTATCGATTATATGGAAATCAGACCTAACCGATAAAATGAAACGCAGTTTCTTCCAGGCAGCGGTCACATCGATACTGCTATATGGATGCACTACATGGACGCTAACAAAACGGCTGGAGAAGAAACTAGATGGCAATTACACATGAATGCTGCGTGCAATCCTGAACAAGTCCTGGCGGCAACACCCCACAAGACACCAACTGTACGGCCACCTGCCCCCTATCACGAAAACTATTCAAGTTAGACGAACCAGACATGCAGGACACTGCTGGAGAAGCAGAGATGAACTCATAAGAGATGTACTCTTATGGATCCCCACACATGGCCGCGCAAAAGCAGGACGACCAGCTCGAACGTACATTTAGAAGCTATGTGAGGATACAGGTTGTTGTCCTGAAGACCTACCTAGGGCGATGAAAGATAGGGAGGAGTGGCGAGAGAGGGTCAGGGATATCCGTGCTGCCAGCACGATATGATGATGATGATGACTTTATAGAAATGATTGATTTTTTATTAGTGGCTCGATCTATATGTCAGGCCCGGTACTTATTGAGTGATGTGTTATATGTATAAACAGAGGTTGTGGAGGTGGTCGTGGTGTAATGGTTATTGTCGTAGGAAATGGACACGGCGACACGAGTTCAAATCCTGGACGAGACTGATTGCATTTCACATAGCTCTAATACCCTTGGGAAAGGTATGAATCCAATTATTCTTCCTCCAGCTATGGGTAAATAGTAGGGCAGATTGAATTCTTCAGCCTTGGTGAGGCAACTAGTCTAGGAGAAGGAAAACTCTGAATTCAAACCTGTTAAACTCCGTTTAAAAACTGACCTTGTGTCATATCCTGCCCGAGCGGAGGGGTTGGTAAATATGATATGATATGTATAAACAGAATTTGGGATTAAAAACCTACATGCGTTTATATGTCATGAATCACTATTAAAGCAAGGAAATCAAACACCCAATTTTAATCAATTTAGAATTGATGATAACTTTTAAACGGATATCAAAATATTGTATATCACTCGATATTTTTATTGCTTAAGATAAAGGTTTGGTTTCTAAAATTATTTCTTTAGAATAATATTTCCTCCCCCGATGCCTCAAAATTAAAGGAATAACCCTCGAAACGTAAGGGTTACTTTGCTGGATGCCGGCATGCTGTTACAATCCTTTTTGTATTTATATCCCTGGGAAAGGTATGAACACCTTTAGACCCCCCCCCCGCACTCAGTAACTGGGTGGAATAGTTTCAATTTTACTCTACGACTGTTGTTTTACCTGAATAACTTTTGGTGTAATTATAAAATAATAAGTGAGATAATTAATTTTACTGATTATTTTTTACTGATTATTAATTATATTGATTATTTCATAATTTAGTTTGTGGAGGTTATGGACTATTAAGGGATGTTTTAGTTAAATTGTATCCGGCGCCGAGTGTGTGCGAACTTATAAAGCTGACACCTATCATATCTCACCGGAAATCGAATGTCAAATAAAACACATTAGCTTCGTGTCGAAGAGTTTGATTGAGGTGAAATAAAAACACAATGAAAGTGGAGACGCGTGAGGAAGGTGGTAATATGATCCAATGTATCGTGAGATTACGCCACTTTGACTGACGAGATAATTTTTGAAAATATAAAAAACAGCTGAATTTGTATTTAGGCAGCTGAGTCTTGAGCCTCAGTAGAAAAGGTGTGTTCTGGACAGAGTAGTGATACGTATGGGCGCCGTAGTTGTAACAATATATGTTCTTAGACCTTCTACGACATTTCTTCTCTGCCTTGTGTGATGACTGCTATGAAAACTGTACCAGAAGTCACGCTTAAGGCACCGGTTCCAACTAGATCCCCTTAGTTACAGTGACGATGAGCCTGTATTTAAGAGGGTGACCACTTAATAATAACAAGTGCTTTAAGCAACCCGAAACTTGTCAGCCTCGCAAAGCAAATCTTAGAAAAAAAGAAAAGAAGGGTTAGGTTAACTGCAGTGATTATAAAAAAGCTTGCTATCATAGTTGAGAGAAACCCGATGGTTCCCTTTTCAGTAGCTACTACACCAAGATGTCGGGGAGGGTATTACTCCTTTCCCGGCATTGCTCCTCTTTACAATTGATCCTTACCTTATAACGCTGAGTGTTTCACAAGGAGGCTTCGAGTACTATTTTCTGAGTCTTCGGTATGACACAATGTAAGTTTGAACTCTGGTCTTCCGGGCTATTGGTGAACTCTCAACCGATTAAGCCAATGGACCAGTGATTATAATCATGAATTTTATGTATAATTATATGTTAAAAAGAGTTTTTTTGTCTGCTATCTCGTAACAACTGACATGTGTGCCGATTTCTAAGAGAATCTAATCTGTAATCTCATTCCATGTACGGGTTGTTGGGTAATGAGTACAATGTTCACCAATGGTCTCGGAGACTGGGGTTCAATCCCAGGTCGAGTTATACCAAAGACCCAAAAATGGTACTTGATGCCGCCTTGCGTAACACTCAGCATAATACGGTAAGGATCAAGGTTAAAATGGAAAAATCCAGGGAATGGAGTAGCGCCCTCTCCGACACATCGGTGTAGTAGCTATTCAAAAGGGAGCCTTCGGATCACCCTAGACTACAGTCATCAACTTTACTTACGGCTTGAACTTACGCACAAACCGGTTTTTTTCAGTGTATAAAACGCTTAGTAAATGGTACTGGTGACTCGGTTTCAAATCCTAGAGAAGACAGTTTGCATTCTTCTCCCAGTTATGAGTAAACAGTTGTGCAGTCTGGGTTCATTAAGTTTCGTAGGGTAACCACAATAGGAGAAGAAAAACTCTGAATTCAAACGCCACTTAAAAATAGAACATGCGTCGAGTACTGCTCAAGGCGAAGGGGTTGAGTAAATATAGAGAGAGTTATTTTCGTTTATCTATTCCAAAATTTCTGTAATATACGACAGGAGGTCTAGTCTTTGTAAATCCCCACACCTGTTGCCTAAACTCCCAGGGTTCCTCTGACTAGGAGTGGTAGTTCTTGTTAAATAGTTCTATTTTAAATAATTTTCAAAATTATGTATTATGTTATATACATTAGTTTGCCCAGATGGCTTGGGCTGTAGAATACACCGTCTGCATCTCAGCAGAGGGGTAAGACCCTGCAACCAACGAGTGTCTTTAAACAATTTGATGGCGAGGATACTGAATGGGATCTTTGGGGATTGCAGAGTACGCCTTCACAGCCATTACTCCCTAGTCTACTCTGACCGGGATTGGTAGCATTCTATCTATGGGTCAGATAGAACCAACTGTGCGCAAACAAATGACTGATGTTAAATTGTGACTCTTATATGGCAATACTTAAAACAATTTAACAGTGTGCAAAAAAGAAAAATGCTCAGAATACTTTAAGAATGTTATCAACAAAATGTATCTACAAATCATAAATATATTTAATATATATGTATAGAGAGGATTTGGCATTGAATAACCTTCAATATTTGATAAGCGATAAAACCCAACCAAACCAAATCACATATATTTAATATATATGTAGAGAGAGGATTTGGCATTAAAAAACCTACAATAGTTGATATGCCATAAATCCGAACCAAACCAAATCATATATTTTTATATTTGTATAAAGAGGATTTGGCTTTATTAACCTACAATGGTTGATATGCCATAAAACCCAACCAAACCAAATCATATATATTTAATATATATGTATAAAGAGGAATTGGCATTAAATAACCAACAATGGTTGATATGCCATAAAACCTAACCAAACCAAATTATATATTTTTCATATGTATTTATTACGGGGATTTTCCTTTAATATATATATATATATATATATATAATTGTTTAAGCAGGCTTTGTAGTAGACCACGGACTATTTTTTTTTCTTTTGATCTTTATGTTTAGGTGCTCAAGACTTCTTGTTTCTTTTCGTATGCCGGGATCCAAATCGTGGAGAAAGAGTCACATATTAACAAAAGCTCTTTCAACCATGTCTCTGATCATCTGCAGGGGAACTATTCTATTTTCCTTGGTGGGAGTTTTATTTATTTGGAAGTTTTTTTTTTATTATTATTACATATATATTTTGCATATGATTGGGCCATTTACTTAGAAGGGCTGCTAAGGTCAGTTATTAAATATGTTTAGTATATTGGTGCCAGTGTTAGATGCTAATTTGTTTATGACATTTTTTAAAAATTCTTTAATGCATACTAACTCAAGGATATATATATATATATATATATATATATATATATATATATATATATATATATATAATGAGTTGCAACAGAAGCAGTGACGTATGTGCATAACTTCAGACACACAGACTATATTCATATACCATGAGAAAGAAAAATGAGTGAGTTAGAGAGAGAGTGAGACAGACAGACAGACAGAGACACAGAAACAGAGACAGAGGGAGAGAGATTAGCCAGGTCTTAATTTTCTATACCAATTCATCATTGTATTAGAATACACACATAACTTTATAAATTACACACACACACACACACACACACACACACACACACACACACACACATATATATATATATATATATATATATATATATATATATCTGTCAATCTCACTCTTTCAGTTTCTTTATATCATTGTCTCCATTTACTTATATATATATATATATATATATACGCAACAACGTATGTGTGTGTAGCTTGGTACACACTAAATCATTTTCGTTTGCATTTATGGCTCATATAAGAAGATAATGAAAAAAAATAAAGAAACCTATATTCCCCCGGGCACAAATCAAAGTCATAAGACGCGAAAAGTGTGCAACAAAGCCAGCCAGGGGCTTTTATATCTCGCCAAGTAAGTAATTGTGTCTTATGTCACAAGGTAAATAGGCTTAGGGCAAAAATATATGGTTTGATTAGTGGTTTCCTGTGTGACATCTTCAGGTAAGGCTATTAGGATTTGGTATTCGCAATCTGCATTGTTCTTTATTACGGAATAATGGAGTTTTATTCGTCTTTTTTTTTTTATTTGATCCGAAATCTCGTACGGCGTCTTAAATTGACAGTGGATATTCTCTTTATTCTATCTATGTATAGACACGCATACACACGCTGCAAGGCACACTCATATATATATATATATATATATATATATATATATATATGCTTAAATTTCTTAAAGATATATCAAAGCGCATGTAGATTCTTTTCTCTCTCTCTCTCTCTCTCTCTCTCTCTATATATATATATATATATGTAAACCCAGACATGTACAGAAACTCATATTTATACTCTATTACAACTGTCAAAGATTATACACACACACACACACACACACACACACACACACACACACACACACATGAATATATATATATATATATATATATATATATATATTCATTCGCGCGCATAAACTGCAGCAGACATATGTACAGAAATACCCAAACTCATGCATGCACACATACAGAAACTCTCTCTCTCTCACATATACACAGCCAAATACATATATATAAATATAGATATACATATGCCTCTATCTCTCTCTCTCTCTTTATATATATATATATATATATATATATATATATATATATATATATATGTACATATAAAACAATATTTAAGATAAAGATATTTGTGCAGTAAAACATTCAAAAGACAAACTTGTTTTCTTTATATATATTTATATATACTCTCATATCAGTATATACATATATATATGTGTGTGTGTGTGTGTGTGAGTGTGTAAATTCTTATATGTGTATATGTGCGTGTGTATGTGTGTGCAAAGGAACATGTCTATCTAGATACTGAAATAGGATTTTGATTGATAGGCATCTAATTGACGTGCGGGTGATGAAATTGTTTATCGTCGTAGAAATTCGAAAATATCGAAGTTATACCGAAATAGCAAGAGAGAATAAATTAGGCAAATCATTGCCTGTCCATCTCTCCACCCACCAAATCCTGTCTCTCATTTCTTCTTCTTCTTCTTCTTCTTCTTCTTCTTCTTCTTCCCAACTAACCTTTCCTATTTGTCTGTCTGGGTTTTTCTTTCTTTCTTCTATTAGAAATAGGACTTTTTTGATATTCAAACTGCGTACTTTTGCTAAACTGAATTGTCTGAAATAGAGCAGATTTTGCTTTTAAAACGGTACTTCGCTAAACTGAATTGTTCGAAATAGAACTGTTTTGACATTTAACTGTGTGTATTCAAAAACTGTACTTATACTAATCTAAATTGTCTGAATTAGAACTGTTTGACTAAACTTTATAGCTTGAAATAGAAATCTTTTTGACAATTAAACTGTGAAGTTATGCTAAACTAAACTGTTTGAAATAGAACAGATTATTTGTATAAAAATGGATTTAGCATTAAATAACCTACAAATGTTGATGTGCCATATACCCAAAACAAAAAAAAAACAAAAAACATAAACCATATTCTTAAAAATTAACCTTCTCTATCCGCCTGTCTTTTTCTTTCTTTCTTTCTTTCTTTCTTTCTTTCTTTCTTTCTTTCTTTCTTTCTTTCTCTATCCCACACACATCCACATACACGCATGGATGCGTACAGGTATGTATTCATACAGTCACTCCTTCATTGTCTCTTTATTGCTATTATTCCCATGTCTAATTTTTGCCCAGTCGGCTGGTGCTGTAGAATACACTGACTGCAAATCTGCTGAGGGTTAAGACCCCTGCCCGCAGCGAGTATCCTAGATATGACACTAAACAATCTCATGGCTTGAGGTTCCAGTGATGCTAGAGCTTGGGAAATACGGAGCACCCCTTCATTGCCATCGCTCCCAGGTCCTCTTTGACCCGGAGTGGAAGCACCTGATAGGGTCCTATCTAGGGGTCAAATTGAACTAAAATGTTTACTTATGCTAAACTGAATTGCTTGAAATAGAATAGTTTTGATATTCAAACTGCGTACTTATGCTAAACTGAATTGTCTGAAATAGAGCAGATTTTGCCTTTGAAACAGTACTACGCTAAACTGAATTGTTCGAAATAGAACTGTTTTGACATTTAACTATGTGTATTCAAAAACTGTACTTATACTAATCTAAATTGTCTGAATTAGAACTGTTTGACTAAACTTTATAGCTTGAAATAGAAATTTTTTTGACAATTAAACTGTGTAGTTATGCTAAACTGAATTGTTTGAAATAGAACAGATTATTTGTATAAAAATGGATTTAGCATTAAATAACCTACAAATGTTGATGTGCCATAAATCCAAACAAACAAAAAAAAACATAAACAATATTCTTTAAAATAGAACTGTTTTTACATTGAAACTATACTTACGCTAAACTGAATTATTTGAAATAGAACTGATTTGACATTTAAACTGCGAGCCAATGCTAAACTGGACTGGTTGAAATAGAATTGTTTTGTCATTTAATTGTGCGTAATCTAGAATTTATACTTATACTAAACTGAATTTTTGTAATAAGAACTGTTTGGCTAAACTGAATAGCTTGAAATAGAAATGTTTTTGATAATTGAACTGAGTATTTATGTTTAACTGAATTGTTTAAAGTAGAACTGTTTAGTTGTATAAAAATGAATTTTGCATCAAATAACCTTCAAAGGTTGATATGTCATAAACCTAACCAACCATGTTCACTGTGACGCAGAATGGATGTACTCGTTAGGCTTTCACTCATCGCTCAAATAGATAAGTTTAAAATTTATTAGTATTGAATATGTATATGTATACATGAAATCATAAAACTGTGTGCCAACAAGTTATTTTTAATAGATTAACTAGATTTATTTTTAATATTAGTCAACATGCTGAAATTACTGTATCTCAAGAAATATTTTTAGTATTTATATGACGTTAAGAAAAAAATCTCTGTGGTTCAAGCTTTCTGGCGAACAATGGCTGCCAAGAAACAATTGTCTTTTTTCGAAGATTCTTAAATCTCAGTCATTGTCTTTCTAACTTCATTTTTCATTATACACATTTTTCTTTCTCTCTTTGCCTTATAACTTCTTGCTTTTTTCTGTGTCAAATCCTGTTCTTTCTTTTTCCCTCTTTTTCAATTTCACTTTCCTTCAAAATTTGCTTCTTTCTTTCTTCCTTTCTTTCTTATTCTATTTGCACGATTAACTTAAAAAGAATTTTGCAGCATCGATGTTCCTACACCCTCAAATCACCAACCGACCTGTCGACGGAGATTAGGATACGCTAACTGTTTCCCCCTACCGAGGTATATGAGCCACCACTCGCAATAGATGTCCTTGTAATGACACTAAACTGCACCTGATGGTGAGGATCCAATTCTGGGGATCAGGAGAATGGGGAGTATAAAACTAGTAAAGCCTCGTGATATCGGAAGGTACTATTTACCAACCCCTCCACTCGGGCAGGATATGACACAAGGTCAATTTTTAAGCGGGGTTTAACAGGTTTGAATTCAGAGTTTTCCTTCTCGTAGTCTAGTTGCCTCACCAAGGCTGAAGAACCTAGTCTGTCCTACTATTTACCCCTAGCTGGAGGGAGAATAAGGGGGTTCATACCTTTCCCAAGGGTATTAGTGCTATGTGAAATGCAATCAGTCTCGTCCAGGATTTGAACTCGTGTCGTCGTGTCCATTTCCTACGACGATAACGACTACACCACGGGCACCTCGGAAGGTATTGCTAAGGTTCCTTTTGTAAATAACATTAACATGCCAATGCGAGTATCAGCATGTGGTTAATCTAATCAAAAAGAGAAATGTTATTTATTTACTTGATTGCACACGCTCTAAATAGCAAGTTAAAAGAATCAATTTATGAAATAACTCCAGGCTCGGAATTAAATCTATAGTTTATCATAAACTAGGACTTTTAGAATAACATTTATGTTTAAATGGTCATGATTCTAACAAGGATACAAAGTTCACTATCCCAGAAAGAATCGAAAAAAAAACTCGATTGGAATATCACAATGGCAATAGAAACACACAACGATAAATTTATCTTCCTGGATACTTAGAGAGAAATTTCAAGGAACAACACATTCTGTTTAGTGTGACTCCCAGGATATTTCTTTCTTTCTTTCTTATTCTATTTGCACGATTAACTTAAAAAGAATTTTACAGTACCGATGCTCCTACGTCCTCAAATCACCAACCGACCTGTTGGCGGAGATTTAGATACACTAACAGTTTCACCCTCTTCAGAATTGAACTTGTTCATCGTTGCTTAACTTCAGTAATCTTATAGGAATCAGTGATCCCTGTATAACCTCATCATACTTCATCTTTCAATATGAGTTACTGAATTAGGATTTCCTCATACCTTTATTGTCAACAAGTCAAATGTATTAATCGTGCAATACCTCCAAGTAATGTTCAGTTTTAGTGAATAGAATGGATATCATGTTTCATCCGGATAAGTAAGTCTGCATAAGACGAAAGAAAAATATTAGACTGGAAAGTTTAACCTTATTCTCCCAAGACATCAGACCTGAAGCTTTTGAATGATTATTTACTTACTATCTGGAATATTTTCTTTCAATATGTAGTTCGGGTGTCCCAGCTTTCTTTCCATCAAATACTAACTCTCTTAATGATAGACAATGAAAAATTACTTCAATGTTAGGCTACTGGAATTGTTAAAGATGGTGATGATATCTTTAATTAATGAAATTTAAAATAGATTAGCATCACTTTTATTAACGGCAGGCTTTGGGTTAGTGGTAATGATACTTTGGCTCCGAAACCATGACTGACCTCAAAGTTATGTTCTGATAAAAACTTTGTTAGTGGCAATGCTACCGTCTTTGCGACACCATTTGTATGAATTTATTTGAAATATCATCATCATCATCATCATCATCATGTCGAGCTGCTAGCACGGATATCCCTAACCCTCTCTTGCCACTTCTCCCTCTCATTCATCGCCTCTGGCAGGTCTTCAGGGCTACATCTCGTATCCACACATAGCTGCTGTATGTATGTTCAAGCTTTTTGTCCTGCTTTTGCTCGGCCATATGCGGGGGTCCATATATAAAGTTTCTTTATCATACACAAAAAATGTCTGTAGACACTACCCGCTCAGTCGGTTACATAGAATCTTTGAATATTCCTTCTTAGGTTTCAAAGGAGTTATAAGAAAGGAATATTAATCAAAGGAGATTTATAAAATTATCTTCATCCTCCTCATCAGCAAATAAGTCTAAGAAAATTATATGATACTGGGTCCGACAGAAATACCTTAAAATTTTTAAACTGTCATCCGTCTAGTGTAAATAAGATTGAGGAAGTAGTAATAGAACTCTATCTAGCTAATGTAATACCTTTTTTTTCTGATAGTATCAGATCCGATCATGGCTTGGACCGGGGTACACCGTGTTTTTGCTGTTGAAACTTTCTTAAGATTGGATAATCTGTAAATAATACTCCGAGAACTTTTCATATTACGTCGGAATCATGCCGTTCCAGAGAGTAAATCGATACTGCTATGAGTTGAAAATTTCAGTGCCTCTGGTTTATCGATGAATAAAAACGATTAATCTCTATTTAAACAACAAGTTGCAGAGTTGGCTGGGGCAGCAGAATACACCGACTGAATATCTGCTGAGGCGTAAGACATACCTAAAGAGTGTCCTGTTTATGACATTTAGGTTAGGGTTAGTCTGATGGGGAGGCACCGTTAATGCTCGAGCTTTGCGGAATGCGGAGTACCCCTTCATTACCATCGCTCCTAGGTCCACTCGGGTCCGGAGTGGAAGCACCACATAGAGTCCAATCAACGGATAAAAGAGAACTCTTTGATCATTTAACTGTGTGGAAACAAATGACGGATGCTTAATTGAATTGGGAGTGATATCTAGCAATACTTGAAAACATTAAATTTGTTTACAGTAAATAGATTAATTCGTATTAGATTTGAAATATGTTAAACCATTTAACAGTGTGAAAAAAATGAGCTCAGGCTTGTTTAAAAATGTTATCTAAAAATGTGTTTAGAAATCAAATATTAAATATATATGTTTCAAAATGATATGGCATTAAATGACCTTCAATAATCGATATGCCATAAAACCAAACCAAACCAAACTAAAAAATAAATAAATAATTGTTTTTAATATATGTTACTTTGGTCTGTTTGTTAACTTTTAAAAACATGGCTGTCCCTAATTTTGTTTGTAATTGATTGTATGTGGAAAAATGACGAGACATTTGTTAGGTGGAGCTATCATTGCAACTTGCCTTAAGATAACCTGCACTACACCGTAGATAGTTCATAATCGGCCAGGTATTTCTATCGCACCCTGCATTATGCTTTGACGATGACTTTTGGATTTTGCATATGTATGTATAAAGAGGATTTGGCATTAAATAACCTACAATGGTTGATATGACATAAAACCCAACCAAACCAAATCATATATATTTAATATAAATGCCGAAAGAGGATTTGGCATTACATAACTAACAATGGTCAATACGTTATAAAACACAACTAAACCAAATCATATATATTTAATATATATGTGAAAACGAGATTTGGTATTAAATAACTAATAATGGTTAGTATGCCATAAAATCAAACGAAATCAAACCATATTTTTAAATGTTTAACCAGATAGGGACTGCATCAAAAAACATTAAAGAATAGAAAAAAAATCTGCCTTTGTGGCAAGGAAAGAAAACATTATTTCCGAAGAAAATTCTTTTTATATTGTTGAATTTGAGGTCATCATTCGTAATAATCCCTTTCTTTTGAAGCGTGGAAAATGAGAATCCTTTATAGATAGGTTCAGCACGTGTAATATTCAATATATTTTAACGTGAGATCAAATAAGATTTCAAAGTTGCATTATGAAAAACCTAAATAGTAGCCGTCAAGAATTGATAATTAAATTACAGGTGCAAAAATATATCAGAGTGACAATGAGAGATTTACGTCTGGAAAGATGCGTCTTTTTTTTTTCCACCGTTATTCACTGGTGTAAAATGCGTTAAGTCTCGTCTTGAAATTATCGAGAATAGAAAAAAAATGGCGCAGGTAATAACTTGGAAGAATCTAAAACAGAAAAACTGAATCATGGCTAAACGTGCGAGCTACCATGTTCATTTTTTTAAACCAGAATCAGAAATGCTTCATGGCCAAAATTGAATAGAGACGAAGAATCAAGATTAAAAAAAAAAAAATTAAAATTAAAAATTAAAAAAAAGCACATATTTTCATTGAAGTCAGACCTAACCGATAAAATAAAACGCAGTTTCTTCCAAGCAGCAGTCGTGTCGATACTGTTATATGGATGCACTACATACGCGAACTAAACGTATTGAGAAAAAGCTCGACGGCAACTACACAAGAATGCTGTGTGCAATATTGAATAAGTCATGGAGGCAGCACCCCACAAAGCAGCATCTGTACGGCCACCAACAACCCATCACCAAGTTAGACGAACCAGTTGGAGAAGTAGGGACGAGCTCATAAGTAATGTACACCTGTGGACCCCTTCACATGGACGAGCAAAGGCAGGACGACCAGCTAGAACCTACATACCGAGAGCTCTCTGCAGATACGGGAAGTAGCCAAGAAGACCTGCCGGAAGTAATGGACGATAGGGAGGGGTGGCGAGAGAGGGTCAGACATATCCGTTCTGATGGTGCGACGTGATCATGATGAGTTAAACCAAAAATTAAGTTTATTGCTTCTTATGATAATGAAATAGGTGTTCGTTTCCTTTTTTTAATGTCGTATTAAACTTCGTGGGTTATTTTACGCAAAAACCACTCTTGCGGAAAGGTCACAGTGGCGCTAGTTAAACCATAGCTGGGGTTATGCGACAGTTAATTATGTTCCCAAATCTAGATCCGAAATTTAATCTAATAGCGTGGCTGGAGTTTGACCTCACTTACAACAATATCGCTGTCCAGCTCGCTAACCTCTACACAATGTTAACTTTCCAGTTGTGCAAGATTAAAAAAAACAAAAAAACTTATCGTACTTAAATATAAAAAGATACCAGGCGTAATTGAAGCTTTTCTTTCTTGTTATATAGTTATATCATAGGGGTCTTAGACTACAATCAATCTGCTCTCATTGTTATATTTTGACCTTTTGACCCGGCCAAAAATGCCATTCCAAGGTGATGCACCGGAAGGCGGGGGGGACACATTCTAATGGCAGTCATGAGAGGAAATCGCGTAGGCGGAAATTGGCTGATGAAATGGGACGAGCTAAAAAATTCCCATGGTACACCGGAAGAGAGTGACCTCTGAACTGCATGACAGTTATTTCCGCTTGATGACGATTAAACATTCGATTTCAAAGATCGAGTGGGCGTCGATAATAATTCATTTGAGTTCGACGAGCCAGTGGCAGTTGGGTTGAATATCGGACGGAGTTGCCAGTAGAGTTCCAGACAGTTGGAGTGAGATGTGGTAGGGAAAGCCACACCCGACCGAGGGGGCCCTCGGGAACCTCGATGGAGTTTGGGGTCCAGAGAAGATGCTGATAAGATGCAGTAAAGAAAGCCAGCATCCGGTTGAGCAGCCCTAGAGAACAAGAAAGACACAACGTGACGGTCATAACAGTGGGGTCAAAATATTTCAGTTATGTTCGATTTCCAGCTCCCTCTCACGATAAACCCCACACAACCTTTTCGAACCCTTGCAATAAAGTGAGAGGTAATATTTTTGTAAAGAAGTCTTCCTGCGTCTTTCTGCGTGCGTGCGTGCGTGCGTCTTTGTCACTTCCTGCGTCTGTTTTTATTATTGTGTCGTTATGATGCTGCATGAACATGTAGATGACGATATAACACCATTACCACACCTCCCTTCTGCTTCTTCACATTATTTTGCATCTTCTCCGGTTGATCATCGTATTGCTTCCATTGCTCTGCTGTTTTGTTCGTCTTGTTATTCGTTGATGAGGAATTACATCACGACTACAACTTCATGTGTGTATATTACTTGTATCCAATGGTAACTTTAATCGTTATCCAGTCGGCTGAAAGAGGATATATTTGAGAACAAGTTGAAGCAACAGCTCGCTTTGAGAGTCTCTCACTAACGAACATATTTTAAGTTCAGAACTGTTAAAATCACTTGTTTGAAATCATCCAGTGAGAACCGTGGTCTCAGATTGACCGCGAGTTCGACGGTTGTCTATCAAACTGGTTGAATTTAGAATATCTTTCCACTCAGGGTTACACATGAATACTATACTACAAGTCAAAAAAATAGATCAAACTGTTATAATTATGACCTTGAAAAATCTCCAAGAACGAGCAATGAGAATTGGTGAAGTGGTTGGCCTTGATTTTATGGCATTGCACGTTATTTGATAATACTTATACATCTATTAGATATATAATTTGTAAAGACATTTTGTGGATAACATTTTTAAACGAGGTTGAACTCATACTTGATTGATTGATTGATTTCTTCTTTAAATGTCATATCGACCTTTGTTGGTTATTTAATGCCAAAGCTGTTCTCCTTGAAGAACAATAGTGGTACTATTTAACCCATAGCTGGGAGGATAAGGGGGTTCATACCTTTCCCAAGGGTATTTGCCCGAAAGTGAACGTAATAGCGCGACTCCGCAGTCCATCGCTTTAACTATTACACCACGAGGACACCCACCTTATACTTTAAATGGTCTCAATGATTGCTACGTATCACTAACAATTCAACATGTCATTTGTTTATACAGAGTTAAATGATAAAACAATTCTATTTCAAGCAATGCAATTTAGCATAAATACTGAATTTAAATGTCAGACAAATCTATTTGAGCTATAGAAAAGACCTTCTTAGGTGCTACCACTGTTATATAATAGCCGATGGATTTCGGTTAATGCCTTTAAGTTTAGTTAGGCCGAGAACCTTTCGGCTCAGCACATGGGTTAGTTAAATGCAACATTGAGGCAGGTGTTAACGCGGGTGCGCGCAGGCGGGTGGAGGTGTCAATCAGATGTCAAAATAGTCCGAGACGAAACGGGATGACAGGGTGTGGGTGACGTCACGCACCGGAAGCGCGCGGAGGTTTGTGTGAGAATCTGAAGAAAGTTAGAGAGTTGAGTACTAGACGGCAAACGAGAAGGATCGACTTTTGGAGCTCGCAGACGCGAGGTAAACATGCGCCCTATGGGGGCCGCACGAGATGGGGGCCAAATGAATAAGACAGCATAGCAAGATTGTGTCTCTCCTCCTTACGTCGAAACCTTTAACTCAAAGTTAATAAAAAGTTTTTGTACCTGAACAAGAAGTCGTTACGTGTTTTCGAATTCCGAGATTCCTATGTTCTTTATATATTCTATAGTAATGAATATTATATGTCCATTTCGCACATAGCGTTAATTGTGAATATCGTACACCACTCCGGGACAGAGTGGACCTAGGAGCAATTGCAATGAATGAGAACTCCATATATTCCAAAACTCTAGATCAACTAAATCTGCACAATCAGATTGTTAAATATCATATTCAGACCACTCGTTGGGGGAGTATTACTCATCTGTAGAGATGCAGTCGATATATTCATCACCCTCGCTTTACTGGGCTAAGGTGAAGTGGAGATCAGAGAAAACAATCGAGACCATTCAGATCATAGCACTGATAAAATCGGCAAGAATACTAAGACGAATCCTAGAGACTTAAGGAGACTTGCTGTCACTTAGACTCCTCTGAAAAGTCATAAGTAACAGTTGGCGCGAAAACTCGTCAGGATTATAATAATGGCGACATAACCTGATACATGATTATTATCTGAAGTTTATGCTTAAAGCTGAGCTGAAATGAGGGCGAAAATCTTAAATTACAAATATTACTTAATCAGAACTAATTAAAATTGACGATAATTGTCACATGTAGTAGTGTCAATCTTGTGTAAACACAGTTTTGATGCAAACAAGAAGAAAAAAAAACAGAAGAAAGAAAGAAAAAAACCACAAACATTTGGAAAATAATAAGTTTATGTAATCGAGCAGTAAATTATTATACGGAAAATTGTGATTACTTTTTTAGTTCGTAATAAGGAATGACAACGCGCTGATGTGAAGAAACAACAACTGAAGCAACAGCATGAACAACAAAAACAACAACAACAACAATAATAATAATGATAATAATAATAATAATAATGATAATAGAAACAGAATCTCATCCAGTATCAGCGCTAAACAACGCTATAAGAACCAATCATATCAAGATAGATTACAAATGTAGGCTTTGTGGTCACAGAGATAAAACCATCAATCACATAATAAGCGAATGCAGCAAATTAGCACAGAAAGAGTACAAGACTAGACACGACTGGGTGGGCAAGGTGATCCACTGGGAAATGTGTAAGAAATCTAAATTTGACCATACCAACAAATGGTATATGCACAAACCAGCACCTGTCCCGGAAAATGACACGCATAAACTCCTATGGAACTTTAACATACACACAGATCACCTAATCTCGGCCAGAAGACCATGCCTTATAATAATCAACAAAAAAAAAAAACAGAATTTGCAAAATTTTCGATTTTGCTGTCCTGGCTGACCACAGAATAAAACTGAAAGAATGTGAAAAGAAGGATAAGTATCTCGACCTTGCAAGAGAATTGAAAAAGCTGTGGGACATGAAAGTGACGATTGTACCAATTATGATTAGTGCTTTTGGCTCAATAACTAAAGGATTATTAAAAGGCCTGGAGGACTTGGAAGTTGGCGGACGGGTAGAAACTATCCAAATGACAGCATTGCTGAGAACGGCCAGAATACTGAGAATAGTCCTGGAGACTTGAGGAGACTTGCTGTCACTCAAACTCCAGTGAAAAACCATCAGCCAATACTGATGTGAAAAACTCTAAAAGAAAAAATGATAATAATAATAATGATAATAATAATACAAAATGAAAATCGTTAATATGCAGCAAAATAACAAGTGTAGCTGATGTGGAGACAGAGATTAAACGATTACTCATATGATAAACGAATGCTGCAAAGCAACAAAAAAGAAATACGATACCAGGCACGAGTGGGTGGTAACGACCATCTACCGTAAATTGTGCAAATGATTAAATTTTGATCATACTACCTAATAACAAATGCACAAACCAGAATCTGTCCTAGAGAATGAGAAGCAAAGATAATCTGGTATTATAAATTACTACCATATCAGCAAATCCCGACCATATGCCAGACCTAGAATTAATTTACAAGAAAAAATAATTTATCATCTAGTGGATTTTCCCGCTGCCGCAGATGACAGAACGAAAATAAAGGAAATGGAAAATGCAGATAAGCTCATAGATCTTGCTCGAGAACTAAATAGGCAATGGAAAAGGAGTGTGACGGTGATGCAAATTGTAGATAATGCTTTTGGAATGGTCCCCAAAGGCTTGGAGAAAAGACTAAATGAATTAAAAATCAGAAGTAGAATGGTGACCCTCCGGACTACGGCATTTTTATGATCGGCTTGTAAACTCAGAAGGGTCCTGGAAACCTGAGGAGACTTGTCACCCAGACTCCATTGAAAAACATCCAGCTATCGCTTGTGTGAAAAACTCACAAATAATGATAATAATAGCAAAAATAGATAAGACACAAATAAATAGCAAATTTAGCAAATGAGGTGATAGAGACGAAACGATCAATCACCTAATAAGCAAATACAGCAAATTAACATAGAAATATTATAAGACTATACACGAGTGGGTGGAGAAGTGATCCACTGTGAAATGAGACAGAAATTGACATTTAACTATACAAACAAATGATATATGCACAACCTAGCACCTGACCTGGAGAATGAGACACGCAAACTCCGCTAGGATTTTAACATACAATCGGACCACCAGTTAAAACTGATGTAAAAGAAAACACGCCAGAATACAGAGAAGACTCCTGGGAACCTGAGGAGAGTTGCTATAGATTACAAACATTTCAAACTTTTGTGAAAAAATCACAAGGATTGAAATAATAATAATAATAATAATAATAACACCGTAAGAACCAATCATATCAACGCGAGAATAGATAAGACGCAACAAAATAGCAAATGTAGGCTATGCAGTGACAGAGATGAAACCATCAATCACATAATAAGCGAATGCAGCAAATTAGCACAGAAGGAATATAAGACAAGACACGACTGGATCGACAAAGTGATGCACTGGGAGATGTGCAAGAAATTTAAACTTAACCATACGAACAAATGTCTAGATCTTCTTGTGAGCAATACCACCAATCTATCACTTGAAATATCCATTCAGTTGTTTTTCTCCCCATTTTTGTTACCTTGTTTTTTTTGTTGGTTTTCTGATTCATTATTGTTTTACTCCTTGAGAGTTTTTTCCCATTAGCCTCTGCCGATGATCTTTCACAGGAGTTAAGTTGATCTACATATATTTGTTAACCGATTCGTTTTGTTTCCATCCCGGAAATAATCTTCGTCATATGAGCGAGTAAGGGATTTTCTTTTTTAATATGTGCTGATTTCTACATAATTTCTAATTCCACACGTTATCGGTTTATTGTTGTGGGGGGTCTTTTTTGGGGTTATTTCTGGCTTAGGGTTGTCTTCGATTTCATCATCCATACCTTGAATATACGCGCTTAAACCGATGCCAGTAGGTGTCGTCAGTGATGTTTAATCTTCTGGGTCATTGGGGAGTTTCGGGTCTTGCAACATCATACTCCCCTCACCAGAACGACCCCACCTCAGAGATGATCAAATTCTGAGTCACCTACCCTATAAGACGCTAAAATAAACTTATAGCTTGGACGGCTCGAAATGAATAATCCCTCAGACCAGGCTGAGCATCCGATTGGCTGTTGAAACCAGCCAATCGTACGCTTTTTTCTACCAAATTTAACGTTGTTTTAATTTCCATTTTATCTCTCTCATCCATATTCCCTCTCTCCTTTTTTTTTAATTTTCCATCTATTTCTCTCATATGAGAGACTTGCTTCATCTAGATATTTACACAATAAATGATTTATCTCAAGTGGGTGAGAGAAAGCAAGTTTTCTCAGGTCTCTAGGATCTTCTGAGTATTCTAACCAATCATAACGTTGTTGTCTGGATAGTTTCGATTCCTTCTCTGATCTCTAATTCTTTCAGTCTTTTAGTTTTTGGGGGACCGTTTTAAGCGTACCAACTGCAAATGGTATCACTGTCTCACTTGTGTTCCACATGTTTTTTTTTTCTCTTAAGGTTCAAGTATTTATCTTTTTTTTTACTTCATGTTTTTAACTCTGCGGTCCACCAGAATGGCAAAATCCATTCGTTTATGAGTTCTTTTGGCTGTTTTAATCAATCCTAGTAATTATTATTATTATTATTATTTGCCTAGTCAGCTGGGGCTCTAGAATACACTGACTGCACCTTTGCTGAGGGGTAAGACCCCCAACGAGTGTCCTGGATATGACACTAAACAATCTGATGGTAAGGTTCCAGCAGTGCTGGATCTTTGGGGAATGCAGAGTACTCCTTCATTGCCATTGCTCTTAGGTCCACTCTGGCCCGACGTGGTAGTACCTGATAGGGCCCTATCTATGGGTTAAATAGAACTAACAGCTTACTTATGCTAAAATGAATTGTTAGAGTAAACTGAATAGCTTGAAATAGAAATGTTTTTTTGACAATTTAACCGTACTTACATTTAAACTGCGTGCTAATGCTTAACTGAATTATTTAAAACAGAACTGTTTTTCAACATTAAAACTGTATTTACACTTAACTGAATTGTTGCATATAACTGCTTGAATAGTTTGAAATAGAAATCTTTTTGACAATTAAACTGTGTACTTATGCTAAACTGAATTGTTTTAAATAGACAGATTATCTACACAAAAATGGATTTGGCGTTAAATAACCTACAAAAGTTGATATGCCATAAAACCCAACAAATCAAATCAAACTATTATTATTATTATTAGTAGTAGTAGTAGTTGTTGTAATATTTTATTCCTTGAGTGTTTTTCACACCGGCCTTGGCTGACGGTCTTTTTCTGGAGTCCGAGCGACAGCAAGTCTACTCAAGTCTACAGGACTTTTCTCGGTATTCTTGTCGAGCTTAACAATGCTGTAGTTTGTATGGTCTCCACTCATCTTCTTATTACCAATTCTTCCAGTCTCTTTACCAATGCTCTGGTGACTGTTCCGAGCGCGCCAATTACTATCGGTATCACCGTCATTTTCATGTTCCATAGTTTTTTTCCAGTTCTCTCGCAATCTCTCGTTACTTATCTTCTTTTTTTTTTTTTTCGCTTTCTTTCATTTTCACTCTGTGGGGTACCGGGATGGTGAAATCCACAATTCGGCAGGTTCTTTTCCTTTTTTATATCAAAATCCCAGGAATTTTTTAATCTCATTCTCCAGAAAGGATTCCGGGTTATGCATATTCCATTCGTTCGAATCGTAATATTGAAACTTCTAGCACAATTTCCAGTGTGGTCACATTCCACACCCAGACGTTTCTAGTCTTACACACTTTAGGAGGCAATTTCACTACATTCATTTATAATGTGATTGATCGTTTCGTCTCTGTTTCCACGTTAGATACATTTGCTATTTTGTTGCGTTTTATCAATTTTTTTCTTAGATAAGATGAGTACTTATGGCGTTGTTTTGTGCTACTCTCAAAAAAAGATTCAGTTTCCTTCTGAATGTTTCCCTTTCTTAGCCATATCTAAGATATCTGGTATTGTTTTTTCCCTTAGTCGACTTCTAGTTATTTCTGTTCTCATATCTTGTCTGTATTGCTTGTAGTTACTGCTATCGCTCTTTACCGGCACTTTTTACGTAATCTTCGAGTCGTCTTATCGATGCATGAACCTTTTCTTGAATGCTGGCAAGTCCTCTTTCTCCTCCTTTCCTTGACATATATAGTCTTCCCACGTCATTTTTGAGATGTAAGGTTTCATTCATTATCATTAGTTTTCTGGTCCATTGGTTGAAGTTCTTCTTTCGTCCACTTCAAGAATAATCCCGAGTATCTTACGAGGGAGATAGCCCGGGTGTTTTTCCCTTTGATGAGTTTACTGCTATATTGTTTGGTTTCGAGTAGTTTTCTTATTCTTCTGAGATTTTTTTTTCTTTTATCTCCACTTGTTTGATGGTGTCCACTTCGAATATTCCCAAGTATTTGTAAGTTTCTGATTTTTCTTGATTTAGTTGTTTGATTCCTTCCGTCCTGTCTTTTTTCCCGCTTCTCATTATTAGCATGGCACATTTTTGAAAGCCAAATTACATCCTTATATCCTGAATCTATATACCCACTGCTTGTAGTAAGGTCTCCAATTCTTTTTAATTTTTTGCCAACTGTTTGATGTCGTCTGTGTACATAAGGTGATTGATTATTTTCTTGCAATTTAGTTAGTTACCTGTGCATTTCATAATTATGTGATTAAGGGGTATCATCGCTGTTAAAAATAGTAATGGTGATAGCTCATCTCCCTGGAAGACACCTCTTTGGATTTTCACCTCTCCAAAACGTCTTCCTCCTGCTGTCAATTTCACTGTTCTGTTTTACATGGTTTTCTCGATGAAGTTTATGACTTCGTCGGCCATCTTGTATAGACAGTCTATTTTCCCGTTATGTGGGACCATATCATAGCTACATTTTTTCATCTGGTTTTGCTCTCGTTGAGGATATGTTGATTGATATTTAATAGCTCTCCTGTTCCCTTGTGGCATTCTCTCTGTACCTAGGGGATCAGTTCGTAGCTTATTAAAGAGTTGTAAATCTCTTTCTTAATTTGAGCCCTTAATATTTTCCACATCATCGGTAGGTACGTTATCATATTATTATGGCTAGTATTTACTCCTTTCTTTCACTAGCGTTAGCTGAAGGATTCTCGCTGGACTTTGAGTGACTGCAAGTCTTCTCAAGTCTCCCGGATTATATAATGATTATTATTTTAATCTCTGTGATTTTTTTACATCAGCGTAGACAAGTGGATTTTCACTAGAGTTTGAGTGATAGCAAGTCTACTCAGCTCCCAAGGACTCCTCTCAATAATCTATCCAATATTAACATTTATTCTTCTTATTTCCATTTCCTTCAGGCTTTTTTCCAAGCCTCTGAGGACCGTTCCATGTGCACCACTTTTAATTGGAATGACCGTCACCCTCATCTTCCACATTTAAAAAAAAATTCTATTATTGTTATAATTATTACCTGAAATTTGGATGCATATCATAATAATAAAGCAAAAATATTTTTTTAATGTTGATATTTTAAAGCAATTTCTAATCCATCTTCCTACTTCATTACATTGCCTTGACTTAGTTCGTTCTCATCCAGATCATTATACTTTCTTAGCGGAGATGATCATTACCTACAGGGTGGTATATTTTATGATATAACTGGATGGTATATTTTATAAAAAACAAAATATTTTTTAATATTAATATTTAAATTCTAAGGCAATTTCTAATCCATCTTCCTACTTAATTACATCACGTTGTCTAAGTTCGCACTCATCCAGATCATTATACTTTCTTAGTGGAGATAATCATTACCTACTGGATGGTATATTTTATGATATAACTGGGTGGTATATTTTATAAAAAAAACAAAATATTTTTTAATGTTAGTATTTTAATTGTAATGCAATTTCTAATCCATCTTCCTACTTAATTACATTGCCTTCACTTAGTTCGCTCTCATCCAGATCATTATACTTTCTTAGTGGAGATGATCATTACCTACAGGATGGTATATTTTATGATATAACTGGATGGTATATTTTATAAAAAAACAAAAAAAAAATTAAATGTAAATATTTTAATTCTAAGGCAATTTCTACTCCATCTTCCTCATCATCATCATCATCATATCGCGCTGGTAGCACGGATATCCCTGACCCTCTCTCGCCACTCCTCCCTATCGTTCATCGCCCTAGGTAGGTCTTCGGGACAACATCCTGTATCCTCACATAGCTGCTGAATGTACGTTCGAGCTGGTCGTCCTGCTTTTGCGCGGCCATGTGTGGGGATCCATAAGAGTACATTTCTTATGAGTTCATCTCTGCTTCTCCAGCAGTGTCCTGCATGTCTGGTTCGTCTAACTTGGATAGTTTTCGTGATAGGGGGTAGGTGGCCGTACAGTTGGTGTCTTGTGGGGTGTTGCTGCCAGGACTTGTTCAGGATTCATCCAGATCATTATAATTTCTTAGTAGAGATAATCATTATAAACTGGATGGAATGTATTACATTAAACTATATCGTGTTTTTTTATTATGAAAACTGATAAACATACGCATAGACAATTAAAATAAATTATTGGTAATGTCAGAAATTTGGGATAGATTAGCTTAAATCTTTATACACGAAAACGTTAAAATTTTGTTAAAATAAACTATCAGAGAACATACAAACCTACCATTTACACAAAGGTCAAGAATGCTTTCAGTTATATTAGAAGGCAGCCCACCGTATCGTTTTTCCTCTATTCAAGAAATTAATTATCGATTATATCAATACATGTCTGATTTTTGTTGTCGTCGATATCTAATATTAAATTTTCTTGCGATATACGCCGTTTTTTAAGCCTTTTTTTAATGTATTGATTAAAGAAAATAAATTTCAAAATGAAAATCCGAAATTTTGGTATTTTAATTTTAGTTTCGTTGTGAAGTTCGTTTTACTGTTTGTATTTAGTATGAAAAGTAAGCTTTTGCTTTAGTTCTTTCACCAGTCAGTGTAAACAGCGCAACAGTGCAGGGGAAGTGTTCACTATTTTAATAGTATCTTCAAGTATCTGGAAAAATGCAGGAAACTTTAATCCTTATGCTACAAAAATCCCATTCGCTCTGTTACCTACTCTCTCTTTCTATATATATATATATATACATAGAGAGAGAGAGAGTATATATATATATATATATATATATATATATATATTCATGTGTATATACGTTTATGTGTTTGTATGTATGTGTGTATATGTACATATGCATGTGGACGTGTGAGTGTGTTTATTTAAGCCGTATTTTTCATTATAAGAGTGTGTAAGTATATATATATATATATATTTATGTGTGTGTGTGTATGTGTATGTGTAGGAGTGGGTTTAATTGATTCTGCACTTGGGTTTGTTCCTATATGAATATATAGTTTTTATCTTTTTCTTATTTTTTAAACTGATGGACAACAAGATCTTGCAACATTTGATGGGAAATTAAACAAACAATAACAGCATTACTCAATATCATTTATTAACAAAATCAACAGCTTTTAAACTCTGCGACAAAAATAAAATCGCCCAATTCTACAGCCAAAAATTAAAATTCCATCAATATATCTAAGAGATAAGATTATTTTGGATAGCAATATATTCGGATTTTAGTTTACAGAATTTCATTGTTGTAGATACTGGTAATGCATAATGCCTAATAATATGCGTTTTTATTGTATGATTTTCTTTTACAAATAATAAAATCCTGAGGCAGTTGGCTTAAAAGAAAATCAAGTTTTTTATAGAATAAATATAATTGCGAACGTATATGTTTTTATATTGCCTTGACCCAACAAAAACGACATATCATACAGACATTTATCAATGGCGTAATTCACTTAAAATAAAACAATCAACGACCCAATTTGTAATTGAATGATAATGTTATTATATGCTACCAAGCTGTGAATCATTTTTTATCATCCAAATACTCAAAAAACAGAGGTTATTAGAGAATATCTATTAAAATATTTAACTCATTTCAAAATAGAAACATATATATAATCATTGACCACTGTTGCGGTGGAAACCTAACATCTCTCTAGGATACGATATGAAATACCACACATTAGATATACCTTTGTATTAAACTATCTCAGTGTTAAGATACGTAGGAAATGCTATCAAAGATTTAAAGGAAATAAACAGCTTGCGAGTAAGACATTTTTTCGCTATCCTTTGCAAGGTATAATTTTGATGAAATGGCGATATTCAGGTCCAAGGGACAGACAACGTTCTCAAAGTGATTTCTTCAAGGTAAAATTAACCAAGCATATAGAACATTATGTTATATATATATATATATATATTTCAGATAACTATGAGATTGTAAATCTCGGGTACCTTTACTCATTGTACAATATATAAACACATACAATGAGACACAGAGACACCATTTATGCACACGCACAATATCCAACGGTCATTCTATAAATAAGGTGAATCTTATCCGAGGAGTTGGCAATAAGAAGCCCTACACGTTGTATTACATTTTAAAAAGAAATCAGTAGTAATGTGTTTTTTAATGTCTCAGAAGACTGCCAGAATGATCTTCTTTAGAGTGCCTGGAATTTTATCCTTACGGGAATGTCAGTGTGTTTCCCCTGTCTCAGGCTCCCACTGACACACCCATATTAAGCCCATTTATATATATACATATATTCTTTTTTTTTCATTAAAACCTACTTTGCTGTACATAGTGCACGTTGATCTGTAAATCTTACCTGGATTACAACTTATCAATCATTAAATAATTGATGACAGAACTCTATTCAAGCCAAATAGACTTGGTTAATTTGCCACGATTTTAAATTGCCTAAAATAAAGTTTTACGTGATTAAAAGAAAACTTGTGATAAACCAATGAACATTTACGTAAAAGAAGATGCTGAAAAAGAAAATTAATCTTATTTATTGGTTGGTTGGTTTGGTTTTATGGTATATCAACCCTTATTGGTTATTTAACGCCAAACCCATTTTTATGCAAATAGTCAGTTCTATTTCAAAGAATTCAGTTTAACATGAGTACACACTTTAATTGTCAAAAAATATTTCAAACCATTCAGTTTATTAAAACAATTCTAAGTTAGCTAATTTTGATCACACAGTTAAATGTCTAAACAGTTCTATATATAACAATTCATTTTAGTATAAGTACACTTTCAGTGTCAAAAACAGTTCCATTTTAAACAATTCAGTTTAGCATAAGCACGCAGTTTCAATATAAGTACAGTTTAATTGTCAAAACATTTCCACTTCAAGCTATTCAGTTTAGTTAAACACTTCTTATTCAAACAATTCAGTTTATCATAAGTATGCAGTTAGTTCTATTTAACCCATAGGCAGGGTCCTATCAGGCGCTACCATTCCGGGCCAGAGTGGACCAGGGAGCAATGGCAATGAAAGGGTGCTCAGCATTCCCCAAAGCTCCAGCATCACTGGAATCTAACCATCAGATTGTTTAGTGTCATATACAAGACACTCTTTAGTAGGGGTCTTACCCTTCTGCAGAGGTGTAGTTGGTGTATTCTACAGCCCCAGCCGACTGGGCAACTTATTTATGGCATAACCTTTGTAATGCTTATCGTGGTAGGAAATGGACACGGTGATACGAGATCAAATCCAGGACGTGACTGATTGTATTTCACATAGCACTAATACCCTTGGGAAAGGTATGAATCCAATTATTCTCCCTCCAGCTATGGGTAAATAGTAGGGCAGACTATGTTCTTTAGCTTTGGTGAGGCAACTAGTCTAGGAGAAGGAAAACTCTGAATTCAAACCAGTTAAACTCTGCTTAAAAAATGACCTTGTGTCATATCCTTCCCGAGCGGAGGGGTTGGTAAATAAGTATATATATATATATATATATAGTCTGAATCACTTGTAGTTACTAGCAATACACGAACAAGTACTTATTATCTTCAGGACCGAGCCAAATTTAATTTCAAAAAGAATTAAAATCTCTTAACGTAAACTTGTTTGGTTTTACTAAAAGTTTTATTCAACTTTTATTTAAGTCATATTATACTAAATTGATTCAAATTTTAAAGCATTTTATCAGCTTACATGGCAATCAAAACGTCACTACTATCTAAGTCTAGATTGATGTAAATCTATAGAGCATTTCCCTAACTTAACAACGTCTAACATGCCCGTAATATAATCCAAATAAGAAAAATGAATACACATAATATGTTACTAAAGAATGCTTTATACATATATATATATATATATATATATATTTCTTCCAGGCAGCGGTCGTATTGATATTGCTGTATGGATGCACTACTTGGACGCTAACAAAACGGCTGGAGAAGAAGCTAAACGGCAATTACACAAGAATGTTGCGAGCAATATTGAACAAGTCCTGGTGGCAACACCCAAGAAGGCACCAACTATACGGCCACCTGGTTTCCATCACGAAAACTATCATAGTTAGATGAAATACACATGCAGGACGCTGCTAGAGAAGCATGGACGAGCTCATAAGTGATGTTCTCCTATGGACCCCCACGTATGGCCGAGCAAAAACAGGACGACCAGCTCGAACTTACATACAGTAGCTCCGTGAGGGTATGGGATGTAGCCCTGAAACCTGCCAGAGGCGATGAACGATAGAGAGATGTGGCGAGAGAGGGTCATGGATATCCGTGCTGGCGGCACGACATGATGATATATATATATATATATATATATATATATATATAATAATTGATTTGGAATAAAATTTTATGCTCTCTGTACAAAATGCATTATAATATCACATTATTTTTCAAGTAAAAAAAAAAAAAATGTATGGCGCAATCGATATAGTCACCTAAGAATTAGTTCGAGGACTGGAGGACTAACTATGAAGAGGATCAGTTGAGTCTATCCAAACTACAGAATCATTGACATCGGCCAGAATACTTGGGAAAGTCCTGGAGATTTGGGGTATCTCAGACTCCAGTGGAAAACCATCAGCTCACGTTAATATGATTTGGAAGAAACTTAAATGCGATCACACAAACAAATGGTATATGCACTATCAGCATCTGTCCTGAAGAATGACACACATAAACTCTTATGAGACTTTGACATACAAACGGATCACCTAATATCGGTCAGAAGACCAGACTTTATAACAATCAACAGTAACAACAACAACAACAACAACAAAAAGAGAACTTGCGAAATTGTGGATTTTGCGGTCCCAGCTGATCTCAGAATAAAACTGAAGGAAAGGGCAAAGAAAAATAAGTACCTCGATCTTGCTAGAGAATAGAAGAAAAACTATGGAACATGAAGGTGATAATTATACCAATCGTGATTGGTGCTTTTGGTACAGTCACTAAAGGATTATTAAAGGGACTGGAGGACTTGGAAATTAGAGGACGAGTGGAGATCATCGAAACGACTACAGCACTACTGAGAACTGCCAGAATACTGAGAAGAGTCCTGGAGACTTGAGGAGACTTGATGTCACTCAAATGCCAGTGAAAAACCATCAGCTAACCCTAAAGTGAAAAACTCGCAAGGAGTAAATAAACAGGATAAAGTTACATCTCCGTCACGTGTCAAATACAAGCCCAGCTGAGGATCGATAACGTGCAACGTGGAGACATGAATTAAATCGTGTTTTAATTATTATCCTATTTTATACCAGAAATATATTGCAATATATATATATATATATATATATATATATGTGTGTGTGTGTGTGTGTGTGTGTGTGTGTGTGTAAATAACAGAGGTTCTAATAAAAGGCTTATTTGTATTAACTGAACTATTGACCCTCCCTCTCAATGTTTTCGCAAAATTTTCTTTTTTTTCAATTCTCTTTATCTTTTGGTATGAGTTTATCAAACAAAATTTCCATTACTCTACAATAAGATTTGGATTATGCTGTTGTACGCACAATAATATCTGGAATAATATTTGTATTTTCTAAAACATTTCATCTACATTTCATTAAATAAGACGAGCATATAAAAAAATTGATAAAATCTGTATTGTGTGGAAACAAGAAAAAGAGAAATAAACCTTTTCTCATATATATATATATATATATTGCGAAGAAGTAATAGTGTTGCCATTAGCGTCTATTGCAAGCCTCTTCGTAGATGAATTGAGGTCTCGGCAACCGTTGAACGGATGTATATAAACAATAGTAATTGTGATTCATAACTGTTTAAAATTTACTTCGCAGCTAATATCTCCTCGTGGCTGAATGGTTAGAAGCTTTTGCTTGGCGTTTGAGTTAACTATATATATATATATATATGAAACTCTCTTTTTGAGAGACCATTTAACACGATGTTTTAAAGAATGTTTGCAAATGTGTAAATTAATTTGAAAGTAAAATGATAACAACAACAACAGCGATAATGATAATTATTATGTTGATGATACAGAACTTGTCTTCTTGTGCTGTTCCCGATGACCTCAAGCAGAAAAGTAAAGAAAACGAAAAAAATGCTTGAGAGCTGAAATAGTAGTGAAGAATGAAGTTAACGGTGATACCAGTAGTAATTGGCGCACTGGGAACGGTCCCTAAAGGTTTGGAAAAAAAAAAAAAGACTGGGTAAATGAAAAATCAAAACCATGCAAATCTCAGCATTTGCTAAGACCGGCTAGTACACTGAGAAGAGTCCTGGAGGCTTGATGAGACTTGCTGTCACTTAGACTTGAGTGAAAGACCACCAATTATAACTTTACGTGAAAAATTCGTAAGGAGGGAAATAATTTACTAATTAATCAAATTTTGGATTTCTTCCTTTTTTTTTTTTTTAATTTCTTACATTTTTCTTAAACCCACTTTATGAAAGTTTATAAAAACAAATGTTTTGAAAAAGGAAATTGATCAAACATGGAACATAGATCTTTTTCAGGAATTAGATATGTCGTCAGAGAAACCAAACAGTAGCGAAATGCAGTGAAGGAAAAGACCAAAATTCATGAAAAACTCCGAAGTATTAAAAAAAAAAGGATTAGGAATGATTAGTTTGTAACATAATGATCATTATTTCCTGTAAGATCACCATGAAATATTTATAATAAATTTACTCAAGTCCTGGAGGCAACACTTCACAAAGCTTCCAACCGCACGGCCACCTAACTCCCATTACGAAAACTATCAAAGTTAGACAAATCAAACATGCAAGACACTGCTGGAGAAGTAGGGACGAACTCATAAGTGATGTTCTCCTATGGATCCCTTCATATGGCCGAACAAAAGCAGGACGACCAGCTTGAACCTATATATAGCAGCTCTGTGATAGACAAATGCGATATAATTTGGAGAGTGATCAATATCTGTAATGGAGCTATGAGAGAAGATAATTAATGATACATTTATATTATGTTTTATATATATATATATATATAATCGCATGGAAGCTTACCTGCGACTACTGTTTTTTGCTGTCATTATACGACAATCACCAGGCAAAAAAATCTTTTCATTTGTCCACTTTTCCACTTTTTTTATTATATATATATATATATATATATATATATATATATTTCTGATAATGATTTTGAAATAAAATAGTAAATTTTATTCAAATCCTAGGACTACATTGTTTCTTTCTTGTTCATGCAATAAAAAACCGGTTCATTGGACTTGTGGGTAAAGTGTTCGCCAATGGTCCAGGAGACCTGAGTCATACCAAAGACTTTAATAATGGAACTTGATACCTCCTTGCAAAATAAGGTACGTATCGAGGGTAAAGTGGAGCAATCCAGGGAAAGGAGTAGTGGCCTCCCCTACACCTCACTGTAGTAGCAATTGAAAAGGGAGCCTTCGGGTCGCCCTCGACTATGGTCGCCAACTTTACTTTACTTATTAGGTGATATTTATGACCAAAATCGACAGCACTGATTCTTCTGAAATGTAATCCAATAATATCAACGACGCTGTCTAAAAATAATTACACTTATATATATATATATATATATATATATTCTTGTGATTTTATGTTATGTTGTACAGTTATATAAATGTGGGTACGTGCACACACACACGCACACGCATAGACACGGATACAGACATGCACACACACACACACACACACTCATACACATACAAGTGGTGTTGATAGAAAAATCCCCAGAAGAACTGAAATAAAGACAACAGAAAGCAGGTACGAAAGAGAATAAATCACAGCAAAATAATTTGGGGCTCGGTGTCTCTTAATCTCGATAAGAAAACAAAAATGCATAGAAGAAATTAATTTTTTAATTGCAGAATTTTGGGAGGAGAAAAAAGGCAAAATTTTTGACCAGAAAATTTGAGTTGAGAGTAAGGAAAGTGTTGAGATATGTTGTCACATGATCTCCTTTTCAAGCAACTGATAATCCTTGATTGACTGCTACTACTAATAATAATAATAATGCTTATATACTACTACGAAAAATAATAGAAGAAGAAGAAGAAGAAGAAGAAGAAGAAGAAGAAGAAGAAGAAGAAGAAGAAGAAGAAGAAGAAGAAGAAACACAAGAGCAACGACAACAATTACGACAACAAATACAACAATAACTACATTAGAACAATATATGAAGCTGTGGGTATTCTAGATACTTGCTGTCACTTGATTCTGCTGTAATAATAATAATAATAATAATAATAATAATAATAATAAGAAGAAGAAGAAGAAGAAGAAGAAGAAACACAAGAGCAACGACAACAATTACGGCAACAAATACAACAATAACTACATTAGAACAATATATGAAGCTATGGGTATTCTAGATACTTGCTGTCACTTGATTCTGCTATAATAATAATAATAATAATAATAATAATAATAATAATAATAAGAAGAAGAAGAAGAAGAAGAAGAAGAAGAAGAAGAAGAAGAAGAAGAAACACAAGAGCAACGACAACAATTACGGCAACAAATACAACAATAACTA
>OY757931.1:18304372-18306872 GCA_963585895.1 Sepioteuthis lessoniana | reverse complement strand
ATTGATTAAAATTTTTTCTGCTAATTACTTCATCCTATTTGAGGAATAGGTTTAAGAGGATGTATCGGTAGAAACGTAAAGCAACCATTTGTGGTGCTGTAGGAAAATAATTCAATTTCAACTGAAGAAAAAAATAACTCTCTACCTCGTGTGTGGGTTGATATCATTTTTTTGTAAAGATAAAAGTTTTGTTTAAGTTGTGATGTATCTATAGGAAGCGGAGTTGAGATTCTTTGTGGCCATTTTAAAGTTTCATATTCTTAAAAGGCAGAACAATAATTTGAACGTTTCCTTCACTGTTAAGTGAAAATTTAAACAAAGAATTCGAATTTAACGAATCAGTGTTTGTTCTAAAGAATAAAGAAAGTATAGTATAGAAATCTACTCAGCTGTTTGCTTAGAAGTGGCACAAGGTCGAATAAATGAGGCAAACAATGAGACACGAACTCACTCGTGAAGGTTTGCTAGTCTAGCTTCCTAACGAAAACACCAAGCGCAGCATCCAAGAAAGTATATTATTAACATAAGCCGGAAAGTAATCACACACACACACACACATATATATATATATATATATACACGCACACATACACACACACACACACACACACATATATGTATATATATATTTATATATATATATATATATATATATATATATATGTGTGTGTGTGTGTGTGTACGCACATATATCTGTAATTTACTAAGCTTTTTGCTTCGATGTGGCTTAAAGCCAAATGAATGGGGCAACCAATAAGACTTGAACCAATTGCCGAAAGTTTGCTAGTCTAGCTTTCTAACTATTACACCACCCGAAGCGCCCAAAACAGTACAGTATAAATATAAGTCGGAAAGTAATTACATATATATATATATATATATATATATATATATATATATATATATATATATATATATATATATATATATATATATATATATATATATATATATATATATATAATATATATATATATATATATATATATATATATATATTTTAATACAATTCATAAGATACATCACATATCAACATTGACCTTATATTGGTTTTGTTCATACGAAAAAAATGACGTCCACAGAATATTCAAGTTTGAATAAAATTCGTAAGAAAAAATAAAATCCGTAGGAGATATATATATATATCTTTAAGAGATTATTTTCATAATAATGAACAACAGAAAAAACGTTAGGAAATGTGTGATCTCTTTGACCAACATCATCAGTAGATATTTATTTCGAAAATATTTGTATTTCAAGACTGATAGATAAATATATATGGTAGGAAATCGCCGCTCCCATATGACGAGGAGATAAAAATTAATTTCTTAATTAGACTATTTGATTAGCCGTTGTTTAAAACAATTTTCAAATCAAGGAATATCTTTCCTTTATGATATCAACACGTAAAATGTTTTTATAGTATGAGTTAATTTCTAAATAAGGGATTTTAACAATTTAATATTTCAAATAGGAAAGTTAATAATTTGTGTAAGTATTTAGGCCTTATAATACAATACTTTTGGTTTGCAGATGTGGTTGTTGAAACCTTTCCTTTTAAGCTAAGATGTATCTATCCATCTGTCTTTACGGATTCCTAAAAGCGATGCATTTTTCTTAGTTTTAGTATGATTTTCTTTATCACATGAAGTGGAATTTTCTTAATAAAACAATGACAGAAAGGTCATCGACGAAAGCATAGATGCATAAGCTTTGGCATATATATATATATATATATATATATATATATATATATATATATATATATATATATATATATATATATATATATATTATATATATATATAAATTCTCCATGATTAGCTTTTATGAAATTTTAAATTTAAACAAGTGGGAGAAATTTGCTTCTCATGATTAGTGATTCTAGGGGACACTTGTTCTTTGTCCGTCTGCTTGATCACTCCATCCACCATTATATATATATATATATATATATATATATATATATATATTATATATATATATATATATATATATATATGTGTGTGTGTGTGTGTGTGTATATATATATATATAATTTAATCAAAATTATCCAGAAGATGTTGTAGGCGAAATTTTTTCAGTTAGTTTCTGGCCCTTTTAAGTATTCTAATTTAGCTTTACTAAGTGTATTGAGCCCTTAAACATTTTAGCTTAGGCGGTTATATCGGTGTTTTTCTTTTGGGTTGTCATTGCGGTAATGCTGGATTTTTTTTCAAGCAGTACACATGTTTCTAATCTTTGTTTTTTAATAACTTTGTTTCCAGAAATCGGTTTGTTATAGATTTTTTGTTTACAAATTGTATCATCTACTTCTTTTAGCACCGCCGGATCTATAGAAAGAGTAATAAAAATAAAAATAAAAATAAAATATATATATATATATATATATATATATATATATATATATATCCACACACACGTGTATACACACGCACACACACACTCATATATATATATCCACACGCACGTATAAACACACACACACACACACACACAC
>OY757931.1:18184372-18296872 GCA_963585895.1 Sepioteuthis lessoniana | reverse complement strand
TCGACACTATAGCCTTTCAGTTCTAATGAAACATCATCAGGACAGTGAGGGATGATATTAATGAGGTTAAATCAGCGATGGATAAAAATACAAAATACAAAAACCTTAGGAAAATCTGTATGTCAAGAAAGATTTGTCCGTTTGGTTGGTGAATCAGCGTTTGTTTTTTAAATTACGTCTTTTGACTTATCAGGAATATGTGTAGAATTTATGTTCCGTTTGTTAAACCAGAAATATTTCGAATCAAAAGTAGGAAGAAAAAGATAAACAAAAAGAAAAAGAGAAAGTATAATATTATGATATATGTGGAATATTTTAGCTAAAGATGGAATATATTGTAGCTATTTTAAATAGATTTGCTCGAGTAAGGAGAAATATTATAAAAGCCCGGACGAATATTTCCGGAAACGCGAAGAGAAATAGCACCGGCGTCGAAAATTTGTCTTACTTTTATTGTGAATATAAATGAGCATCTTTGAAGAATTGAAATCAAAGTTATTATTAGTTTGAGAAATATGTTGAAGAAGTGCATTGTTTAGATTACCAATTCTAATGTCTCTTTTGTGTTCTTTAAAGTGAACGTGAAGGGTTCTATACGTTTCACCAATATATTTTAATTTAGAATTCTTACGAGGGAGACATAAAACGCCGGTGTTTGAAACTATGTTGCGTTGAGGGTTAGAGTGTATTAAATCACGGATCATTTTAGAAGGTAAAGAGACAGTTTTAATATTGTCTACATGTTGTTTAATATGATGTTGGATGAAGAATTGTTTGGCAAGGTTATGAATGTGTGTGGGGGGGATTAGTTTTATAAGAGGGGTGAGTTGGAATTAGATGTTGATTCTTATCGTGGACTTTTTGGGCTTTAGATTTATTAAAGTGTATAACATATTTGGCGTATAGAAGGTTAAGGAAGGAATTTTCAATGAGGTGGGGTGGGATTCATCATTTAAATATTTCAAGAAGCAAAGGCATGGAGCTCAGAAATAAAAACCAATGATGACATCTCTTATGGTATTGTTGTTTTGGAGTGTATAAAAGTGTATGTGATCTTTCTTAGAGGTGGGTTTATGGTAAACCTTGAATTCTAGTTTGTTAATATTTATTAATATCACACACACACACACACACACACACACACACACATATATATATATACATATATATATTTGAACAAATTATCAATGGTTAAAAACTTATTGATTGCCAGGAAAACACGTAGGCCTAAGGAAGGCGTGGGCATGTTTATTATTTAAAAAAAAAAGATAATATATTATTGAACGACCGGTTTCGTCTGGCTCTTGTCAAGATCTTAACGCCAGAAAAATATTTAAAAGGAGGAATGAAAAATAGAAAAAAGTAGAGGAATGGAGAAAAGGGAAGGAAAAAAACACTAAGAGGGGGTAGTAGTAGCAATGAGCAGATGGCTATATATATATATATATATATATATATATATATATATATATACTCGAGGTAGATGGCCACACACCGGCTGTTTTATGAGATGTTGATAAAAGCAGCTGTTGTACGGCCACCTACCTCTCATCTCAAAAAATTATCCAAATTAGACGAACAAGACATGCGGGACAATGCTGGAGAAGTAAGAACGAACCTTAAAGTGACGCTCTCCTATGGACCCTTCCACACGGAAGAGCATATGTTGGACGAACAGCCTGACCTTATCTGCAACAGCTCTGTACGGACACCGGATATTGTCTAGAAGACCTGCCGGAAGCCATTGACAATAGAAACTAATGACGAGAGAGTCAGAGAAATCCATGCTAGTGGCTTGACAAAATGATGATGATATACGGGGTGCCTTCAATAAGTTCCCGTACTTATTTTATTACAGGTATTTAAAATTGTCGTTGACTATTGAAAATTCAGTATGTTATTAATATACATGTTATGAGATAACTGACCAATTGTTATGATTTCAGGTTCTAATGAACAGCTACAGCAGCAATTGGAATACACCCTACTAAAGCCTGATTGTCACAGCTGATGAATTTCAGAAATACAATCTGGACGTGAGGACACTTTAGAAGAACGATAGGTAATAAAATTCTGTTTTAAACTTGGAAAAATACCACAGAAACGAATGGAATGCTTCAGACTACTTTTGGACCATCTTGCATGAATCGAGCATCAGTTTCTGAGTGGCATAAGAGATTCAAGGAAGGTAGGGGGTCTGTGAGGGATGATGAGAGGTGTGGAAGGAGTAAGGAAGTCAATACACCAAAGTTGATTGGCCAAAGGGTTAAGATTAGGGCTACGGTTACTATGTTGAAGTTTTAGGGGAGTTCAAGAAGAGATTCCGTCGGAAGAGGCCAGCAGTCTTTAAATCGGTTCAGTGGCATTTCCACCAGGACAATACACCAGTCTACAACTCCATCCTTGTCACAGACTATATCACCAAGATGGGCATATAGACAGTCCTTCAGCCTCCCTAAAGACCAGTCCTTGCTCCCTGTGACTTTGGTTATTCCCTAAGCTCAGAGGCTGTCGTTATGAGACAATTGAGGAGATGAAATAGGCTTTGACGAAGGTCATTGACACGCTCACATAAGAGGACTTCCATGGGGCCTTTCATAAGTTGTTGGAACGGTACAACAAGTGCATTGCAGCCGGAGGAGATTACTTCGAAAGGGACTAAAGTTTCATGTGTGTACTATCATTAAAGAGCCCATACGAAAAATGTCTGGAAACTTATTTAATGATCCTCGTATACACAAAGGATATACAAAAAGTTCCGAGTCTCACTCAGAAAGAGCATTGATGAACATCTTGATTGGAATAACAATTTACCACAATTTATAAAAACTGAAGAATCTGAATTATTTTTGTCTATTTTGAACTGTTGAAAAATTAATTAAGAGTTGAGTGTAACAACATGATTTTATATGTATGCCTACGTATTTTTTAACTCTTCAGATCTCAAAAATCAATCGATTATTGATTTTTTTGTACATGTGCGTGTATGTAGATGCGTGACCGTGTGTGCACGTGTATGTGTGGGGGTGCTGTGTGCACATGAATCATGTTACTTGACAAAATCTCCATCCGCAAAATACGGTTGGCTAGCCACTTTTACTTCTCTATCCGTTTAATGATTGTGCGATCCTCATGAAAAGTTCAGTTACGGACTCCTCGGGAACATTATTTTAAAATTTTAGATCTTTGACTCGCTCAGTCATAATGGCACTGAACACTTTTTATGCAGGTTTTCTAACTTGCATTCTATCTATCTATCTATCTATCTATCTATCTATCTATCGATCGATCTATCTATCTATCACTCAGTCATTATGGCACTGAACACTTTTTAGGCAGGTTTTCTAACTTACATTCTATCTATCTATCTATCTATCTATCTATCTATCTATCTATCTATCAGTCATAATGGCACTGAACACTTTTTATGTAGGTTTTCTAACTTGCAATCTATCTATCTATCTATCTATCAGTCATAATGGCACTGAACACTTTTTATGTAGGTTTTCTAACTTGCATTCTATCTATCTATCTATCTATCTATCTATCTATCAGTCATAATGGCACTGAACACTTTTTATGTAGGTTTTCTAACTTGCATTCTATCTATCTATCTATCTATCTATCTATCACTCAGTCATTATGGCACTGAACACTTTTTATGTAGGTTTGCTAACTTGCAATCTATCTATCTATCTATCTATCTATCTATCTATCTATCTATCTATCTATCTATCAGTCATAATGGCACTGAACACTTTTTATGTAGGTTTGCTAACTTGCAATCTATCTATCTATCTATCTATCTATCTATCTATCTATCTATCAGTCATAATGGCACTGAACACTTTTTATGTAGGTTTTCTAACTTGCATTCTATCTATCTATCTATCTATCTATCTATCTATCTATCTATCTCTCAGTCATAATGGCACTGAACACTTTTTATGTAGGTTTTCTAACTTGCAATCTATCTATCTATCTATCTATCTATCTATCTATCTATCTATCAGTCATAATGGCACTGAACACTTTTTATGTAGGTTTTCTAACTTGCAATCTATCTATCTATCTATCTATCTATCTATCTATCTATCTATCACTCAGTCATTATGGCACTGAACACTTTCTAGGCAGGTTTTCTAACTTGCAATCTATCTATCTATCTATCTATCTATCTATCTATCTATCTATCAGTCATAATGGCACTGAACACTTTTTATGTAGGTTTTCTAACTTGCAATCTATCTATCTATCTATCTATCTATCTATCTATCTTATGTACTGTCGCATAATGCAACATTGTAAGAACTAAATTTTAGCCTTATATTAGAGGGCCTTACTAGATGCGAAATACAAACATTTTGTCCGTAAATGGGTGGCAAATAGTTGGCTTTAATTAATCTTTAATTTCGAACACTAAAAAATCTCAATTTAAGTCTATAAATGTCTCGTAATTCGCGAATATCTATCTATATCATATATATTTTTTATCTACTTTCGTTTTTATATAGTTTTCAATATTTAGATCTGAAAATGCATAAACTTTTTTTAATTATTCGTTTAGAAATTGTTTTGTTTTCACGACAGATATAAGTGAAGCTGTTGTTCAATGTGTAATATAATGGCCGAGGGATTTCGTTTTATATATCTTGCCTTTCGGTCTAGTTAGGCTGAGAACCTTTCGCTTAGCGCATGGATTAGTTAGGTGCAACATGAGCGCAGGTGTTCGTACGCGCGGGGAGGATGTGTCATTCAGAGATGTCAGAATAAGAATCCCAGATAGGAATTGGGACGAGGTGATGGGTGACGTCACGCACCGTAAGCGTGGGCTGAGATTTGAGAAAAGTCAGTGAGTTAAGTTCCTGTCTAGGTAGAAGACGATCGACTTTCGGAGCTCGCTGAGGCCTTGAGTCGGGTGCCACATGTGGTTTGGGGCAGGTAGAAAAGTCAGCATAGAAAGAGTGTGTCTCTCCCTCATGTCGAAAAACCTTTTAACTCAAAGGTAATAAAAAGTTTCGTACCTGAACTAAGAAGTCGTAAGTGTTTTCTGTGTTTCAGGATCCCTTTGTTATATATATATATATATATATATATATATATATATATATATATATATATATATATATCAGTTATGAACATTCTACGTACATTTCACATATTCATGTATGGATATGGTACAAATTCTTGACACAGTACCAAAACGGTAGTTTAGCATGTATGGGTAGCTTACTGGATTTCTTCCTCGTAGTAAGCGAGTTTGAACTCCAGTTAGTCTGTTTTCTTCTCTTTCGGACCAATACCTTTGAAAAACTTATGAAACAGCTTATCCTTCTCGCTATGGGAGTAATAGTGCTACTACTGTCCTTCTACAATGAAGGCTTTGGCTACGATGGTTTATATGCTATTGATCAAACAAAAGTTGGATAATTATATATATAACTGTGCATAAAAAACAAGACAATATTTAGAATCTACATGATCCCCTAAAGTTTAGATACAAAATAACCCAAGACATGTTAACAAGTCATTAAAATCTATCAACAATTTATTTTTTAGTTTGAATTCGTGTCGTAATCATGTAAGTATTCCATGGAATTAACGCTAATATATATATATATATATATATATATATATATATATATATATATATATATATACTTACTAATTTACTATCTACCAGCATTCATGGTGACAAAGAAAAAGAAAAAAAAACCCGCCAGAATTCAGAGATAACAAATCGCGAAACTCCGCCGGTGCTAGGTACCATGAGGAGCCGTTTTAGGCGAAACTGTTGTAGGATAGTCCCGACTCGCGATTTAATTATATATATATATATATATATATATATATATATATATATATATGATACAGTTAGAAGAAAACTTAAACCTGGTTAAATTGTCATTATTTCGGCGAAAATATCATTATACTCTTCGTTTCATCAGATGACGCCACGCGTTTAATTTGAGGTTGAAAAACAGCAAATATTGTTTCCAGTCTATATATGTGTATGAAAAGAAAAAAACAAACTCCCATAGATTTATATGGAATTCTTCATATATTCTCTACGTAAATAATCAACACCCATTGTCTTCGGACGCTGACTGGATATTACTGATATATATATATATATATATATATATATATATCTTTAAAAAAAACAAAAACCGGTCACATTAGGATTATAAATTTATTTCCATCCTATTATGGGTATTGATATGAATCAATAACACCAAAAATAAAAGGACTTCTTTAGATCTAATGGATAAAAAACAAATATATATATATATATATATATATATATATATGCAAGCAAGCCACCTATACGCGCCCATATATATATATATATATATATAGCGTGGTTGGGAGGGAGGTGTACTTGCCTGCACTGCAGTGGATTAGCAGACAAAATAAAACATTAAAAGAATAGACAATAAAATAATACAAAAGAAGCCATTTTCCCAGGAGAGCCTGTACGACAAACTCGAAATCTCAGCAGTATAAGCATAATCAGCGATCGGAAGACCATTTAGAAAGGATGGAGTATTAAAGTCTTTCCAAGTCATTCCTGTTTCGTGGACTGGCTTCTGGCCAACTTGATGGGAGTGGGAAGTTGTGGAAAACGACGTCACAGAAGAGATCAAAGAAGGGACTCCTTAAAAAGACTACCATCTTTTCTAGAATCAACTACTGTCGCAATGATCAACAGAGACATCAAACGGAGGTAAGGCCCTTAAGCCAAACCCCCCTCCGGTTACGACACCTGCAACCACCCAGGAAAATACGGTGTATCCCTTGTTCAGTTCTTGCAAGTCATTTGTTGATGTGTCACAAACGTGGAGTCTTATGTGAAATTGTAGTTTGTAAATCAAAACTATGAAACACACACACACACACACACACACACACACACACATTATTTACAGAATAAATTTAAACAAGCTCTCCAACCATCTTAAAGTCACTGTAGCATGTAATAAACTATGAGGATTAATAAAACATGTTCTAACGATAATAGGTAATTCACACACACACACACACACACACACACACACAACACACACACACACACACACACACACACACACACACACACACATATATATATATAGCGCGAAATGTAAAACAAACGAAATTTGATACACATGCATTAATTACTGAGCTGTTGTTGAGTTAAAGGCTTGGCTCAGTGGTATATCATCAGTTTGCCGGAAATTTTGAAGGGTTTAGATCCCGGATATGAACGTCTCGTGTGTCTAGTCAAACTGAAGAATTCTGATACGATGAAACTATGAACTGAAGAGTTGCGATACAACGAAACAGTCTGTCTGTGGTTAACAACATATACGCCCCCCCCATGGGGATTGAGCACTCTGGCGAAGGAATTTACAGCTGCCGCTCGCATAATGCAAAGCTCTTCGAACGAATTGAGCACTTTGGCATCCGGTAAGGTATAAAATGTAAACAAACGAACGCTGCTGCTGTTACGACTTAATATACCTTATAATTCCTTTGCTGACAGGGTATGCTTGTCGGCCGAACGGTCTGGTACTAAGCCTAACGTAAAGTTGGACGGGTTTCGATCCCAGCTTCCAGCATCCTACGTGTCTAGCCACACTGAAGAGTTGTGATACAACGAAACAGTCTGTCTGTGGATGACAATATATATATATATATAGTAGAATCCCCATGACGTAGTGGTTAACGTGCTAGACTGCAATATTATAGGGAGTGAGTTCGAACTCCTTCGGGGCCCGTGGCGCAGCGGATAGAGGCGGTGAGTCTCTTCGGTTCCAGGTGAGCATTGTCAGAAGATAGCGGTTTCAAATCCTACCCAAGTCGGCCAGAGGTATACTTGGTCACAAAAAACGTGGTGCGATAGACAACTATGGAAGGCAGTAATTACTGGGGATACGGTTACAAGACTCAGCATTCCTATCCGAGGTCGCGGTAAAATCACCTGAAGAAGGCCAGAGGGGATTTGGCCGAAACGTAGTGAAAGAAGAAACAACACAAAAGCTACCAAGATGAGGGGGAAAAGTCCGCAATAAATAAAAATTAATTCTCGGATTAAAAAAAAAGCCTCATCTAAAAAAAAAATGATTCCAATTAAGGACAATATACCAATGTTAAGGATTTGAAACTTTGAAAAGAGAATATAATACTGTTTTATCGATCACACAGGTGAATGTGTCAAGTGAATATGTTGTGACGTCAGGTTTTAAAGAGATCTTTTATACCTGGGAATTATACTGCTTTATGTACACGATAATGTGTCAAGTGAATATGTTGTGACGTCAGGTTTTAAAGAGATCTTTTATACCTGGGAATTATACTGCTTTATGTACACGATAATATCAGTGAAGTTTAAATAATTTTAAAAAGATAATTGAAAACTGAAATATTTGAAAACTGAAAGATCTTGTTGCTCAAAAAGTTCGTTACGTTTAAATTCATATGGATATATCAATAAAAATAGATTTTTGATAAAATTTACTTGTCTTCTGGGGCATTATTTGGTTTTAATCTTATTTCAGACAATTCTATAATTAAAACTTTCAAATTGCTGCTGAAATGATTATATTTTTACATCATTTATAATGCTTATATCATCAGCATCATTATCTTGTCGTGCCACCTGGACGGATATCCCTGACCCTCTCTCGCCACTCCTCCCTATTGTTCATCGCTTCTGGCTGGTCCTCAGAGCTTCATCCCGTATCCTCACAGAGCTGCTGTATGTAGGTTCGAGATAGTCGCCCTGCTTTTGCTCGGCCATGTAAGGAGGTCCATAGGAGAACATTACTTATGAGCTAGTCCCTGCTTCTCCAGCAGTGTCCTGCATGTCTGGTTCGTCTAACTTGGATAGTTTCGTGATGGGAGGAAGGTGGCCGTACGGCTGCTGCTTTGTGGGGTGTTGCCTCCAGGACTTGTTCAAAATTGTTCGCAGCATTCTTGTGTAGTTGTCGTCAAGCTTTTTCTCCATCCGTTTAGTCAGCGTCCTTGTAGTCCATCCATATAGCAGTATCGACATGACCGCTGCCTGGAAGAAACTGCGTTAATCTTTTCTCTTTTTATAAGAAAAGGTTGTGTAGACGCCAAAGTATTTAAATGATCTCCTTTTTATATAGCTCTTTCGTCCACGTAAATGCATATCTTAGATATTTAATATATGATTATATATATTGCTGCTTCATTCATTTTTTACTAAGTCCAAGATGGTGGTGAAGGTATTGAGTCTACAGTTTTGCAATATTTTGCTATTTACAAAATAGTGAGGCGTATATCCCGAAAGCAAAGCAGTTTGAACCATGAAAAATACCCACTGTGGTTGGTAGTATCGTGGCAATTGATGTGCTAACACGTTTGCATGATTTAAAAGCCGCAACGATGAACATATAAGTAAGTAAAGTTTATGACCTTAGCCGAGGGTGACTAGAAGGCTCCCTTTTCAATAGCTACCACATCGAGGTATAGGGGAGGGCACTACTCTATTTCTTGTATTGCTCCACTTTATCCTTGATCATTACCTTATGAAGCTGAGTGTTAAGCAATGCGGCTTCAAGTACCATTTTTCGAGTCTTTCGTATGACTCGACTTGAGATTGAACCCCAATCTCGTGAATGACTGGCGAATACTCAACTTATTTGCCCAGTGGCTCGATATGAACATATAACGTACTATATAGTAAAAGTAGGCGACCATAGTCGAGGGTGACCCGAAGGCTCCCTTTTCGATAGCTTACTACACCAAGGTGTAGGGGAGGGCGCTACTCCTTTACCTGGATTGCTCCACTTTACCCTTGATCCGTACCTTATATTGCTGAGTGTTAAGCAAGGAGGCATCAAGTACCATTTTTTGAGTCTTTGGTATGACTCGACCTGGGATTGAACCCAGGTCTCCCGGGCGATTGGCGAACACTCTAACCGCTAGGCCAATGTCCGGTATTTCTTTTCGACGTTGAACTGGGCCAATGTGCTATGGAAGCAACCAAGATCTTACATTTTGCAAAAGGTGAAAACGCAGTAAGTAGATCGTTGAAGAAATTTCACTCGAGTTTATGAACCTTGACGATCAGTCACATTTAGCTCTGATTAAAATCGTGGATTTCGTGGCTGTACCGCAAGCCATCGAGGCAAATTCGACTGGTAGTAATTAGAGATTATCACCAAATGATTTTTGATAAATCTATGTCATAAGAGTTAATATCAATATTTTTCAGCGTAAATATGGGAAATTTTTTTTGAGTTTCAAAAACTTTTCCAATAGTATCAAAATGCTATTATGACGAGGAATTAAATGTTACCCAAGAAATAAAATAATTCTAAGACCTACTTCAGTTTTTAAAGTCTAATTTCTAGCTAACTATATATGTGTGTATGTGTGCGCGTGAGTGTGTGTGAAGAGATTGCTCCAACAATTGAAAAGTAAATATTTTCAAATGAAAAAGTCCACTATTATTATTATTATTATTATTATTATTATTATTATTATTTATTACCCATTAGAGTTTTTCACATCAGCGTAAGCTGATGGTCTTTCACTGGAGTTTGAGTGACAGCAAGTCTCCTCAAGTCTCCAGGATTATTATTATTATTATTATTATTATTATTATCCAGTTAGAGTTTTTCACATCACCTTAAGCTGGTGGTCTTTCACTGGAGTTGGAGGGACAAGAAGTCTCCTCAAGTTTCCTGGACTCTTCTCAGTATTCTGGCCGTCTTAACAATATGGTAGTTTGGATGGTCTCCACTCGTCCTCAAACTTCCAAGTGCTCAAGTCCCTTTAAAAGTCCTTTGTTACTGCACGGAATGCGGGGGTGTCCTTGTGGTGTAATGGTTAAAGCAATGGACTGCTGAATCATAGTTACTTCGAACTCCAGTCGCGCTATTACGTTCACTTTCGGTCAAATACCCTTCGGAAAGGTATGAACCCCCTTATCCTCCCAGCTATGCGTTAAATAGTACCACTACAATTCTTCTAGAAGAATAGATTTGGCTTTAAATAACCTGCAAAGGTTGATATGCCATTAAACAAAGAAACCAAACCAAACCAAACCCGTAGGGAATGTACCAAAAACGATTGGTATAATCGTCATCTTCATCCTCCATAGTTTTTTTAAAATTCCCTTGTAATTTCGAGGAACTTAGCCTTCTTTTCACCTTCCTTCAGTTTTAGTCTGTGGTCAGCCGGGATAGCAAAATCTACAATGTTGCAAGTTCTCTTTTCTTTGTTGATTTCTATAAGGTGTGATTTCTGGCCGAGATGAGGTGATCCGTTTGTTTATTATAAGTATTTACTCCTTAGAGTTTTTCATATCAGCATTAGCTGATATTTTTCATTGGAGTTTGAGTGACAGCAAGTCTCCTTAACTCTCATTGACTCTTCTCAGTATTCTGACCGTTCTCAGCAATGCTGCCATTTGGATAGTCTCTACCCGTCCGCCAACTTTCAAGTCTTCCAGGCCTTTTCATAATCCTTTAGTTATTGTGCCAAAAGCACCAATCACAATTGGTACAATCGTTACTTTTTCAATTCTCTAGCATGGTCGAGGTACTTATTGGGACGTTGAATTCTACTCTGGCCTCAAGAGATCGACTTCTCGGTCATTGTCTTCAATAGAAGGCTGTTACGTCGAATGTGTATCGCTGAGAGCAGCCTGGCACTTGATACTCCACAAAATAAATCCCGGTCAAGACTCCTATTTCGGGCGTATGAGAAACAAACAAATAATGTGGATGCTGATTCGAGGATAAACTGGTCTCAGACGTCGGTAAGGGGTTACCGATTCACTTTCACATAGATTGATAGATAGATAGATAACAGAAAATGGAGATGGTCTGGACAAACCTATCTATCTGTCTATCAATCGATCGATCGATTTTCATTCTATCCCCTACACTTTCTGCCTTTCTCATTCTATGTATCTATTTGTCTTTTTGATAGATAGATAGATAGATAGATAGATAGATAGATAGATCATTCTATCTCAGAAATTTTTGAAACTAGAGTATCATTTGTAAAGTTTGAATTATATTATTAGATCGATCTGCAATTCTTGTCTAAATTGCAAACAATCTGTCACTTAATCAAATTACATATGCTTCTCTTTTAAGATCGAAAATTTGACAATCTTAAAAGAGAAGTGCGCGTGCGCGTGAGTGTTGTCTTTCAAGATAATCCGTTTTTCTAATTTGTGAACAAACACGTAAACACACACACACACACACACACACACACACACATATATATATATATATATATATATATATATATATATATATGTATATAAATATATAATCTATGGATCTATTCCTGATACATAAATATGAAAAGAACGAAATAGCTAGCTAGCCCAACCCTAACCTTGCCAAAGAGTGTCCTAGTTATGACTCTAAACAATCTGATGGTGAGGTCCCAGTAATGCTAGAGCTTCGGGGAATGCGGAGTACTCCTTCCCTGCCATCGCTCCAAGATCCACTCTGGCCCGGAGTGGTGGCACCATTTACGGTCCTATCTATTGGTCAAAAATAACTAAACGTACTTATGCTAAACTGAATTGTTTTAAATAGAACTGTTGTGACATTTAAGTGTGTGTGACAAAAAACTACACTATACTAAACAGAAGGTATGAATCCAGTTATTCTCCCTCCAGCTATGGAAAAATAGTTGGGCAGATTAAGTTCTTCAGCCTCGGTGAGGCAACTAGTCTAGGAGAAGGAAAACTCTGAATTCAAACCTGTTAAACTTCGCTTAAAAATTGACCTTGTGTCATATCCTGCCCGAGCGGAGGTGTTGGTAAATTTACTATACTAAACAGAATTGTTTGAATTAGAACTGTTTGAATAGCTTGATATAAAATTGTTTTGGGCATTTAAACAGTGTACTTACATTTAAACTGTGTACTTGTTATAAACTGAATTGTTTGAAATGGAACTGTCTTTGACACTGCAGCTGTTATTACACTAAACTGAATTGTTTGAAAGAGAAGTGAAAATTTGTGTAAAAATGGATTTGGCATTAAATAACGTACAAATGTTTATATGCCATAAAACCCAACAAACCAGTACACCAAAGAGAGGTAGATTTGAACAAAACGATTTTGAACAATAAATACGTTGATAGAAACAGACCGAGAAAGAAAGAAAGGCAATAGAAATCACTTTAGATAAATGATTCATTTCCTTTACAGACCAGTAACAAGTTAAGATTCCGTTTTCAATGTGCTGTTGAAACATTATTCCTTTTATCTGTCATTATTGTCTACTCTTCTCTTTAACAAAGAACAAAGACTTTAAACAAATATTTGATCTCACCTATTCCGACCTGAGTTCGTAATCTCTTATAACATAACCTCATTTGTACCGCTAAAGGTATGTATAAAACAAACAATCGCTATTTATTGTTCATATATTAATGCCTGTACATGAGAACGGGTTTTGCATACAGATTATATGAAGGAATAAGTTTGTTTATGACAAACTTGCATAAGTGATCAATTAGTCAACGAAAAGTGAGTATTTTTTGGCTAATTCAATGCTTTGTTTGTTCTCTGACATCTCTTTCGACATTGAACATTATTCGTAATATGAAAATTATATATATATATATATATATATATATATATATATTGAAGAATATATATTTTGCAGCAGTATATATATTTATATATATATATATTAATTTGAAATTTGAGGTGAAATGAATAAAATAAAAAAATGGGAAGACACCATGTGATGTGAACGTACGTTTCAATGGAAAGGTAACTGAATTAACGGTCACGAATATAAATTTTGAATTTAGAATTTTAATCTTAAATTTTGAATTTAATTTAAGATAATATTACTGTGATTTTTACGTAAGGTTAATAAGAATTGTTGTAATTCCCTAAATTATGATTGAATCTGGAGATTTACGTTGAAATGTATTTAGAATTTAAGATTTGAAAATTTAAAATTTAATTTACTGTAGAAAGTGAGTTTTGAATATACGTCTAGTTAGTTTAATGTGATAAAAAGCTTAACCGGAAGTTGGCAAATGGGGAGGAAACTCTTCACCCCTATTCTACCATCTTCCACCCTCCATCAAGTGTCTATTCTGACTGTAATTATCTTATCCATTGGATCTGAAGAAGTCCTGATAGTTTTGGTGTTATTGATTCATATCAATACCCATAACAGGATGGAAATAAATTTATAATCCTAATGTGACCGGTTTTTGTTTTTCTTAAAGAAATTATTGCTCTGTGATGTCAGTTACATTGAGCTCTTTACCAGGAAAATTTAAATGTTCAGAAATGAATGATTTTTATTGTCCTGACGCAATTATTGCTGCCTCCGATTAAACTGGACTGAATAATACACACACACATGTATATATATATATATATATATATATATATATATATATATATATATATATATATTCCAACAGCGAGTGATTATTTCTATCTCACTTTGTGGGTTTGTGGCAAACTAAATGCGGTATAATTAGGAAAATGCTCCATAACTGTGAGAGCGCAATTATATAATTTTATCATAGATTCTGGACGGCAATTACACAAGAATGTTGCGAGCAATATTGAACAAGTCCTGGCGGCAGCACCCCACCAGGCACCAACTATACGGCCACCTACCTCCCATCACGATAACTATCCAAGATAGACGAAACAGACATGCAGGACACTGCTGGAGAAGCAGGGACGAGCTCATAAGTGATGAACTCCTTTGGAGCCCCACATATGGACGAGCAAAAACAGGACGACCAGCTCGAACATACATTCAGCAGCTATGTGAGGATACAGGATGTAGCCCTGAAGACCTGCCGGAAGCGATGAACGATACGGAGAAGTGGCGAGAGAGGGTCAGGGTATCCGTGCTAGCGGCACGACATGATGATGATGATGATGATGATGTACTATAAGGTACTAAAATGCACTACTACTGCTATTACAAAGCTGCACCGGTTGACTTTGGGGTGAACCGAAGAATGGAACACCCTTTATTCTAGTTCCCTAATGTCTTCATTGCCTTTCTCACTTTATTTATTCACATGAGCTTTCCTCCACTTATTTGATATATATATATATATATATATATACACACTATAAACCATATTTGCAAATCTCATACCTTGAACAAGCGTAGGGCGCTTCGGGTAGTGTAATGGTTAGCATGCTTGACTCGCAAACCGGCAAGAATGAGTTCGAGTCTTATTGGGTGCTCTGTTCCTTCGGTCTTGTGCCACAGAACGTTTAATAAATTACTACCTAGAACATGTATGAATTGACTAACGTGATAACGTCTCTTCTTCGAAATAAACTTATAATCTCACTTCAACCGTGGTTTAATTTTCTTCCAGTTACACAGTATATATATATATATATATATATATATAGGCCATTAAATAGATAAGGTAGACTTTGACCAAAGAGTTGGCAATAGGAGACACTGTTTAGAGGTGCTTCTTTTCTCAAGGAAATCAATAGTGATGGGTTATTTCATGTCACAGAATACTGTTAACATAGCTTTCTTTACTAAACCCGGAACGATTTCACAACCTCATTTCTATTGTGTTTCCACTCCATGAACTTAATTTTCGAGAGAGGCTCCTGGCAGCAAAACCATCATTTACCAATATGTAAACACATTATTACAAAATCATGCTTCAAAGTACATATTAAACATTCTTCTGTATTTTTCATATTGTTTTCTGTTTTTAGCCATCAACGCTTTTATAAGATACCTAGATCACTATGTCTGTTTTACCGCCATTTTGAATAACTTCAAAACAAATATTTCTGTGTGATTAGATTAATTTTTGTTATAAACTAATTCCAAACAACACAGTTTACATTCATTGAAACATTTTTTGAAACAAATTTAATTATCTTGTGTGCAAAAATATTAAATAACGATATATACATATATATATATACTTGTGAGTGAGTGTCAGTGCATGAGCATGTGTGTGTGTGAGTGTGTGTTCTCTCCTCTTAAGAAAGACAAGGCGAACTTGCCAAAAGACGGTCATGTTCGCCATTCATGAATAACATTTCTTATTCGTTCTGCCATTTCTTGACAGTTTTTACATGTCACTGACAATTGCTGGACGATTATATTTTTGCCGCACTGACAGCAAGTAAAACGGACAGATGACAGCAAGACAGAATGAGCAAAGAACAGATCGTTCTTCTTTAAAGAAAAAAAAACAGTTCGACTTGGGATTTCTGGTATTTTCGTTGATTCATAAAGGCATTTAGGAGTGAAATGAAGATAATTGATCGGAGATAAATAGAAATAGTTATCAACTAATAGTTGGAGAGAGAGAGAGAGAGAGAGAGAGAGAGAGAGGGAGAAATTCACACAGTATCCCATGTAAGTGCCAAAAATATTTGAAATAAAAAGAACAGAGAGCAAGAGAAAGAGAAACGGAGAGATTGAGTCAGTAAGAGAGTGATAAAGGGAGAGAGAAAGAGAGAGAGAAAAGAGAGAGAGAGATAGAGAGAGAAATTCAGATAGGATCCCATGTAAGTGCCAATAATTTTTTAAATAAAAGAACAGAGGCAAGAGAAAGAGAAAGGGAGAGATTGAGTCAGTAAGAGAGTGATAGAGAGAGAGAGAGAGAAAGAGAGATTCAGATAGGATACCATGTAAGTGCCAACAAAATTTTTAATAAAAAGAACAGAGGCAAAAGAAAGAGAAAGGGAGAGATTGAGTCAGTTAGACAGTGATAAAGGGAGAGAGAGAGAGAGAGAGAGAGAGAGAGAGAGAGAGAGAGAGAGAGAGAGAAATTCAAATAGGATCCCATGTAAGTGCCAACAATTCTTTAAATAAAAAGAAGAGTGAGAGAGAAAGAGAGAGAGAGAGAGAGAGTCGGTAAGAGTGTGATAAAGTGAGAGAGAGAGAGAAAGAGAGGGAGAGAAAGAGAGAGAGAGAGAGAGAGGGAGTCAGTAAGAGAATGATAAAGAGAGAACGAGAGAGAGAGAAATTCAGATAGGATCCCATGTCAGTGCCAACAATTTTTTAAATAAAAAGAAGAGAGAGCGAGAGAGAAAGAAGGAAAGAAAGATGGAGGGAGTTAGTAAGAGAGTGATTAAGAGAGAGAGAGAGAGAGAGAGAGAGAGAGAGAGAGAGAGAAAGAAAAAGAAAAGAAAGGAAAAGAAAAGAAAAAATATATGCGTGGTGGCTTCAATAAGTTTCCAGACATTTTTTGTATTTGCATTTAAAATTGTCGTAGACTCTTGAAAATTCAGTAGGTTATTGCTATACATCCTATGATATGAATGACCAATATTATGATTTCACGTTTAAATGAACAGCTACAGCAGCAATTGGAATACACCCTACTGATTGTCACAGCTGGTGAATTTCAAAAATGCAGTCTGGACGTGAGGACACTTTAGAAGAACGATATGCAATAAAATTCTGCATTAAACTTGGAAAAAAATGCCATAGAAAAGTATGGAATGCTTCAGACTGCTTTTGGACCATCTTGCATGAATCGAGCATCGGTTTCTGAGTGGCATAAGAGATTTAAGGAAGGCAGAGAGTTTGCGAGGGATGATGAGAGGTTTGGGAGGAGTAAGAAAGTCAATACACCAGAGTCGATTGGCCAAAGGGTTAGGGTATCTATGTTGAGGTTGTAAGGGAGTTCAGGAAGAGATTCCTAGGGAAGAGGCCAGCACTCTTCAAATCGGGTCAGTGGCATTTTCAGTAGGACAATGCACCAGTCCACAACTCAATCCTTGTTACTAACTATTTGACCAAGATGGACATCGAGACAGTTCCTCATCCTCCCTATAGTCCAGACGTTGCTCCCAGTGACTTTTGGTTATTCCCTAAGCTCACAGACTGTCTTTATGAGTCAATTGAGGAGATGAAAAAGACTGTGACGAAGGTCATTGACACGCTTACACAAGAGGACGTCCATGGGGCCTTCTAGAAGTTGTTGGAACGGTACAACGTGCATTGCAGCCGGAGGAGATTACTTCGAAGGGGACTAGAATTTCATGTGTGTACTATCAATAAAAGTGCCGATACGAAAAATGTCTGGAAACTTATTTAATGATCCTCGTATATATCATCACATATAAATAAAGACACAATTAATAATTTTTGATGAAAAAATTGGAATGAAAGACATGTAGAGATAGTGTAAGAAAGAGACAGAAAGTAAGTGTGATATATATATATATATATATATATATATATAAAACAAAAGTATATTTAGTGACCGTTGTCGAAAGTGAATCGAAGGCTCCCTTTTCAATAGCTACTGCAGCAAGGTGTAGGGGAGGGTGCTTCTCCTTTTCGTGGATTGGCTCTAATTTACCCTTGACTTGTACATTAAAATACTGAGTTTAAAGCAAGGAGGTATCAAGTACCATTTTTTGAGTCTTTGGTGTGACCCGACCTGGGATTGGACTACGGTCTTCGAGGCGATTAACAATCAGTCTAACCACTCTCTCTCTATATATATATTGCATATTGCATATTGATGGAAGCTTAATTTTATTTTAAAAAATGTTTGAAACAATGAGACGGAGAGAGTAAGAGAGAATGTGTGTGTGTGAGAGAGAGAAAGAGGGAGAGAGAGAGAGAAATATATATATATATATATATATATAGCATATTCTCTTATTCTATCTGTTCATCTATATATCAATTCAACAGAATATGTATGTATGTATGTATGTATCTATTAATCTATCTATCTCAAGCAATTTCTGTATGTATGTATGTATGTATCTATCTATCTATCAATCTATCTATCTCCGTCTATAATGTATGTATGTCTCTGTCTCTTTTTCTCTCCTATTCTTTATGTATATATATATATATATATATATATATATATATATATAGCTTATTCTCTTATTCTATCTGTTCATCTATATATCATATTTACCCAACCCTTCCGCTCGGGCAGGATATGACACATGGTCAATTTTTTTTAAGCGGAGTTTAACAGGTTTGAATTCAGAGTTTTCCTTCTCCTAAACTAGTTGCCACACCAAGGTTGAAGAACCTAGTCTGTCCTACTATTTACCCATAGCTGGAGGGAGAATAATTGGATTCATACCTTTCCCAAGGGTATTAGTGCTATGTGAAATGCAAACAGTCCAGGATTTGAACTCGTGTCGCCGTGTCCAATTCCTGCGACGATAAGCATTACACCACGGGCACTTCCAAATATATCTATATATCAATTCAACAGAATATGTATGTATGTATCTATGTATCTATCAATCTATCTATCTATCTCAACAAGTTCTGTATGTATGTATGTATGTATTTATCTATCAATCTATCTCCGTCTATAATGTATGTATGTATGTATGTATGTATGTCTCTGTCTCTTTTTCTCTCCTATTCTTTATGTATATATATATATATATATATAAAGAGTGAGAGAGATAGAGATAGAGATAGAGAGAGATTAGATGAGGTATGACAAGTAAAGAGACGTACAGAATTTTAACATGTTTTGTTAAGGTAAAGAATTCTATTTATTTTAAAATGCTGTACAAATTGCTGAAACAAAATTAGAAATATTCTAGTATAATGATAAACAACTCTATTACAAAACAAGATTAATCTTAATTTAATAAAATAAACAACAAAATAAGAAGATTGACAACTACAGTAGATTTACGCAATATAGCCACCCTTTTCATCAATTATTGAATAAACACGCCTTCGAAAGGATTAGCATACCCTCAAAATAAATTCTTCAGACTTTTTATTCCATTCCCCCCCAAAAAAGGTCTTTAGTGAACTAATATTTGAACGCGTAGTCGTATTATTTTTGTTTTCTAAAACGTCCCATGTTGCGTAATCAACGGAGTTAAAGTCTGGGCTTAAATCTGGTTTAACTGCTGTCCTCACAGTTTTCTCATGGACCTTTATTTCATTATTATGCTTTCTTATTGACGTTTTGGGGTCCTTCTTAATCACCGTAGCGAGAGCAATCGAAAACCCTTCTTTTCGTTTTTTTTCAATCCTCCATTCCCACTTTTCCTTAAATAGCTCTTTTTCTTAACTTTTTTCTTTGCTTTGTATACATAAAACAAAGAAAACTTAGGTGGTTTTCGACGTTAAGCAAATCTTAGATGCTTTGTCGTTTCTTTTGTTGTTTGCTCATATTGGGCTGAATTTTTATGAAAAAGTGCCAAAATAATAAATGAACATTTAGATTCATCGCTTTTTTTTCAAAAATTGGACAAATCAGATGAAAAAAAAATTAGAAATCATTCTGCATTTTGCTTCTGCACCCAATACTCTCGTCTACTTTGTTATTTTCTCGACGTTTTACCCAAGCTATCCTCCTTTTTTTTTTCAGGGATCTGTCACAGGTGCACACATGCCGGAAATTCCAAATCAAACCTTTTATTCAACCTATAGGGATAAATTGTTCCCATTTCAGTAAACGATGCTTGGGGAATATTTCCGACCGACACCTGCAGAAGGTTACATTGCACGCGCGTAGGCATACACACACACACACACACACACACACACACATATATATATATGGAAATAAAAAATTACTGCCCCAAAAAATTAAAATAAAATCGAACTTGTTTCAACACAATTAATGATAAAAGACTTAAATACATACGTTGTGGTGAATTGATTGTTTGCCAAACCCTGTTTATTTATACATATATATATTTAAAATATATATATATATATATATATATATATATTATATATATATGATTTGTAAAGGTTGGTTTGTTGGGTTTTATGGCATATCAACCCAGGTAGGTTATTAAATGCCAAATTCTGTTCATACCTATGAAAAAGAAAAATAAAGTGAATAAAAGAAAAAAGATTCAAAAGGTAGCGGTTCCCAGAAACTCCTGACAGAAAGCGAAATCTCCGCATGCCTGAAAAACAGACTTATAAGCACAAGAATGATACCATTTCTAATTTCAGCAGTAACCCCCTTGACAATAATGATCTACTTCTCTTCTGATGCTGTCAGGGAAAACCATGTGTCCGCTTGGTGGCACACTGGCTCACTCTCCCTCCTGTACACGTTCAAACTCACTTGAGTTTTTCCTTTGATACTAGATGGAGCGTTTCTCCCTTTGCTGCTAGGTGGCAGTACACGCTTCCGCCTAAGTCTCGTACCTTGCTTAAGACTGCCTATATCAAAAAGACCAACCGGAAATGACCACCGGCCTTGCACTTATCAACTACCGAAAACGACTAGTGTATTTCAACACCTTATTTGGGAGACGTGTATATTCTCTCATGGTCCAGGATGATATGTTTTCGCTCCAGAGTAGTCTTATGAAATCTGAAAATAAAGTTGAAATTTAAAAGGTATCTTGGTCTCTTTTCTTCCTCCCAACAGTAATTTTTTGCAGCCTTCATAGACAAGAAGGCGCAAACGAATTGAATGGAGTTAAAAAGAAAATAAATGGAGTCAGATATCCCAACCCCAAACCGACAAATACCCAAAAACTTACAAAACCATAAATAAAAAAACAAAACAAATAAATAACTAAATCTCCTGTGCCACATTCGTATATATATATATATATATATATATAGCAGTATCAATGCGACCGCTGCCTGGAAGAAACTGCGTTTAATTTTATCGGTCAGGTCTGATTTCCATATAATCGAAAGCCTGTCGATAGCTGTCCATGCCTTCGTAAGCCGTGTGTCGATATCTTTTTCGGTTGATGAGACGCTGCTTCCTAGGTAGGTGAATTTGTCAACTAGTTTCAGAGGGGTTTCGTTTAGTTTGGAGATGTCACCTGTTTGATTATAGCACATATATTCCGTTTTGTGTGCATTGACATGGAGGCCAATACCTGCGGCGGCTCGTTCCAAACTATGAAGTAGTGTTTCGGCTTGGTTGGGTGTATTTGCCAGTATTGCTATGTCATCGGTGTAGTCGGCGTCGGTAATTGTTTTTGCGGGGTACCTTCTGCTTCTTTTTCATGCACTACTTGGACGCTAACTAAACGGCTGGAGAAGAAACTAGAGGGCAGTTACACAAAAATGTTACGAGCAATATTGAACAAGTCCTGGCGTCAACACCCCACAAGGCACCAACTATACGGCCACCTGCCTCCCATCACGAAAACTATTCAAGTCAGACGAACCAGACATGCAGGACATTGCTGGAGAAGCAAGGCGAGCTCATAAGTGATGTATTCCTATGGACCCCCGCATATGGCCGGGTAAAAGCAGGACAACCAGATCGAACATGCATACAGCAGCTGTGTGAGGATACGGGATGTAGCCTTGAAGACGTACCAGAGGCGATGAATGATAGGAAGAAGTGGCGAGAGAGGGTCAGGGATATCCGTGCTAGCGGTATGACATGATGATATATATATATATATATATATATATATATATATATATATATATACATGATTTATAAATTAATAGTTTGTAAATAGCATTTTTAAACTAGGCAGAGCTCATTTGTTTGCTCATAGTTAAATGGTTAAGAATATTTCTAACACAAATAATTATATTTAACTTTAATCGTGAAGTGGTTTCATGTATCATTCGTGCTAATAATTTATGATTACAAGTATTGCTACGCAACGCTAAAAATTCTTCCCAACATTTTTCCATTGCACAGTTAAATGGATCCAGTTTTTTGGTATATAGTAAGTAAAGTAAAGTTGATGACCTTAGTCGAGGGCAACCCGAAGGCTCCCTTTTCAATAACTACTACACCGTGGTGTAGGGGAGGGTGCAACTCCTTTCACTGGATTGCTCCTCTTTAACCTTGATCTTAACCTTATAATGATGAGTGCTAAGTAAGGCAGCATCAAGTCCCATTTTTTGAGTCTTTGGTATGACTCGACCAGGGATTGAACCCCGCTCTCCCGGACCATTGGCGAACACTCTAAACAATTCAATTTAATATCAGTCCTTTGTTGGCACACAGTTAAAACGTCAACCAGTTCGAGTACACACAATTTGCTTCTGAGAGTATATGTGAGTAATAGCAATAATATGGTACTCCATATTCCTAAAAGGTCCTGGACTAGAAACTCACCATCAGATAGCTTAGTGTCGTATCTAGGAAACTTGTTGTGGGGGTCTTACTCCTCTGCAGTGATGCAGTTGGTGTACTCTACAGCCCCAGCCGACGGGGCTACTCGTTGGTCGGGGTCTTACCCCTCTGCAGAGATGCAGTCAGTGTATTCTACAGCCCCAGCCGATTGAGCTGGTAGAGCCAATTTAATGAACCAAATAAAAAACAAGGTTTCCACCCGGATTTCACAAATACGAACAGTTTCTCTGACGACCTTATAGGTGAAACCAGGGTTGTAAACATCAGTTTCATATATATATATATATATATATATATATATATACGTGTGTGCACGTGTATTCTATTAAAGATGATGATAAGAAAGTAGATTAAATTTTTTTTTCGCGTTTTCATGTTCACAAGCTAGATATCGTAATGAAGGTGAATACTTGATAATAATTTTCCGAAATTTCTAATGTTTTAACCTGAGCACAAGTGCGCTCCACGTTCGTTGGTCATTGTTGAGGATGTAGGAATTACCACACCATAGATTCATAGATGTTTTATGAGATCAGTGAATAATTTTAGCGAGAACATTCACAAGATACGTACACAATGGCATATATATATATCTATATATCTATCAATCTATCAATATATATATATATATATATATATAGCTCTCCCTAAGAATTGAGAACGCCCGGCAGCTGATAACGTACACACACAAAAAAAATGGCATAAAATGTTCCTTCACTCACGCTGAGAATGATCATGGCTCTGGGGTTATATATCCTGCTGACTATACGTCAGTCAAGTTTTGAACCCAGCGTATAGTAACACACGTGTCTAGCTACACTGAAAAGTTGTGATACCACGAAACACTCTGTTTATGGATGACAATATATATATTTAATACTTCTAATCATATTTTTTCCTATATTTTCATTGTAAACCACAAATATGTTACGTCATTCAATATAAAAACAAAAATAAAAACTTTAATGCATTTTCAGACTGAAGTAATTCATTTTTTTTAAAACTTCACAAGAAAACGTTTATTTTTAAAATTCTGATAAAGTTTCTGTGAAAATCTATGAATCTATCGCTAACACATTACCCTTTTAAATTGTATTTCGATAACTAATGAAAACATATACACAGGAAACAGGCTACTGACATTAATAGAATGCTGAGAATTTTCTCATTTTCTTAATTTTATCTAAAAATTTGAATGTAATTTTGATGATACATCAGGAAATATTAACCTTGCTCTGATTATGGTTCAATAAAAACATTGAAACATTGACATAATATTCAGTTATGAATAAACTCATGCTTCTTATTTCTATATTCAATCACCCACCTCTCTCTCTCTCTCTCTATATATATATATATATATATATATAGTATTGCTGAGAACTATGTACGTCTTCTGAACCAATGATAATAAGTTTTATCATTTATAGAGAAGCATGTTAAAATCAAAATGGCTACTTTAGGATATTTTTGTCAATACTTCTGCAACCAAAAATAAACCTGCACATTCTGTCCATCTAAAGGAGTCCTTTGACAATATGGAGCTTCTTTTGGAAGCTATTAAGTACAGCGAGTACCAATGGAGTCTGTGTGGAGACCTCAAGGTCGTTGGTCTTCTTATGGGTATGCAAGCGGGCTTCACAAAGTTCTGTTGTTTTCTCTGTCTCTGGGATAGTCGAGCTGTATCCCAGCATTACAAGCAGAAAGACTGGAGGTCTAGAAGCATTTTCGTTCCTGGCGAACACAGCCTCAAGGAGAATCCTCTGGTGGACATGAATAAGGTGCTTTTTCCTCCTCTTCACATTAAGCTTGGTTTGATGAAGAATTTCGTGAAGGCGTTAAGATAAGGTTAAGATCAAGGTTAAAGAGGAGCAATCCAGTGAAAGGAGTTGCACCATCCCCTACACCACGGTGTAGTAGTTATTGAAAAGGGAGCCTTCGGGTTGCCCTCGACTAAGGCCATCAACTTTACTTTACTTACTCCGAGAAGTGCTGAAGGATACTGATTTTGAGGAGCTTCTTAACTTAAAGGAACTGAGAGCATGGGAAGCATTCAAGTCAGTCTGTAGTGGCTTCCTTGGTAAGACACATGCGTACCAGATTACCAAGCCCGTATTGAGAAGTTGCTAAAGTCTTACGAGGATATGGGGTGCCGAATGTCACTCAAGATTCATTTTCTCCATTCCCATCTCAATTTCTTCCCGCCAAATCTTGGAGCAGTGAGTGATGAGCATGGAGAAAGATTCCAGCAAGACATAGCGAAGATGGAGAGTAACTATCAAGGTAAATGAAACCCCGGCATGATGGGAGACTTCTGCTGGATGCTCTTGCATGACATCCCGGAAGCAAAATACACCAGATCTTCTAAGAAAACACACTTTTGACTGTCTGTGGTACTATGAATTGTGTGATTGTGTCATCCAAGTATATTGATTCAATCAGTCTTCTTTATCTATCCTGTTTTATTTGTTATAAGCTGCTGCAACTCTTGAAATATGCACATATATTCTCTGTTTATACTAAAATGAGACTATTTAAAAGCTAGAAAACTAGAGGTGATAGAGCAAAACTATTTATAAATTTGAATTCAGCCAACCGAAATTAACAAAAAACACCTATCCCCATTCTTGCCTCAGACCAAAAATTTATTTTGTAAACTCTCAGAAAAGAACAAATAATTATTTGTTCTTTTTTGAGAGTTTTTTTTTACACCAGTTTTAGGTGATGGTTTCTCATTGGAGTTTTAGTGACAACAAGTCTCCTCAAATCTCCAGGGGGGTGTCCTTGTGGTGTAATGGTTAAAGCGATGGACTGCAGAATCGTAGTACGCGAGTTCGTACTCTAGTCGGGCTATTACGTTCACTTTCGGGCAAATACCCTTGGGAAAGGAATGAACCTCCTTATCCTCCCAGCTATGGGTTAAATAGTACCACTACTGTTTTTCTAGGTGAATCAGTTTGGCATTAAATAACCTAAAAAGAGTTGATATACCATTAAACAAAGAAACCAAACCAAACCAATCAATTTGTTGATTTCTCCGAGGCATTTGACTCCATACTCAGAGGGAAGATGGAGCAAATACTTCTAGCTTACTGTCTACCCAGGGAGATCGTAGCAGCCATAATGATATTCTATAAAAGCCGAAAAGTAAAAGTACGCTGAACAGATGGAGACACAAAGTTCTTTGACATGCGTGCTGCAAAGAGATACATTAGCATCATACCTGTTCATAATCTGCCTACAGTACATACTTCGGACATCGATAGATCTAATGAAAAAGGCAAGAAGCAGATATTCCCCCGCACGAGCAACTACGGAAGCGGACTTCGCTGATGACATAGCGCTTCTGGTCAATACACCTGCCCTCGCTGAATCCCTGCTACATAATCTGGAAAGGACTGCAGGATGTCTTTGTTTCTTGTCTGGGACAACTTTTTGGGGTTAGAGTGGTCTTTTGTAGGAGATACAGAAGTTTATTATAAAACCTTCCGACAGGGCAATCATATAAGTGAGAACAAGGAAAGCATTAAATCTAAATATTAAATCAACCCAGGCAATTTTACATGCCGTTAAAATCAGTCAATCACCATCAAGTTAAAGTACACTGCTTTGAAAAGATGGTGGTTGCTAGGTGATACGTTAAGTAATCTTGTTCATCGTCAAAATCCCCGAAGGTTTAAGTAAATGAACCATCGGAGGAAATATAAATAAATAACATTTGCTTTTATTTTGAGAGATATCAAAGATGTTTATTTTATCTTTTCTCGCTTAAGTTTCTCAGAGGGTGCATCCAGTCGTGTCTGCTCCTTATTTCACTCGGGCAATTTTATAGTTGTTTGATACTCAGTTAGTGCACCTCACCCTTAATGCATTCGAAACTCTTTTTATTGTCAATATTCTTGTTAATCGCACGGAAAAATGTTTGTATTATATTGTTGCTTGATATAATTCTTTTACGCACACACACACACACACATGTATATATATATATATATATATTTATATATTTGATTGAATATTATAGACATTTTTTGTCTATATCTTTTTGTGTTAATCCTTTCGAATTGCCGAATTGATCTTATGATTTTCGGCAGGAATTGGTTGATAAATCTTCCATAATTAGTACTTTCTGCCCAACTTTGGGCCATCATCAGGGGAGTGTGTATTCCAAAAGTGATGTAACTTTTGTAAGTACATTACTACTTTGTTAGAAGAAAAGCGTCTGTACCGTTGTGTTGTGTACCGTTTACTTTTTGAATCTGTTCTATAAATAAAGTCAGTCGCCAAAGATATTTAAGTACATTAGCATTGGTTTTGAAATTAATTCTATTAAGTTTGGGTTGAATGTTCCTAATACGTAGTGTCTCGAGAATCAGTAGTTTTAGCTTGTTATTCTGATGTTCTAATATTGTTGTGTTTTTGGAAAGAATTTACCGTAATTCGCTTGTTGGGCATAGGTATTTTTTAAATGCTGTGCTATGGAACTTGTATCAGAGAGGTGCATTTTAAGTCTTCTCGATAGGGTAGTTGAGGTTAAACCAACATATATAAGGAAGTAAATAATGGAAATAAATCCAGCAGTATGGAGAAAATACAAAAGTAAATGAATCCTAAAGTGATGAATTTACAACAAAGGAAAATCAACGTTCCAGTTTTAATGAACCTTCATTAGGACTTTAAGACGAGGAAACAAGTATTGAGAGAAAACGATGAATGTTTAATAAAATCCTCTTCTCCTGTTTTTGTATATTATCAAACATCTATTGTTGTTCTATCGACATTTATTTCACCATCTTAAAGTTCTGATGAAGGTTCATTAAAACCGAAACGTTTTAACGTTGATATTCCTTTCTAATAATTTCTTCACCTTTGGATTACTTTGTTTTTCTACTTCCTCCATATATATATATACACAAATACATATCTTTTTTTGTGCACATATATATATACATATACATATATATATATATATATATATATATATATATAGGCATAACTTGTTAAAAAAGAGGAAGAATAACAAATATTCAATGAATATTCAGAAGAAAAGTGAAGAATAATTTCGTTATAAATATATATTTGTTTTTAAAAGTGAATTATCTTATACTTAAAAAAAATGTTGGAGTTGCGTCCCTTAAACAAAGTGTCAGCCAACCAAAGCAGTCAGAAAAAATTTGATTAAAAACAAACGAGAATTTCCTTACATGAAGAACATTATATGAAGGAATGAACAGAAAAACGTTTTGGAAGGCTATTAGATCAGGAAAACTTTCCAAAACAGTATGATATCTTAAGGCAGGATTTATTTTGCCGAAGAAAGAAGAATATGGTGTTATGTTTTTGTTCGTTTGTCTGTTTTTGTCTGGTATTTAGAGCTCATCTATCTGTTTATTTTTATTCTTTTGTGAGTGTTTAAAAAGAAAGTCGTCTGCTGTTGCGAATTGAAGATTGAGAGTTTTTCCTCTAGGTAAAGAAAATACAATTTTCTTGAATCATTTATTGACTTTTGTAAGTCATTATTTACTTTTATATTTTCCTCGTACGTTGAAATAAATTGTTTAATGAAATAAATATTTTAACTTATGCTATCTTCTCAATTTTCAGGAGTTTTAATACTCACAGAAATTGAACATTTTTCTTAGACTGCATTTTTCCAATTTATTTCGCAATTCTTTAGATATCCTTTCCCATAAACAACAATCGGTTGTCGCGATTTATTTACCACTTTTGTTGCGATAACTGCAAGAAAGAAAAAGAAAAGTTAAATCTTTTTATAATTCGAAGTTCAAGATGAAATACCTCGTCACACTCAGAGACACACGCAGAAACACAGACACATAAAAACACACACATGCACATACCTATATATATATATATATATATATATATATATATATATATATATATATATATATATATATATATATATTCACTACGGTGACTTCTCTGAACACTAACATTTTGGTTCAAAATTCTCTATATAAGAATCTATACCCAACAAAATTAGAAACTTACGTGGGAATAAGAAAACGATCTGGTTGTGAGTTTTTCACAGTAGCGTTATATGCTGGTCTTTTACAGGAGCCTAAACGGCGGCAAGAAAGCTCAAGCTTCCAGGTCTCTTCTGAGTATTCAAGCCAATTTTTAAAATGTAGTTGTCTGGAGGGTCGTGATTCTTCCTCAGATTTCCAATTCCTATTCAAAGATTTCCAAGCACACCAATTACAATTTGTACTACCGTCACACTCATGTTCCTCGGCTTTTTCTGCTCCGCTGGCAATTTCCAAGTATTTTTCTATCTTTTCGCTTTCTTTTATTATTAGTCAGAACGGCAAAATCCATTAGTGGCAAGTTGCTTTTTTCTTGTCAATTATCATTTGGTCTGGTCTTGAAGCTAGGATTTGAAGATCCGTTCGTATTTCAAAATCCCAGATAATTTTATGTGTCTTGTTCTCTTGGATAGTTTCAGATTATAACATGTGTAAGTATGCGGTGCCTTCAATAAGGTTCCAGACTTTTTTCCTATGGGCATTTACAATTGCCGTAGACTCTTCGAAATTCAGTATGTTATTACTATACATCTTATGAGATGACTGACTAATTTTTATGAATTGAGTGACAGCAAGTCTCTGCAAGTCTCCAGGACTCTTCTTTGTATTCTGACCGATCTTAATAATGGTGTAGTTTGGATGGTCCACACTCGTTCTGTTATTTCCTAGTCCTCCAGTGCCAGTATCAATCCATTGGTGATTGTACCAAGAGCGCTGGTTATAATTGGTATCACGGTCACATTCATGTTCTACTGTTTTTTCGATTCTCTAGCAAGGTACAGGTACTTATCCTTCTTTTTGCTTTTTTCAATTCTATTCTGTGGTCAGCCGGGATAGCAAAGTCTCCAATTTGACAATTTCTTTTTTTGACTATTATTAGGTGTTGGGGGAAGGAGTAGCACCCTCCCCTACACCTCCGTGTATTTGCTATTGAAAAGAAATCCTTCGGGTCACCCTCGACTACGGTCGTCAACTTTAGATTTTATTATTAAGTGTGGTCTTCTGGCCTAGATTAGGTGATCCATTTGTATTTCAAAATCCTCGACGAGTCTGCACATCTCATTTTCCAGGGCAGATTCTAGATTTTGCATACATCATTAGTTCGTCTGATCGAATTTTTATTTCTTCCACAATTCTTAGTGGGTCTACTGGCCCACCCATTCATGTCTAATCATATACAATGTCAGTACTAGTTTACTGCATTCGCTTAATATATGATTGATTTTATCGTTTCTATCACCACATAACCTAAATTTGCTATTTTGTTGCGTCTAATCTATTCTTGCTTTGATAAAGTTGGTCCTTATGGCGTTTTGCTGCAATTAGAAGCGATTTAGTTTCTCTCTTAAGGTTTCCTTTTCATAGCCACACCCAGTTCTTATAACTATTATTATTCTATTTTATTCATTCATTTTAAAATCTCATTTTGACTGTTGCATGACTGCCTATAGTAATCATATTTATCAACCCCTCCGCTCGGGCAAGGATATGACACAAGGTCAATTTTTAAGCGGAGTTTAACAGGTTTGAATTCAGAGTTTCCCTTCTCCTAGACTAGTTGCCTCACCAAGGCTGAAGAACCTAGTGTGTCCTACTATTTACCCATAGCTGGATGGTGAAATAATTGGATTCATACCTTTCCCAAGGGTATTAGTGCTATGTGATATGCAATCAGTTCCATCCAGGATTTGATCTCGTGTCGCCGTGTCCATTTCCTACGACGATAACCATTACACCACGGGCACCTCCACTGACTATAGTAATAGATGAATTGTCAACCTAATTTTATTTTATCAGAAATTTAATTTTTAGCTTTACCTTCGGCTTTTTGGAATCCTTCACCGGGTCTTTATTCAAGAACTATGGTAAAGGAAGGTTGTGATTAATTGTGTTCTATGTATTTACGTATTTGGCTCTCTCATTTGATTGTTGTTTTTCCAATCACATTGATCGAACTCACATAAGAAGATGAACAATTCCACTAAGTGCAATTTCTTGGATTTTATATTGGAAGCGTCTACAAAATATCTTGTTAATGTGTCTATTTCTACCTTTCTTGATCATACCTAGTGCTCCTAATATTACTAGTACGGTAGTTATTTTAATGTATCACAATTTTTCTTTTTCTATTTCCACGTCTTTGTATTTCCTTATTTTATTGTATTATTTGTCTGATATGTTATTTTCTGTTTGCACTGTGGTAAAAAATCTGAACTGGTTCTTAACTACTTTGCTTGGATGATCTAAAGAATACGATTTTTTTCTACCTGGATTGACCGTAAATCTTCATTATTATATTATTGATTCAGCATTCATTCTTCACCTAATTTTAACAATTTCCTAAGGTAGATGGGTGGAAGAGTTCACGGTGTAGTGGCTTGCATGAAGGACTGTGACATTTTTGTAAGCTAGTTAGAACTTCAGTTTTGGTATTGCGTTCACTTTCGGTTAAATACAATTGTGAAAGGTATAGACTCCCTTATTCTCCACCTTCGGTTATGGATTAAATAGTACCACAACTGTTTTTCAACAAAAATATATTTGACATTAAATAACACACGAATGTTGATATGCCATTAAACAAGGAAACCAAACCGAAATGAATCCACCAGTGAAATAAATATTTTTTGTAGTAGAACTCTTTTCTTTATTTAATTCTTCATTTATAAGTAAATTGTTATTATTGCCTCACATCATAGGAAACTTATAAAAAAAGAATGTCTGGGTTTACTGAAGAGTGTCTAAAAATGAACAGTTATTTAAAATACCGCATAAGATGCTGACACTCACGATACGCAGTTTTGTGGAGAACCACTTAAAGTTCTCCATTAAGACTTTCGTAGCACCAGCATTCCACTCTTGAAACCCACTGGTTCGGAAAGCAATTGCTATAGAGAAATTCTTGCATTAAGAAAAATGAATTATATATATATATATATATACTAATCTAATATCTACCAGCATTCACGGTACCAGAAAAAAAAAGAAAAAAAACCCGCAAGGAACAAGAGATAAAAGTATCTCGAATCACCGCCCGGGGGAAAAAGAAAAAATATTATATGTCAAAAAGAAAGAAAAGGCCAACCTCGTCAGACCCCTTGAAAAAAATCATGGGATACGCAGTCAGTTGGTCAAAAGAAAACTAAAACCTTCTGCAAATCCTGCAATGCTACAATTACAAGAGTGCTCAACACGAGTGTAGCCAATTATAAAATTAACTTAAATAAGTTAATTTATATATATATATATATATATATATATATATATATATATATAATATGGATTTTGTATTAAAAACGTATGATGAGATACTATGTTTAGGGACTGATACGTGAAATATTATTTTATATTTTATAGAATATAAGCAATTAAAAGAATAACAAACACTTCGCACGAACAAAGTTTGTCTTCCATAATATCATGACAGACTCAAAAAGCCAAGTTTGAGGAAAATAAATATAATTTTCTGTATTATACAATATAAGCAATTAAGAAATAATTCAATAACCTAGCAGAAAAAAAAAACAAAAAAAACATCCGTGTTCATATAGCTATCCAGGGCAAAAACCAAAATAAACAAAAAAAAAAAAAAAAAAGTTTGAAAACAACAAAAACTACTTTCTGCATTACACAATATAACCAATTAAGAAATAACACATAATGTTCAGGAAAATAATTTGTGTTACATAGTGTTATTATTGCATACTTGTCCCACAGTGGTGTACTGTATAAGATAGCTATAAAAATCTCCCACATTGAAATACTGACCTTGTATCAGAATTCACTATCATCGAATAGAAACATTATTACTTATCCCATAACCTTGTTTCATCGTGGGGTCTGTATTCCTATAGCATCTATTCGACGCAAATAACAAAACCTCCCCCTAAGGAGTTTTCATTCTCTAAGACTAGTTTTCATACTAATATTAAAGAACTAATATTGCTTGTAGCATTCTTGTGTAGTTGCCGTCAAGGTTTCTCTCCATTCGTTTAGTCAGCGTCTATGTAGTGCTTCCATATAGCAGTATCGACACGACCGCTGCTGGGAAGAAACTGCGTTTTATTTTATCGGACAGGTCTGACTTTTAGTATTAAATTGAATTAATCTTATTTGATTGAAATAAGTGAAACTATTTAGATGTGTGCAAAAAAAAAAAAAAAAGTTCAGGCTCATTTAAAATATTATCTACAAAATGTTTTTAGATATCATATATTTAATATGTATGTAAAAAAATAGATTTGGCAATAAATAAGATGTTTGATATGCCATAAAACCCAAGTAAACCAATCCAAGCAAGTACTTCAAAATGATTCTTTCGTTTAACTAAATAATTACAGCTCGTTATCAATGTTGTAATCTTCATGTGAAAAGCCTCAACGAACTGATTTTTGAACCAGATAGAAACTTTTAGCGGTTCTTAGTACTTTTTTGTTGGTTGGTTGGTTGGCTGGGTTTTATGGCATATCAACCTTTATATGTTATTTAACGCCAAATCCATTTTTATGTAAATAATCAGTTCTATTTCAAACAATTCAATTTAGCATGAGTATACAGTTTAAATGTCAAAAACATTTCTATTTCAATCTATGCAGTTTATTCAAACAGTTTTAATTCAGCTAATTCCATTTAGCCTATGAACAGATTTTGTTTACACAGTAAAATGTTTACACAGTAAAATGTCAAAACAGTTCAATATATAACAATTCAGTTGAGTGTAAGTACAGTTGCAATGTCAAAAACGGTTCAGTTTAGCATAAGCACGCAGTTTATATCTAATTACAGTTTATTTGTCAAAAACATTTCTATTTAGAGCTATTTAATTTAGTCAAACAGTTCAGTTTAGCATAAGCATGCCGTTAGTTCTATTCAACCCATTGATAGGGTCCTTATCAGGTGCTACCACGCCGGGCCAGAGTGGCCCTGGGAGCAATGGCAATGAAGGGGTGCTCCGTATTCCCCAAAGCTCTAGTATTACTGGAACCTCACCATTAGATTTTTTAGTGTCATATCAAGAACACTCATTGGTGGGGGGGTCTTACCCCTCTGCAGAGGTGCAGTCAGTGTATTCTACAGCTCCAACAGACTGGACAATTTTTTTGTTGGTCTTTATGTACTCTTAGGTTTAATAAATCACACTATATTTCCATTAGCATTATCAATTTCGTTACATATTTGCCACATCTTAAATGGCAGTGCATAAGTGAATGTTCTGGTTAATGAACTCATGTAATAATCAATTCGTTGTTGTACAGAATACGATACCCACTGGGTGCCCGCAAAAACTGCTCTGTTTTACAATAAACTACTTTTTGATAGATATCAAAACAGCCATGAATAAACTTGAACCGATTTTGACATAGGCATAAAAGAATAAACTATATTACGTCATCAATTTTCAATTATTTGTCGTTTATTCTTTCGTTTTTATTCAAATATTATCCCTTGAATGTCATACGTTCACTTGTCACCGGCAGTTTCACTGCGAAACCCTTTGTTCGCAACGACAATCTGCCTATCTGTCATTGTGTCCCCGTTCACTTCCACTCTTCTTCCCGTCTTTGGAATTTCAGAAGAATAGAGGACAGCCTCTGGGGTCTGCGATCCTTAATCCTATCCTATACGCTTTCTTCTCTCAGTTCTATCCCAACTTACCCACTCCTACCCACCTAACCATCACTGGTAATCCCGCACAGTCCTTTTCTTGTTCTGTCTAGACCCCACACCATATCCTTTTACAATCCTTAGATTGTCTTAGATTGTACGTCATATAAGCAGTCATCGTTCACGGACAAGTAAAAACCTTTTTTAAAGAACTAAAGTTTCGACCAGTTTTTGGTAGGGTTGACTTTAGTGCATTTTCTTCAGCGTATCATTGTATGGGACTTCTTTTCTTTTATCTTCTTTTCTTTCCTTCGGAAATTTTTTTCTTTACCTTATCTTTTTTTTTCTTTTCGTTTTTTCCTTCTTTCCATATTTTTCGTTTTTTTCTTTTTCTTTTCTTTATTTCTTTTTTCTTTCACTTCTTTTATTTTATTAATCTCAATTTCGTTTTCTTTCTTTATTTTTCTTCCCTGTTTTCTTTCTTACTTTTCTTTTTCTTGAATTTTTTTCTTTCATTTCATATCATTTATTCTTTCTTTCTTTTTCGTTTTCTCTCTTTTCGATTCTTTTTTTCAAATTTATGTTCTCCTTTTTTTGTCTTTGTTTATTTTGGTCTTTTTTTCTTCATATCTATTTTTTTTCTCTTTCTTTCCATTCCTTTCTTCTTTCATTTTCTTTTTCTTTCATTTTCTTTTTCTTTCATTTTCTTTTCGTGTTTTATGTTTCCTTTCTCTTCTTTCTTTATTTCAATTTTGTATTTTATTTCGTTTCTTTCTTTCATTTTTCTTTCTTTTTTATTTTATTTTATTTATTTATTTTTACTTTTCTTTCTTTTTACTTTTCTTTCTATCATTTCTTTTTATCTTCTTATTTTCCTTCTTTTTTTCATTTATCTTACTTTCTTTTGTCATTTCTTTTACCCTTTTCTTCTTTTTCTTTCATTTCTCTTACTTCTGTTTTTTTATGAGTTCCTTCCTGTTTTTTTTTCTTTTCCTTTCTTTTCCATTTTATTTTATTCCTCTGTCTTTTATCTTTCATTTTTCACATTTCCTTCTTTCTTTCTCTTTCATTTTCTCTCGTATTATTTCTTTACTTTTTCTTTATTTTCCCCTTTTTTCTTGTCCTTTAATTAATCAATTAATTCTTTCATTTATCTATTTATTTTTTTCTGTCTGAGAATTTCATAAGCTTTGGTAAAAAAACATACGTGGTGCCTTCAATAAGTTTCCAGCCTTTTTTTTTTTTTTTTGAACAGGTATTTAGAATTGTCGTAGACTCTTGAAAATTCAGTAGGTTATTGCTATACATCTTATGTGATGACTGACCAATTTTTATGATTTCAGGTTCAAATGAACAACTACAACAGCAATTGGAATACACCCTACTAAAGCCTGAATTGAGCATCAGTATTTGAGCGGCATAAGAGATTCAAGGAAGGCAGGGAGTCTGCGAGGGATGATGAGAGGTGTGAGAGGAGTAAGGAAGTCAATACACCGGAGTTAATTGGCCAAAGGGTTAGGGCTAGGGTTTCCAGCATTCTTTTATGGGCACTTTTATCGATAGTACACACATGAAAGACTTTTAAGAATTGTCTCTCTCCTCTTGTCTTGACAGTGCACACATGAAACTCTAGTCCCCTTTGAAGTAATCTCCTCTGGCTGCAAGGCACTTGTTCTACCGTTCTAACAACTTCTGCAAGGCCCCAGAGAGGTCCTCTTGCGTGAGCATGTCAATGACCTTCGTCACAGCCTCTTTCATCTCCTCAATTGTCTCATAACAGCAGCCTCTAAGCTTAAGGAATAACAAAACGTCACAGGCAGCAAGGTCTAGACTATAGGGAGGCTGAGGAACTGTCTCGATACCCATCTGGGTCAAATAGTCTGTGACAACGATGGAGTTGTGGACTGGTGCATTGTCCTGCTGGAAATGCCACTGACCCGATTTGAAGAGTGCTGGCCTCATCCGACGGAATCTCTTCCTGAACTCCCTTAAAACCTCAACATAGTAACCCGAACCCCAACCTTAACCCTTTGGCCAATTAACTCTGGTGTATTGATTTCCTTACTCCTCCCACACTTCTCATCATCCCTCACAGACTTCCTGTCTTCCTTGAATCTCTTATGCCGCTCAAATACTGATGCTCGATTCATGCAAAATATTCGAAAAGCAGTCTGAAGCATTCCATACGTTTCTGTGGCAGAATTTTTTCAAGTTTAAAACAGAATCTTATAGCATATCGTTCTTCTAAAGTGTCCTCACGTCCAGATTGCATTTTTGAAATTCACCAGCAGTGACAATCAGGCTTTAGTAGGGTGTATTCCAATTGCTGTTGTAGCTGTTCATTTGAACCTGAAATCGTAAAAATTGGGCAGCCATCACATAAGATGGATAGCAATAAGATACTCAATTTTCAACAGTCTACGACAATTTTAAATGCCTGTACAAAAAAAATATGGAAACTTATTGAAGGCCCCACGTATGTACTGCTGTTATTGATATCATTATGATTATGGTTACGAGTTGTATACAACACATCTATAATCTTTTCTTTTGATGCCATGATTGATGAATTACCAATTTTGAAATTCAAATTAAGACTAATATGCACAATGGCATCGGTATTTTGGTCGGTTTGGTTTCTTTATTCTTGGTTTACAGCAAATATTTACCCCATAGTTCGATGATGAAGGGGTACGAAGTTTAACTTATAGTATTTGTTCGAAAGTCAACGTAATAGCACGACTGGAATTCGAACTCGCTCACTACGATGTCGGAGTCCAGTACATTAGCAACTACGCCACAGAGACTCCTACACGATTTACTGGGTTGAGTGCTTTTTTATTACACACTGTAAACAGGGCTTGCAATTCCCCAGGTCACAAAAAAAAGCAAATCTAAAAATGAAATTGACAAGAAAAAATTTCAGGAGTCAATTAGCGAAACTAATTTGAGTTTTTCCTGTCAGGTTCAGGTTAATCAGACTTAAAGACAATTTAAATTGATCAATGTCCTTGTATTTTCAAAATACTATGATTACAATAAAAATACGGGTAATAGCTCTTCTCATGAACTGAGCACTCCGGTAGCCGATAGCGTATATGTAAAAAATATATAAGTAAAAAAAATCCTTCGTTTACCCGGAGAATTGCGTAAAGTCAGCAGCGTTTTGGTTACATTTTTAAGCATTTCGCGTGTCTAGCCTCATTGAAGTGTTGGGATACGAAGCAGCGTCTCATCAACCGAAAAAAGACATCGACACACGGCTAACAAAGGCATGGACAGCTATCGATAGGCTTTCGATCATATGGAAATCAGACCTGACCGATAAAATGAAACGCAGTTTCTTCCAGGCGGCGGTCGTGTCGATACTGCTGTATGGATGCACTACTTGGACGCTGACTAAACGGTTGGAGAAGAAGCTCGACGGCAATTATACAAGAATGTTGCGAGCAATATTGAACAGTCCTGGCCGCAACACCCCACACGGCGCCAACTGTACGGCCACCTACCACCTATCACGAAAATTATACAAGCTAGACGAACCAGACATGCCGGACACTGCTGGAGAAGCAAAGACGAGATCGTAAGTGATGTGCTCCTGTGGACTCCCGCATATGGCCAATAAAAAGCATGACGACCAGCTCGAACATTCATACAGTAGCTATGTGAAGATACGGGATGTAATCCCGAAGACCTGCCGAAGGCGATGAATGATAGGGAGATGTGGAGAGAGAGGGTCAGGGATATCCGTGCTAGCCGCACGTCATGATGATATATATATATATATATATATATATATATATATATATATATATACGAGTGAACTGAGCACTCCGATAGTCGATAGCGTATATGTAAAAAATATATGAGTTAAAAAATCCTTCTCTTACCAGAAGAATTGTGATGGCTCTTAGGTAAGATATCCGACTGACGTAAAGTCAGCTGCGTTTTAGTTACATTTGTAAGCATTTCGCAAGTCTATACTCATTGAAGAGTTGTGATAAAAGGAAACAGTCTGTCTCCGGATGACTATATATATATAGATATATATATATATATACGGGTGAATATTGTTTCAAAGGAGTTTAGCCAAATTTATTCTTATACATATGTAAAATTAAGGCTAAAAACATTCGCAGTTTATCCATGAGGGAGAACAATTACTTTCAGGGTTCGTCACAATTTTGATTATTCGATGTTGATAGAATAGTGTATTGATTATTCACGAATTTTCCACCAATTATATAATGGGATTTTCTTTTGTTGGCCCGAGTCGATGTGAATTTGAAACCAACTATCTCTGTCTGTCTCTGTCTGTCACGAGATAATGCATATATTCAGAAACATAAACACGTGCTTATAAACATAGACACCACCCACACACATGCATACATTTTCCTGGATGTTCCCTAAAGGCATGTGGTTTCTTCTATGGTCCAGATAATGGCATACTACCAAATGTAATCGATATATTCTCTATATATTTGTCCGTATATATATATATATATATATATATATATATATATATAATGTTCAAGAATAGTTTAAAGGAATAATCCGAACAGATTATGTAATATCAATATATTCTAATATATTGTTCAATGTGTGGCTATGAATTTTTAGAATATACAAAAAAACAAACAAACAAACTCACATTCAGAGCAATTTTATCATTAACATCAAGCAAATCTTTACATATATATATATATATTGATAGATATAGCCCCGTTGGCTAGGGCTGCAGGATACCCAGACTAGATCTCTGCAGAGCGTGGGGACCCACAACGAATGTCCTACATGACATTAAACAATCTGATAGTGTGGAAATTTTGGGAACGCGGAGTACACTTTATTGCCATCGTTCCCGTCTTCACTCTGACCCTGAGTGGTAGTATCTGATAGGACCCTATCTATGGGTCAAATAGAACTAAACTGTGTATTTTTGGTAAACTGAATTGTTTGAAATATAACTGTTTTGACATTTAACTGTGTGTAAACAAAAAAAAATATAACTATACAAAACTGAATTGTTTGAAAATTTTATGAAAATGACAGTTTGGCGTTAAATTACCTGAAAAGGGTTGATAATCCCTAAATCATAACAACCAACCAACTAATATATATATATATATATATATATATATATATATATATATATACATATACAACGAGTTCATGCGTTCATGAATGTGTGTGTGACATATATATACATATATATATATATATAGAGAGAGAGAGGGAGGGAGAGAGAGAGAGAGAGAGAGAGAGAGAAAGAGAGTGTGTTTATATGCGTTCATTTCCGAGTGTGTAGGTGCACACACGTCTACGTGTGTTTGTATGTGTGGTTGTAACCGTAATTTCTAAGAAATCATAATAATAATGATAATGTTTTACTACTTATTCAGTAGAAGTAACAATATCATAATTGACTTGGATCATTTTGGTTCACGTGTCGTCAAGTATTGCTGCATATTGACCTTTGACGAAGCAGTCATTCAGAGATTTCGTGAACAGGATGTTCTAGCTGTGTAAACAAAGTGATTACTGGTAAACAAGCAATATGTGGGTGTAAGCAGATCATATGGGTTGACTGCCAGAAGGACAACTGGAAAAGATAGGCGTTATGTATATTTATACACAGGTAATCACGGTCAAATGGGCAGTCAGTTGTCAGTCAGAAGAGATTCGGTCAGTCAAGAGCTATGGAAAATGGCCGGCGGGCTCCGCCCACGAGCTTGCACAGTGACCCTCAGAACCTCTCGTCAAGGAAGCAAATACGTATGGCTCTGAAAATGGAATCACAACGTGGGTTAAGAAAAAGCTAAGATAAGAGATCCCTGCCAGTCTGTGTCTGCGTCCTTCGTCTCCCTCTCTCTCTCTCTCTCTCTCTCTCTCTCTCACTTACAGAATTTTATACTTTTCAAGAAGTAATAAAGATATATATATATATATATATATATATATATATATATATATATTTGTAAAGAAAGTGTTATGCCTCTTTATTATGCCGCTATAGAACAGTATATTGTTAAATTCTCGTTCTTATATATAAATGTATGTATGTCTAGAGCCCTCCGCTATAATCGGTGTTGTAGTTATAAAAAAGGGAGCCTTCGGGTCACCCTCGACAAAGGTCGCCAACTTTACTGTAGTATATGTGTGTATGTGTGGGAAGGCACACCTCTTTTAAATGCATATATATATATATATATATATGGATATTTGATTGACATCTCATTATGCTAAAGTGTGGTAGAAGGTTCTTTCAACGCAGGATCTCGGTACAGTGCTGTAGCATAGAAACGCTCGGTGGCTCTAAAAATGTCTTGCGCCATGTTGGCATTCCCAATAAGGGATGTTCGCCTCAAGCGTCAAGCGATAAACCGAGCCTTACCGACGCAGGTGAAAATCTGGTGGGTGGGGAGATGGCTCTCTGAGCCCTTAGGAGTGTCAGTCTTAGCCACGTGACACGAATACTGAGCTTTCCTGCAGTCATGTCTGGCGGTTTTAACCGAAAAGCTAAGACAGTATGTCACTAGCCAGAGAAAATATATACATAATCGCAATATTTTTCCTTGCAGCAATGAATTAAAACAGACTCTTGGACAATAAGGCATTTTTCAATCAATTTTCTATTTCGTTTGTACTAAATGTCCTTTTTAAAGCATCAAAATTCTTAATGATGCAATGTTGAAAATTATGAAGTATTACTCATTCGTTTTTTTTATCATAAAGGGTTTTTGGACTATTGTCTTCATCTTTATTTTTATTCCCACAACATTTCGACCAATATGTCGTCCGGCCTTCTTCAGTTTTTTTTCTCATTGTTTCCAATCATGTATTGTATCGGCTTCGTACCGACTGGATATTAGTTGTCTCAGAAATTTAGACAACTAATATCCAGTCGGTACGGACCTGATACAATATATGAATGTAAACATAAGAAAAAATAATCTGAAGAAGGCCGGAGGACATATCGGTCGAAACGTTGAGGAAATAACAATTAAGATGAAGACAATAGTCCGAAAATCCTTAATGATAAAAATCATCAAGCTTTGTCTTAGAAATTTTGATAACTAATACTCCTTCGCTTCTTCCAGGATGGAAGTACCTGTTTCAACATGGAAAAAAAGTTACAACAGGAACTCATCAGATTCAAGTGGAATCTTGTTTCATCGGTGATTCCATTAAATAACAGGCGTCCTCATGTCGTAATAGGTAAAGTGGTGTATTGAAAACCCGTAGTAAGAGAGTCCTAGCTTCGAACTTTTGCATTTCGGAAAATTATGTGCCACCCTCTCACAGTTTCGCGTTAAATCGTATCCCCGCTGCTTTATAAGGATGATATTAGCATTAGATAATCCACGGAAGTCGAAACCGAAACAAATCTATTGCGAAGAGAGATAAAGAGAGATGTGGGAGAGGAAATAGTGTGTGAAAGAAAGAAAGAAAGAAAGAAAGAAAGAAAGAAAGAAAGAAAGGGTATTGTGGCAATACTCCCTCGGCCCCCCGAATACGTCAACTTCTTCGAAACCATTTCAATCTTTGCCAGTGATCATCTAGTAGTTCCGATAGGGGTGTCGCACATTTCCTTACAGAACAAGAAATACAATCAAGGAAGTGGGAGGAAAGAACAAAGAACAAACGAGGGCTTGGGTTAACTCAAGTGTAAGAAGGATGATTCTGTGACACTGTGCATTCCTTTGTGCATATGTAGACTAACGCTAGCGTGGATTTCCAGCGAAATGTCTACAAAGCTACAAGGAATGCCAACCCATCTTGACCGGTCTTCCCTCACTGCTGCTGGACTCTATCTCATGCGACTGGTCTCTCAGATGTCCGGTGTCGACTCCCAACAGCCACTCCGCGTCTCCCATCGCCAACCCCTTCCTCTCAGTTCCTTTGTCCAACTCCTACTCTCGCGTTCCCTTACCCATTTCCGGTCGCGTCCAAGATCTCGAGTCCAAAACCCTTTGTCTCGTTTCGCGCCAAAACAGACTAAGGGATCGTTTGCTTGGCGGACCACCTGCATAGTGTCACAGTATTTTATTTCCTTATATACAAAATAAGGAGAGCCCAAGGCTCTTATTGTTTTGTAGGGGAGGGGAATGGAGCGGTCATGCTTTGTCTAAGTTTTCTAAGGGAACCTAGCTAGCCACATTCTCCGACCCATTCTGCAGTTCTATATGTAACCAATCATTCATCACCATACGCGCTGCAGTCACCAAAATACCATATTTGCTCTATGAAAAGACCTACTTAAAACCCCGAATGGAATGAATAGTTTTTTTTACTATTAATGATTTATTTACAATGAATATTCGATGATGGGAATGGGAGAAAAAAAATCCGAAATACAATCAAACGAAAACCCAAACCAAGGAAAAAAGTTCGCCGTTTGGTTGCCCTCCCATTCCCCCGTCAACGAAATGAAGGCCGACTGTTTTCCGGTGTCCGAAAACAGCGAAAACAGCTGGGAGGGGGATCCTAGCTTAATGGGGAAAAATACAGGGTTGGGCGTGGTATGGGCAGTTAAAGACAGATGATATGAATTATATACATGTGAAATTCCAAGATCTTCAACAAGGGTGGGCTGGAGTGAAGGCTTTTTATGTGGGTTGGAGTGAAGAGGAAAGAAAGAAAGGGTATCATTATAAATTGCCCACAGTTGGATAGTTTCAAGCACCGGTATTTGTTGTTCTTTTTTGGCACACAGTTTAATGGTTTCAAGTATTCCTATCTAACTAACTATTCCATTTGATATTGATCATTCGTTTGCACACTGTTAAATGGTTTCAAGTATTCCTATCTAACACTAATAATTCTATTTAATATTAATCATTTAATTGCATACAGTGTAATGATTTCAAGTATTCCTATCTAACGCTAATAATTCTATTTAATAATTATCATTTGTTTTCATGTATTGCAATCTAACCCTATTAGCTGTTTTTGTTACAGTAAAAATGGCTTCAAGTATTGCTCTCAAATAACTATAGTTCAATTTCATATAGCACATTTCTTAGCACATAATTAAATAGTTTCAAGTATCAAAAAAGATTAAACAGTTTTATTTGTTCCATAGCTTGGACCCTAACAAGTACTACCAATCCAGGTCAGAGTGGAACTTGGTGTAATGACCATAGAGGAATATTCCACAGTCTTCAAAGATGCCTTTAACTATCTTAACCTTTAAGAAAATTCTATTTACCATCATTAATTTTATTTTTTGCAAGACATTCTAAAATTTGAATTCAAATGATTGTTCTGGATTGACAAAAAAAAAAAAAAAAAAAAAAAAAAGCAAATATTACATGTTGATCTCACGAAAAGGACGATGCATATAAAAACAAGAATTCTCGGTACAGATCTGACCTAAAAAGATTTTAGAGCGGAAAAATGTTTTAAATTAGCCCAATAAAAAGTTTACGTAACATACAAAAAACAAAGAAAAAAAAAACAGAAAGCAAAAAGAAACATACGATGAAAACAAAGAACAAAAAGAGTCAAGTTAGAAAAAAAAAAGAAAGGATTATCGATAGATAACAAAAAGCTGATAATACCATCCCTTGATCGATCATTCTCTTTCTCCTCTTTGAATATCCATCTTGAGGAAAGCTCATTAAATCTGTGTCACTTGTATCAAAATCATTTCAAAATAAGAAATCGATTTTTTTTTTCAAAATGACACACACAATACTACACAGCAAATGAAAATGAGGCAAAAAATGCTGACGATGATGGTGCGTGAAACAAGAAAGAAAAGGCAAATCAGATAGATTTTGAATTAAGAGAGAGAGGAAAGAACGACTAAAAAAGGATTGAGAAAAGAGTCAGAATATTGCAAAAATGTCCACTTGGTTTTTAAATCATTCAATTCGTATGAGACAGCAGAGAAAGACTTTCTTAATGACATCACCTTAAATCTCTCCATATAAAAGACATAAAAAAACTTAAGCAATTTCCTGTCCAGTGTGGAACTTAATGATTGTAGAGTGTCTGCGTTTGCACTCACCGTGAGTCTAATAATTTCTAGAGGGAGACCAGCCATCAGTTGCTAATTACAAAGTCCTTCTTATTTAGTCATTCAAATTAATAATGATAATAATAATAACAAAATCTCTCCTAAAAGCAGCACAAATCAACGCCATAAGAACCAATCACATCAAAGCGAGAATAGATAAGACGCAACAAAATAGCAAATGTAGTCTATGCGGTTACAGAAATGAAACAATCAATCACATAATAATCAAATGCAGCAAATTAGCCCAGAAGGAGTATAAGACTAGACAAAACTGGGTGGGCAAGGTGATGTGCAACAAATTTAAATTTGGCCATACGAACAAATGGTATATGCTCAACCCAGCTCCAAACAATACGAACAAATGGTATATGCTCAACCCAACTCCGAGAAAATGACACACATAAACTCCTATGGGATTTTGACATGCAGACGGATCACCCAATCTCGGCAAGAAGACTCGCCCTTTAATAAAAAAAAAGAAGAGAATTTGCAAAATTGTCGACCTTGCTGTCTCGGCTGACCATAGCATAAAACTGAAAAAATGTAAAAAGACGGATATGTATGTAAAGTGTTATTAAAGGGAATGGAGGACTTGGAAGTTGGTGGATGAGTGGAGACCATCCAAACTACAGCATTATTGAGAACGGCCAGAATACTGAGAAGAGTCCTGGAGACTTGAGTAGACTTGCTGTCATTCAAACTCCAGTGGAGACCATCAGCTAACGCTGATATGAAAAACACAAATGAGTAAATAATAATAATAATAATAATAATAATAATAATAATAATGTATCTAGAAAAGAGGGAGGAAGAGGACTTGCCAGCATCGAAGACAACGTTGACGCATCGATACAACGGCTCGAAGACAACATAGAAAAACACGAACGAGGACTGATAACAGTCATCCGAAACGATACGGACAACACGATAGACGATAGAATGATAATAACTTGGAAACAAAAATGGGAGTAAAAAAAATCTATGACCTGGCTAAGAAAAGGAAACCTTAAGAGAGAAACAGAATCTCTCTTAATAGCAGCACTGGACAACGCCATAAGGACCAATCATATCAAAGCGAGAATAGATAAGACGCAACAAAACAGTAAATGTAGGCTATGCGGTGACAGAGACGAAACGATCAATCATATAAGGAATGCAGCAAATTAGCACAGAGGGGGTATAAGGCGAGGCACGACTGGGTCGGCACTGGGAAATGTGCAAGAAATTTAAATTTGACCATACTAACAAATGGTATATGCACAATTCAGCACCTGTCCGAGAAAATGACACATATAAACTCCTATTGGACTTTAACGTACAGACGGATCACCTAATCCCGTCCAGAAGACCAGAATTCATAATAATCATCAAAAAAAAAAAAAAAAAAGAGAATTTGCAAAATTGTCGACTTTGCTGTCCCGGCGGACCACAGATTAAGTCTGAAGGAAAGTGAAAAGAAGGATAAGTACCACGACCTTGTATGAGAATTGAAAAAGCTGTGGAACATGAAAGTGACGATTGTGCCAATTGTGATTTGTGCTTTTGGCTCAATAACTAAAGGATTATCAAATGACCTGGAGGACTTGGAAGTTGGCGGATGGGTAGAGACTATCCAAACGACAGCATTACTGACAACGGACAGAATCCTGAGACGAGTCTTGGAGACTTGAGGAGACTCGCTGTAACTCAAACTCCAGTGAAAAACCATCAGCAAACACTGATGTGAAAAACTCTATAGGAGTAAATGATAATAATAATAATAATAGTGACAATAATAATAATTAGAAGAAGAAGAAGAAGGGACTGGAGGACATGGAAATAAGAAGACGGACGTAGAACTTCCAAACAACAGCATTAGTGAGAACAGCTAGAATACCGAGAAGAGTCCTGGAGACGTTGGCAGACTTGTTGTCACTCAAAATCCAGTGAAAAATCATCAGCTAACGCTGATGCAAAAAACTCTAAAAGAAGAAGAAGAAGAAGAAGAAGAACTGCAACCTGAGAAAAAAGCTAGAAGACGAAGAGAACAGGAAGGAGAAGAAAATTCTTCTGTTCCTGCTAAACAGACTGAAAAAAATTCTGAAAATTCTGAAAACCTCGACACATACCTGGATTTGTTCAAGAATGTATCGGTTGTTTATTCGATGGCAAATCAAACCTTGTTGAATATTTAATTCGAAAGCTATCCCTGTAGAAGACCAGCTATGATACGATTGAATCCATCGCAGGCGGAGGTATTGTGGTTCATGCCTTTCCCAAGAATACTCAGACTAGAGTTCGAACTCGCTCAAGAAAATAAGATGGCTTGAATTTCAACCTATTTCCAATACTTTTTTTTAAATATATAGCTGGATTTACGCGACTACTCACGTGACCAGAACAGAACACATGATCAGTTTAATAAGAAGTATTCACAAAGCGTAATTTAATTGAGGGCCAAGACCAAAAGTATGAGGCACCTAGTAAGAATCAAAGTCACTTGCAATGTTCTCTTTACCATTGAACCACGTAGGGGGCACAAATGCCGTTATCAAGAAATAGCAGGGGTAATCAAGATTTTAAATATCAGATCACAAGTTTACATTTTAACCCGGGAGCCCTGGGTGAGGGACCAACAGGTTCAAGGGGATCGGAGATTTAAGGGTATGCGAGACACTGCTGGAGGAAGAAGAACGAATTCATAATCAACGCTGTCTTATGGAACCCTTCACACGGACGCGTAGTATTGGACGACCAGCTAGATCTTATATCCAACAACTCTGTCCGGACACCGGATGTAGCCTAGAAGACCCGCTCGAATCGAAGGATAATTGAGACAGATGGCGAGAGAGAGAGAGAGAGAGTTAGGGAAATCCGTGAGAGCTACACGATATGATAATGATGAGGATGATTAATTGTGAACATTTAATGTTTCCACTCATCATGATCGTTATAATTTACCATAAAATTTAACTTTTAATTATAGAACTAGTTTAATTTCATTCAATCCCAGGTCGAGTCATACCAAAGACTCAAAAAATGGTACTTGATGCCTCCTTGCTTAACACTCAGCATTATAAGGTACGGATCAAGGGTAAAGTAGAGCAATCCAGGGAAGGAGTAGCGCCCTCCCCTACACCTTGGTGTAGTAGCTATCGAAAAGGGAGCCTTCGGGTTACCCTCGACTATGGTCGCCAACTTTACTTTACTTTTTATTATTTAAATTTAATTTCAAATAATGTATATATATATATATATATATATATATATATCATGTCGTGCAGCGAGCGTGGATTTTCCACCCTCTCCCTCTACATTCGTCAATATCGTCCATTTCATTCGGAAGATCTTCAAGACTACACCCCGTGTCTGTACAGAGGTGTTGTAGAGGGTTTCTGCTCGTCCGTTTGAAGTAGTCCACAGGAGAACGTCACTTATAAGTTGGCCCTAACTTCTCCAGCAGTGTCTTGCATGTCTTGGTTGTCTGATTTAAAGGGTTTTAGAGATGAGAGGTCGGTGACAGTATAGCTGCTGTTTTGTGGGATGTTGCTTCCAGGATTTGTTCATTGTGTTTCGAAGCATTCTTATGCAATTGCCGTCAAGCTTTTTATGAAATTATTTTTCTTAGTCAACGGTGCATCCATAGAGTAGCGTGGACATGACTGCTGCTTGGAAAAATTGAGTTTTATTTTATCGGTTAGGTCTAATTTCCCATCGCCAGTAGCCTTTCGATAGCTGGCCATGCTTTGGCTAGTTGCGTATTGATATAATTTTCGATAGATGAGACGCTGGGATGTAAATTTGTCCACTAGTTTCAAGGAGCTACTTGATAGGGTGAAGATATCTCTTGTTTGGTTTTGATTGAAGCACATGTGCTGTGTTTTGCCCACACTGACATAGAGGCCTATACCACCTACTGCCTTCCTTGCTGTATATATATGCATATGTAAGTAAGTTTGTGTGTGTGTGCGTGTGTGTGTGAAAAAAGGTGGAAAAGGGGATAAACCGAAACACTGACAACGAATTCAAAAATAATATTTCGTCTTTATTTCAAAAAAAGACTTCATCAGAATGTGCTTTTTTTAATTCAGCAAACTAGGTAATAGATAATAAAGAGAGGGCAGGGTCGTATGAAAGAGAGAAACAAAAGAAAGAAAAGGAAAGATAGATATGTATATCAGAGTGGTGGTAGCAGGGATTATTGGCTGTGACTGTGAATCTTTTTGGGACATCTGGGCCATGCTATAGCCATCTTCAAGCGTATCAATTTTCAGCAAAAACTTGACCAATAGAAACGGAATATCTCAATGAAAAATCGTCCAGAAATATGGAAATGTCGTAGGGAAATAAACGTCTTAGTTTTTATTATCCGTCTTAGTTTTTCCTATCCATTTTTAATCTTGATATTATTCTCATTGAAAACAACGTCTTCCAAGTTGGTGAAATCTGGTAAAAGCCAGGGGGTTGTTTAATAATGTGTTTGGAATAGGATAGGATTACAGATTCAAAATGTTGACGTGATTTTTTGCAATATATTGGTTTAATTAAAGTTACATAGGAAAAATTGAAAGTGTGTTTGAAATCTAACATGTTGGAGAAACCTGTCAACCGAAATTTCCCTTAGCACTAATACACTTGGGAAAGGTATGAATCCAATTATTCTCCCTCCAGCTATGGGTAAATAGAAGGGCAGACTGAATTCTTCAGCCCTGGTGAGGTAACTAATCTAGGAGAAGGAGAACTCTGAATTCAAACCTATTAAACTCCACTTAAAAATTGACTTTGTGTCATATCCTGCAGAGGGGTTGGTAAATATGGTCAACCAAAATGGCTGGCCAAAGCTAAGCGACTCCCATCCTATTGGTTGCATGCTGCGATTTCAAAGGAATAGAATTCCCTTCGGCAATCAACAAGAAGCTACTACTTCACGTCTTCCTGTTTTTGAGACCCGGTTACCGAGAACTTACACCATTAGCAATAAAATGAGTGTGATTTTTCTGTGACCACGTGTTCAACTTTTTTTTTCTTGATATGAATGAACTTATCTCGTCATCACTTTTTTACTTCGGCTCCGACAACTTTCTTTAAGATATCTGCTTTACAATTCATGGGTCCCCCCCCCCACACACTCATATATTACTAATACAATGCTCTCTATTGGGATTAGTTATTTGAACTAAAACAAAAGGTATTTTCATCAAATAAAATTTAAAACCATTGAGTCCATAATTGCATATCTCTAAACCCTAGTTGTATGCGATAATTATAGTTTGGATTATTTATTAATAAGATTAAAATATAAACAATTAAACACCTGACCGATAAAATGAAACGCAGTTTCTTCCAGGCAGTGGTCGTGTCGATACTGATGTATGGATGCACTAATTGGATGCTAACTAAACGGTTGGAGAAAAAGCTAGACGGCTGTTACACAAGAATGTTGCACGCAATATTGAACAAGTCCTGGCGGCAACACCCCACAAGGCACCAACAATACGGCCACCTGCCTCCCACCACGGAAACTATCCAAGCTAGACAAACCAGACATGCAGGGCACTACTAGAGAAGCAAGGACGAGCTCATAAGTGATGTACTCCTATGGACCCCCACATATGGCCGAGCAAAAGCAGAACGACCACCTCGAACATACATACAACAGCTATGTGATGATACGGGATGCAGCTCTGAAGACCTGCCACAGGCGATGAACGATAGGAATAGGTGGCGAGAGAGAGTCAGGGATATCACGTGAAGCACAATTCGTTAACTCTGGGTGTTTTTGCTGACGTGAATTTAACGAACTCGGATGATACTCTCTAAGTGCTACTCACCGAATGTTGTTCCCCAGATTTGCCGCTATGAATTTGAAGACGATCACGGAATCCATAGCTTAAATCATAGCTGTCCTTGCTTGATCGTCGATGTTCTTACAACGCGATCGAACTGGTTAGAGTACTATGATTAAGTGCACCTTCCCCTTTCACACAACAAATCTTTTTAGTTTACTTGGGTGGAATTAAGCTGGTTTTAGAAGTAAGCCCCCGCATTAGACTATATATATGTATCCCGTGACCAGAGCGGTTCAAGCTATGATAGGTACTATTTACCAACCCCTCCGCTCGGGCAGGATATGACACAAGGTCAATTTTTAAGCGGAGTTTAACAGGTTTGAATTCAGAGATTTCCTTCTCCTAGACTAGTTGCCTCAACAAGGCTGAAGAACCTAGTCCGTCCTACTATTTACCCATAGCTGGAGGGAGAATAAGGGGGTTCATACCTTTCCCAAGGGTATTTGCCCGAAAGTGAACTTAATAGCGCGACTGGAGTACGAACTCGCGTACTACGATTCCGCAGTTCATCGCTTTAACCATTACACCACGAGGACACCCCAAAGCTATGATAGGTACCCGCTGTGAATGGTAATATTGGAGAAGTTATTACACTGATACGCTTTGCGTTGGTTCATTTGGCATAAATATATATATATATATATATATAGAGAGAGAGAGAGACTAACAAAGACGTCATTGGTAACAAAAGAGGGGAAACTATAATAAAATAGTAAAATAAACGAGGGTCCTTTCGTCCAGCGCTTTTCAATTTTTAGACACCGGAAATCGGTTAAAAAGGGGGTATAGAATATATAATTTGGATTGCAAGGACGAGGTGAAGAGAAAAAAAAACCCTTAAGTAATCCCAGTCTCAAGCAGTTCCCCAAAATATTTAAGATATGATTGTTTAACTGCCTGCATAGAGGGGGGCGATTCATTGAAATATCAATTGCCTCCAAGACTTTGAGATGGGATTTGTCTCTAGCTTTATGCAGGACAGAGGAACAATCATCTTCATAACAGGTTCTGCAGCTATTTATAGTAAGCAAATGCTCACCAAAATTTGCTTGTACCAGAAATTATATATATATATATATATATATATATATAAACCGGTCACATTAGGATTATAAATTTATTTCCATCCTATTATGGCTATTGATATGAATCAATAACTCCCAAAATAACAGGACTTCTTCAGATCTAATGGATAAAATATTTCAGAATATCCATTAGATTATTGCTCTGTGATGTCAGTTACATTGAGCTCTTTACCAGGAAAATTTAAATATTCATAGTTGAATGATTTTTTTGTTCTGACGGAATTATTCTCGACTCTAGTTTAACTGGACCGAATAACATACATACACACACACACACACACACACACACATATATATATATATATTCTTCTCATATCCTATATATTATTCCGCATATATATATATATATATATATATATATACTTGTCCTATACTACCCAATCACACCGGGTACCCATCATAGCTTGAACCGCTTTGGTCACTTGATATACCCACCTCAACTACCAAGGACATAATAAAATACTGCAGAAACTTTGAATCACCTAAGTAACAAACATTAATCAAAATGAAAATTTTTTAAATGGCTAACGATATTTATCAATATGATCCCTGAGATCGATACTGGCAACAAATATTATTATGTTTGGATCTGACATTTTTTTTAAAAAGTCACACAGCACTATATCAATTTGGTTTCTTTCATAGATAGAAATTTGTTTAACTGCGTTAACAAACACCTTCTTTCAACCGTAAGATGATGCGGAAACCATAAATCAAATATTGAAGCTCTTCCACAATTTATAATACATCACACTATTTTTTTGGCCTCTAATATCCCTCTGTGATTTGCTCAGTCGGCTTGGACTGTAGAATACACCGACTGCATCTCTGAAGAGAAATAAGATACCCCCACCAACGAATGTTATGGATATGAAAGTAAACAAGCTGATTGTGAGGTTTCAATGATACTGGAGCTTTGGGAAATGCGGAGCACCTCTTCATTGCCATCACCTCCTGGTCCACTCTGGCCCGGAGTTATAATACCTGATCGGATTCAATCTATAGGTCAAATAGAACTAAACCGCGTACAAAACTATTGAAAACTATACTTGCGATAAACTGAATTGTTTAAAAAATAACTGTCTTGACAATTAACTGTGTGTAAACAAAATCTATACTGATATTAAACTGAATTGTTTGAATTAGAAGTGTTTGACTAAAATCATTAGTTTGAAATAGAGGTGTTTTCGACAACTAAAATGTGTACTTATGCTACTCTGAATTGTTTTAAATAGAACTGATTACTAGTTTAAAATGGATTTGGGATTGAGTAACCCTCAAACAACCCTCTGTGATATAGCCTCTCTCTCTCTCTCCCCTAGCCCAGCTCAGTCATCTGAGGCTGTGGAACACATCCACTGCATCTCTGCAGTGGGGTAAGACCCTCTCCCCCAACGAGTGTCATATATATGACAATAAAAAATCTGATGATGAAGCTCCAGTAATGCTGGACCTAAGGGAGATGCACAATACCCTTTAAAAGTCATCATTATCATGTACACTCTGACCCAGTGTGGTAGCACCTGATAGGGTTCTAGCAATGGGTCAGATAGAACTGTTTGACATTTAAACTGAGTGCAAACAAATGACTAATACTAAATAGAATTGTTTGAAATAGAACTGTTTGATTATTCAACTATATGTAAACAACTTACTGACGTTTAATTAAATTGTTACTGATATATTACAATACTTCAAACTGTTTATCTTTGACTTATGCAGAATCAAATTGTTAGAAATAGAACTGTTTGATCACTTAACTAAGATTACAAATCAAATGTTTGATATATGTGCAAGAACAGGTAAAAATAATCAACAATGATTGATATGTCATAAAACCAATCCAAACGAAACCAAATCTCTCTCTCTCTCTCTCTCTCTCTCTCTCTCTCTCTTATCATTATGCCCAACACCTCCCTGGAGGACTGGAAATCTAAGCAGACCCTGTTAGGAGATATAGATGTAGAGTTTCACAAAAAACAAACAAAGATCAAGACCTTTGTAAGTTTACAAAACCTATAGCTTTTGATTATGTCCCTGTAAAACTCTTCTAAAAAGAACTCCCCTAAAAATAACATTTATTCATGAGTGCTTTTGTTCGATAAAAAAAGATAAAAAGAAAAATATTTTTTTTCAAAAATTGCATAGCAATAAATTTCCACGGTTTCCGAGAGAAAATTTCAAAAGAAAAATATACTTAGTATATTAAAAGAAAAATTCAAATACGAGATTTCATTGTTAAGGAAAACCAACTACAGCATTGTTCCTCTGATGGTATAGATAAAAATCATATATAAATATGTACGAAGGATGTGCAGAATATTAAGTATAAAGATTTACTAAGATGTTAAAGATAAAAATCCCTTTTTAATATGTAAGGAAGCTGAGCAAAATATAAAGTTCAACCTTTTACTGAAATATTAAAGATCAAATCCTGTATTAATATGTAAGAAAGCTGAGCAAAATATAAACTTCAAAAATGTATTAAATATTAAAGATCAAATCCTGTATTAATATGTAAGAAAGCTGAACAAAATATAAAGTTCAAAATTTTACAAACATATTAACGATCAAATCCTGTATTAATTCAAGACACCTGAGCAAAATATTAAGTTCAAAATTTTACTAACATAATAACGATCAAATCCTGTATTAATATGTAAGAAAGCTGAGGAAAATATAAAGTTAACATATTAAAGATAAAAATCATATCTAGTAAAATGTTTATAACAATCAGTGAAAGCTCAAGTCGGTCCAACTATTCGTTTACATTGTAAAAATTATTATCATTATTATTGGTTATGTAAGAAGAATGTGCCGATACCGACCGATGTGGTGGAACACGGATCTCCAGGCAACAAACACAACAGTTGAAAAGAATTGTGTTTACTGGGGTCACTTGACTAGGAATAGTAAATATATATATGGTTCAAACAGAAGTATTTCATTGGATATTGCATTGTAGAAGTATAGTATTGCGTATGCAGTCATTACTCTGTATTTCCATTCGACATTATACGAGAGGAAAAACATCATAAAGAATTGGCGAAGATTAACCCTGAACGAAACATTATGAGATTATTCCAGGAATACCAGGGTTCGATCTTAAGTCGAGTCATACCAAAGACTCAAAAAATGGTTCCTAATACAGCCTTACTTAACATTCAGCATTATAAGGTACGAATCAAGGGTAAAGGGGAACAATTCGGAGAAACGAGTAGCGCCATCCCCAATACTTCGGTGTATAGTAGGTATTCAAAAACGAAAATTGACGTCGCCCTCGACAACGTTTGCCAACTTTACTTATCATTAGTAGTTGCAGTTGTAATAGTAGAAGAAGCTGTACTATCAGTATATTAGTATTCGTCACGAGGCCCACTTAGAGTAACGGTTATCGTCGGGTGAAAGGAAATCTGTGAACCGAGATTAATTTCTGCACGAGACTGTTTACGTTTTACCTGGCACTGATATCTTCTCTGAAGAAAAGAGGGTTCATACACTCATTGCTCAAGTGGGTACAGTGTTCGCAATTGGTATGGGATACCTGGGTTCAATCTAAGGTCGTGTCATACCAAAGACTTTAAAAATGGTACTAGATACCTCCTTGCTTAACACTCAGCAATATAAGGTACGTATTAAGGGTAAAGTGTAGAAATCCAGGGAAAGGAGTAGCACCCTCTCCTACACCTCAGTGTAGTAGCTATTGAAAAGGGAGCATTGTAGTCGCCCTTGGCTACGGTCACTAACTTTACTTACATTCAGAAAGTAAATTTAATCGTAAAATGAACGAAATTCTGCTAGGGGTAAAAAAAAATAGAGTAGATTGGGTACTCTAGTTTTAGTTTGGTAACCAGTCTAGGAGAAAATATTTAAACTAGCTTTGGCTTACTTAAACTTCTTAACTCGAGTCACAACTTGATCACTGCGGAACGATTGGTTTACATATAATCTCTCACTATTTGCATTTTTCATCAATTTTTTTCTTATCCTCATTCTGATTGTATTTATTCTTTAATAGATGTAGTACCAGCTAAGAAAAAATACTTTTGATGAGAAGTGTCTTTGATTGATTTTCGTTTCAGACATTTATATACAAATATCCCACAACCACGCCATCCCTGTAGTAAGCTAATGGTGCTTCCATTCCGGGTGAAAATTAGTGAATTAGTACCTTGAGCAGGCATCCACTTTGGTTTTCTATTTAGTAGTAAATAAACTAATTGCTGATAAATCGTAAATATGTATATATTTGGGTTCACCTCACCTCAATTCCGCCTCAAGTGGGGAATATTTTTAAATAGTGATCTCTCTAAGAATTATCATGGAATGCTCGATTACTCCAAACGTAGGCGGAAATGGAACCTCCTGTTGTATTACGGTTACTGTGGAAGGGAATTGGAACTGGTAATTCAAGATCGACTAATTTTTCTCCAGTATTGGATAGGGCAGATTGAGCTCTTTAACCTTGGTATGAAAACTGGGCAAGAAAAATTAAAACTATGAATTCAAAGCTCTTGAACTCTTTTTAAAAATGACGTTGCTTCACATATTGCTTGAGTGGAGATTTGGGATATATATATATATATATATATATATATATATATATATATATATATATATCGTATACTTAGGCAGCAAGTTCTTAACTAAACATGTTTGTTTGAATACCGCAGATTGTATTTTTTTAATCTTCAAGTGAAGACGTTCGAGTCTTCTTACTTGTCATCTTATGTGTGCGTCAAGTTGGTGAAGAAAGAACACTTTATTAGCCCAAGTGTTTTCGACCATTTTGCAGGTCATCTTCGGGGGTTGTGTTAGATCATTTGTTGCTGTGAGTTTTATTGATATTTATTTCGAGTCTTTTTTTAAAATATTACGGATGGGGTTGGCTCATTCAGTTAGGGTAGATGGTTAGTATTTGAATATCTTTAATGTGCTTATACTTGTGGTGAATGCTCTTTTTATTTATAGCATTTTTTTTATTTTTCATAATTATTGCTACGAGGATTTGTATATGGTTTTTATTGGTATTCTTATAAATGATTTTTGTATTGTTAATAAGTATCTTTCTTATATCTGGGGATAGTGTTGCGTATTGACCGCCGACCCGGCCAAACATGCCATTCCAAAGACGGCGGAAGTGCATTTTCCATTGGCGTGGGCGAGCTTGGCTGACAATATGGGACAGGGTTAAAATCCTACGGTACAGTCAAAAACTGATGCACCGGAAGAGAGTGACCTGTAAACTGCATGACAATTATTTCCGCTCGATGACGATCAACATACCATTCCAAAGATGGTGGAAGTGCATAAGAGATTGATTGGGCGTTGAACTATTATATAACTCAGTGCACAGGAAATTCATGGAGTTTTGGGGATCAGTAGAGATGGAGAAATGATGCTGTAGAGAAAACAGCACCTAGCAGAGAGCTATGTCCCCGGGTCTCCGGTTGAGCAACCTTGGAAAACGGGAAAGAAACGCTGAGGGCCATAAGAGTGGGGAGGTCAATATGTTGCAGTTCTTTTCGGTCTCACACTCCCTCTCACACACAACCCTTTCAAATAAAGTGAGTGGTATATTTTTCTAAGAACTGTGTCGAACGTCTTTATTGTGTCGTTATGATTTCGCACACATGTGCGTTTGTATGGTTGGTTGTGACTATGCAACAATATGAGTTTATCAGTGTCTCTGTTATGCGTTGTCATTAGATGTAGTTTTAAGGCGCTTTATTTCGAAGACGTGGTAGGTAAGGCGACGAGAGAGTGTGGTTATTGTATAACTAATATAGGTATTAGGTGTTATGTTATTTTCCGAGAAAGACTCTCGAAATTGACATGTAGATTTATACACGACATTAGTTTTAGTTATAGTTTTATTATTGAGGTTATTGGAGGTGCCCGTGGTGTAATGGTTATCGTCGTAGGAAATGGACACGGCGACACGAGTTCAAATCCTGGACGAGACTGACTGCATTTCACATAGCACTAATACCCATGGGAAAGGTATGAATCCACTTATTCTCCCTCCAGCTATGGGTAAATAGTAGGGCAGACTAAGTTCTTCAGCCTTGGTGAGGCAACTAGTCTAGGAGAAGGAGTACTCTGAATTCAAACCTGTTAAACTTCGCTTTAAAATAAAATTGACCTTGTGTCATATCCTGCCCGAGCGGAGGGGTTGGGTAAATATGTATTATTGAGGTTCTGTGGGTTTAATCTGTATCATATTGCTTATTACTTGCGAATCTAATTTGTATATTTTATGCATTTAATTCTTGTAATATAAGTTTATTCCCTTAGTATTATTATTGTTGTTCTTGCTATATTTATGGATGATATAGATGATATAGTTTTATTTGCTGATCGATGGAAAAACACTCCAAATAAATATTAATAAAACTAACAGCAACAAACGATGTAAAAAAAATCCCCGATGATGACGAGCAAGATGATCAAAAACGCCAGGGCTAGTATAGGGTACTTTCTTTAACAACTTCACCCAGGCATAAGAAGACTAATAAGAAAACTTGGACGTCTTTCCTTGAAGATTTTTAAAAAAGAAGCAATCTGTGGTAGTCAACCATACACACATACATACATACATATATATATATATATATATATATATATATATATATATATATATATATATATATATATATCAACCCCTCCGCTCGGGCAGGATATGGCACTAGGTCAAATTTTAAGCGGAGATTAACAGGTTTGAATTCAGAGTTTTCCTTTTCCTAGACTTCTTTCCTTCACCAAGGCTGGATAACATAGTCTGTCCTACTATTTACCCATATCTGGAGGGAGAATAATTGGATTCATACCTTTCCCATGGGTATTAGGGCTATGTGAAATGTGATAAGTCTCGTCCAGGATTTGAACTCGTGTCGCCGTGTCCATTTCCATTAAACCACGGGCACCACCTATATATTTATATATATATATATGTGTGTGTGTGTGTGTGTGTGTGTGGCTATTTTCTTATCACATCATGCTAATACCCTTTTCTTTTATAGCTGAAATTCCTGGCTTCAAAAAATTTCCTTAAACACGGTAAAGGAAATTATTTGAAATAATGGTATAATTTCCTTCTTATCGAAAAAAATATTCTTCCGGGGTTAATTTGACTTTGTACAAACTGTGAGAGTATGAGCGGTATTCAAATAATAAATTCAAATATCTGCGTACCATGATTGCAGCATGACATCCATACTAGGTGGTTAGTAAGATAACAATAAAGGCCCATGTTTCAGAGGGCCTTCCCTCCTAGCAGAAAATGCCCCCACGTTAAAAACGAGCGCTGGCTGGGTTGATTTTCAAGCACCAGAAGCGATTGTTGATTTCGAGACGCGCCGTTACCTCAGTGTATTAGAGATTATGTCTCAAGTGAGTTGCGATCAAAAAAAAAAAAAAAAAAGCAACCAAAATTAAGATTCATACAAATTAAACATTAATCACCTCTGAACAAGATTGAACAAGTCAAAACAAAAGAAAACTAAACTATAAAAAACAAAAACAAACAAATAGAATAAAACTAAATTTTATTGTCTTGCAAATGATCAGCGGTGGGTTGCTAGGCCGGTGATGCCATTTGTTTGCTGGGGATGTAAAAACATAAAGACTTACCTAATTGTTTTTTCGCGTTAGGACTTCCATTGTTTATTCTCCCCCTCCCCCACCCCGTTTAGGAAAGTTCTCTCCGCAATGTTGTGGCTTAAGTACTGGACTACGATATTGTAGTAAGCAAGTTAAAACTTCAGTCATGCTATTGTAATATAATCAAGGAAACCAATTCAATAGTAAGTAGTTTCCTAGCTTTTTCAGGGTCAAACAGAAGACAGTGAGAAAGAGTTTTGAGACAGTTACAGAGTGAGTGAGAGACAGACAGACAGACAGACAGAGAGAGAAGCTCTAAGGGAGAAACAAATAAAAAGGTTAACGATTCATGCAAGATGGTCGAAAAGCAGTCTGAAGCATTCCATACGTTTCTGTGGCATTTTTTCCAAGTTTAAAACAGTATTTTATTGCATATCGTTCTTCTAAAGTGTCAGTTTGCATTTTTGAAATTCACCAGCTGTGACAATCAGTCTTTAGTAGGGTGTATTCCAATTGCTTCTGTAGCTGTTCATTTGAACCTGAAATCATAAAAATTGGTCAATCATCTCATAAGATGTATAGCAATAGCATACAGGATTTTCAGGAGTCTACGCCAATTTTAAATGCCTGTACAAAAACGTTTGAAAACTTATTGAAGGCACCACGTAATACCCGTGGGAAAGGAATGAATCCCTCCAGCTAGGGATAAAGAATAAGGCAGACGGTGATTTTAAGCCTTGATATGATAACTAGTCTAGGAGAAGGAAAACTTTGAATTCAAATTAATTGTTCATTTTCAGATTACTTAGTTTATAAAAGGTATAAAGTATCTTGAGACTACAAGAATATGTTCCCCAATACCCCAACTGTCTTTCTGATAAAATAAAACGCAATTTTCAAGTAGCGGTCGTGTTACTTGTACATTGTGGATGCACCACATGTACGCTGACAAAGCGTATTAAGAAAAAGCTTGACGGGAATTGCACAAGAATGCTACAAGTTATATTGAACAAATCCAGAAAGTAACATCCACAAAAATTCCAGCTGTACAACCAGAAGCCTCTCATCTCTAAAACCATCCTAATAAGACGAGCAAGATTTGTGGGACAATGCTGGAGAAGCAAAGACGAACTCATAAACGATGATTTCTTCTGGACCCCGATAAACGGACGTGCAAGTGTTGGACGACCAACTAGAACTAATCTACTGTAGCTTTGTACGGACACAGGATGCAGTCTATAAAACCTGCCAGAAGCGATGGACGATAGGGACGAGTGGCGTGAGAGAGAGAGAGAATCAAGGAAATGCATGCGAGCAGCACGATGATGATGATGATGATGATGACTGTCCTACAAGGCTGGCTTTGGCATTAAATAAGTTTTATATGGCATTTAACTAATACAGAAAAGCAATTGTACTGACCTTTTGTCACATCCTGCTTGAGGCTGAGAGGTTTCGTAGATACGAAGTGGGAAATAGATTAAACTGCCCAAGTGGACATTTGTATAAAATGCTAGCGCTTTCTCTTCTTATGCTTGTGTTGTAATGGTTACTATCGTTGGAAATCGACTAGGTGACCTGAGTTCAAACCCTGGACGAGGCTGTTTGCATTTTACATAGCACCAATACCATTGTGATAGATACGCATCCAGCTATTCTACCTCAAGTTATGAGAAAATAGTGGGTTCATTGTATGACAATCACACTAAGTGAATAACTATTCTTAATTGAAACCTGTTAAATACTGCTTTAGAATCTGTTTGTTCGGGAGATTTGGGTATATATATATATATATATATATATATAAATTTTCAGATTTTGGGTATATATATATATATATATATATATATATATATATATATATATATATATGCAAAATATACAAATTTTCAGATTTTGGGTATATATATATATACAATATATACAAATTTTCAGATTTTAGAATATTGATTTACAATGTTTTAGACAGGGTAAGGGTCCTATTTACAATATAACTACAATGAATAAACGATCTCTGCTTTTAATAAAAATTAAAAGAACGAAAAAAAAAACCCCAAACATACAAGAGCAATAGAGATATTGCATTTATATTCAATCTTTGAGAACGGTTTCCTAATTAAAAGTAGTTTGAGGGTACTGGGAATATTTCAAATGTGCCCAGTCAGATAAATGTGACAAACTATCCCTAAAGTTGGGAGCCACTCGAAGGCAATTGTATTTTTCTGTCGGTTTCTTTAGAATCAGACGAGATTATATCCCAACTTCTCGTAGACAATTTCTTCGACTACCGACTTCAGAAAATTCAACAAACGTATCCTGAAGTTTGTACCATCAATTTCATTGAATAAAAGCTTTAACATGTTCTCTGCTTTCTGTTGTTGACGAATGAACATATCCGACTCGACGAGTCACCTGCAAATTCTTATATCCCTTAGAAAGCAGCCATCTTCTTATTCATTAAATTTTCGCCGTACACAGGAACGATTTCATGGTGAGTTTCCATTGTGACTTAGCCTTTAGCATGTAAAAATCTTTTTACACATCACATCTCTGTACTTGTCCTCTGTTAAATGGCGTCATTCATATTTATTATTACTTCAAATACACATGCACCCAATATTAAGGCTGTTATGACTGTTACAATACGTATTGCATATCACCTGTTTGTTTCTCACAGAAGTATTAACACTTTTAATTCTAGTCGACTTTTCCTTAAATGCACGCTTTCTTTTCCACTATGCCTCATATTCAATATTTTACAAAATCTCATCAAATAATCTATCTATCTATCTATCTATCTATCTATCTTTGCCCGGTAGGTTGGGGCTGTAGAATACACCGAATGCACTACTGAAGAGGGGTAAGACTTCCCAATGAGTTTCCTGGATATGATACTAAACAATTTGATGGTGAGGTTCCAATGATTAGACTGAATTAGAACTGTTTGAATAAACTGAATCGTTTGAAATAGAAAAATTTTCGTCAATTAAACTGAGTGCTCATCTTAAACTGAACGGTTTGAAATAGAACTGACTATTTGCTTAAAAATGGATTTGGTATTAAATAACCTACAATGGTTGATATGCCATAAAACCTAACCAACCAATCAAATATCTATCTATCTATCTATCTATCTATCTATTTGTTTATATATAGATACGCATACAAACACACAAACACACACACACACACACACACACACACACATATATATATATGTGCGTTTGTGTAACTAATGCCGGATTTAATTTGATACAATCCGTAATTTAGATTGTTGCATATGATGTGTGCTCACGCGCGTGCGTACACACGCACACGCGCACACACACACACACACTTAGAGACAATCCTGTGCATACACACACTTCCATTAATATGTATACATCGTTGCAGAAAATGGGCATGGTGAGTTGCATTTCATGGGAAACGTATAAATTCTACAATTCTCTCTGCAACTATAGATAAATTGTTGGGACAGATTGGGTTTTTTAACTTTGGTATGAAAATCAGTCTAAGAGAAGGAAACCTAGAAATACAAAGGTCTTAAACCCTTCTTAACGATGACCTTATATCACATCTTGCTAGTGCAGAGCTGGTGGGATATATATATATATATATAATAATATATATATATATATATGTGTGTGTGTGTGTGTGTGTGTGTAAACGCTTCGAAGCAAGTTATATGTGTGTATATTTTCATGTGTGTACATACACACACATGACATGGCAAGTTATATATATATATGTATATATATATATGCATAAATAGATAAAGCAGCAAAATAAAATGAAATAAAGAATAAAAACAATATTAAAAAAATAAGATTAAATTGAATTGAATAAATTGAAATGGATTAGGACGATTGAAGTCATGTCTTTTCCGTATGATGTTCTGACACCCCGCGTGACACCATGGTTACAATACCCAATACGATGTTCTAACATCCCACGTGACACAATGTTTACAACATTTAAAAAAATTGAACCTCCAACATCATGTCCATTTATAAAAACTGTCTCTGATTATGAAGTTTTACTTTGAAATTAATTAGACTCAAATAATAATCATTTCGCATTGCAATAGCCTTCAAAATTAATTCAAAACTATAAAATAAAATGATTTACACAATGCTTCAAGCAAATTACAAAATAATTTTATTCATATATATATATATATATATTCTTTGGCAAGTTGAATTATTGAGCTTGGAAATTAATATATGTACGGAATGTGCAGCATGAATCTGCCGGAATATTTCCATGTAGATTTGACAGAGTTTAAGTGGGCTTTTATGTATACGAAGGCGTTGTCGTATTTTCTGTTCACGCGTTCTGATGTACTTGATTGTGCGCGCATGCGTGTATGTTGCTACGTTGCAAATTTTTACAATTCGCGCAGAAGTCTCTCAACGCGGAAAATTGTCTGATGCAGAACGTTGATCTTATTTGAAACTAGGACATAACATTTTTTTCTTTGTAACAAACTCACATTTTTATTTCTGCCAGTGACCTTTACTGTGTTTTTATCGTTTAATTTCCTTTGTCTTTGCTTTTTTAAAGATATTTCAGGGATTTCTGGTTTTGTTTTTTCTCTGTTACTTGTTTGGTTTACTTATGTTTTATGGCATATCAACACTTGTTGTTATCTAGTGCTAAATCCTGTTTATACATACATACATACATACATCTACAGATTTATATATATAAACACATATGAATATATATATATATGAACAGACATGATTTTCATTTAACAGGTTATATATATAAGTAAGTAAAGTTGGCGATCATAGTCGAGGGTAACCCGAAGGCTCCCTTTTCGATAGCTACTACACCAAGGTGCTGGGGAGGGCGCAACTCCTTTCCTGGATTGCTCTACTTTACCCTTGATCCGTACCTTATAATGCTGAGTGCTAAGCAAGGAAGCATCAAGTACCATTTTTTGAGTCTTTGGTATGACTCGACCTGGGATTGAACCCAGGTCTCCCGGGCCATTGGCGAACACTCTAACCCCTAAGCCAATGTCATATATATATCTTGTCAAATGACAAATTATGTTCGTTCATATATATATATATATATATATATATATATATATATATATATATAGAAGGCAACAACATACAACAGCAATAATAGTGATAATAATAACAGCAACACTTACCAGAGGTCCAGCATATGCATAGTGTCCCCTGTGATGCCCTCGCTTGAAAATGTCTGCGCATAGATCTTTGCAGAGGCCATGGTTATGCCTGCATTGGTGAATATGCTCTCCCAGGGCAGAATAAAACAAAGAGCAAGTAAATGAAGCCCTTTGGGAAGATGTCAAAAGAGGCATCATCAGTCCCGTACCTATTGGTACCCCTACAGATTGGTGTAGCACTATGGTAATCATCGCTAAAAAAAACAGGAAGCCAAGGAGAACGGTAGACTTCCAACATTTAAATTCCCAATGCAAGCGGGAGTCACACCACACTAGCTCCCCATTCCAACTCTCACTCCAGGTACCACCAAAACAAAAAACAGAAACAAATTCCAACTACCCTAGAACTCCTCCATTCTCACCAACCAGCGAAAACGTGCATAAACTGAAGAAATGGCTGTTGGAAAGATTTGCCAACACGGTATTCAACAGCAGCGGGAAATTTCCAGCTATGTCCGGCCCTCCAGCCCACATTCACCTAAAAGAAGGCTCAACCCCCAAAGCTAGACACAACCCGATTCCAGTACCATATCACTACAAATAGCTATTTATGGCACATTGGTAGATTCCAATGTGCACATATTGGCCAGTCCATTCCTTGGATTGTGATTGGCATCTCATTGGATATGTTTGTTCATAAATACCAACCCTGTCCAGTTCAAGCTGTTAACCTTGAATATGCTGGACCTCTGGTAAGTGTTGCTGTTATTATTATCACTATTATTGCTGTTGTATGTTGTTGCCTTCTACAATATATATATATATATATATGTGTGTGTGTGTGTGTGTGTGTGTGTGTGCATATATAGGGAGTGTCTTTGAGGTGTAATGCTTAAATCGCTGGACTGCAGAATCGTAGTACGTGAGTTCGAATTCCAGTCGTGTTTTAAGATTCACTTTCGGAGAGATACCCTTGGGAAAGGTATGAACCCCCTTATCCTCCCAACTATGGGTTAAATAGAATTACTTGTGTTCTTCTAGAAGGATTGCTTTGACAATAAATAATCCATGAATTTTGATATGCCATTAAACAAAGAAACCAAACGAAACATATGTCTGTATGTATGTATGTACATGATTTGGCATTAGATTAGTCACAAGTGTTGCTATGTCATAAAACCCTATCGCGCCAAACTAATACCGGAGAAAAAAAAAAATATATATATATATATATATATAATTTGTAAAAAAAGTGTTTGTAGGTAACTTAATTATTTTGAACGAATTAGGGCTCATTTATTTCCTTATACTAAAATGATTTCAAGTAAATTATGAGTATGTCATGCTATTTTACCCATAAATGGTTGTCTCAACGATAACACCACTCAGGATATCAGAGGACCTGGGAGTAATGTCAATGAAGCGTTACTCCACATATCCTAAGAACACTAAAACTTTTATTGCCAAGTTCGAATGGGGTCCAAATTCTAACATCAAATTATTGACATTTCAGTTTGCCTACGTCCTGATTTGTCTTCCATGAAAAAGTGTAAGCTATTGTAAGGACAGAAAAAAACAATGACTATCCAAGTGTCATCTTGACAGCTTAAGAAATTCTATATGTTGTATAACAGTCAAACATCATCTACGAACTACAATGAACGAACGAAACCCTTCTTTATAAAAATAAATCTCTCATTTTATTCTCCAACAGGGGCACACTGTTTGTTGTTAGTTTGAGAGATAGAGGGAGAGACATATACTGAGAGAGAGGACTTCTTCTCGTCCCACATCTTCTCCCGGGAGCCAGTGCGTACCAACACATGCACCCCCTTGCAAGCTGTATCGTCAGAGACGTCTGAGACGCCTCTGATCGGCTACCTATCCCTGGCTCGACTCTCGATTCTATGACTTGACCGCGTGGTTCTCATATCACGTGGTCTCCTTCCGGTTGCACACCTACTCAACCGGCCTGCTCCGACGCACTGGCATCCCCTTGTTTACTAATCAAAACATGACAGCTTGTCAAAGCACACGGGGTCATTAGGAACGAAACGAAAATCCATGTCATATGTTTTTTAACGTATACTGTTAAGCATCGTTATAAAAGTTCAAAGAGGTGCACTATCAATTAATATTACGTATATATATATATATATATATATATATACTACGTATATAAATATATATATTTTGACAATGAATTCCATATTTTCCCCTTAATATTGGGTTATTCCACGATGCATTCTTGTGTATGGTTTAAGTTTGGTTTGGTTTCTTTGCGTAATGGCATATCAAGCTTCTTGGGTTATTCAATGCCAGAGCCACCCTTTCTTGTAGAAGAGCAGTGATGCTATTTAACCCATAGCTGGGAGGATAAGGGGGTTCTTACCTTTCCCAAGGGTATTTGTCCAAAAGTGATCATAATACTCGATTACAACGGAGTCCAGCGGTTTAACCATTACACGACGAGGACACCCCCGTATATGGTTTAGAAAAATGCTAATAAAAAAATTGATTTAGTTTATTTAAGGAATATTTCATTAAACCCTATTATCTATAAAAAATGCTTTGCTTCTCATTTGTAATTGACTTATCTACAGGTAAATAAAAAAGAGGGAAAATGTTTGCTCCATGCTAAATCGATAATTTCTGCCGGGAATAAATTGAGACGAGAAAATTGCTCACGGCAATTAATTACCACGAAGAAAAGCGGGATCCACATGTTATATATTGACCCTCGACCGAGTCGTCAATCAAGAAACGCACCTGTGTAAATAAACGAAAGAACAGCAAAAGCAGGTGGACGTTAAACAATAATATAACCCGGCGCACAGACGGAATGACAACAGAGTGAGAATCAGAGGGCTTGGGCCCTCAGTGACCCACGGTTGAGCAACCACAGCCAAGATGAGAAAGATGTGCTGCTATGGGCAAGGAAGAACTTGGGTCGATATAGCACTCTGTCCCCGTCTCCAGCTCATCTCTGACACACAACCTACATCACCCTTTCAAGACACACAACCTACATCACCCTTTGTGAGAGATAATATTTTTATACAGAAGAGTGTTCATTCGTTCAATGAAGTTCGTATTGAAGTTCGTATTGAAGTTCTGCTTATAGTTTTATTACGGCTATACAACACACACTAATAAAGCGTATTGATTTAAAGTAGGTAAATCCATATATGAAAGAATGAAGGCTCATAGATACGCAAGTAGATAAATATCAATTCTAATTTTTCATATTTTAAAGATGAAATGTGTTTCGTCTTAGCTGTTATTAGATTATTTACTGCTAAGTAATATAAATAAAATAACGTAGGCATTTTCCAATGTTCTTACTAGAGTTAATAACTATCGGCAATATGTACGTCCCTTTCAGTGTCTTATGACAACGTGATAGGCATATGAAGACTGCAGCATTTTCTTTAAAAAATTACACTAGAAGAATACCGTCAATATAAACTATGCTATCTCTGAGAAATCTAGCAAAATTGTTTTCTTATTTGCTAACTGGCTGGTGAGAAAACTACTCTCCTCATTAATGTAACATGATAGATTGGGATTTTTATTTAATTTTTAACATATGGACATACGAGGATCATACGATAAGTTTCCAGACTTTTTTCGTATGGACACTTTTACTGATAGTACACACATGGAAATTTAGTTCCCTTTGAAGTAATCTCCTCCAGCTGCAATGCACTTGTTGTACTGTTCCAGCAATTTCTGGAACGCCCCATGGAAGTCCTCTTCTGTGAGCGTGTCAATGACCTTCGTCACAGGCTCTTTCATTTCCTCAATTGCTTCATAACGACAGCCTCTCAGCTTAGGGAATAATAAAAAGTCACAGTGACCAAGGTCTGGACTATAAGGAGGGTGAGGAACTGTCTTGATGCCCATCTTAGTCAAATAGTCTGTAACAAGGATGGAGTTGTGGAGAGGTGTATTATCCTGGTGGAAATGCCACTGACATGATTTGAAGAGTGCTGGCCTCTTCTGACGGAATCTCTTCCTGAATTTCACTTAAAACCTCAACATAGTAACCCTAACCCTAACTCTAACCCTTTGGCCAATCAACACTGGTGTATTGGCTTCCTTTTTCCTCGCACACCTCTCATCATCCCTCTCGGACTCCCTGCTTTCCTTGAATCTCTTATGCCACTCAAAAACTGATGCTCGATTCATGCAAGATAGTAGAAAAGCGGTCTGAAGCATTACATACGTTTCTGTGGCATTTTTTCCAAGTTTAAAACACAATTTTGCTGCATATCGTTCTTCTAAAGTGTCAGATGGCATTTTTAAAATTCACTAGCTGTGACAATCAGGCTTTAGTAGGGTGTATTCCAATTGCTGCTGAAGGTGTTCATTTGAAGCTGAAATAATAAAAATTAGTCAATCATCTCGTAAGATGTAGAGCAATAACATACTGAATTTTCAAGAGTCTACAACAATTTTAAATGCCTGTTCAAAAAGTCTAGAAACTTATTGAAGGCACCACATATTAAGCAAATGGGGTAGGAACTCGTTTACGAAGCTGTAATAGTCTAACACGTTAGATTTTACGCCGAAGGAACTCCATCCTTTTCATATTTTATTTCTATTTTTTAGAAAGTATTAAATTTCTAAGATTTCAAAATAATAACTGCTTTTGTCGGCATATTTCAAATCTTATGTATGAATTTAGTTGAAGTTTTTAACTATTAGTCAGGGTCCTGTATTGCATCAATCTCCACCTTAATCTTTGTTTTTATTGTGGGGACGTATCTTTAAATCTTTCGCGGAATTTTAAATAACCCCCTCTTTCTCTTTTTCCCTCTCTTTCTCTGTCAGTATCTTTTTTCTCTTTCTTATACTCTTTCCTATCTCAACAGCCGAATGTACTTCCTCATTATATATATATATATATATATATATATATATATATATATATAAATGTGTGTGTGCGCTTGTGTGTGTTTTCGTGTGAGTGGTATGGATGTGAGATAAGACACAAATTTAAGTAATTTATTTTTCATGAAGTTGCCAATTCCGAACAGTTTTGGCTGCAGGCACACGCCGGAGGATGTTTATTTCAGAATTGTTTACATTTCAAGACTGGTAGTATTATGAATGCCAAAGGACTGGCGTTCACATATGTGACAATCAACCATTCGAATCCTTGTCGTTTACGATTATTTCAAATATAAAAAAAATTATTTTCATTTAAACATTTCTAGAGGTAGTGTCAGTCTTCTTGCTATATATATATATATATATATATATAATATTATTCAATCCAGTAAATCCAGAGAAGGGAATAATTTCAATCAGAACTAATAAAATATTCAAAAATAGAATCTTAAATTTAGATAACCCTGGTAATGAGTTCAATGTTAATAAAATCCTCAAAGCAAATAATTTTCTCTTAAAAAAACAACAATCGGTCACATTAAGATGATAAATTTATTTCCATCCAGTTAAACGCATTGATATAAATCAATGCTCTAAAACTTAGCAGGTCTTCTTCAGTTCAAACACGAAATGGTTCATATTTATTCCATATTCTCTAATATATATATATATATATATATATATAAGCATTTGAGAAAAATAGATATGATAATATATAAATATGAAATATGAATCAATATTCAAATGACGTATTCATTATATGAGCATTGCTTATGGTTCACGTTAATCCAGACATCATCATCATCATATCGTTCCGCTAGCTCGGTTTTCCCAAACCCTCTCTCTCCACCCGTCTCCATCGTCCATCAATACCGGGAGGTCTTCCAGGTTACATCCTCTATCAGTACAGAGCTGTTATAGCCTTTGCTCGTCCATGTGAAGGGGTCCACAGGAATGTATCGCTTATCAGTTCATCCTTACTTCTCCAGTAGTGTCCTGCACGATGAATCTAACTCAAATACGCATGGCATTGTAATTCGGGTTTAATGTCTCATGTGAAAAAAAAAATTTTGCGGTGGAAAGGGATGAAAAACTAAAACGATAATTCATTTTTCAAATCCTGTCTCTGTCAATATATATATATATATATATATATATATATATATATATATATATATAGCGTAATGCAATGCTCTTCATATAAATCGAGCTCTCGGTAGCCGTTCAGCGGATATATGTAAACAAAAACAAATGTAATACATAAGCGTTTAAAATTCCTTCGCTTGCGACAGTTTCCTCGTGGCTTAGTGGTAGAATCTTGGATTGGCGTTTGAGTTAACCGGGTTTCGATCCCAGCTTCGGGAATCTAGCCTGTTTAGCTACACTGAAGAGTTCTGCTAGAACGAAACAGGTCTGTCTGTGGATGACAATATATATATTGAGAAAGCGAGAGGCAGAAATAGAGAGAGAAGTGTGTGTGTATACTTAACCAACTCCCCAGCCACGATTGTTTCAAGGCCAATTTCTAAAACGGTTTTCAGAGATTTCCTTTTCCTAGACGAGTTGCCGTACCAACATATATGGGCCCAGTCTACTCTCCTACTTATCCATAGTGGAAGCAGATCACATGGGTTGACAACTGAAAGGAAAGCTTAGGTGTTATGAAATCTTATATACGTAGGTACCCAAAGACAAAGTGGTCAGTCAGTCAGAGTCACAGTAGGAAGGGCAGTCAAATCATAGTAGAAGCTGCTCTGGGCGCCACCTGTGGGTGGGCATTTGGCCCTCGGCAGAGAAGCAGAAGAAGCACCAAGTGGGGCTCTGAATATGGTCAATATAGCAGTCCTCCATTTGTTTGTAATAAAAAAAGACTTATATGATTACGAGGAAAGTGGTATAGTTCATTCATTTATTTATCACGGCAAGACAACTTTAGAGAAGAACAGTTGTGATGCCATATAACTTTTAACAGGAAGGATTAGAACGATCACACTTTTCGTACTAGTAGTAATCTTAAAGTGATCGTAAAAGAGTGAGAGGTGTTCGAACGCACTAACTTCGATGCCACAGTCCAGCAATCTAGCCATTACACCATGGGTTCGTCTCTGACGGGAGAATAGTAGAATTCATGCCTTTCTGAGGTGCCTAAGTCCAATATAAAATGCAAACAGACTTGTCTAGCATATGAAATTGAATTAATGAATCTATTTCCTATAAAGTTAACCATCATACCATGGGAGTCGATATATATATATATATATATATATATATATATATATATATATATATATTTATGTTGTCTGAATTTCTGAGACGAAGCTTGATGATTTTAACCATTCAGGGTTTTCGGACTTTTGTCTTCATATTATTGTTACATTCAAAACCTTTCGGCCGATATGTCCTCCGGTCTTATCGTAACGGTTATAAGTGTTGGCTCCTTAATCTTCTAAGATACAATCAATAGGAGGTTGTTGGTTCAATCGTGACTGCAGGTGAATAACAATACAAGAATACTTAACACTTGTACCCGGTTACGGTTAACGAAATCAGAGCTTGCGAACCCCTTGGATTGAATAAAAGACGTGATTCGAAGTTCCTTGTAGGCTCCCAAGTTCGACAAGAAACACCTGATGAAGGTTGGAGAACATATCGCCCAACACGTTAAGAATAAAACAGTAAAGATGAAGACATTAGCCTGGAAACTCTGAATGATAAAAACATATTTATATATTTACATGTCATCATCATCATCATCAACATATCGTGCTGGTAGCACGGATATCCCTGACCTTCTCTCACCACTCCTCCCTATCGTTCATCGCCCTAGGTAGGTCTTCAGGACAACATCCTGTATCCTCACATAGCTGCTGAATGTACGTTAGAGCTGGTCGCTCTTATGAGTTCATCTCTGCTTCTCCAGCAGTGTCCTGCATGTCTGGTTCGTCTAACTTGAATAGTTTTGGTGATAGGGGGCAGGTGGCCGTACAGTTGGTGTCTTGTGGGGTGTTGCTGCCAGGACTTGTTCAGGATTGCACGCAGCATTCTTGTGTAATTGCCATCTAGTTTCTTCTCCAGTCGTTTTGTTAGCGTCCATGTAGTGCATCTATAGAGCAGTATCGATGTGACCGCTGCCTGTAAGAAACTGCGTTTCATTTTATCGGTTAGGTCTGATTTCCATATAATCGATAGCCTATTGATAGCTGTCCATGCTTTCGTTAGCCTCGTTTCGATGTCCTTTTCGGTTGATTCGATGCTGCTTCCAAGGTACGTGAATTTGTCTACTAGTTTAAGTGGGTTTCCTTCTAGAGTGGAGATGTCCCCCGTTTGGTTATAGCACATATATTCCGTTTTGTGTGCATTAACATAGAGGCCTATGCTTGCTGCTGCTCGTTCCAAACTATGCAGAAGAGTTTCGGCTTGGTCAGGTGTATTTGCCAGTATCGCTATGTCATCGGCGTAGTCGGCGTCTGTAATTGTTGTTGCGGGGTATCTTCTGCTTCTTTTCTTCGTCAGCTCGAAGCCATTCTCTTTGATTTTGTCAATCGATGTTCTAAGTACGTAGTCTAGACAAATGATAAAGAGGTACGGGGCCAGCGTGTCCCCTTGTAGTACTCCTGCTACAATGTCAAAGTATTCTGTGTCTCCATCCGGTGATCGTATTTTTACTTTAGTGTTTCTATAGAGAATCGTTATTGCCGTTACGGTTTCTTTAGGTATGCCGTACGCTAGTAGGATTTGTTCCAGCTTTCCTCTGTGAATGGAGTCGAAAGCCTTGGTAAAGTCGACAAATATTAATGTCGCTTGTAGGTTCTTTGCCCGTACACCTTCAGGGATTCTGCGGATGGTTAATATTTGTGAGGTCGTGGATCTATTTCTTCGGAAGCCATTTTGGTTTTTTCTAAGTATGTTGTCGATTTTGGGTTCTATTCGGTTTCGTAGTAGGGCATTGTAGATTTTGGCAGCTATGGATGTAAGCGTTATGCCTCGGTAGTTTTTGGCTAATCCGAGGTCCCCCTTTTTAGGGAAGGGGAGTATGCATCCCTTCATCCATCTATCTATCGGATTTTGATTGTATACTGCGTTGCAGTGTCGGAGCAGTATGTCGTCGAATTGTCTGGTCTTCCATACTTCCGGGGGAATTTCGTCCAGCCCTGCAGCTTTCCTATTTTTAATTTTTCTGAGAACCGAGTCGAGTTCTTCTTGTGTGAACGGTCCTAGTTTAATGTCTAATTGTTTGCTAATTATTCTGGTGATTGGTTCATGCGTTATTTTTGGTGGGTTTCCAAGTAAGTTTTCGAAGTGCTGTTTCCACAGTTTTATTCTTTCTTGTTGGTTTGCTGCTTTAAGTTTTGCTTTGGCTGTGTTCTTTCTTCTGCTCACTTCGTTTATTGTTTGCCAGGCTATTCTAGATTGTCTATCTTCCACCGAGTCTCTAATCTTATCTATCTGATTTTGAATGTATTCTGTCTGTTCCTTTATATATATGCCTGCTAATTGATATTGTGCCGTTTTTATTGGTATTTATTGGTATTATTTATATATGTGTGTATATATATATGTGTGTGTGATTCTTTATATATAGCTGTATATATTTTTGTACTTATGGATGTAGGTAATTATAAACCTTTTCAGAAGGGAATACTTAAGCGGGGTTTAGCAGGTTTGAATTCAGAGTTTTCCTTCATCTAGACTGGTTGCCTAACCAAGACTGAAGAACCCATCCTTCTCTACTATTTACCTATAGGTGGAAGGACAATAATTGGATTCATACATTTCTGAAGCGTATTATTAGTGCTATGTGAAATGCAATCAGCCTCGTCTAGGATTTGAAATCGAGTCCCCGTGTCCATTTACTTCGATTATAACCTTTAATTCACAAGCGTCTCTGTCTATTTTTCTATCTGTCTGTCTGTTTGTCTCTCACTCTCTCTCTCTACATACATATATATGTATATATATATATATATATATATATATATATATATAAGTATGTATGTATAAATATATGACAAATCTAAATTAACGTAGAACTCAGATGACTGATATCAGTGTCATGATCGGCAGGCGCTCCCTTGATATCCCACATTTGAGAAACTAACGGCATCCTGCGAATGTTGGCCTTTCAACTTTTCTAATTTAAGGAACACAGTCAAATACCAATTTCAGGAACACAGTCAAATTCGAATTCATCTAAAAGACACCTAATTGAAAAACAAACTAAAGACAGCAAAAACGTAATCTACTAATAAGCAATCCTACACGAAGAGGATATTAGAACCGATGATAGAAATATTGAGAGAATTCGCTAAATTTAATACAAATCAAAGACACGCTTACCAAGCATGATTGATTTAAATGAAAGGTTGGATTCTGACTTTGAGTGACTAGAACTATGTGGACAGGTACATCGTAAAGAATTTGCATAAAGAGAGTCCCCTAAACGAGTTGAGACACTAAATATTGAAAACTTAAAATCATAGATCCCCGCATCACTACAATAATCTTAACATAAGAGGACAATTGACCAGTTGACTATGGCTGTGGAATAAACCGACTGCACTTCTGCAGAGAGGTAAAACCGCCCCCACGAGTGCCCAGGATATAACACTAAACAATCTGATGGTGAGTTTCCAGGATGCTTTGAGGAAAGCGGAGAACCCCTTCATTCCCATCCCTCCCATGACCACTCTGACCCGGAGTAATAGCACGTGATAGGTCCCTATGTATGGGTTAAACAGAACTAAGCTGCGTAATTATGCTAAACTGGATTGTTTGAAATAGAACTGTTTTGACATTTAACTATGTGTAGACAAAAACTATATTAATCCTAAACTGAATTGTTTAAATTAGAACTGTTTAACTAAACTAAATAGCTTGAAATAGAAATGGTTTTGACAATTAAACAGTGTACTTATGCTAAACTGAATTGTTCCAAATAGAAATGTTTATTTGTATAAACATAGAATTGGCATTAGATAACCAACAAGGTTGATGTGCTATAAAACCTAAACAACCAAACAAAAAACTACAAAAAGACAAAGAAAAATAAATAAAATAATAAGAAACTTGAAGACTACTTAACTATTTATTAGGAATCAACCTTAGGAAAATGCCAAGGTAAAAACGTAAAAAGGAAATAAAGTATTTCAACGTCTTCCTATGGAAAAATTCACAGAATTCAACGAGTTATTCTAAGCAACATCAAAATTAATAGATGATAAATAAGGAATCTTCCAAAGGAATTTAAACAGAAATGCAAAACGTGTTTGGGAAATAAGGCGAGGAGGACAAATCTAAAAGCCGCGGCAAATAAAACTGCTTAGGATGATGAAACCCCTCTGAAATGATCAAATTGAAAAGATTTCAAAAAGACGACCGCAGGTATGTCTGACAAAACAGCAAGAGTATATAAATTACGAGATAATGGTAAAATAAGGGAGAGACATATGATACCAGTAGAGGGACAAGCCATGCAAACAAAACAGGACATTCCAAAATAACGAAAGAAAATACTTCCAAAAAGATGGTTGAAAGGGCAAAAAGACAAATAAAGAACAGGCTGCAAATGAAACAAAGCAATTAGGCGTAAAATATGTTAATGGAAAGAATATAACAGAAATACTTAATAGATTAATAACACAAAAAGATTTCGAAGATCTTCAAGGAGCCTCCAAGGCGCACATCACCAAGACTTTTTAAGAGCAACACTCAAGAAAACACCGAAGTAGAAAACGCCAGTCCACGATGAAATACATAGATTGTGGTTTTAAAATATCGAGTCTACCCATGATGGACTGGTTCTGAAAACGAGTAAAAACCAACAAGAATGATTGATTAGATATGGTTGGTTGGTTGAGTTTTATGGCATATCAACCCTTGTAGGTTATTTAAAGCCAAATCCATTTTTATGCGAATTGAACTTTTTCAAACAATTCAGTTTTTTCAAACAATTCTAATTCAGCTAACTCAGTTTATTACAAGTACAGATTTTCTTTACACACAGTTAAATGTCAAAACAGTTATATATTAAACAATTAAGTTTTGTGTAAATAGAGTTTCAATGTTGAAAACAGTTCCATTTTAAGCAATTCAGTTTAGCATAAGCACTCAGTTTAAATGTAAGTACAGTTTCTTTGTCAAAAACACTTATATTTCAAGCTATTCAGTTTAGTTAAACAGTTCCAATTCAAACAATTCAGTTCAGCATAAGTATAAATTTAGTTCTATTTAACATATAGATAGGGCTCTATCAGGTGCTACAATTTCAGGCCAGAGTGGACCTGGGAGCAATGGCAATGAAGGGGTGTTCCGCATTCCGTAAAGCTCTAGCACCATTGGAACCTTACCATCAGATTGTTTAGTGTCATATCCAGGACACACGTTGGGACGAGTCTTACCCCTCTGAAGAGGCGCAGTTGGTGTATTCTACACCCCCAGCCGAATGGGCAAATTGATTAGAGAGAATAGTAAACTGATTGTGAAAAAACTCAAAATACGGCCATCCTCATCAACAATAGACTGAGAAAATATTTACCTAAGATGTAAAAAATCTTGACAAAAACTGATAAAAGAAAAAATCTATTACTCGCACATTTGCCACGGAATTTTTTTAAAGAGCAAAAAGAATGCCAATGGGCAAGAAAAAAAAAATGATCTGCTTAATGTAGACTAGCACATCCTTAGAAAAGCGAAAACCAGACGGAAAAATGTTGCCATGCATTGGATTGAATACATGTTGAACTATGATATTATTCCCTAGACTTGGATAGTTGAGTGTTTGATAATGGACTAAATATCAGACAAAAATCATACACTTCACGAATACTATGGAAAACTGAATGAAGGAATTTTGGGAGCTGCCCGTGGCGTAATAGTTATCGTCGTATAAAATGGACACGGCTACGCGAGTTCAAATCCTGTACGAGATTGATTGCATTTCACATAACACTAATACCCTTGGAAAAGGTATGAATCCAATTATTCTCCCTCCAGCTATGGGCAAATAGTAGGGCAGACTAGGTTCTTCAGTCTTGGTGAGGCAACTAGTCTAGGAGAAGGAAAACTCTGAATTCAAACCTGTTAAACTCCGCTTAAAAATGACCCTGTGTCATATCCTCCCCGAGCTAAGGGGTTGGTGAATATGGATAAGGGAATTCACAGAGGAAGGTCCCACACCAGCAGAGGTATTAATCCAAGAAGGTATCTTCCAAGGAGACCTATTATCACCCCCACTCTACGTTAGAGCAATGAGGTCAAATAACCACGGACTCAGGAATAGCAGGACAGGTTGGCAAAAAATTTACCAAATCATAAAGGAAGATTAATCATTTTACGTATATATATATATATATGTGTGTGTGTAAAATTATATATATATATATATATATCAACATTTGAACGGATGTATGTAAACAATAGTAATTGTGATTCATAACCGTTTAAAATTTACTTCGCTGTTAATGTCTCCTTGTGGCTGAATGGTTAGAAACCTTGGCTTGGCATTTGAGTCAACCGGGTTTCGATCCCAGCTACGGGAAGATACTGTCTAGCCACACTGATGAGTTCTGATAGAACGAAACAGATCTGTCTGTGGATGACTATATATATATATATATATACATATAATGGTATTTGCAAAAAATCAAAAAGAACTGGAGGCCCAAATACAAACACTCAGTCAAGAGGATACTGAGAAGAGTCCTAGAGACTTGAGGTGATTTCATATCACTCAGATTTCCTTAAAAGACCATTGTTACATATTGACATTTGATAGAACTGTTAATATGGAGAATCAAAACAGGACGTGCAGCATTGTCCTAAGGTAAACAAGAGACGGCAGAAATGCCACGTGAATTCAGCTGGAAAATGCATGGGCACCCGAAAGATATAAAACAACGGAAGATTTCAACCCTAGGAGTCGGACGTCAGTCATGAGAGGTAGTAGTCAGTCAATTGTCAGCAGAGTCATGCCGTTTTGGGGGATAGCCCGGGGTCAGGCAGTCCCCAAGTTGAATCATTGCCCTCTATCAGTCTTCCTAAGGTTCCCTAAATCTATCAAACTCAACTTAGTAAAATGATAATAATCCTTGGTAAATAATGATGGCTTCAAATAAGTATTGATACGATAATTTACAAACAGTTTAATGGGATCAAGAACTTTTATGTAATACAAATAATTTACAAATAGATCTATATAACCAACAGAGTGTACCCCTTCAGATACTACACTGACGACTCAGTGGGGACTTGATGTAATGATAAAGAAGTAGTACTTCACGTGAGCATAGCTCCACATCTATAACCACATTTCCAAAGGCTGCAATCACATTTTAAAAGGATATCAATTGTCAGGGTGGGGTCTCACCATCCCCAGAGAAAGATGACGGCATATTCTTAATACCACTGGAATGCAGTATACTCCGAGTGCATCTCAGCAGAGGAGTAAGACTCCCCTAACGAATGCCATGTTATGATACTAAACAATCTGATGATGTGATTTCAGTAATACTGGAGCATTAGGAAGTGTAGAGTACCCCCCCCCCACTTTATTGCTATCGCTCCCAGGTCCACTCTGGCCTGGAGTAGTATTAACCGATAGGGTCCTATCTATGGGTCAAGTAGAACGAAACTATGTACTAAATTGTTTAAAATAGAACTGTTTTCACATCTGTGTGAAAACGAAAAAAATTTATCTATGCTAAAGTGAATTGTTTGAAATAGAACTGTTTTATATCTAGATGTGCGTAAACGAAAAACCTTTTATCTATAATAAAGTGAATTACATGAAATAGAACTGTTTTATAACTAAATGTGCGTAAACAAATGACTGACGTTTAATTGAATCGATATTGAGACATTGCAATACTTGAAAACATTAAACTGTGTGCAAACAAATGATTATTCATCATTATCATCATATCGTGCTGGTAGCACGGATATCCCTGACCCTCTCTCGCCACTCCTCCCTATCGTTCATCGCCCTAGGTAGGTCTTCAGGACAACATCCCGTATCCTCACAGAGCTGCTGAATGTATGTTCGTGATGGTCGTCCTGCTTTTGCACGGCCATGTGTGGGGGTCCATAGGAGTACATCTCTTATGAGCTCGTCCCTGCTTCTCCAGCAGTGTCCTGCATGTCTGGTTCTTCTAACTTGAATAGTTTTCGTAATAGGGGGCAGGTGGCCGTACAGTTGGTTTCTTGTGGGGTGTTGCCGCCACGACTGGTTCAAGATTGCACGTAGCATTCTTGTGTAATTGCTGTCTAGCTTCTTCTCCAGCCGTTTTGTTAGCGTCCATGTAGTGCAGCCATATAGCAGTATTGATGTGACCGCTGCCTGGAAGAAACTGCGTTGAAATGATTATTAGTCAATGAAATTATTTGTATTTGATGGAAATAATTGAAACAATTTAACTGTGTGAAAAAGAATTTAAAACTGTGATCAACAAAACATGTTTAGAAATTAAATATCTAATATATATATTCAAAAAGAATTTGGGATCAAATAACCTAAAATGATTAATATGCCATAAAACCAAACTAAATCAAATAAATCTTAACACCACTTTCAGGTAGGGCAATTGATTGTTCTCCCCACAATACGGTAGCTCTGAATGTAACAAAAGAATCAGATCAGTCACAGTTCTAATAAAATGAAAAGAATCTGCACATTGGCAAAAAAATGCTTTTCATTTTCGAATTCATACTTTGATATAAAAATGAACATTCTAAATTACAACCATTTTTATTAAGTTTACAAATTGCGTTAACCAGCTTCCATTTTGGACACATTAGACTATCCTAAAGATAAGAAAATTGAATAAAACTTCAATTTCTTATGATACAACGATGTACATAGTTATTCAAAAAAGTTAACACCCGTATGGGTATACCTTTATGCTAAATTTCAGATTTTATACTCGTGTTCTCTAAGAAAAAGATTAGTATATTATAATACCACACACACACATACACACACACACACACACACACACATATATATATATATATATATATATATATATATATATATATATATATATATATATATGATAGTATATATATGTAATAGTAAATAATAGTTTATTATAATTGTAAATTATAATATTATATTATAATATTTCAGGAAATAAAAAATGTTTTATATTATTTCTGCAGGTAAGATGCATTTAATGGCGTATTTTACTAGAACTGGCTCAATGACCTCATGGGTAGAGTGTTCGCCAATGTCGCGGGAGACTTGGGTTCAATCCCAGGTCTTGTCATACCAAAGACTTTTAAAATGGTACTTGATACCTCGTTGCTTAACACTCTGCAATATATGGTACGTATCAAGGGTAAAGTGGAGCAATCCAGGGAAAAGGGTGGAACCCTCCTCTACACCTCAATGTAGTAGCTATTGAAAAGGGAGCCTTCAGGTCGCCCTCGATTACGGCCGCCAACTTTACGTACTTTTATATATAGAGATACGTATTATTGATGTTCAAATTCAGACAGTCTGCAAGTGAAAACTATAGATAATCCAAAAAATCCCAAATAAATAGGAGTGAAAATAGAAATCGCACGTTGTACAAAGGTGTTAAGAGACCTAAAAACACTGGCAAATCTCTGAAAATGTCGGTGTTAATTGAGAGTAACATTCAATTGCACATGCAGGTCTGCAAATTAAAAAAAAATATCGATGTAAACAAGCAATTTAATATAAATGCGGGTGGAATTACTAAATCTACGACGTACAAGGGGCGTTACCGCATGTGGGCGTTGATGGACACCTAAAGATTGACAAATCACAAAAATTTTGTTGTCAATTGTGAATAAAATTAAAACCTTTGGCAAATTTTGGAGACCAACTGAGAAAGTTATTTTTAGCTTAGCGTAATATATATATATATATATATATATATATATATATATATATATATATATATATATGCGTGTGCGTGTGTTTGCGCGTTCATGCACACATGTGTTTTTTAAATATATGTATGCGCTATATCTGTGTGTATTATACATATATACACATGTATATGTCTGCGTGTATAGTATATATATTGAAATATATGCATGTGTGCGTGTATGATTTTCACGCGTTTTTTTCTCAAAGTTACGTGGTGCCTTCAATAAGTTTCCAGACTTTTTTTGTACTGGCATTTAAAATTGTCGTAGCCACTTGAAAATTCAGTCTGTTATTGCTATGTATCTTATGTGTTGACTAACTAATTTTTATGATTTCACGTTCAAATGAACAGCTACAGCCTACTAAATCCTGATTGTCACAGCTGGTGAATGCAATCTGGACGTGAGGACACTTTAGAAGAACGATATGCAATAAAATTGTGTTTTAAACTTCGAAAAAATGCCACAGAAGCGTATGGAATGCTTCAGACTGCTTTTGGAGCATCTTGCATGAATCGAGCATCAGTTTTTTAAGTGGCATAAGAGATTCAAGGAAGGCAGAGAGTCTGTGAGCGATAATGAGAGGTGTGGGAGGAGTAAAGAAGGCAATGCACTAGATTTGATTGGCCAAAGGGTTATGGTTAGGCTTAGGGTTAGTATGTTGAGGTTTTAAGGGAGTTCAGCAAGAGATTCCTAGGGAAGAGGCCAGCACTCTTCAAATCGAGTCAGTGGCATTTCCTCCAGGGCAATGCACCAGTCTACAACTTCATCCTTGTCACAGACTATTTGACCAAGATGGGCATCAAGACAGTTCCTCAGCCTCCCTATCATCCAGACCTTGGTCTCTGTGACTTTTGGCTATTCCCTAAGCTCAGAGGCTGTCGTTATGAGACAATTGAAGAGATGAAAGGGGGTGTGATAAAGGTCATTGACACGCTCACACAAGAGGACTTCCATGGGGTCTTCCAGAAATTGTTGGAACGGTACAACAAGAGCATTGCAGCCGGAGGAGATTACTTTGAAGGGGACCAGAGTTTCATGTGTGTACTATTAATAAAAGTGCCCATATAAATGTCTGGAAACCTATCTAATGATCCTCGTCTGTTCTCATTTATATATATATATATATATATATATATATATATATATATATATATATATATATATATATATTCCTTTGGTCATTGTTTCACAAACTTAATTAGATTTCTATGTATTTTTATTTATGACATGTTATATAGATATGTGTAAGCATGTATGTGTGTGAATATATATATATACCCTTTTTGTAAGTCCTCTCCAAAACTCTTCCACATTGTCTTTATCAGATTTCTATCTTTTCTTTTCTTCTTTTATTTCTAATTTTTTTCTACACTTTGTATTTTCAGTTTAATGTTTTTCTCTACAGCTTGTATTTTCTCAATTTTCCTTTCCTACCTCGTTCTCTCGCCTTATTCCCTTTTCCTTTCTTCTTTCTGTCTTCTTTTTTTTTAGACTTTTTTTCTTGCATCCTTTCGCCAGCAGCTGTTGTGCGCATGTACGCCAGATCTAAATCTTGGTTTGCAAATTTTCTTTGTGTAACGAACGTCAAAATATGTCACATTACTTTCCTCAATAACAGAGCGTCACATCTCAGCACTTCAATATAACGTCATTTCTCGTCAAATAACGTCATTTCTCATTGCTGTTTTCGATTTCATTTTTTTTTCTCACATCAATCTTATTTAATTACCTCTTCTCTCTTTTTTATAAGAAAAAAAACCGGAAGTAAATTAATGAATAAGTACAAAAAAAAAAAAAAAAAGAAAAGAAAAAAAGTAACATATCTTGCATTCGAACGGAATTTTTCTCCTACAGCTTTTAAAAATTTCTGATACTCAGTTTTTTTTTATTTTCAGTTTGTTTTTTTTGTTAAATATTATATTGGATATTTCTATTTTATCAAATCATCTTCGTCGATTAGAAATTCATTCTTATTTCTGTTCATTTAGTCTTTTTTTTCCATTTATTTATTCATTCTATTACATTTTATTTATCTTATCTTTTCATAGATGTACTTTCAAGTTGTATTCTGCTTCATCAGATCGTTCGCCTCCGTTGTTTACATTTTATATAAGAACCTTTACGATTATAATGACACTTATTTCTTTCCATTAAAACATAAACAAATACAGAAATTATATCAACCCCGTTGAATCGATTGGGTGGTTGTTTTGTTTTACGGCATATCAAACTTTTTCGGGTCATTTAATGCCTAATCAAGTTATTTAGTTAAAACCTTGTTTTAGTTTTGTTTTCTTTTGTGGTACATCAACAACTGTTGGTTATTTAAAGCTAAATCTATTTTTATTCATATAAACAGTTCTATTTCAAGCAATTAAGTTTAGCATAAGTACAGTTTTTTGTTACACACAGCTAAAGGAAAAAAACAGTTCTTTTGCAAACAATTCAGTTCAGCATAAGTACAGTATTTTCTTTGCACATACCTAAATGTAAAACAATTCAGTTTAGCATAAATACTGTTTTTTTGGTAAGATACAATTCAGTTTAGTATAAGTACAGTTTTTTTTGTTTACACACAGCTCAATATAAAAGCAGTTCTATTTCAAAAAGTTCAGTCTAGTATGAGTAAAAATCTTGTTACACACAGCTAAATTAAAAAAACAGTTCTATTTCAAACAGTTCAGTTTAGCATAAGTACAGTCTTTGTTTACACACAGCTCAATGTAAAAGCAGTTCTATTTCAAAAAGTTCAGTCTAGCATGAGTAAAAATCTTGTTACACACAGGTAAATGAAAAAAACAGTTCTTTTTCAAACAATTCAGTTCAGCATAAGTACAGTTTTTGTTTACTCAGAGCTCAATGTAAAAGCAGGTCTATCTTAAAAAATTCAATTTAGTATAAGTAAGCAGTGTAAATGTCAAAAACAGTTCTGTTTTAACCTATTCAGTGAAGTCAGCAAAGTTAAATGGCTCCAAGTATTGTAATGTATCAAGAACAATTCAATTCAAGTTCATTTTTTATACACAGTTAAATGAAATCACAATTCAGTTTAGCTTAAGTACGCGTTTTAGTTCAATTTGACCCAATGATAGGATCCTATCAGGTGCTACCAGTCCGGGTTAGAGAGGAACTGGGAGTGAAGTCAATTAAGGGGTATTTGGCATTCAGCAAAGCTCCAGGATTACTGGAGCCTCACTGTGATATTGTTTAGAGTCATGTCAAGGACACTCGTCGAGGGACTAGTACCTCTTTGCAGTAATGCAGTCCGTGTATTTTACAGCCCTAGCCGGCTGGGCACGTTAAATCGAGTAGGCTTTAGTGGTAAAATTATATATATATATATATATATACATTTTAAATTAACTTTTCTGTGACTATGCATTTTTACCAATATGAAGAAGGACCAGCGTGTTACGCCCAGAAGATGGTATATTCAAAAGTATTGTGTCCTATTTCATTTTATCGATCTATGATGTCTGTTTATGATATGGCAGTAGATGTTGAACCCTCCCGCTTAAAGCTTTAGTGTAATCGAATTCGAATTCCAGTTGCACTATAACGTTCACTTTCGGAATAATGCCATTGGAAAAGGTATGGAACCCTTGATTCCCACCACAGCTAAGGGTTAGATAGTCTGATTGTTGTTACTTTTACAAGGATAGCTTTGGCATTAAATAACCCATGAAAGATCTCATGCCATTCAAACTAAGAAGCTTAAAAAGTTTTTTTTTTCCGAAGAGACGGATACATTTCCTAAAGATTAGTAGTTCTATTATTATTTTTTACAATATTTTTGTTTGCTAAATTATTTTTTTAGAGAACGTTTTTTTCCTCAAGCATCTGATACTAATTCTATAATCTGCTGGTTTACTTTCTTGACATTACAAAAGTGACAACTCAGTCTTCTGGGGTAGAAGAATTCATCGACTGCATTTCTGCCGAGGGGTAACACTCCCCCGACGAATGTCATGTATATGACATTAAACATTCTGATGGTAAATCTCTTGTCTTGGAGTTTCGGGAACGCAGAGAGCCCCGTTATTGCCATTATTCCAGATCCACTCTAGCATGGAGTGGTAGCAGCAATGAGTCCAAGAGAACTGTTTGACTTTTAAACTGTGTGCAAGCAAAACATTTTTCTCAGTCCGCTGGGGCTGTAAATCCACCAACTGCATCTCTGCAGGGGCGTAAGACACTCACCAATGAGTGTCCAGGATATGAGACTAAACAATCTGATGGTGAGGTTCGAATAACGCAGGAGCTTTGGAAAATGCGGAGTACCCCTTCATTGCCATCACTCCCAGGTCCACTCTAGCCCGGAGTGGTAGCAACTGATAGGGCCCTATCTATGGGTTAGATAGAACTAAACCGTGTATTTATGTTAAACTGAATTGTTTGAGTTAGAACTGTTTGATCACTTAACTGTGTGTAAACAAATTACTAACGTTCAATTGAATTGCCAATTATTCATAGCAATAGTTGGAACCATTTATCTTTGATGACATGCTAAACGAATCGTTTAAAATAGAACTGCTTGCTTATTTTACTGTGTGTAAAAAATGTGTACATAGGCCAAACTGAATTTTTTTAAATTGAACTGTTTTTACATTTAAGTGTGAGTAAACAAAAAAAAAAATGTATTCAAACCAATGGCTTACTGAGTGTATAGAAAAGACTATACGTACTTATGCTAAGATCATCATCATCATCATGTCGTGCCTCTAGCAGAGATATCACTGACCCTCTCTCACCACTTCTCCCTATCGTTCATCGCCTCTGGCAGGTCTTCAGGCACACATCCCGTATCCTCACATAGCTACTGAATGTATGTTCAAGCTGTTTGTCCTGCTTTTGCCCGGCCATATGTGGGGGTCCATAGGAGTACATCACTTATGAGCTCGTCCCTGCTTCTCCAGCTGTGTCCTGCATGTCTGGTTAATCTAACTTGGATAGTTTTCGTGATGAGAGGCAGGTGGCCGTATAGTTGGTATCTTGTGGGGTGTTGCCGCCAGGACTTGTTCAATATTGCTGACAGCATTCTTGTGTAATTGCCGTCTAGCTTCTTCTCCAGCCGTTTAGTTAGCGTCCATGTAGTGCATCCATACATCAGTATCGATACGACAGTTGCCCGGAAGAAACATCGTTTCATTTTATCGGTTAGGTCTGATTTCCATATGATCGATAGCCTTTTGATAGCTGTCAATGTCTTCGTTATCCGCGTGTCGATGTCCATCTTGAAATTATGTGAAACCATTTAACTGTGCGAAAAAAAAAAACAACAGAAAACGAGCCCGGGCTTGTTTCAATTGTTATCTAAAAAATGTGTATAGAAATCATATATTTAACTGAATTGCTAGTGATACGTAGCTCAACTTGGAACCATTTAAATGTGCAAATAAATAGATTATGCTGAATTGACTTCATAGTGTTTAACTGGATTCTTTGTGTTAGATAGCAATACTTTAATCTCTATCTGAACTTGAGTTGAATTATTGGTATCCCATAGCAATATCTAGGAGGTGCCCGTCGTGTAATGGTTATCGTCTTAGGAAATGGAGACGGCGACACGAGTTCAAATCCTGGACGAGACTAATTGCATTTCACATAGCACTAATACCTTTGGGAAAGGTATGAATCGAAATATTCTCACTCCAGCTATGGGTAATTAGTAGGGTTCTTCAGCAACTAGTCTAGGAGAAGGAAAACTCTGAATTCAAACCCGTTGAACTCCGCTTAAAAATTGACCTTGTGTCATATCCTGCCCGAGCGAAGAGGCTGGGTAAATAGGATCACATAGCAATATCTGGAACCTTTTCACTGTGTGTAATGAATGAATAGTATCAAATAGAATTATAAGTGCTAAATAGCAATACTTGTAACCACTTAACTCTGTGATTAATATTGAATAGAATTAGTAGTGTTAGATAGGAATAATTGAAACCTTTTACCTGTGTAGAAATTAGAACTATAAGAGGGTGATAACAATTTTTTAAAAATAATTTCAAAATAAAATTATCAACAATCTATTCCCTTAAAAATCACATGTATATCCATTTACATTTGTGCAAAAATTACTAATCTTGAATTGTTACTGTCACATAGCAATATTGAAAAACATTTAAATTTGTGCAAACGTATGATTACTAAGGAAAAAAGGTTCGGATTAGATTAAACACATGAAACGTTTTGTGTGCAAAATTATTTAGCCTAGGCTCATTTAAAAATGTTATCAAAAATGTATTTACAAATCATATATATTTCATATATGTGTATAAAGAAGATTTGGCATTAAATAACCTACATGATTGATATACCATAAAACCCAACTAAACCAAATAATATATATATATATATATATATTATTTGGTTTAGTTGGGTTCGAGCGTTCTGCGTGTCTATCCACACTAAAGAGTTCTGATAGAATGGAACAGTCTGTCTGTGGATGACAATATATACGCTCCCCCATGGGGTTTGAGCACTCTGGCGAAGGAATTGTCGGCCGCCGCTAACGTAATGCAAAGCTCTTCCAAAGAACTGAGCACTCTGGTAGCCGATAGGGTATAAAAAATGTAAACAAACGGCTGCTGCTGCTCTTGCTAAATAAATACCTTAAAAATTCCCTTAGCCAACGTGGTCCGCTTGGTGGCTGAGAGGTCTGAAACTAAATCTAACGTAAAGTTGGACGGATTTCGATCCCGGCTTCGAGCGTCCTGCGTGTCTAGCCACACTGAAGAGTTCTGATTGAACGAAACAGTCTGTCTTTGGATGACTATATATATATATATATATATATATGTATTAAAAGGGTTTGGCATTGAATAAACTATAATTGATGATATACAGTACAACCCAATCAATGAAAATCATATATATTTCATGTATATGTATAAAGAGGACTTGGTATTGAATAACCCACTATGGTTGATATGCCATAAACCCAACCAAAGCAAATCATATATATAAAAAAAAAACTACCCAACTAAATCATATATATTTCATATATATGTATAAAGAGGATTTGGCATTGAATAACCTACAATATTTTATATGCCATAAAACACAACCAAATCATATACATCTAATTTACATGTATAAAATGATTTGGTACTAAATAACCTAAAAATGGTTGATATGCCATAAACTCAACCAAATCGAATCATATATATTCAACATATTTGTAGAAACATAATTTGACATTAAATAACCTATAATGGTTGATATGCCATAAAAACAAACTAAACCAAATCATGAATATCTAATATACATGTGTAAAAATTATTTGACATTAAATAACCTACCATGGTTGATATCCTATAAAACCCAGCCAAACTAAGTCATATATATTTAATAATTATGTATAAAGAGGATTTGGCATTATATAATCTACGGTGGTTGATATGCCATTAAATCCAACCAAACTAAATCATATATATTTAATATATACACGTGAAGAAGATTTAGCATCAAATAAGCTACAATGGCACTTACACCATAAAGCCAAACCCAACCAAATCACATATAATTACTAAATATGTATAAAGAGGATTTGACATTAAATAACCCCGTTCATTGTCATTGTTTCCAGGTCTAGGAGTAGTAGCACTTGATAGGGTTCAATCTATGTGTCAAATAGAACTATTTGACATTTAAACTGAATGGTTTATGCAAAATTGAATTGCTAGAAATAGAACTGCTTGATCATTTAACTGTGTATAAACAAATGACTTATGTTTAATTAAATTGTTAGTGATACATAGCAATAGTTGAGATCATTTAACTTTGAGATCTTATACAAAATCGAATTGTTAGAAATAGAACTGTTTTATGATATAACTGTTTATATCTAAAATGTGTTTACAAATCATATATTTAAAATCTATTTAAAAACGGTATTGGCATAAAATAACCAACCCCCCAAAAAAAAAAAATTAAACCAAACTGTAATCGTAGTAGTTTCAATAATTTTGTAAGTATGCAGATTTCGTCGATCTCTGCATAAGTAAAAAAGTAAAGTTGGCGTCCATAGTCGAGGGTGACCCGAAGGCTCCCTTTTCGATAGCTACTACACCAAGGTGTAGGGGAGGGCGCTACTCGTTTCCCTGGATTGCTCCATTTTACCCTTGATCCGTACCTTATATTGCTGAGTGTTAAGCAAGGAGGCATCAAGTACCATTTTTAAAGTCTTTGGTATGACTCGACCTAGGATTGAACCCATGACTACAGGGCCATTGGCAAACACTCTAACCATTATGCCAATGTCCGGTTATAAACTCATATCATAATCAAACAAAAGATGGATAACTCTTACTTGTTTATTGGTTTAATGGCATATCAACACCATAGCAAGTATCAGATTTTAAGTGACCAGTTCATTTAACTCTAACCGGACATTGGCACGATGGTTAGAGTGTTCGCCAATGGCCCAGGAGGCCAGAGTTCAATCTCAGGTCGAGTCATACCAAATACTCAAAAAACGGTACTTGATGTCTCTTTGCTTAACACTCAGTATTATAAGGTACGGATCAAGGGTAAAGTGTAGCAATCAAGGGAAAGAAGTAGGGCCCTCCACTTCACCCTGCTGTAGTAGCGATCGAAAAGGGAGCCTTGGCTTCACTTTCGACTAAGGTCGCCAACTTTACTAACTTCATATAACTCGATTGCAATATCTAATCCATGGAAAGTGATATTAAAATACGCATTGGAAGAGCTATCGACTGGTTATCTGACCCCTCTTATAAAAGAAAAAGGGGTATACCTCCAAGTTGTAGCTTTGTCAGCACTATTGTAAAATTGCACCACTTGGATTCAAAGGAAACACTTATAGATAAAACTTGACGGGAACTACAAAAAATGCGGCATACTGTTTTAAACATGTTTAGAAACAACTCCCAACAAAACTTTAGCTGGAGGGCCACCTACTTCCAGTTTCACAAACCATCCAATTAAGACGAGTAATTCATGTTGGTCACTATGAAGTAAGAACTAATCCGTAAGTGACGTTTTCCAATGGACTCCATTACAATACTTCACCAGAGTTGATCACAAAAAAATGTAATTATCTGTTCTCTGTGGACACTGGGTGCCGTCTAAATACTCGCTAAGATTGATTGCCCATTGATAGTGTGAGCGAGAGAGTCAAGATAATCCATGCTGTCGGCATATATTTATGATAATAAAAGTAAAAAGTAAAGTTGACGACCGTAGTCGAGGGCGACCAGAAAGCTCCCTTTTCAATAGCTACTGCACCGTGTAGGGGAGGGCACTACTCCTTTCCCTGAATTGCTCCACTTTACTCTTGATACGTATCTGATATTGCTAAGTGTTAAGCAAGGAGGTATCAAGTACCGATTTAAAGCCTTTGGTATGACACGACCTGGGATTGAACCCAGATCTCCCGGAAAACTTGATTCATTTGCAAATGTTTGATTACAATATAACTTGTTTTTTTTTTAAACTGCACTGCATTCATCTTTTTAATTACGCTATTCTAATCTGATAATTAAAAAAAAAATTGCTCCAAATTCCAGATGAGCTGCTGGATAAGATGCGTTTGAAGTAGATATAAAACATTGATATTATTCATTAAAATAAGTATCAAAGGACATCCATCAAGAATTGTTGAACGTTTACAAATATCAAACAGGAGACTTCAATACGATTAGGGAATAAGTAACTCGTTTCAGGCCTAATGACAATGATGTGAGTCATAAAATCACGTTGTCTACGACACACAAGCCAGAAAATGAAAACACCAATTTTCATTTAATGCACCTGAATTGGGCCGGTGAAAGATAGACTACGCAGATAATATTTTCCTGATTATGGTTATGTTACTATAGTAATGTGAAAAATCAAGTCACGCTCGAGAAAGTTTTTTTAAAAGAAAGTGGTAGGATGTTATGATGTAAGAAGGAAAAGAATACTAGCGTAGACAGTTTCTCATCTCTCTGATTATCACACCAAGAGCCCTTTTTCTGATGACCATGTACGCAAGAAACTAACAGTCACCAAGTGATGTTTATTCAGTGTTTGAACAATAAAGATTAGATCTGCGGATATCTAGCACCAATACCGAACACCATTTATTTGTGAATAAAGCAAACTAAATATATATATATATATAGAGAGAGAGAGAGAGAGAGGTGTTCGAAGTGTTATAATTATCGAAGTTAGAATTGGAACCAGCAACTCGATTTCAAATCCTGCACGTGGTTGCTCGTATTTCACATAGAGCTAATACCGTTGGGAAAATTATCCATCCAACTGGTCTTTCTCCAATTATGGGTAAATAGTCAGATTGGTCTCATTAGTCTTGGTATGGCAACCAAGCAAGAAGAAGGAAAGCTCAGATGTCAAATCTGTTAAAGTCCTCTTAAAAGTTGACGATTGTAAGAGCATGCCTGTGACAAACGTACACATCTCTCAAATTATCCAGAGAGAGAGAGAGAGAGAGAGAGAGAGAGTAGCAAGCTTGATTGGATGACGCAAAAGTTTTTACTACCCTTAATTTGACAAATTTTAAGTACTTTGTTTGATTTGTGGATTACAATTGGCACTAGCAGGGATATTGATAAGGGTATTTTTATTGGAATTAATAAAATTTAATTCAATCGTTGAAATTATTATCACGTAGAGAGTTATGTAGAGGAGGAGATTCTGGGAAATTTAGATATTAATTCAAAATTAGGGTTTTTAATTTCTAGATTAGTTAATACACTTTGACCATTTTATGGTTAATTAAAGTCACCTGCTGGCTGCCGAAAGGTTTTTATTTTTATTTTATTTTTAATCTGTTTTTAAGGAGAAAATATAAGACCACGATAACAGGGAATTAACATGTGTATTAGAAGTAAACAAAGACTATATGAAGATAATCCTTTAGTTTATAAGCTTACATTATTCAGAAGATTCCACCGGCTATGGAAAATCTAGCATAGGTTCAAATTGGGATGGGTCAATTTACAGGAACACCCAGTTCAGTTTTTTAAAAAATGTTTCTAGCACCTTATTGTTTTGATCCCCTTTGCTCTCAACAGAGAATTTTAAATTTATATTGGTTTCCCTTTTTTTTTTTCATACACATGTAGACTGTAATATATATTTGCTGTTGTTCAACCTCAAGTTAAATATGTATAGTCATCTGAAGAGACGGACAGTATAACGATATTCTCTTTTAGGAGGTGCCCGTGGTTTAATGGTTATCGTCGTAGGAAATGGACACGACGACACGAGTTCAAATCGTGGACGAAGCTAATTGCATTTTACATAGCACTAATACCCTAGGGAAAGGTATGAATTCAATTATTCTCCCTCCAGCTATGGATAAATAGTAGGACAGACTGGGTTCTTCAGCCTTAGTGAGGCAACTAGTCTAGGAGAAGGAAAACTCTGAATTCAAACCTGTTAAACTCCGCTGAAAAATTGACCTTTAACCATTGACGATAAAATTTACACCACGGGCACCTCCATAAAGTGAACGTAATAGCGCGACTGGAGTACGAACTCGCGTACTACGATTCCGCAGTCCATTGCTTTAACCATTACATCATGAGGGCACCTCACCGCTTATGGTCTGGATATTTGTCTTTAGTAATAATTCACTATAATTATTTAAATAATCTTAATTTTTAAAGATTAAACATACTTACTTACCTTGGTAAAACAATCCTCTACGATTGTTTGGTAGGTTGGTTGATTGGGTTTTATGGCATATAAACCTTTGTAGGTTATTTAACGCCAAATCCATTTTTATTTATTTTTGTCAAAACATTTCTATATACATAACAATTCAGATTCATGTAAGTACAGTTTTACTGTAAAAACAGTTCCATTTCAAGCAATTCAGTTTAACATAGGCACTCAATTTAAATGTAAGTACGGTTTAATTGACAAAAACATTTTTATTTCAAGCTATTCGATTTCTTCAAACAGTTCTAATTCAAACAATTCAGTTTGGCAAAAAATGCAGGCAGTATAAATCATTCTATTTATTTTTCCTCATTTGTTTTCACACAGTTAAATTAATACAAGAGTTAATATGTAACTATAGAAATTTAACAGTCATTTGTTTGCACACATTTAAATAGATACGTATGATATGTAAGAGATTAACAATTTAAGAAAGTGGTTGAGCTTATAAGTTTGCTGACAGTTAAGTGGCTTCAAGTATTGTAGTTTATGATTATTTCTTCAAGATTAAGGCTGGCAACTACATGATTGGTTACGTTCTACAGCAACAAGAACTTTCGATTAGTGACATTCTACAATGGATTCCTACACATAGATACGAGATAATGATATATATATATATATATATATAGTGACACGCATAAGTATTGGATACATGTTATTTTCTGTTATAACTCTAGCTTATGTTCGCCATTTTGCCTGATACTTGGTAAGTAATATCTCGTAAAGTTATCTTAGTTGTATGTGGAAGGAAAATTAAAAACTCATGGTTGAATCTTTTTTTTTATCAAAGTTCAAAATTACCCTATGCAAAAGTATTGGACACATGACATTTTTTCAAATTTCCAATCAAAAATTTGTATTTTAAAAGACTCAAAATATTCAAATTTTTGATAGTATTGAAATGTTATCTCTGATCAATCAGAGAAGCACACACTTTTTTAAAAGATAGTGCTACTAATCAAAGAAATGAATCTAGCACTAAGTACAGTAGGAAATATCATCAGAAAGTATAAGAAGTATGGCGACGGTACAGCAAACCTTCCAAGAAATGGAAGACCGAGAAAAATAAATGAGCGTACTTCAAGGTGGATCAGCAGAAATGTACAAATAAACCCCTTCATTACTCGTTCTGAAATTAAAACTGATCTTGAGGGTGCTGGAATTAATGTAAGTAAGGATACCATTAACAGAGCTCTGTATCGTTCAGGCTTTCATTCAAGATCACCAAGAAAAGTGTCTTTGCTGAAAACCAAACATGTCAAAGACCAATTAAAGTTTGTCGAAACTTATGAAAAGAAAAATATGCAGTTGTGGGAAAAGGGAATCTGTTCCAATGAAAAGAGAGTTGAACTATTCGGAAGGAACACAGCGACAAGTGTTTGGCGAATAATGGCACTGCCTTCAAGAAGCACAATACCATCCCCACAGTTAAGTTTGGGATGGTTTCATTGTGATATTGGGATGCTTTTCATCCAAGGGCACTGGTGAATTACAAGTTATCCATGATAGAATAATTCTAGCATGTACAGTGAGATTTTAGAGAAGAACCTTCAGAAATCTGCAATTTCTTTAGGACATGGTCGGAATTTCGTGCTTCCACACGACAATGATCCCAAGCATATCGCAAAACATACAAAGGAATGGTTTGAAAATAATGGTATTAGTACTCTCAAATGGATTCAAGTCAGTCTCCTTACTTAAATCGAATTGAGAATTTGTGGAATACTTTAAAGGTCACAGTTCATAAGCGGAATCCACAAAATATCAAGCAATTAGAGGAATTATGCAAGGAAGAATGGGGTAAAGTAACGCTGGATCAGTGTGGAAAACTTGTGGCCAACTATAGAAAGCGACTGGAAGCGGTGAAACAAAACAGAGGCTACGCAACGAAATATTTAATTAATGTATCCAATACTTTTGCATAGAGTAAATTTGGACTTTGATAAAAAAAAATGGATTCAACCATGAGTTTTTAATTTTCCTTCCATAACTAACACAACTTTACGAGATATTACTGACCAAATATCAGGCAAAATGGCGAACATAAACTAGTTATAAGAGAAAATAACATGTATCCAATACTTATGCGTGTCACTATATATATATATATATATATATACGTAGCGGGTGGACAAAATAATGGAAAAACCTGTAAATTTCAAATAAATTTATTTCAAAAAGGTTCCCTGATTGCAGCTCTCCGTGAAATCCGGCTTTGTGCAGCTCCCATCTTACAGTTTTTGAGGAAACTGGGTTCTCCAAATGGTCATTATACTCTGCTGTAATTTTCGGAGCTGTATTCTTGTGATCCTTCCTAACAATCCGCGAAAGAGTCCGACGGTCCGTATTATACTGCTTTCGCTTTCTGCCAGAATTTTGCTTCAGTGAGGAAGTTTTTCTTTCTTTCTCAATTGCTGTCATTACTTTCGAGACATTACTTCTTGTTACACCAAATATTTCAGCTGTTTTTGTTACACTAGTGCCTGCCGAACTGGCACCAACAATTTGACCTCTTTTAAAGTCTGAGAGATCTGCCATTTTAATGAGTTTTCATTATTTTCTTCTTATGATATCTGTAAAAATCAATTTTAGTTCAACAAGACGAGAAAAATTAATGATACATCAAAAAATGTAAATATAACAAACGTTTGATGGTTTTATAGGAGTTTTAAAATTATGATAAGATTCTAGGTGCTTCCATTATTTTGTCCATCCCCTATATCTATCTATCTATATATATATATATATAGAGAGAGAGAGAGAGAGAGGGGGAGAGATTTAAAAATTCCGTGTTGTCGGAACAACTTAATGATGATGATGATGATGATAAAGAATTCTTGTTGACCTTGTTGCTTCCATTATTTTGTCCAACCCCTATATCTATCTATCTATCTATCTATCTATCTATCTATCTATCTATCTCTTTCTCTATTTCTCTCTCTATATATATATATACATATATATATATATAGAGAGAGAGAGAGAGAGAAATAAAGTATTCCGTATTGTTGGAACACCTTAATGATGATGATGATGATGATAAATTCTTGTTGACCTTGGGAACATCCAGAAAAAAACATTTGTTTTAAAAAAATGTCTTTATCACATTTGGCCTTGTTCCAGACTTGTTCAGTTGAAGAAACCTCTTCTTCGCAAAAATACTTCGCTTTTGCCATTTATTTCATCTTTCTTCCTCGAAGATAGTTTCTATTCATTCCTTGCCACTTTTATTCATCTCTGCTTTTCTTCTCCTTCTTCCCACCCAACTACTTTCCTCCATCTGTCCCGCCCCCTTCTCTCTCTCTCTCTCTCTCTCTCTCTTTTACTTTCAAATACTTTTCATTTTGCATCCTTTATTTTTACTTTCCCTTTCCGTGAAACCATATGACTGTGCCCACCGAACAACGTTGTAAATATTGCCACCATGCAGATAAATAAACGGACTCGTTTACTTTTTCAGTAAAAAGGCTTCCACCAGGCACGGAAAACGACCTCTGACGACAACCCTTCTAAGTGACATGCGAACAGCGCTCGTATATGGTTTAAATCAGCATAAAAATATCTTAAAAAAAGAAAGAAAAATTATAAAAGTCGAGTGAATGTATATTGCAGGGTGGGATGTAATTGCTCAAACGAAGAACTGATATAAAACGAATGAAAAAAAAAAGGAGAAAAATAAAACACTACACTGAACGGACATGATTGTGAAGCCACTGAAATATTCATGTTGATGAAGGCGAAACGTTTCCCATCTCACCGACCCTAACACTGTGTTGCCTTGTTTGTAGTCCCTAAAAACGACGACACTTCTGCATATACTCTAAGAGCACCATCTAGCGGCGTTTGTTTAAACACGTCATCATGATTGTTTCAAATCCGTTGCAAAGATGAGGAGGGAATAATTTGAACGCCCAATGCATTTGCCAGGATGTTTAAGGTTTCATTGTAAACATTATTTCGATGATACCAGCGATTACAAGGTCCCCCAAAAGAAAAGGACAAAAATAACACATCTAATTTTGGAATGAAACGGGAAAGAAAGATTATTTTTATGTAGTTATATTTAAAGAAAATGAAATAGATGGATAAATGCTAGTATTAATAATAGGATGAGTAAAAAGTTTTGCAATATTTGGATATTTGCTAGTTTGCGGCAGGCATATCACGTAACCGTGGCGGTTAAAGTCGCGGTTAAAGTCGCGGTTTTAAGGATTATGGTAATTAGTGCATTTCTTTGCACTGTTTGAGATTTGCAAGATTTACGTGCAGTAGAGTTAGATTTAGGAATTTATGCTTTACAAGTTCAAACTAGGCCATAACGCCGCAGAAGCAACCAAAAACCTTTGATTTGTGAAAGGTATAGGTACAGTTGATCAGCGAAAATTAACCAGATGGTTCAAGAAAGTTGCATGAACCTCGCCAACCAGGCAAGATCAAGTAGGTCAAAAACTGTTGATTCCGAATCCGCGCACCAACAAGCATGCCCGGCAAGCAGCACTTGGATAATATCAAGCAGTTTCAAAATTTAACAATGCAGGTCACCTTAACGACCTCGGCAAAAGCACCTGGAGCTGCTGAATTGTGCCTCATGTACTTCCAAAATTTTGCAAGACTTTTGACTCACCCAAATATTATAGAAAAAAAAATGATGTATACGCCAAACCAAAATATTGCAAAACTTTTGACTCACCCTAGTGTTATAGAAAAAGCACCGTATACGCACAGCCAAAATATTGCAAAACTTTTGACTCAGCTGTGTAGAAATTCCAATTAATACGATGAAAACTGCTGGAAATTTAAGTTTATCATAGAAAATAACATTATGCAATATTCATAAATATAAAAGTGAGGCCGTGTTTTTCTTTTTATCCTTGTCGGTATTCTTTCTAAAGTTGTGTCACCAAAACAACCACTTTTCAGATTCAAACAATTTTCAGTGTAGAGATATTCTGATAGATCGATGATTTTAATGGCATGTCAATTTGTCTAGGGGGATTTTATCCCTTCAACTTAGGGAATCCCGTAGATTGTACAGTCATATTTGCATTAGTTGTGTAGTTGGTTTGGTTTGGTTAGATTTTATGGTACACCAACCATTGTAGGTTATTTATTGCCAAATCCGATCTATACGTATACATTAGATATAGATGATTTGTAAACGTAAGATTTTAGAATTTGATAATTCCAAGTATTGCCATGTATTACAACCAATTTTATTAAACATCAGTCATTTGTTTACACACAGTTAAATGATCAAACAGTTCTATTTCTAACAATTCAGTTTAGCATAAGTCAACAAAGTTAAATGGTTCCAAGTATTGTTGTGTATCACTCATAATTCAATCAAACATCAGTAATTTGTCTGGACACAATTAAATGATCAAACAGTTCAATTTCTTTTAATTCAATTTAGCTTTTGTTAATGAAGTTAAACAATTCCAACCATTGCTATGTATCATTAACAATTTAATCAACCATCAGTCATTTGTTTACACACAGTCAAATGATCAAATTTTTTTTTATTTCAAGCAATTTAATGAAGCATACGTCATTTGTTTGCACACAGTTTAAATTTCAAATAGTTCTCTTTGACACATTGATCGGACCATATCACCTACCACTTCGTGCTAGAGTGGACCTGAAAACTATAGTAAGGAAAGGGTATTTAGCATTCCCCAAAGCTCTTTTGTTGCTGCTGCTTCATCATTAGGTTAGTTAATGTCATATTCAGGGTACTTGTTGTGGGGAGGGGGTCTTGCCCCTTGAAGAGGTACAGTTAGTGTACTTAACTGCCTCATCCAACAGGGCTTTGTAGTGTTTTTGTTTCTGAAGATTATATATATATATATATATATATATATATATTATTTAAAGTCATATTGAATACGAATAAGTTTTAAACATACTCATTCAGGAGTAATTATAAGTACTACCTTTCACGAGTCAGAGTTGATCTTAGAGTTATGACTATGAAAGAATACACCTCAAAACCAAAATCTCTCGAACATGAGCCACAAAATCAGTTTCAGTTTCAGTTTCAGTTTCGAGTTATACACATGAAACTCCTTCATTTTTTGATCGTCTTCCCCTCAGAAGGAGATCAATCAGCGTGTTCTATGCTCCACTAACAAGGCATTGATATTTCTGAGTAGTAATTTACGAAGTTCTTTGCTCCGATGTGGAACCAGGCCGAATGAATGGGGCATCCAATGAAACTCGAACTACCTCGTGTAAGTTTGCAAAGAGAAATTGGATGCCAGACAGTTTATTCAAACTTGCACCCAAGGCAACTCGGACCCAAGACAACTAACACCCAAGAAAAAAATATTTTTTTAGATTCATACAAAACTTTCTAATGTAACGGGGGTAATTGCTACTGGCACCAAAGACAAGAAGACAACTTGCATCCAAGGCAACTTGCATTTCAGGTAAGACAACAAAGGCAACTTGCACCCAAAGGAGTTTGCACTAATTTTTTTTTGCATCCAAGAAGACGAAAGTAAATTGCATCCTGGTCAAGTTGGACCTGAAACAAATTCCATCTAAGGCAACTTGCACCAAAGACAACAATAGCAACTTGCATGCAAGACAACAAAAACAAATTGCATCCAAGAAATCTAAGGCAACTTGTACCCAAGGCAAATTGCACCCAAGAAAAATATTTATTAGGATTCAAATAAAGTAACTTGCACTAAATAAAGCAGAACACGTGAACTAAACGCAACTTTGAAATAAGGCAATTTGAAGCAACTTGAAACAAGGCAATTTGAAGCCACTAATCTAATGCTATTGGTACCAAAGGCACCTCATGATATATTAAGTAATTCTTCAAATGAAATCGATCAAAAGAACTTGCACTACATACTTCTCCCGATATGACATCACTCAATACAAATGGCACTTAAAGCAACTTGCATATTTTTAATATATGTATACGAAGGATTTACAATTAAATGGCGTAATATTGTTGATATGCATTAAAACCAGACCAAACTAAAACAATATCGAAACACAAAGCAAATTACAATAAGGAAGAACCCAATGTAACTTGTATCCAAGCCTATTTACCAAATGAAAACACTCAAGGTAGATTTGTGTTTCAAGAGCATTTTTGTTTTGGACTGGTGACTTAATCTAACAACTACGTAGAATTGTTTCATGAGTCTTTTGGGGAGTAATTTTCTTGACTCACTGATTGCTTTCGTGCTCACATCTTTATACTAAACATAATTCACTTCACAGGTATTTGAAAAGTATTTTTAACTAAATGCATTCGCAAAATATAATATATGAACCGCTTTTTAAAAATATTTTCTTTTTCTACTACTTTATTAAAGTATACATCTAAAGATTATTCATGACTTGTGTTAGGCGTATTTCTAAAGTATGATTTTTTTCTATATTGCTTCCTTCTTGTACATTTGTAAAAACTATATAAGACTCACTTTATAGGTGTTTAAAAGTATTTTAGTTTTCGATAGTTTCATTCTTATACACATCTAAAATATATTTAACTCGCTTGATTGGTGTTTCAAAAGTATTTTTGTTCAAGACAGTTTACTTCATGTATACATCAAATAATTCGCTTTCATTGTGTTTCAGATGTAGTTTTCTTTTCGATTACATAATCTACACATCTAAAGATTATATATGCGTTGTTTTTGGTTTTTTTAAAGTATCTTATTTTTGTACACATTAAAAAACGACAAGTATGTGTGCACACAAGACGTGTGCAAGTAGGTGCAAGTTGTACGTAGTTGTGTGCGTGTAGACGTTGGCAAGTACGTGCAAGTTGCAAAGACAAATTGCATCCAAGTTAGCTGAGGCAACTTGCACCCAAGACAAGAAAGGCAGCTGAAGCAACTTGCACTTTCAGCAACTTGCACCTAAGATAACAAAAACAAATTGCATCCAACAAAGGCAAATTTGCATCCAAGTAACTTGCATTCCAGGCAGCAAAGGAAAATTGCATCCAACGGAAATTGCACCAACTTGCACCCAAGAAAACAAAGGCAACACACATGCAAGGCAACCTTCACTAAATACAGGGAAAGTAATTCTGCATCTGAAGCAAACTACAAGAGAAAAAAAGTGAATTGCACATTGTCTTGTCAACAAAGGAAAATTTTCTTCCTCTGTACCTTAGGCAACTCGCAACCAAGACAACAAACATAAATTGCATCAAACGCAGATGAGGCAATTTGCACCCAAAGACAATCGGAGAAATTTCATTGAAAGTATCAGTGGCAACTTGCCCCCCGAGGCAACTTGTACCTAAGGCAAATTGCACGCAAAGCAAAATGTCCCGAAGGCAGCATGCACCCTAGGTTACTGGTACGTAAGGAAACTCGCCACCCAAAAAGCAAAAGACAATAAAGGCAAATTGCATCCAAGGTAGTCGTAGCAACTTCACCCAAGGGAATTTCCAAGGGATATTGCACCTAAAGCTAATTGCACCGAAGAAAATAAAGGCAAATTTGTATCTAAGACAATATAGACAATATGCACCCAAGGTAGCAAGTTTTATCCAATGTAATATACACCAAAAACTACTTCCACTCAAGAAAACAAAAGTAAATTTGAATCATAGGCTGCTAAAGCTACTTGCTTTTAAGGCAACCAGAACCTAAGACAAGGAAATCAAACTGCATCCAAGGTAGCTGAAACATTTTACACCCCCTGGAAAATTGCACCCTAGGCAACACAAACGCCAGGCAAATTTGCATCCAAAGTAAACTGCAAATAAAGCAGCACGCAAGACAACAAACACAAATTCCCTCCAAGGCAGCAGAGGCAACGGACACCCAATGTAGCTTGCACCAAATGGCAAGTTGCACGCTAAACAACAAGCAACGAAGAGTACAATTACATTCAAGACAGTTATGGACTCTTGCACCAAAGGTGACCCGCAATCCAAGAAAACCAAAGCAAGACAACCAAGACGAATTGCATCCAAGGCAGCAAAAGCAACTTACGAGCAAAGGCATCAGAGGGAATTTGACTCCAAGGTAGCTGTGGCAACTTGCAACCAAAGCATTTTGCACCCGAGGCAATATGCATCTAAGGCAACTTGCATCGAAGAAAGCTGAAGCAACTTGCCCCTAAGAATAAAGAGGCAAATTGCATCCAAGGCTACTAGCACCCAATGGAACTTGTACCGAAGACAGCACAGGCAAGTGGTATAGTCAACTGAGGCAAATGTGCGTCGAAGGTTGTTCTTGGAACTTGCAACAAAGGCAACATGTATTTAAGAGAAGTTGTATCCAAGGCAGCAGAATCAACTTTCACCCAAGAAACAGGCAAATTCGCATCCAAGGCAGTATAGGCAACTGAGAAAAATTGCACACAAAGTTTCCTGGATGCAAGTTGCCTTAGGTGCATGTTGCAAGAACATTGTCAAGACAAAGGCAAATTGAATCAAGGGTAGCAGTGACAAATTGTACCTATGGCAACTTGCACCTAAGGCAACTTGCACTCAAGCAACTTTTACCTAAGACAGTAAAGGCAATTTTTTTTTGCCTAAGCAGGTAGAGAGGCAACTTTCACCCAAAATAAATGCAAATTGCATCAAGGGTAGCCGTGACAACTTTCACCTAAGACAATGTACCGATGATAGGAAAGGCAAATTTGCATGAAAAGCAACATAGGCAAATTGCACCCAAAACAACAAAAAACAATTGCATCGGAGGTAGTTTTTGCAACTTGCACCCAAGGCAACTTGCACCCAAGGCAACTTGCACCCAAGGCAACTTGCACCCAATGCAAGTAGTATCAACTTTCACCCAAGGAAACAGAGGCAAATTTGCATCCTATTTGCAAATGAGGCAAATTGCACCAAGACAAATTGTATTGAAGATAGCACCCAAGGCAACTTGCTTCCAAAACTGAGGGAAATTGCAACCGTCTTGCAACAAAAATAAATTGCAACGAGAACAATTTTCAAGCAACTTTCAAGCACCCAAGGCAACTTGGGTGCAATTTGGAAGCAAATTGCAAGCACCTAAGCAACTTGCATCGGATCTATGCACCCAAGGCAACATACATACGATGCACCCATAACAAAGGCAATTTGCATCGAAGATTGCACCCAAGGCAACTTGCCCCCAAAGCAACTTGCTGCCAAGGAAAAGTCTACGCAAAACAACAAAGGCAAAATAGTTATCGAAGGTAGTTGAAGCAACTTGCAGACAATGCAATCACATGCAAAGCAACTTTCACCTACGGCAACTTACATCTAAGCAACTCCTACCTTTGCCTAAACAGGTAAAGTGTGGTAACTATTTACCACACTTTACCTGTTTAGGCAAAGGTAGGAGTTGCGTCAAGGGTAGCTGTGGCAACTTTCACCTAAGGCAAATTGTACCCAAGGCAACTTGTACCAATGATAGGAAAGGCAAAGTTTTATTCAAGGCAGTATAGGCAACTGAGGAAAATTGCACCCAAAACAACAAAAACAAATTGCATCGGAGGTAGTTTTTGTAACTTGCACCCAAACACCTTGCACCCAAGGCAATTTGTATCAATTTTTACCCAAGAAAACAAAGGCAAATTTGCATCCATAGGCAATTGAGGCAAATTTCACTCAAGGCAAAGGCAATTGCATCGAAGATAGCACCCAGGGCAACATGCTTTTTGGAAGCATGTTGCCATGGGTACAATATGGCTTTGGAAGCATGCTGCCTTGGGTGCTATCAAAGCAAAATTTACTTCCAAAGCAGTATTACTTTCAGTCGGCAATTGAGGAAAATTGCACCCAGGACAAAAAAAATAAATACCATCGAAGGTAGTTCTTGCAACTTGCACCCAAAGCAACTTACACCCAAGGCAACATGCATCCGATGCACCCAAAATAAAGTCAATTTGAATCGAAGGTAGCACCCAAGGCAACATGGGCATAAGGCAACTTGCTGCCAAGGAAACGTCTACGCAAAACAACATGCACTAAAGCAAAGGCAATTGAGGCAACTTGCAGACAATTCAATCGCAAACAAAGCAACTTGCACATGAAGACAACAAAAAATTATTGCATCCACGGTAACGTACCTTCACAACTTTGAACTGAAGACGGAAAGGAAATGATTCGAAGGCATCGGGCAAAAAAAAGCTACTTACACTGAAGACAACAATGGAAAATTTGCATCAAAAGCACCTCAGGCAATTAGCACCCAAGAAAAAAAGCAATAGGCATGAAAAGACAACAAGCACAAATTGTATCTAAGGCAGCTGAGGCAACTTGCACCCAAGGCAACTTGCATCAAAAACAGCAAAAGCAAATTTGCATCTAAGGCATTTGAGGCAACTTGTACACACGGTCACTTGCACATGAAGACAGCAAAGGAAAATTGCATCCTAGGCGAATTGCACCAAAAGCTACTTGCACCCACTTTTCCATGGTTATCTCACTTTCTTCTTTTAGTTTAACTTTGAATTTCCCAGTCAATAAAAAATCGATAAGAGATCTTTGGTTAAGCTAAGAGCATACTCATCTGCAGCCGTTTTTATAGGTTTAAAGCAAATATTTATGCGAGATGAAAATATTTTTCCAAATCCTGCCGATTTTTTACAGAAATTATTACACCACTAGAAGCGCCCAAAGAAGTTAGACAGTGAAATTGTATTTCAGCAGCTGTAGGATATATCTCTTTCTATATATATATATAGAAAGAGAGAGAGAGAGAGAAATGGTAAATTTTGGTAAATCTGACAGGATAAAAATAATAAGAGGAAGAGTGGATAAAGCAAAACATTTACCAGTGATATTTCGTGTTTATTTTAGAAAGACTTCACTTTTCTAAAATAAAGACGAAATATAATTGTCACTGTTTTGGTTTAGTCACTGTTCCACTTAGTTTTCTCATATCTCTCACTATATATATGTATACTTTTATGGAGTCTCTGATGTGTAACGGTTATCGTCGTAGGAAATGGACACACTGACGCAAATGTCCTGGACACGCTAATACCCTTGGCGAATGTTATGAATCCATCTATTTTCACTCAAACTATGTGTTATTAGTAGGTCAGGCTGGTTTCTCTCACTGTGTTAGGATAAAACTATGAATTCGAAACTGCTGAAATCTGAATTTAAGTCGTTTTAATCCTATTTACCAACCCCTCCGCTCGAGCAGGATATGACACACGCGGAGTTTAGCAGGTTTGAATTCAGAGTTTTCCTTCTCCTAGACTAGTTGCCTCACCAAGGCTGAATAGCCTAGTCTGTCCTACTATTTACCCATAGTTGGAGGGAGAATAATTGGATTCATACCTTTCCCAAGGGTATTAGTGCTATGTGAAATGCAATCAGCCTCGTCCAGGATTTGAACTCGTGTCACCGTGTCCATTTCCTACGATGATAACCTTTATACCACGGGCACGGCCAAAGTCGGTTTAATTCTTCGTAAAAATATACTTTGTGTCGCATCCGACATATGCAGAGGGTTGGGTAAGTGTATATGCAAGATGATGACAGGAATATACCAAAGCTTCTACAAATAACAGAGACCATACACCGAATTTGTTAATATTCCTTTAACGACACTGGATGATCAAACAACGCTAGAACGCCAAATCTGCCCGAATCTATTAGAATGAAAAGCTGGTCTTTTCCTTTACCAAACCAAATCTTCAATTTTTTAAAAGTTACATGTATTTATGATTATTTAACCCCAAATGTGTTTTATTCAGTGTCATCAAATAGTACAACGAAGTACATCGGGAGGATTAATACTTCATTGAAAATTTGTTACAAAACAAAATTAAAAGAAAAATCTGTTCTAAATTATATGTGTGGTCGGTGGGCTGATACACCGTCAAATTTAGTAATTGAGAGTCATATGATACGTGGTGGGGTGAATGAGTGCATCCGTCTTTGGAAATTAAGGTCAAATTTGGTGCATAGGAATGATTAAAAGTATAAACGGAAAACTTCGTCATATCTAAAGTTGTAGGTTAAAATTGTAATTTTAAACAAAGCCATTTGGTGCCTTTTTCTTTGAACACTGTTTGGTTTGACAGATTTAGAAAAACACGTAGTTTGATTCTCTGAAGTTAAAAACATATATGATTATATCGTTTCCAGTAAAAAATTGTAGATAGTCGAAAGCGGTGTGTGGTTAAGAGTTAAATACTCAAAAATAAAAACGACGCAGTTATAACTTTTGGAAGTTATCACAGCCCATTGTTGACCTTGCACTTGTGAGTGTCAAGATGGAAGAAAATTGAAAGGGTGAGGTAGATATAATGGAATATTGAGTAATTAAATGAAATTTTCTCGGCAAATTTTTTATTTAAGCAAGAGCTTGTTTGCCCCAGAGAGAGAGAGAGAGAGTTCGTCTGCAGATTTTGAAGGCTGCGTTTCGAATCCATGGTTGTTGTTTTTGGTAACAACGTTCCTCATCCACCATCCACCAGACCCACTTCAACTTACCAGCATTTCATAGCCGACAACACTACTTCTTATACACCCGCTTCAACATTGCATATTTAACGATTATATACCTGCTATTGTAAATAAACCTGCATTTTAAAGTTTATTTGCGAGTTGAGATTCTTATTTTTCAATTACATCAGACAAGTTTACCCCGGGACATCATCATTGATCTTATCATTGGTGGTGTGAAACACAACGACCAATGGGGCAGGAGCAAAGACGATAAGACGATCAGAACGATAATCCATATACCCTTTGTACCGGCAAACCAACGGCTAGATTATCATCGGCAGCAACTCACTGAGGCGGGAGAGAAACAGTGAGAACCAAAGTTTTGTCAGGGTGGGGCAGCTTTGAGCAGCCGAATAAGAGAAGATCAAACCAGTTTGAACACCAGTCAATCAGAAAAGAGTCCTGGTTGACGTATCGACTATATCAGTGATCGATCTAAGATACATGACCGGGGAAGCTTTTTTTCGTTGAAGTATGAGTGACAGCAAGTCTCCTTAGGTCTTCGGGGCTCTTCTGAATATTCTGATATTAACGGTGCCTTCTATTGGTTGGTCGGGCGTCCATAATTATCATTATTATGGGAGTTTTTTTTTCCACCAGCGGTATCTGGTGGTCTTTCCCAGGATCCTGAGAGACAGCAAATCACCTTAAGTCTCCTTGACTTTACTCTGTATTATTACCGATCTCAATCCGATGCTCTAGTCTTTCCTAGATTTCCAATTCTTCCAGATTTTTTTACCAAATTTTTTTGACCGCTCGAAGAGCGTTAATTTCAATGGCAATCACAGTCAACCTTCATGCTTTTAATATCCCAATACGGTCCAAGATTTTGTTTATCTTTTCAATTTTTTCCCTCAGTGGTCTACGAGAACGGCAAATTCTAAAAGTTTATTTTTAACACTTGGTGTAGATTCAAGCTGGTGCATCTGTAGCATTGTAATGATATGGATATGTGAAACATACATCGAATGTTCATAACATATATACATAGAACATAGGAATCCCGAAACACAAAAAACACTTACGACTTCTTAGTACAGGTACGAAACTTTTTATTACCTTTGAGTTTAAAGGTTCTTCGACATAAGGAAGAGAGATGCACAATCTTTCTATGATGACTTTTCTATCTGCTCCTCATCTCATGCGGCGCCCATAGCGCGCAAATTCATCTCGCCCCAGCGAGCCCTGAAAGTCGGCCCTTCTCGTTCGGTGTCTAGTTCTCAACTCAGCTAACTGACTTTTTCAAATCTCCCAAAATCCTCCGCGCGCTTCTGCTGCATGACGTCATTCACATCCCCCTCTCTGGTATTTTTATTTTGACATCTCTGAATGACACGTCCGCCCGGTGCGGGCGCGTGTACACCTGCGTTCACATTGATCCTAGCTAACCCATGCACTGAGCCCAAAGGTTCTCAGCCTAACTAAACCCAAAAGGCATAAAACGAAATCCGTCGGCTATTATATTACACATAGGCCACTTGTTCGTATGGTCAAACTATATTTTCTTTCATAATTATCAGTAGATCATCTTTAACACTGATGCTTGTCTAGTCATGTACTCTCTATGCGCAAGGTTGTTGCATTCACTTATTATCTGATTGATCATTTAATCTCTATCATTACATTATGTATATTCACTATTTTGTTACCTCTTATCAATTAACGGGGGTGTCCTCGTGGTGTAATAGTTAAAGCGATTGCGGAATCGTAGTACGCGAGTTCGTACTCCAGTCGCGCTATTACGTTCACTGTCGGGCAAATACCCTTGGGAAGGTATGAACCCCCTTATCCTCCCAGCTATGGGTTAAATAGTACCACTACTGTTCTTCTACGAGAATAGCTTCGGCATTAAATAACCTAAAAAGAGTTGATATGCCATTAAACAAAGAAACAAAACTATCTTATCAATTATTGCTTTAACATGGTGGGTCCTTGTGGCAATGTTTTTTTGCAGCTATAAGAAGATATTCTGTTTCTCTTTAGAGGTGTCCCTTTCTTAGTCATTTCCCGCTCCTCTCGAGTGAGATTTCGCTTGTTTGTCGCTTGAGATATCCATAAAGCTGTTTTTGTTCCTATTTATATTTTCTAGTTATTGTCCTTCTCTTAATCCTTTTGCTCTTATTCTGTTTATCATATTTACCAAACCCTCCTCTAGGGAAGGATATGACACAAGGTCAATTTTTAAGCGGTGTTTAACAGGTTTGAATTCAGAGTTTTCCTAGACTAGTTGCCTCGTCAAGGCTGAAGAACCCTATCTGCCCTACTATTTACCCATAGCTGGAGGGAGAATAACTGGATTCATACCTTTCCCAAGGGTATTAGTGCTATGTGAAATGCAATCGGTCTCGTCTAGAAATTGAACTCGTGTCGCCGTGTCCATTTCCTACGACGATAACCATTACACCACGGGCACCTCCAGTATAGAACCTAGTCTGCCCTACTATTTACCCATAGCTGGAGGGAGAATAATTAGATTCATACCTTTCTCAAGGGTATTAGTGCTATGTGAAATGCAATCAGTCTCGTCTAGAAATTGAACTCGTGTCGCCGTGTCCATTTCCTACGACAATAACCATTACACAACGGGCACCTTGAATATAGAACCTAGTCTGCCCTACTATTTACCCATAGCTGGAGGGAGAATAATTGGATTCATACCTTTCTCAAATGTATTAGTGCTATGTGAAATGCAATCAGTTTCGTCAAGAAATTGAACTCGTGTCGACGTGTCCATTTCCTACGACGATAACCATTACACCACGGGCACCTCCTATAGAGAACCTCATCTGCCCTACTATTTACCCATAGCTGGAGGGAGAATAATTGGATTCATACCTTTCTCAAAGGTATTAGTGCTATGTGAAATGCAATCAGTCTCGTCTAAAAATTGAACTCGTGTCGCCGTGTCCATTTCCTATGACGATAACCATTACACCACGGGCACCTCCAATATAGAACCTCGTCTGCCCTACTATTTACCCATTGCTGGAGGGAGAATAATTGGATTCATAGCTTTCTCAATGGTATTAGTGCTATGTGAAATGCAATCAGTCTCGTCTAGAAATTGAACTCGTGTCACCATGTCCATTTCCTACGACGATTACCATTACACCACGGGCACCTCCATTCTCTTATTCTGTTTATGGTCGATGTAATCAGTCATTCTATGCTCTTTTAATGAAGTCTCCAAGTTGTCTTATTTCGGTATCAATGCTATTTTCAATGCGGCTGAGTCCACTTCCTTCTTCTTTTCTCGACACATATAGTCTGTCTATATCATCTTTGTTGAAGTTCTTTGGTCCATTTGCTTAAGTTTCCATCCACTTCAAGAATGGTACCACGTCGGATTCATAATCCTGAAAATGTTTGTTGCGTAAAAAGCTATTGCTTGCTGGCCGGTTTTAGATTGAATTAGTTTGGTTTGGTTTTATCTCTATATAAATCATTGTTCGCTATTTTATACCAAATCTGGTTTATGCATATATATTAGTTCTATATGCTTCATAAATATAAACCAACAAAGTTAAATAGTTCGAACTACTCAAATGATCAAAAAATTCTATTTCTATCAATTTAATTTAGCATAAGTCAACAAAACTAAATGGTTCCAACTATAGCTATGTATTACTAACAATTTAATCAAACATCAGTCATTTGTTTATATACCGTCAAATGATCAAACAGTTCTATTTCTAATAATTCAATTTAACATAAGTCAACATAGTTAAACGGTTCCAAGTAATGCTATGAATCAATTAAACATCAGTCATTTGTTTACACACATTTGAATGATCAAGCAGTTCTATTTCTAACAATTCAATTTAGCATAAGTCAACAAAGCTAAATGATTCCAAGTATTGCTATGTATTCAATTAAATATCAGTCATTTGTTTACATTCAGTCAAATGATCAGACAGTTCTATTTCTAACAATTCAATTTAGCATAAGTCAACAAAGCTAAATGATTCCAAGTATTGCTATGTATTCAATTAAATATCAGTCATTTGTTTACATTCAGTCAAATGATCAGACAGTTCTATTTCTAACAATTCAATTTAGCATAAGTCAACAAAGCTAAATGGTTCCAACTATAGCTATGTATTACTAACAATTCAATTAAACATCAGTCATTTGTTTACATAGAGTTAAATGATCAAGCAGTTCTACTTATAACAATTCAATTTAACATAAGTTAACAAAGCTAAATGGTTCCAAGTATTGCTATGAATCACTAAGAATTTAGTTAAACATCAGCCATTTGTTTACATAGATTTAAGTTAACAAACAGTTCTATTTCTATCAATTCAATTTAGCATTTGTCAACAAAGCTAAATGGTTCCAATTATTGCAATGAATCACTAACAATTCAAATAAACATCAGTCATTTGTTTACATACAGTCAAATGATCAAACAGTTCTATTTCTAACAATTCAATTTAGTATAAGTTAACAAAGTTAAATGATTCCAAGCATTGCTTTGAGTCTCTAAAGATTCAATTAAACGTCAGTCATTTGCTAAAATGCTTTAAAATGATCTAATTGTTCTTTTTTCAACAATCCAATTTAGCATAAGTCATTTATTTGATATCAATTATAATGTTCACCCATAGATAGGACCATTTCAGATGCTACCTCTCTGGTTCAAAGTGGATCTGGGTGCGAAAACAATGAAGGAGTACTCTGGTTTCCTCAAAGCTCCAGCATAACTGGAGTCTCACCATCTGGTTGGTTAATATCATATCCAAGACACTCATTCGTGGGTTTTCATTCTGATCTGCAAAGAGGGCATTGGTATAATCTGCATCTCCAGCCAACTGACCAGCCGGTTTCAGAGATTTTATTGGAATCAATTTTAAACTGCAATTTTAACTGCGGTCTGAATGACTCTCTCCCGGACTCACTCTCTCTCTCTCTCTCTCTCTCTCTCTCTCTCTCTCTCTCTCTCAATTTTAAACTACGATTTTAACTGCAGTCTGAATGACTCTCTCCCCGCCTCTCTCTCTCTTTCTCTCACTCTCTCTCAATTTTAAACTGCGATTTTAACTGCGGTCTGAATGACTCTTCCCCCCTCTCTCTCTCTTTCTCTCTCTCTCTCAATTTTAAACTGCGATTTTAACTGCGGTCTGAATGACTCTTTCCCCGCCCCCCCTCTCTCTCTTTCTCAATTTTAAACTGCGATTTTAACCGATGTCTGAATTATTCTCTCTCTCTCTCTGTAAATTGTTTAGTAACTGATGAGATAATTGTTCATAAACTGTTGAAATAATTCTACTGGCGTATTTATCATATATAGGAACATTTTTAATCAAGATTGGTGATATAACAGAGATAAATAAGCGATTCTAATTAGAATTATTCACGTCTTCTTAAAGAGAAGCATTCGACAGCCAGCCAGCCAGCCAGCCAGCCAAGAAGACTTGGGTGGTAGAATACGCGAACATCATCTCTACAGAGGGGTAGTAAGAAGCACTGTTTACAGTCGCATTCTTTTCAAGAAAATCACTACCGACTGGTTCTGGCAGCATGTCCTTCTTTACTGACCGTTGTGTCAGTAACATTTTTTTTCATAGTTTATTTCTACTCCATAGGCTATATTTTGACTTAGGATCACAGGGACGAACACGTGTTAACCCTATATTTAAAGATTTTTTTTAAATTATTGTTTACGAAAACACTTCTCCACACAAATCAAACATTCTACATTAAATTTTATATGGTTTGCTTTTCTCTCGACACCAAAAATTTAATTATCCTATTTACCAACCCCTCCGCTCGGGCAGGATATGACACAAGGTCGATTTTTTTAAGCGGAGTTTAACAGGTTTTAATTCAGAGTTTTCCTTCTCCTAGACTAGTTGCCTCACCAAGGCTGAAGAACCTAGTCTGCCCTACTATTTACACATAGTTGGAGGGAGAATAATTGGATTCATACCTTTCCCAAGGGTATTAGTGCTATGTGAAATGCAATCAGTCTCGTCCAGGATTTGAACTCGTGTCGCCGTGTTCATTTCCTACGACGATAACAATTACACCACGGGCACCTCCCAAAAATTTGATTATGGACCATTAGATCATTAGGTTTGATTTGTCACAATTTTAAATTATCAGAAAAAGAATATTTTTGCGACAGTAAAGTAATTTTTTCAATACACCTATTACAAAAACGGTAGAATT
>OY757931.1:18036872-18179372 GCA_963585895.1 Sepioteuthis lessoniana | reverse complement strand
TTAACAGGAATTTTTTTTCTTTGAACATCTGCATGGATCTAAGAAAGGTCTCGCTACAATGTGGCCTTTTCAGCTGGTTTACTTTTTTATGAGATGTGACTTCTTGCAATAACTAAATAAATTTTATCATTGAGATTATTGAGGGAATACACCTTTGGTGATTTATATTCCGGGGGTCTCAATATACACGGGGCCCATGTGACTGCCAATTACTCTAATAATAATTTTGTTGAGTTCTTTTTTGTTTCAGATTTGAAAATAGTACGCTATAACAACTATTAATCCTTGACCACAATGCACTGGACAAGAGAGTAAAATATTTTGTACCACTACTTATTTGGAGACAAAATCATTCAAAACTGTGCAATCAAAATTTCACAGTAAGTTTAACTTAACAATCAACCACAGAAAACCTAAATTTATCGTTGGGTACTCAAATTTCAAGCCAAAGGGTCAGGAAACAACTGCAATAAGAAGGCAGAAAATCCCAGAACTTACAAGAAGTTGACTACAAGATGTCCTGATAATCTGGATGTGGTGAGAGATTCTGTCGGAAGGAGACCAAAAAAGTCTCACTGAAGACGTTCCAAACGTGCACTGTTGGATAAGTTAATAAATTTCTGCCTTTGTCATCTGGTTTGACCTTTTTGAGGTGCTTTGATTGCTTATCATTAAGGGTTTTCGGAGTATTGTCTTCATCTTTATTGTTATTTCCACAACTCCCACTGAATATGACCACAGTTACACAATCATACATAATAGTTGTAATTTTTGTCAAGTAAGAACATTAAGTTTATAAGTCCCAAAAATTCACTCTGAATTGTCAAGCAGGACACACAGTGAAACGGTTATAAGGATTGGTTCCCTAAGCTTCTAATGAGACAATCATCTGGATGTTACAGGTTCAATCCTGACTGCAAGCGAGTAACAATACAGGAATACTTGTACCCGGTTATGGCTAACGGAATCAGAACAGGCGAACCCCATATATTCAATAAAGGACATAGTTCAAAGTTCTGTGAAGGTTCCCGAGTTCGACAAACACCTGAAGAAGGCCGGAGGATATATCGGCCGAAACGTTGTGGAAATAACAATAAAGATGAAGACAACAGTCCGAAAACCCTTTATGATAAAAATCATCATGCTTCGTCTCAGAAATTTAGACAACTTGAATGATTGTTTTTTAAGGCTTTGGTGAAACATTACTTGATACAATATGAACTAGGATGTTAACGGTGTCATCGTTTTTGAGATGCCTGTAAAGAACTCATTCTGCCCGACTATTCGATCGTATGAGTAGATGGGTTCATGCCTTTCACAGTGGTATTGAAAAAATTATTTACTTGATGGTCCATTCTTTAATGTATCTTTGAATTCTTTAGACTACTATTTCTGGGATGTCTTTGAGAGGGAAACTTAATACCAAGATTTACGCCATTGTCAATGTCATAGCAAGCATAAACGAGAACTTTATTCATATATGTGATAGCTACTTAGATCACATCACAGTCGTTCTCGATTTTGAGAATGGTTTTATTGATTGAATTTCTCAAACTTTCTTGCATATTTTCAACGTCAAATTATATACAAATATTGGGGGGGGAGTCCTCGGGCTTAATGTCAACGTGCTGGAATGTGACATTGTTGATAACCGGTTCACGCTATTGCAATCACTTTCGGACGAATCCAGTTGGGAAAAATTTGAACCCCCTTATCCTCTAGCTATGGGTTAAATACAGCCATTACTGTTCTTTTATAAGGATATTACTGACATATCTTCTTCTCAATAAAACTGCTACCGCTATAATGATACTTTACAAAACCACAAAAGCAATTGTTCGCTTACTTAGAGACACCAACTTCTTCGACATATTCAGTGGAGTCCTACCTGGAGATACATTAGTAGCGTATTGGTTTATATTCTCAAAGACTAAGTAAATCGAACGTAAATAGATTTAATAAAGATAAGGTTTTCACATAAAAAAAATGGAAAGAAGCAAATGATATCCCGCAGAAACCATGACAGATCCAGACTACGCAGATAACCAAGCTCTTCTCAGAAATACTCCAGCCCAAGTAGAATCCCCAATGCATTGTCTAATAAGCTTATATATATATATATATATATATATATATATATATATATATGCCTCTGTGTGTGTGTGTGTGTGTGAGAGAGAGAGAGAGAGAGAGAGAGAGAGAGAGAGAGAATGTGTGTGCGTGCGTGTAGATGGGTGCAGTTCTTTACAGACTGGCCCAGTTGACTGGGGTTGTAGAATACACCGACTACATCTCTTCCGAGGTTTAAGTCTCCCCCAACGAATGTCCAAGATATAACACTAAATAATCTGTTGGTGAGACTCCAGTAATGCTTTGAGATTTGGGGCTTTGGAGTACCCTTTTATTGCCATTGCTCCCAAGCCCACTCTGACCAGGAGTGGTAGCACCTGGTAGGATTCTATCTATTGGTCAAATAGAACTAAACTGTGTTCTTAAGTTAAATTGAAATAGAACAGTTAATATGTATGAAAAAGAATTTGACATTATATAAACTACAATGGATTACATGCCGTAAAACCAAACCAAACCAAACCAAACCAATCCATTGCAGATGGTCAAGTGTTTTGATTAATTAATAGTAAATTCGATGCGCATTCTGAACGGACTAAGATAAAAGTTTCAAAATAAAAGGTTCTCAGAGAAAAATAAATATTTCCATTGGGAAATTGACTCTCACAAAAATCAGCAAAGCAAAATCCCTACTGCATAGCTTAAAGCAAGGAACAAAAAGGCTTTGGCCTCTTCATTAATGGAAATAAAATAGAGTCCATGTTTTAAACAAAAAGGACACGTCTCCACTCTGAGTTAGTGGACCAGTTCACATACTTCGACAGCAATATCTCATCTACTAAAAGTGATGTCAACATACGTTTAGCGATGGCATGTAATGCTGTTAATAGGTTATCAATCATATCGAAGACTGATCTATCCGATGAAATAAAACGGAATTTCTTCCAAGCCGTGGCTGGGTCTATCATATTTACCAACCCCTCCGCTCGGGCAGGATATGACACAAGGTCATTTTTTAAGCGGAGTTTAACAGGTTTCAATTCAGAGTTTTCCTTCTCCTAGACTAGTTGCCTCACAAAGGCTAAAGAACCTAGTCTGTCCTACTATTTACCCATAGCTGGAAGGAGAATAATTGGATTCATACCTTTCCCAAGGGTATTAGTGCTATGTGAAATGCAATCAGTCTCGTCCAGGATTTGAACTCATGTCGCCGTGTTCATTTCCTACGACGATAACCATTACACCACGGGCACCTACGTGGCTGGGTCTATATTATACATATAGGGTCTATATTATATCTATATTATTGTATAAATGGCCTACATGGACGCTAACAAAACGCATTATGAAAACGCTAGATGACGACGATACAAGAACGTTGTATGTTGTCTTGAACAAATCCTGGAAGTGGCACCGCACAAAACAGCAGCTGTAGGGCCACTTGCCTCTCATCTCACCAATCATTCAAGCAAGACAAACAAGACAAGGGAAGCATAGGCGAACACATAAATGATATTTTCTTATGGACACCTGCACATGGACATGCCAATATTGGTCGACCAGCCAAAAATTACTCATATCAGCTCTGTGAGGACACTAGAGCCAACCTTAAAGACCAACCAGGAGTTATAGATCATATGGAGGAATAACGAGATAAATTCAAAGCACTCCGTACTGCCAGGGTGATTTATGATGATGATAATGATGGCTTTGGCATTATATACTCCACGAACGTTGATATGCCATTAAGTAGAGAAATCAAACCACACCAAACAAAATGAATATATAAAAACTATATACAAACCTGAAAGGGTTAATATTCCTTGGGGTTTTCTATGTCTAAACAATGTTCAGTAAGAAAACAGAAGTAAATTTCTGAAGGTTCTAAATCTGGAAACATGTATTTATTTGGTATTGGGGCGAGGGAGCTCTTTTGGTTGACACGTATCAGGGGGTAATGTTTGCCTTTAAAGTTAGTGGGAGATTTAAAATCAGACTTACTCGGCTTTTTATTTAGATGTGGCACGAGGCCGTACGAATGGTATAAGCCAATGAGAATCGAACCCACTCGTGAGGGTTTCCTTGTCTAGCTTGCTATTATTCACGCTACCGAAGGAACCCAAAATCAGTCAGTGTTAAAGTTAGAAACGCAAAGACTACAAAAAATGAGGAATACGAAAAAGATTCAATAACAATAGTAATTTACAAAGCTCTTTGCTTCGATGTGGCACAAGGCTGAATGAATGGGTGCCCAATGAAACTCGAACTCACTCGTGCACGTTTGCTACTCTAGCTTGTTAACCGTTACACCACCAGAGGTGCCCCAGATTGAATAACAATATAGAAAAAATGAAGAAGTAGGATAAAATACTGCACATTTAAAAGTCAACATGCAAGAAATTGTAAAGACACAAAAAAGAAAAAGAATAAATAAAAGAAAGAAAAAAAAAAGGCAAAACCCCCATCAATCCACGGAAACGCCTTTCATAAAATCTATAGATACAATTTTGAATATTTTTGTCTTTCTCAATCATTTCCTCCTAGTTACCAAGCCAACCTGCACAAATGCAAATATTTATGCCTCTAATGTGTTATTCAAATCTTTACATACTTTCAGAACCTGAAATGTCTAAATAAAAACTGAATTCGGCTTAATTTAAACTTAGATTCTGTAAATATTTGAGTCAAGTCGGCTGTGATTGTAGAATAGGCGGTCTGAATCTCTGCAGGTGGGTCCCAACGTATGTCTTAGTGTGGTTTGGTTTTATAACACATCAACCACTGTAAATTATTAATGCTGAATCCATTTTAATATATATAAACAGTTCTATTTCAAACAATTCAGTTTAGTATGCAAACACAATTCAGTTTAGTCAACAAAGTTAAAAAGTTCCAAGTATTGCTATGTATCCTTAAAAACTCAATCAGTTAATGGAATGTCAAATTAGTTCTATTTCTAAAAATTCAGTTTAGCATAAGCATACAGTTTAGTCTTATTTGACCCCTAGATAGGACCCTATCAGTTGTTACTTCTCCTAGTCTGAGTGGACCTGGGAGTGATGGCAATAAAGTGGTTCTCCAAATTCTCCAAATCTCCAGCATTACTGGAGTCTCACAATCAGATTGTTTAGAGTCATTTTCAGGACACTTGTTGGCGGGGAGTTACACCTCTGTTGAGATGCAGTCGGTGTATTTTACACGCCAAGCCAACAGGGTCAAATGTATGTCTTTGATATGATACAAAAATCAGATGGTGAGGCTGGAGCTTTGGGGAAAGCGGAGCACGCGGTCATTGCCATTACTCCCAGGTCCACTCTGGACCAGAATAGCATCAACTGATAAGGTCCTATCAATGGATCAAATAGAACTGTTCGACATTAAAACTGATAGCAAACTAATAATTAATTGTGATTTATCTTGAAAAGAGCAATGAGACATCGCGTTTTAAATTTTAGATAGTTATATTGCTCAAGTCGCACAAAGCGGACATATTTTTTTTTATTGGGCCAGAAGTAACGTTCTAAACGGGTTTTTTTAGGGGTTTCGATATTTTCCTTTGAATATGCAGGGAGTTTCCTCTTTTCTATATTAGATACTTTCGAACTTCATGAAGACAACAAGCCTGAATTATTAGCTCGTTTGAACTAAATTGTAAATGCTTGTTTCTTCATTTTTCTCGTCGCTTAGGATCAAGTGTAATATTTTCTGATTCGCCCAACTTTTGAGAGAGACTCATCTTTTTGAATCTACCCACATTTGAATATTCTATTTCAGCATTCAAAAGAAAAAAAAATTACCTGTGTAAGGTCAACTTTAAAACTCTGTTCTGTGTCCTTTAATTTTTATTGGATTCCGTCAGTAAGACTCTTCTCGTGCGTGTGCACACGATGTAGCAAGTTGACTGAACCTGCCATCGTAGCTAAAACTCCGGCTGCCCGGAAGGGTCATTGAAAATCCGTTTATTTGTGAAGACTTGAAAAATTCAACAAATACCGCCCTGTGACATCAAACTCAAGCTTCAGAAGGTCAGGCAAGCAATTAGAGATTCAGTTACCTGTTTTCCGGCGCACACACGATATATCTTTCCTTTCTGACCGGACAACGCCGAGTGACCCAACTGAGATCGTACTGCGTCTGAAAATAGCATATAAGGTTGGATGCTCTCGGCATTAAACGATATGGTCGGCCTCCAGGTGAGATCCTCTTCTTCACAAATTTGCTTTTCTTCATTGATTTCTTTACTCGCAGAAGCGACCGAATTTCCCTCGGTCGCTGTATCTTCTCCAGGAAAAGTCTTACTTTCTTCACTCTCTTTCTTATACTGCAACCAACTCTTTCCCATGTTTACTAGTGCGTGCATCAGCGAGCATATGTACATATGCACATCTAAAATATTCAAGCGCACGGACACTTACATCCGTAAACACTGTATCATGAATATATATATATATATGTGTGTGTGTGTGTGTGCTGAATTAAACAAGCGTGATTATATGCATACAGATATAAAAAGTTCGCATATATATATATATATATATATATATATAAGGATATGAATATTTGTATTATTCTTTTCCTTGCAAAATTCTCACGTCAGTTCCACTTGGTGATTCTTCACTGAAGTCTGAATACAAACAAGTCTTTTCAGATCTTCAGGACTCTCCTCAGTATCCTTGTCAATTTTTGTAGGACTAAGGTCTGAATGATCACGATTTTTCCTTTGATCTCCAGTTTTTGTTTTTTTCCCAAAAGATCCGTGTACCATTGGTATCACCATCATATTCATATTCTACATTTTTTAAATTTATTATTACTCATTAGAATTTTTGCAGCAGTCGTCTTTAATCGGATTTTGAGCGACAGCAAGTCTTGTCAGGTTACCAGGACACTTATAAGTATTTTTGTGGATCTTGATAATGCTATAATCTGGGTGGTCTCGATTCTTTCACTGATTTCTTCTTCCTCCAGTCCCCTATTCAAGATTTTCGAAACCATTACAAACACACCAACTACAAAACTGGTATTATCATTTCTCTCATGTTGCATTGTTTTTTTTTTTTAATTTTTTTTAGTTCCCGGGAAAGTATTGGTTCATCTTTTGTCTTTCTTTTTATTTTCACTATATTCTTTGCTGAGACAGCAAAATTATTATTATTATTATTCACTCATTAGAGCTTTTCACATCAGCGTTAGCCTATGGTTTTTCACTGTAGTCTGAGTGACAGCAAGTCTCCTCGAGTCTTTTGGATAGTCTCCACTCGTCTGCCAACTTCCAAGTCCTCTAGTTCCTTTAGTAATCCTTTAGTTACTGTTCCAAACGCACCAATTATAATTGGTATAATTGTCACCAGCATGTTCCACAGTTTTTCAATTCCCTAGCAAGGCCGAGGTACTTATCCTTCTTTTCACCTTCTTTCAGTTTTATTCTGTGGTCAGTCGGGACAGCAAAGTCGACAATTTTGCAAGATCTCTTTTTTTTTTTGTTGATTGTTACTAAGTCTGGTCTTCTGGGCGAGATTAAGTGATCCGTGTGTATGTCGAAGTCCCATAGGAGTTTATGTGTGTCATTTTCTTGGACAAGTGCTGGGTTGTGCATATACCATTTGTTCGTATGGTGAAATTTAAATTTCTAGCACATCTCCCTGTGGATCACTATGACGACCCAATCATGTCTAGTCTTATATTACTTCTGCGCTAATTTGCTGCATTTATTATAATAATTATTATTGTTACACTTAATTTATTTTACGTTTGAGAGATTTTCAAACCAACGTCAGCCGATGGTTTATCACTGGAGTCTCAGTGACAAGTCTCCTCAAGTCTCGAGGACTTTTCTCAGTATTTTGCCTGATTTCAACAATGCTGTAGTTTGAATTGTCTCCACTGGTCCTCTTATTTCCAAGTCCTGCAGTCTCTGTATTAATCATCACATGACTGTACCGAGTGCACCAATGACAATTGGTATCACCGTCACTTTCAAGTTTCATAGTTTTTTTTTTCAGTTCACTTACGAGGTCTAGATACTTGTCTCTCTTTTCGTTTTCTTACAGTTTTACTCTGTTGCCAGCGGTAACGACAAAGCCCTCTACTCGGTAAGTTGTCTTTTTTGTTGTCGACAATAAGTAGGTATGGTTGTCTGGCAGAGATTAGAAGATCCGTTTGTATCTTAAAATCCCAGAGAATTTTGTGCACCATAGGACAGATTCCGGGTTGTGCATATATCATTTTGTTTGTATGGTCAAATTTAGATTTCTTGCACTATTCTTTGTGAGTCAACTTCCCCACTCAATCTCTCGGCGCTAATTTACAGAGTTTGCTTATTATGTGATTGAGCGTTTCGTCTCTATCAACACAAAATCTACATCTGATTTTTAGCATCTTGTCTATTCTTGCTTTGACATCATTATTATTATTATTATTATTATTTACTCCTTTAGAGTTTTTCACGTCAGTATTAGCTGATGGTTTTTCACTGGAGTCTGAGTGACAGCAATTCTCTTCAGGTCTCCAGGACTCGTCTCAGGATTATGGCTGTTCTCTGCAATGCTGTCGTTTGGATAGTCCCTACCCGTCCGCCAACTTCCAAGTCCTCGAGGCCTTTTAACAATCCTTTCCTTATTGTGCCTAACGCACCAATCACAATTGGCACAATCGTTACTTTCATGTTCCACCGTTTTTTCAATTCTCTAGCAAGTTCGAGGTACTTATCCTTCTTTTCACATTCTTTCAGATTTATTCTGTGGTCCGCTCGGACAGCAGAGTCAACAATTTTGCAAATTCTCTTCTTTTTTTGTTGATTATAATAAGGTCTGGTCTTCTGGCCGGGATTAGGTGATCCGTTTGCATGTTAAAATCCCATAGGAGTTTATGCGTGTCATTTTCTAGGACAGGTCCTGGGTTGTGCATATACCATTTGTTAGTATGGTCAAATTAAAATTTTTTGCATATTTCACAGTGGATCCCCTTGCCGACTTAGTCGTGTCTCGCCTTATACTCCTTCTGTGCTAATTTGCTGCATTCGCTTATTATGTGATTGATCGTTTCGTCTCTGTCACCGCATAGTCTACATTTACTGCTTTGTTGTGTCTTATCTATTCCCGCTTTGAAATGATTGGTCCTTATGGCGTTGTCCTGTGCTGCTATTAGGTGGGATTCTGTTTCTATATTAAGGTTTCCTTTCCTTAGCCAGGTACAGGTTTTCTGGTGTGAGATGTTGTTTATTAGTCGTTTAAAGCGGCCATAGAGTTGTTTTTCCACCCATTTTTGTTTCCTAGTTGTTGTCATTCTATCGTCTATCGTGTTGTCCGTATCGTTTCTGATGGCTGTAATTAGTCCACGTTCGTGTTTTTCAATGTAGTCTTCGAGCTTTTGTATCGATGCATCAACGTCCTCATCGATGCTGGCGAGTCCTCTTCCTCCCTCTTTTTTTGGTACATATAGTCTATCAACATCGTCTCTGGGATGTAATGCTTTATGCATGGTCATTAGATTTCTTGTTCTTTGATCCATTTGTTTTAGTTTATCTCTGGTCTATTGAGGAAGGGTCTCGAATATCTAATGAGGGGCACTGTTTATTATTATTATTATTATTATTATTATTATTACGTTTACTTTTGGTTTTTTAATATCCTTAACCGGATCTTTACTCAAGACCTAGGCTGAAGGAAGTTAGTGATTATATGCAATCCGTGTGTCTAGGTTTTTTACTGTCTCATTGAGCTGATATTTTCAAGTTGCATTGATTGTATTTTTCTAAGGTGATCAGCAATTCCGCAAAGTGCAATTTTCCTATTTCATATTGCTTAAGTCTGTCAGGGATCTAGTTAATGTATTAATCTGTCCCATTTTGATCCTGCCCAAACCTCCCACTATTACTGGCACAATGGTCATTCTAAGGCGCAACATTTATTGAATTTCTTTTCCCAAGTTTTTGTATTTACTTATTTTATCATTCACTTGACTGATATATTATTATTTGTTAGCTTTTACATATCAATTAGAAAGCAATTTTTCTTTTATAGTCCTTTATAGTCCTTTTATAGTATCCTTAATAGTCTTTATAGTCCTTTTATAGTATCTAGTAAAATGCTGTTATATCAGTTTGGATAGCATGTAAAAAGTAAAGTTAGTGACCTTAGTCAAGGGTGACCCAAAGGCTCCCTTTTCAATAGCTACTACACCAAGGTGTTGGGTAGTGCACGACTCCATTCCCAGGATTGCTCCACTTTTCCCTTGATCCCACCTTATAGAAATGAGTGCTAAGTAAAGCGGCATCAAGTACCATTTTTTAGTCGACCTGGAATTGAACCTCGGTCTCCCGGACCATTAGCGAACATTCTACTCATTAGGCTAATGGCCCGGTCAGATGGATAGCTAAGACCAGAGGAATTATAATAATAATAAATCTGCAAAATTGTTGACTTTGATGTCCTGGCGGACCACAGAATAAATCTGAAGGAAATTGAAAAGAAGGATAAGTACCACGACCTTGCTAGAGAATTGAAAAAACTGTGGAACATGAAAGTAACAATTGTGCCATTTGTGATTGGTGCGTTAGGCGCAGTAACTAAAGGATTAATAAAGGGCCTGGAGGACTTGGAAGTTAGCGGACGGGTAGAGACTATCCAAACGACAGCATTGCTGAGGATGGCCAGAATACTGAGACGAGTCCTGGGTACTTGAGGAGACTTGCTGTCACTCAAACTCCAGTGAAAAACCATCAGCTAATACTGATGTGAAAAACTCTAGAGGTGTTGTTAATAATAATAATAATAGTAATTATTATTATTATTATCTTTTTTAATCAACCCAAACTGAATTTAAAAAAAAAATAACATCATAGTGGCACCAAGTCTCCCCAGATCTCCAGATCTCTTTAGGTATCCAAGGTGATTTTAATAATGCGGCGATTTATAGTGTCATGATTCTGCTTCTAATGTCCAAAATTCAAGATTATTGAAGATATTCCTGATGTTCATCCTACGTTTGGTACAATCGTAACCTTCATTTTCCATTGATTTCAAAGCTATCTAGCAAATTCCAGGATCATAAACCATTGTTGAGTCCAATATTTTATATATTTCATATCTGAAGTAAACTAGTTTCCATTTTGGATATTTAAAATCTTCAGCTCCTTGCAAAAAGTATGCACTTAGCATATTTAGAGTATTTTTACTTATTTTTTCATTTAGCAGTAAATAATCTAATAATAGATAAGACCCAAAACACATTTTCTTTAATTTGGTTTTGTAGAATACTTATTAAACAAACAAGATCAAAACTTTTTATACCATGACATGACAGGAAAATGTCGTGGAATCAGTCAGATTCGAGGAATGTATGACATGATCTAGTAATTTGAATTTGTAAAGCAAATCTAGAAATTGTTTTATAGCTAAAAGACAGTTTTCATCAATCTGAGAAAATTAAATACATTCATTAAATTTAACAGAAATTATCTAAATCTCGTAGAATATATTTGTTTTAAGTCTATTCAAAATGACAGTAAATAAACAAGTTAGAACAGAAGTTTGTCATCAAATATCTGGTAGCTGAGAAATGCAAACCATATGAAATTTACAAAAGAATATGCGATGTGTACGGAGAAACATGTTTTAATTATACATGTTTAGAAACATTTTGCTCTTCCGAACCACGATTGGAAGCAAACTGACTCTTCGGTAAAAAAAAAATAAAGTTCCAGGCTCAACGGTTAGTTATGAAGGTCATACTGACAGTTTTCTGGAAGTTGAAAACACCTATGGTTACTGAATTCCTTAAGAAAATAACAACTGTAAAGGAAGCTTCTTTTGACTTATTCCTTCGGCAAAATCCATTTTTTTATTAAATAACCCTCGTATATATATATATATATATATAGTAATCATTTCTGTGTTTGCTCAGTCGGCAGGGACTGTAAAATATACTAACTGCATACCTGCAGAAGGGTAAGACACTCCCCAATAATTCTCCTGGATATGACACTAAAAAATCTGATGGTGAGGTTGCAGAAATACTGGAGCTTTGGGGAATGTGGATTACCCATTCATTGCCATCACGCCCATGTTCACTCTGGCCTGGAGTTGTAGCACGTGATCTATGTCCTATCTACAGTTCAAATAGCACTGTATTTATGTTAAACCGAATTGCATGAAATAGGACTGTATTGACATTAAAACTGCGTACTTATTCTAAACTGAATTGTTTGAAATAGAACTGTTTTTGACATTGAAACTCTACTTGCACTAAACATAATTGTTTAATATAGTGCAGTTTTGAAATTTAACAATGTGCATTTAACTATATTTATGCTCAATTGAATTGTTTGTAAGATAACTGTTTGACTAAACTAAATAGCTTGAAATAGAAATGTTTTGGAAAATTAAACTGTGCATATATGCTAAAATGAATTGTTTGAAATAGAATATAAAATGGCTTTGCCATGAGATACCCTAGAAACTCAAGAAAACAAATAAACAAATATTTCTGTGTGGCTATTTCGTCAAAAGAAGAATCAATGATAATTTTGATATATTTTTATCTGCTTCGTTTTGTTAGTTTTTTCATCAAAAAATATTTTTTCCTGTTTTTATCAAGTTTACCGGCCCAGTAAACAGTGATTGTAGAATACACTGACTGCATCTCTACAGAAGTGTAAGACTCCTCCCACAATGATTGTGAGGCTCCAGTTCTGAAGCTCGAGGAAATGTGGAGTATAGGTGGATCATAAAATAAGTTTCCAGACTTTTTTTCGTATGGGCACTTTTATTGATAGTACACACATGAAACTCTAGTCCCCTTCGAAGTAATCTCCTCCAGTTGCAATGCACTTGATATACCGTTCCAATAACTCCTGGAAGGCCCCATGGAAGTCCTTTTGTGTGAGCGTGTCAATGATCTTCGTCACAGCCTCTTTCATCTCCTCAGTTGTCTCATAACGACAGCCTGTGAGCTTAGGGAATAAGCAAAAGTCACAGGGAGCAAGGTCGGGACTGTAGGGAGACTGAGGAACTGTCTTGATGCCCATCTTGGTCAAATAGTCTGTGACAATGATGGAGTTGTGGACTGGTGCATTGTCCTGGTGGAAATGCCACTGACCCGATTTGAAGAGTACTTGCCTCTTCCAACGAAATCTTTTCCTGAACCCCCTTAAAACCTCAAAATAGTAACCCTAACCCTAACCCTTTGGCCAATCAACTTCCTTACTCCTCCCACACCTCTCATCATCCTTCACAGACTCCATGCCTTCCTTGAATCTCTTATGCCACTCAAAAACTGATGCTTGATTCAGGCAAGGTGGTCGAAAATCAGTCTGAAGCATTCCATACGTTTCTCTGACATTTTATCCAAGTTTAAAACAAAATTTTATTGCATATCGTTCTTCTAAAATGTCATCACGTCTAGATTGCATTTTTGAAATTCAGCAGCAGTGACAATCAGGCTTCAGTAGGGTGTATTCCAATTCCTGTTGTAGCTGTTTATTTGAACCTGAAATCATAAAAATTGGTCAGTCATGTCATAAGATGTATACCAATAACATAGTGAATTTCCAAGAGTTTACAATAATTTTAAATGCCTGAACAAAAAGATTTCTGGAAACTTATTGATGAACTACGTACCTCATCGCATTTGATCTCAGGTCCACTCGGACTTGGATTGGTAGGGTCAAATTGTACCGTTTGACCGATGCTTAAATGAATGGTTCGTGTGTTGTATCATCAAGGTGAATGACACACAGAGAAAAATGAGTGCTTAATATATTTATTCAGCACTAGTATCTTTTCCTAACGGATACATACAAAAAAAGACAGTTCAATAAGTTACAAACAATTAACAAGAAAACTTACAAGAAACAGAGGAGTGTCAAAATGCTACGAAGTAAGATCACTTCGAATATTAATCAGCATATTAAATCAACTGTATTTATTGCACGCCCCACCATCCGGATGCAAGGCTGTGGTCCTGAAGCGCCGGCGGCTCCAGAAATGCTGACCAAATCCGTGCCGCTGACACCACGGCCGGCTGAAGTGTGTCCTACCAACTGAAATCAGCTGATTAAAATCAGCGGTATTTGTCCTCCTTCCCACCATATATATTTACCCAACCCCTCCGCTCGGACAGAATATGACAGAAGGGCTTTTTTAAGCGGAGTTCAACAGGTTTGAATTCAGAGTTTTCTTTCTCCTAGACTAGTTGCCTCACCAAGGCTGAAGAGCCTAGTCTGTCCTACTATTTACACATAGCTGGAGGGAGAATAATTGGATTCATACCTTTCCCAAGGGTATCAGTGCTATGTGAAATGCAATCAGTCTCATCCAGGATTTGAACTCGTATCGCCGTGTCCATTTTCTTACGACGATAACCATTACACCACGGGTGCCTCCATACGGATGAGTGTGGCACAAGGCCTATCTTAAAGTGGGTCCAAGTGTAGAGCCGTAGCATTGACACGCCCGGCATTCCCAAAAATGCTTCAGGTACCGTTATTATCCCCTAAAAAGGGGCGCCCCAGACGCCAGGTGATAAACCAAACTCTGAGGAGGAGGGTGATAAACCTAACTCTGAGGAGGAGGGTTAAAGCCTGGGGAGCAGCCCCCTGTGGCTCGAGGTACGTCCAGTAACGAAACTCATACGATCAGATCCGTGCCACTGACGCCGTGGCCGGCCGAAGTGTGTCCCATCAACAGGATTCTGCAGCCCTCGAACCCTTTAATTATAAGCTATTTATGGCTATTAGTCAGTCCATCTGGAGTGAAGGGGTATTTAGCCACTTTTCAGCTGACTTTAGCCACTTTACAACATAGAGATACATAGCAATACTTGGAATCATTTATCTGTGAATAAACAAATGACTGATATTTAATTGAATTGTTACTGACACTTACCAATACTTGGAACCATTTAACTTTGTTGACATGCAAAGATTGAACTATTTAATCATTTAAATGTGTAAACAAATAACTGGTGCTTAAATGAATTGTTAGTGATACATAGCAATACTCGAAAACATTAAACTGTGTGCATACAAATAAATTATGGTGAAAATAATTATTTGATAAAAATAAGTGAAACCATTTAACTGAAAAAAAAAATTAGCTCAGGCTCGTATAAAAATGTTACCAACAAAATGTGTTTAGAAATCTTATTTTTTAATATATATATATATATATATATATATATATATATATATAAAGGATTTTGCATTAAAAAGCCTGCAAAAGTTAATATGCCATAAAACCTAACATAACTAAACTAAAAGTGAGATTACCTACAAACTTTGAGCAAAAAATATTTACTGAAATGAAATTGTGAAAGATAAAATTACTGTAGGGACGGGCTCATAATTGATGTACCCCTGTGGACCCCTTCACATGGCCTAGCAAAGGCAGGACGAACAGCTCGAACCTACACACAGCAGCTCTGTGCCGATACGAGATGTAACCCTGAAGACCTGCCGGAAGCAATGGACGATAGGGAAGGGTGGCAAGAAAGGGTCAGGGATATCTGCGCTGATGGAGTGACATAATGATGAAGATGATGATTTATTTACTTGAAACTACTTAACTGTCGCAAAAAAAAATATGGAGCTCAGGCATCTTTAAAAATTTAATTACGGAAATATATTTACAGATAAAAAAAAATATCTATGAACACAATTTGCCATTAAATAACCTGCAATGGTTGATACACCATAAAATCCAACTAACCAACCAATAAAATTAATTACGTATAAAAAGCATGAATCCAAAATTATTTCTAGATATACTTCTTATTTCTTGTGTTACATAGTCAGGTATCTAGAAAAATATATATAGGTACTATTTACCAATCCCTCCGCTCGGGTCAATTTTTAAGCGGAGTTTAACAGGTTTGAATTCAGAGTTTGAATTCACCAAGGCTGAAGTGCCTAGTCTGCCCTACTATTTACCCATAGCTGGAGGGAGAATAATTGGATTCATACCTTTCTCAAGGATATTAGTGCTATGTGAAATGCAATCAGTCTCGTCCAGGATTTGAACTCGTGTCGCCGCGTCCATTTCCTACGACGATAACGACTACACCACGGGTACCTCCAATAAAAACATAGGTAAATGAGCGTAAAAGCAAACCACACTTCCATAACTTGAGCACCTCTGGTGGTGTAATGGTTTGCAAGTTCGACTAGCAAACCTGCATGAATGAGTTCGAGTCTCATTAGGTGCCCCTTTCATATGAACTTGTGCCACATCTAAGCAAAAAGCTTAGTAAATTTCCACACTTCCATAACTTAATTTTCTCAGACATTGGAAGTGAAAACATAGACACTATCCATTCATTTATTTCTATATTTTCTTCACCTTTACTTAAAATGGAAAGGTAACAGAAAATTTTATTAAGTCTGCTGGAAAATCTTATAAAATTGTCCATAAGATGAATGAAATTATATAACCATATAGGTGTAGATAGAAACGGGTAACTTTATTGAAACCAAGAAAGATGATCATAGGATGAGGATGCGTTAGTGAAGGACACTTAAAATACTCATTTTAACTGGACAGTCTCAGAAAAATTCTAGATATTATCTGTTATGAGAACAGTTTGATATCTTTGTCTTTATCAATCAATCTCTCATTCTCTCTCTCTCTCTCTCATTCTCTCTCTCTCTCCCTCTTTCTTTCTTTCTTTTCTCTACCTCTCTCTTTCTATCTATCTGTTCGTCTATCAGTATGTGTTTTTATCAGCTAGTCCTTCTATCTCTATCTGTCCGTTTCTGTCTCTGCTTCTCTCATAGACTTTTCATATTTAGTAGACAGTTACCTTTAATAAAACCTGCCAAAAAGAATATGTACATTTGTGTGTGTGTGTGTGTGTGTGTGTGTGTGTGTATGTGTGTGTGTGTGTGTGTGTGTGATTGTTATCGCACGTGGCTGTTTTTCTGCTCACCATTCCAGTATATTATATATATATATATATATATATATATATATATATATATATATATGACGGAAATAAACATTACAAAGGAGATCTTGGAGAAGATATAATTGGGCATTCACATGAATTTGCACATTTATTTTTCCGACTCCAAACTTTCTATTTTCTTTTCATCTGTCATATTCTGTGGAGATCTTCTTGGTCTTTCTCAAACTGTGAATTTGCCGAACTAGTTTATCAGATGGCGTCAAGTGGCTCTACGGCATATTCGTATGCAAGAGCAAATATGTACTTGAAAAGAACAAGAAAGAGCGTAAACATACATACATACATACATACAGACAGACAGAAAGACAGATAAGTTATTTCACAATTTTTGAAACAAAATCATTGGCACAAATCAAGAACCACCAATGATTGAGTAATAACATCATCATCATCATGTCATGCTGGTAGCAAAGATATCTCTGTCCTTCTTTCATCGCCTCAGGCAGGTCTTCTGGACAACATCCTGTATCCTCACATAGTTGCTGAATGTATGTTCGTGCTGGTCGTCCTGCTTTTGCACCGCCATGTGTGGGGGTCCATAAGAGTACATGACTTATGAGTTCGTCCCTGCTTCTCCAGCAGTGTTCCGCATGTCTGGTTCGTCTAACTTAAATAGTTTTCGTGATAGGAGGCAGGTGGCCGTATAGTTGGTGTTTTGTGGGGTGTTGCCGCCAGGACTTGTTCAAGATTGCTTGCAGAATTCTTGTGTAATTGCCGTCTAGCTTCTTCTCCAGCCGTTTTGTTAGCGTCCATGTTGTGCATCCATATAGCAGTATCGATGCGACCGCTGCCTGGAAGAAACTGCGTTTCATTTTATCGGTTAGGTCTGATTTCCATATAATCTATAGCCTATTGATATCTGTTCATGCTTTTGTTAACCTCGTGTCGATGTCCTTTTCGGTTGATTCGACGCTGCTTACTAGGTAAGTGAATTTGTCTACTAGTTTAAGAGGGGTTCCATCTAGAGTGGAGATGTCCCCCGTTTGATTATAGCACATATATTCCGTTTTGTGTGCATTGACACAGAGTCCTATACCTGCGGCTGCTCGTTCCAAACTATGCAGTAGTGTTTCGGCTTAGTTGGGTGTATTTGCCAGTATCGCTCTGTCATCGGCGTAGTCGGCGTCGGTAATTGTTTTTGCGGGGTACCTTCTGCTTTTTTTCTTTGTCAGGTCGAAGCCGTTCTCTCTGATTTTGTCAATCGATGTTCTAAGTACGTAGTCTAGACAAATGATAAAGAGGTATCCCCTTGTAGTACTCCTGCTACAATGTCAAAGTATTCTGTGTCTCCATCTGGTGATCGTACTTTTACTTTGGTGTTTCTATAGAAAATCGTTATTGCTGCTACGGTTTCTTTAGGTATTCTAAAGTAAAAACCAAAAATTTTATTCTTGTTTGGTTTTGTTTAATGGCATATAAAAAATTGTAGGTTATTTAATGCCAAATACTGTATTTACATATATATTAAATATATTTGTAAATCCATTTTGTAGATACACACTGTTAGATGAAGTAGTTTTATTTCATACATTTCAGTTTAGCATAATTCAACTAAGCTACGTGGTTCCAAGTATCGTTGAGTATCACTAACAATTCAATTAATCCTTTTTATACACCGTTAAATGACCAAACAGTTCTATTTCGAACAATTCAATCGAGCAGCAGTCATTTTTTTGCACACAGTTTAAATGTCAAACAGTTCTACTTGACTCATAGATAGGACCCTATAATGTGCTACCACTTCGTGCAAGAGTGGGCCTGAGTGCTATGGTAATGAAGGAGTACTCAGAATTTCCCAAAGCTCCAGCAATTATAGAGCCTTAACATCCGATCGTTTAAAATTATACCCAAGATACTCGTTGGGGGAGAGATATTAACTCTCTGTAGAGATGCAGTAAGTGTATTCTACTGGCCCCTGCGGACTTCGGCTCTGCTACTATTTAATCTCAAACAGGAAATAAAAAAGTTCTGAGGAACCCAAGAAAAAATGCTCCAGATTTCTGCCGTTCAGTTGAAGACATCAGTAAATACGGCATGAAAGTTGTTGACAACGCATGCACAATCTGCCTGAGTGATAAAGAAGCTGATGGTGAGGAACCTGCTGCTCCACGATCTTAACAAGAGCCATGGGCTTGAAAGTTCTTTGTTATATAGTTATTTACACGTTCATTCAGCATCACAACGACACAATATCAAAGGCATACGCAGGAATGAAGGACGCATGATAAAGACGCATGAAGGAATTAAGATGCAGGAAGGAAGACACAAGAAGACTTCTTTACAATTATATTCACCTCTCACTTTATTGCAAGGGTTTGAAAGGTTAGCATGTGAGAGGATGCTGGAGACCGAACATAAACTTCATATTTTGACCCCACTGTTATGACCGTCACGTTGTGTCGTTCTTGTTCTCCTGATGTTGGGGTCTACTCCATCGGGGCTTTCCGAGGGCCCCCTCGGTCGGGTGTGGCTTTCCCTACCACATCTGGTCTCTAGTTGTCTGGAAGTCTGCTGGCAACTGCTTCAGGGGTTTCCGAGGTCCCCCTCGGTCGGGTGTGGCCTTCCCTACCACATCTCGTCTCTAACCCTCTGGGAGTCTGCTGGCAACTGCATCGGGGGTTTCCGAGGTCCCCCTCGGTCGGGTGTGGCCTTCCCTACCACATCTCGTCTCTAACCCTTTGGGAGTCTGCTGGCAACTGCTCTGGGACCCAAACTCAACTGAGTTAAATAATAACTCAACGCCCACACGATCGCCTACTGGATCTTTGAAATCGAATGTTTAATCGTCATCAAGCGGAAATAACTGTCATGCAGTTCAGAGGTTACTCTCTTCCGGTGCATGACTGTAATGGCAGAATGGGACCTTCACCTTTTCCCATATCATAAGCCTTAATCCGCCCACGCGATCTCTTTCGATTACTGGCCATTGGAATGTGTCACTTCCTTCCGGTGTATCACCTAGGAATAGCATTTTTGGGGCTGGGTCGAAGGTCAAAATATAACATCTTGAACGTGTGACAAATTTGATTCCTGTTTGGAAACGCCTTAAAATTAAACTTTCTTCTGCATCTTGCTTGAAAAAATATTGAACGACTTAGTTTCGTGATGTGTCTTCACTCAATTCTTCTGTAGGTATTATTATACTAAAGGGGGTGTCCTCGTGGTGTATTGGTTAAAGCGATGGACTGCGAAATCGTAGTAAGCGAGTTCGAACTCCAGTCGCGCCATACGTTCACTTTCAGACAAATACCCTTGGGAAAGGTATGAACCATCTTATCCCCCCAGCTATGGGTTAAATAGTACCACTACGGTTCTTCTCGGGGAATGGTTTTGGCATTAAACAACCTCTAAAGGTTGATATGCCATTAAACAAAGGAACCTAACCTTAGTATACTAAATCTGGATGGATTTATCAAAATGGTTACAATTTCCTACCAAGAGTTTGAAAAGAGAATGGGGAAGATCTGAGATGTTTCAATAATTGTGAAACAATATATATATATATATTGTTTAAGTCAGTTTGGTTACAGACTACTTTTATATAGTCTAATTTTCTTTCTAGCTTTCTTCATAGTTTCTTTGTATCAGGGTCCAGTTGATAAAAAATACCTTACGTTTTTGATTCTATAGATTCCCCTTCTTCAGTGGAATATTTAAAAATTTGCATCTGAACGAATACAAAAAATCCTCGTCAATAAAAGCAAAATTTAAAAAAATACAACGAAAAATGATTTAAAAAATCCTTGAGGCCATAAATAATGGAATTACCATATTAAAAATCTTCTACAACTATCATGCTAATCAAAGCAAACCTACCAATAACAAACATTTCCGACAAAATCAATCATCTTATCACCAAGTCACGTTGCTAGCATGGATTTCCCAGACTCGGTTTGTTTGTCTGTCTGTGTGTCTCTCTCTCTATCTATCCCTATCGTCTATCGCTGCCGGCAGGTCTTCCTATCTACAACCTCTGTCCGCGCAGAGCTTTTGTAGATATGTTTTTTTATCTAATCGGCCAAACACTGGCACGACCATATATATATACCAAGTCAAGCAAAAAATTGACTTGGCTATTTTACAAAATTTCTCGTCAATGTTTTATTTTTGTTAATCCATGAAAAATGAATTCAGCAAAATAATCTTTTTTTATTCAATTAGCGATTTTTTTAAAACACAAGGCTGATCAAAATGTGTCGAATGAAATATTAAAAAAAACATTTACACCATACCCTTCAAAATTGTTCACTACCATCTATCTTTTTCTCTTGGCAAAATGAATAATAAAAAAATTATAAATGCCAACCCCATGTTATCTATATCATATAAATTACAACGTAGAATTTCTCAAATATATATATATATATATATATATATATATATATATATATATATGTATATATATGTGTGTGTGTATGTGTGTGCTCGAGCATGCGCATATGGATAGCGTAGACATTGAACCAACTGTGCTTGTGGACAGTCACGAAAATATCTTGAAAAACTATAATTGAAAATTATTAAAAGAAATCGCACTTGACGATGATCACGGCCTCCAGACAACTTCGGAATCTCCTTCAAGCCTTTCCAACTTTCTCTTTGTTTAATTGCTAAATGCTGCCAATATCTGCCTTCATTTTATTTTTGATGTTTCACAGAATTCTGTAAGTTTCGTCCCCGACGCAGTAACGGATATAAATCCAGGGGATTGCATTCTGAGGAGTTAGGCGGTCAGATTTAAGGGGTGATGATGTGGCCGCAGACATTTTCTAAAAGCAAAGACTAGTTTCTCCACCTCGAGTGATATGACATAGCGTCTTGTAGCTATATACATTGTATTTCAGCAGCCAATCTCTCGATCCATAGAAACACAATTTCTTCAAGGAACTTCCTGCTGCGTCTGAGGTCATGTAGGAAGATTTGAGAAAAAACAACTGTTTTGTTAGAAATGATACTTGAGTTTGTTGAAAACTTTTCCCCACGGTCCTTCCCATAGTCCTACGTGGCCTGTGATAACAATTGCCCCGTTCTCATGTTGTATGGGAAATACCTAATGTTTTATCCACTACGAATATAAGAAATATAGACATTTGCATGCCCCAAACTATAGCCACAATTAACTTGTACGCTTCATTGTCAGTCATAGCAGGGAGGACCTTACCAAGTAATTTGTGAGTTCTTTTCGTATTAGAATGGTCAGAGAGAGGTTTCAGAGCTTACGTCCCTTCCAACTCTTTTTGAATCCTCTAGGCTGTTCTCAGATTGACACCCAGGCACTTCTTAATGAAGCTTTTATTGAGAATGACATATAGTATAGCATGCCGTTACAAAATTTCGCGAAAAGTGAATTGTGTCATGGTGCTGCTTTCCAGGTATACAGTGCCCAACTTATTCTAGTTTGCTGCACAGTAGACAGAACCTTAAACAAATAAAGCGCATACTTGAAACTGATTATTCAAGATGTCGAAAATGTACCCATTGCATCCTCTCTTTTTCGCTATCTATCTCACTCTCAAAATCTCTCCCTACATATATGTGAGTTTGTGAATCCAATGAATCAACGGCGCTTATTGACGCTTGGTTTCCCCCATGCAACTATCGTTGGTCCAATATTGAGCACTCCGCATTTATATATATATATAAATATATATATATATATATATATCATCATCATCATCATGTCGTGCCGCTAGCACGGATAACTCTGACCCTCTCTCGCCACTTCTCCCTATCGTTCAGGTCTTCAGGGCTACATCCCGTATCCTCACAGAGCTGCTGTATGTATTTTAGAGATGGTCGTCCTGCTTTTGCTTGGCCATATGCGGGGGTCCATAGAAGTACATCACTTATGAGCTCGTCCTTGCTTCTCCAGCAGTGTCCTGCATGTCTGGTTCGTTTAACTTGGATAGTTTTCGTGATGGGAGGCAGGTGGCTGTATAGTTAGTGCCTTAAGAAGCTATACGGCAATTACACAACAATGTTGCGAGCAATATTGAACAAGTCCTGGCAGCAACACCCCACAAGGTACACATATATATATATATATATATATATACAGAGACAGACTGACAGACATACATTTTATAATTGCTTTTAAAATTGTCAGTTTAAGTAAAATGATGTACCCCAAATATAACGTTTTCGAGGCTTTTTTTTTTAGATTTCATTTTGACTTGAATATTTGCGTCATGATTCAGAAGTTGTACTTACTTCATTGCTGAACCTATCGCACAAAAAAAAAAATTGTAAATATGGCCACAAGCCAAAATACATATACAAGAGTCATTGTTCTGGCGAACTATAATAACATCATTCTTTGTTGGCACATATTGCCATTCTAGTCTCTGGGGTACGATCTTTTGCCAAATTTTGCCAAAGAGCATTCTTCTCTTCCGGAGGGATAGTCCAAAGTTTAGAACATGTCTTTTAAACCTCTGCAAAGTTGTACTGCAGGAAAATTAATTAGTGTTTACCAAAATGTACTGACCGGAAGTTCAAAGATGAATATTTCCGCTTCTAGAACACGGGGAGTAGTTCCTGGTGTTTGGTTTTTATAGCAGTCCTTCATTTGCCAAAATAATATTTCACCTAAGTCTGTGCAAATTTGATAGAAGAATTTTATCGATCGATCCACAATATGTGAGTGTATATTTCGAACTACTGAGGATAGACAAACAAAAATCCATTGAACCCAATCCATACCCTTTAATTCATGGAACGCCTATTGATAATTCTCAGTTCAAAAAGATAGACTGACTGATTTTAAAGGCATGTCAAAATGTCTCGGGCTATTACCGCCAAAAGGTTATGGAATCGCATTCATTGTACGTGAGTTTTACATTTTTTGTGTGGTTGTTTCTTAAGATATTTTTTGTCTACGGTCCAATCGAATATGGATATTTTTGTGTGTGTGTGTGTGTGTGTGAATGATCATATGGTTTCAAGGAACTTCTTCTATTCAAAAGTTTATACAGTTATATGGCTTCGCGCTTCACTATTGATAAACAATGTTTAAACAGATCCATTTGACTCATAGATCGGAAACTATCAGCTTTGATTGATTTTAACGGCATGTCAACTTGTCTCGGATTACTTTTGCATAGTGGTAATGAAATTGCGTTCATGGAAAATTTAAATTTTACACTTTTGGAATTGTTATTTCTTGAGACTTTTTTGGACTCAGATAGAGGATATCGATTATTCCAATCTAATTGAAGTAAACCATAAAAAGGCGCTAACAAATAATAATAATAATAGTGGAATATGAAAGTGACGATTGTACCAATTGTGATTGGTGCTTTAGGCACAATAACTAAAGGATTATTAAAAGGCCTGGAGGACTTGGAAATTGTCGGACGGGTAGAGACTATCCAAACGACAGCCTTGCTGAGAACAGCCAGAATCCCGAGACGAGTCCTGGAGACTTGAGGAGACTTGCTGTCACTCAAACTCCAGTGAAAAACCATCAGCTAACGCTTATGTAAAAAACTCTAATGAGTAAATAATAACAATTATTATTATTATTATTATTATTATTATTATTATTATTATTATTATTATTATTTACTCCTTTAGAGCTTTTAACATCAGGGTTAGCAACCCCAGCCAAGATGCGAAAAAAATGCTGCTATGGTCGAGAGAAGAACTTGGGTCAATATAGCAGTCCGTTCTTTTCTCCACTCATTTCTCACACACAACAAATATCACCATTTCCAAAATAAAGTGTGAGAGATTTATATTTTTATAAAGAAGTGTATTCTATGGAGGTGTCCGTGGTGTAATAGGAAATGGACACGGCGACACGTGTTCAAATCCCGGACAAGACTGATTGATTATCACATAGCACTAATAACCTTGGGAAAGGTATGAATCCATTTATTCTCCCTCCAGCTATGGGTAAATAGTAGGGAAGACTGGGTTCTTCAGCCTTGGTGAGGCAACTAGTCTAGGAGAAGGAAAACTCAGAATTAAAACCTGTTAAACTCCGCTTAAAAATTGCCCTTGTGTCATATCCTGCCCGAGCGGAGGGGTTGGGTAAATATGATAAAGAAGTGTATTCGTTCGTTATTGAAGACGTCATTATCAATTGATTATAGTTGTGAGTATACAACATTCCAAGGCTATGCTCTGAACTATGGAGGCAAATCTGGGGAGAAACAAAGGGATAGTATGAGGTGATCTTAGTATTTTTCAGTCCAATTTGGGTCGTCACCTTTCCGTCCTCGGCAAAAGAATTAGCTGCAGACTAACGCCTAACATAACGAAAATATTACAAAACTTCTGACTAACCCTTGTAATTTATATAAAAGCAATCAGAGGTCGATTCAATGTAATTAATTGATTTAAAATAGTCCCGTCAGATAATAACATCTAAATGAAAGCTCACTATATGTAGATTATATTCTAGATAACCGAATTCGAGCAGATGATTAAAATTTGTTTTAAGAAATAATTTCGAAGCATTTTACTTCAGCAAATTGATTTGCTGAAATTAGAAATATACAAGTTTTGATGTTCGGCATTACTTTACAAGTCAGGGTTGGTTAAAATTAACTAAGCGTTATTTAAGATAAGTTGAAAACTTCAAATATTTCATGAAAGACACAAGCCAAACAGGTTACAACGTTTATACCAGAATGTTTCTTTCTTTCTCTTGGTTTGGTTTCTTTGTTCAATGGAACATCAACCTTAATGGCTTATTTAATTTATTTAAAATCTTCCCTTGTAGAAGAATAATATATACCCTTTAGGGTGCGGAAGTAAAATAGGGAATAGTTTTAAAATAGTTCTTTTTGTCTGATTTGAACAATTTTTGATAAATCTAAATTTTCATGATTAGCTCAATTGTTCAAGCAAATATTTATCATATTTACCCAACCCCTCAGCTCGGGCAAAATATAACACAAGGTCAATTTTTAAGCAGAGTTTAACAGGTTTGAATTCGGAGTTTTCCTTCCCCTAGACTTGTTGCCTCACCAAGGCTGAAGAACCCAGTCTGCTCTATTATTTGCCCATAGCTGGAGGGAGAATAATTGGATTCATACCTTTCCCAATGGTATTAGTGCTATGTGAAATGCAATCAGTCTCGTCCAGGATTTGAACTCGTGTCGCCGTGTCCATTTCCTACGACGATAATCATTACACCACGGGCACCTCCATATTTACCCAACCCCTCCGTTCGGGCAGAATATGACAGAAGGGATTTTTAAGCGGGGTTTAACAGGTTTAAATTCAGAGTTTTCCTTCTCCTAGAATAGTTGCCTCTCCAAGGCTGAAGAAATCAGTCTGTCCTACTATTTACCCCTAGCTGGAGGGAGAATAATTGGATTCATACCTTTCCCAATAAGAAAGTATGCAAAGGAACTGAAAGTCCACGAAAAACTAAACCAAACTAAGCTTGTTTAGGCTTGAAAATCATCATCATCATCATGTCGAACTGTCAGCAGGGATCTCCCTAACCCTCACTCTCCACCTGTCTCTATCGTCCATCACTCACAGAAGCTCTTCCAGGCTATATCCTGTATCGGCACAGAGCAGTTGTTTATAAGTTCAAGCAGGTAGACAAATTCACTGACCTAAGAAGCAGCGTCTCATCAACCGAAAAGGTCATCAACACGCGGTTAACGAAGGCATGGACAGTTATCAATAGGCTATCGGTCATACAGAAATCAGACCTAACCGATAAAATGAAACGCAGTTTCTTCCAGGCAACTGTCGTATCGATACTGCTATTTGGATGCACTACATGGACGCTAACAAAACGGCTCGAGAAGAAGATAGATGGCAATTACTCAAGAATGCTGCGAGCAATCTTGAACAAGTCCTGGCGGCAACACCCCACAAGACACCAACTATGCGACCACCTGCCTCCTCTCACGAAAACTATCCAAGTTAGACAAACCAGACATGCAGGACACTGCTGGAGAAGCAGGGACGAGCTCATCAGTGATGGACTCTTATGGACCCCCACATATGGCCAGGCAAAAGCAGGATGACCAGCACAAACATACATTCAGCAGCTATGTGAGGATTCGGAATGTAGCCCTGAGGACCTGCCAGAGGCGATGAACGATAGGGAAAAGTGGCGAAAGAGTGTCAGGGATATCCGTGCTAGCGGCACATGATGATAATGATGATTTGAGTCACTTTCACGACGTGATCAAATACTGAAGAGTGGAAATAATCCAATTTTATATGCATTGGTCAAATGAGTAGAGTGTTTGCCAATAGACCGGGAGACAGGGGTTCAATCCCAGGTCGAGTTATACCAAAGACTCAAAAAATGGTACTAGATGCTACCTTGCTTGACACTCTGCATTATAAGGTAAGGATCAAGGGTAGAGTGGAGCAATCTAGGGAAAAGAGTAGCGCCCTCTCCTACACTTCGGTGTAGTAGCTATTGAAAAGGGAGCCTTCGGGTCACCTTCGACTATGGTCGCCAACACACATATGCATTTAAAAACATTCTTCATAAGAACGTGATTGAAATCTCTATCGGCTTATTTCAAAAACCTGTTGTTGGGGAATATTGTCTGTGATAATAGAAAATTAAAAAAGAAAAAAGAATGTTAGTGATTTATTTTGTTTCCTAGGAGGGGGAGATTTGACTACTTTCATTAGCGTGGAGGGTTTACTTACCATTACAACCAACTAACGCCCAAAAGAAAACAAGGGGCTTTATCTATTATGTTGGAAGAAATAGATTTGTCAATTCATATAGGCATGGGGAAGGTGTACCTGAGATGACAGACAACACAGAAATAACTGATCAAAGAAAATGTGTGAGAACAGATTGTTAAATAAACGGACATTTTATCAGCTATTTCTATGTTTAAAATTCTGAATATTTCTTTGGTTTCTTCTGTTATAATTTATATTGGTAATGAAGCGTAGATCAAATTACCAATGGGATACATTAAAATAAACAATAAAAGCAAGTTATCAAAATTGAAATTGGAAAATAAAGTTAATTTCCGAAAATTTGAAACGAAAAATTTGTACCCACTAGGTTTTCTATTAATTTACATTTACCGCTAACTATCATATGCGTGATTGGAATCTTCGTGGTGGTTAACGTGTTGGAATCTTACATCGTAGAAAGCAAGTTCGAACTCCAGTTGTGAAGGTGATAAATTTTTTGAACTTCAGCTCTGGGTACAATAGTGTCATTATTTTTCTTCAAGGATGGCTTTCGCATTAAATAACCCATAAATGTTGATATACCATTAAGCAAAGAAACCAAAAAGAACTAATTTGTTGAATTAAAACTATTGTAATACAATAAAAATCAATGCAATACCATAAATAAATTTAGTCTTGATCAGGATGGAGCCTACTATATTTGGTTTGGTTCGGTTTGGTTTGGTTTTATGGCATATCAACCATTGTGGGTTATTTAATTTATTTATACATATATATAGAATATATAACATTTGGTTTGGTTGGGCTTTATGGCATATAAACGGTTGTAGGTTATTTAATGGCAAATCTTAATACATATGTATTAAATATTTAATATTTGGTTTGGTTTGGTTTTATGGCCGATTAAACATTGTAGGACATTTAATGCCAAATCCATTTTTATGCATATAAACAGTTCTATTTCAAATATTTCAGTTCAGCAAAAGTACATTTTTGTGTCCTCACAGTTAAATGCAAAATCTGTTCGAATCCAAACAATTCAATTCAGTATAAGCCCAAAGTTTAGTTCTCTTTAACTGATAGATAGGACCATATCAGGTGCTGCCACACGGCGCCAGAGTGGACCTGAGAGTGATGGCAATAAATGAGTACCTTGCATTTCCTAAAGCTCCAATATTACTGGAGCCTCACCATTAGATTGTTTCGTGTCATATCCACGACACTCGTTGATGGAGTCTTACGCCTCTGCAGAGAGACAGTCGGTGTATTCTATATCCCCAGCCGACTGGGCTACCCACCGTTTTATCTCCTCCTAACAGACTCAAACTAGACAGTTGATATACTATAGCATCGATGATATAACGGTTAGGTATGTAATTGATTAAGTACTTTAAGGATGTATTATTTGTTTATATCCTGTACATTGTCTTTTTTTTTTTTTTTACAATTTACCATGTTTATATCCTGTTTGTCTGTGCTGACATGTTTGCACATAACTTCGATAATGCCTTGCTGAGTCGGCTGGGGCTGTAGAATACACCGACTGTCCCCTACGAGTCTTCTGGATATGACACTAAGCAATCTAATGGTGAGGTTCCAGTAACACTGGAGCCTTGGGAGATGCAGAGTACCACTACATATCCATCCCTCCCAGGTCCACTCTGGCACTGAGTGGTAGCATCTCATAGGTTCTTATCTATGGGTCAAATAGAACTAAACTGTGTTGATTGAGATGGGACTGTTTTGACATTCAAACTGCGTACCTATGTTTAACTGAATTGTTTGAAATACAATTGTTTATTTGTACAAAAATGGATTTAGCATTAAATAACCTACAAAGATTGATATGCCATAAAACAAACAAACAAATAAATAATGCTTAAACAAATGATTTAGTGAAGATAATTAAGTTTTTACGTGATTTGTTTACGATTAACAATATTTAAAATGTTCAAGTGTTATAAATGGTAAACAACTTTTAGTCAAATTTTTATTATTTGAACTAATATCCTTTGTTAAATTATGGGCTTTGATATTTCAAAAACATATCTTAAGTGATACATAAACCCTTGGGTTTTTCTTTCAGGTGAAAAAATGGTCTCAGCAAGTCGTCCAATACACGAATGTATACGGTGGTAACTTTTCGGATAGTTGAATGGTAGAATATTTTTAAACTGAAGAAAATATCTTCCATGATTTTGGGGTAGGGATTCCAAAGCTTCGAAAGATGTTTAAATTGGTAATCTCAGGCATCTTCGCTAAGGAAAAGTTTCTTCTTTCTTGTACAAACGGTTATTTGATCTGAAGATGTATAAAAAACTTGTATTTAAAATGTACGACAATTCCTTCTTACTTGTGGTCATTATATATAGAGTTCAAAAGTTTGTTGTTTTGGTTTTTTTTTTCAAATTTATTCAGTTTAAAGTCTCATAATCTTATTAAAAATTGTGATCATCACGTGTTTATCGATATGTTTCATCTTCCGATACGATTGCAGCGGATATTATAGGATTTTTTTCTGGTTTTCATGTACCCATTTCTTTTTTTCTTACTTTTTTTCTTACTACCATCATATAAATTCGAACCGCTAACTAACTTCCCTTCAAACATTGGTGTTTGCTAACGATAAGCTTAGGACAGAATTTTATAATCATTATTTATTTATTTTATCTTATTTTATTTTATTTTGTTCCGTAGTTGTCGTAGTGACAAGATTAACGTAGATAACTGAAAGAAGGAGAGCTCACGAGTAGAAAGAATTCGTTGGAGTGAGTAGCGCCGAAATAAAAGTTACAAAAAAAAAAGCACAAAAACAAAAACAAAAAAGAAAAAAAAAACAAAAGAAATCCTAATCTTTCCATCACTCGCTCGCAACTCACTCTATCTCTTTTATCATCTTAAAGAGGAACGCTTTTACTTCGCCCGCAGGTACAACATCCGACTGGCTCACGCATGCGCAGGAGCGCAAAGCCCAACTCTAGTACAGGAAGATAAGAAAAAAAAAAGGAAGAAAAAGAAATAAGAAACCGGAAAAAAGTAGCAAGAAAATATCAAGTAATAAACAAAAGGTAAAAGCAAAAGAAAAAAAGAAGGAAAATGGCGACTGTTACTAAGCGATTACTTGTCATAAACATGACTCAATTTTCTCTGGAATCGTCGTCCATTTTGTTGATTTTGTATTTGTTTAAAAGCATTGAACTTCCTCTCGTAATGTCTGTTTCGCACGGGGGCAGCTTCGTAGACTATTTCGTGATTTCCTTTCGCAATCTACTTTCCTCACGATCAATGTTTCTGTTTTCTTTGCTAATTGGCAGAAAACAGTTTTAGAGCAATCATCAACATTATTATTAACGATTATAGTGATTATGATTGTATCAGTAATGACGCTTTACTGTTGCACGTCAGATCACGGAAGATAGAGGACAGATAGTTAAGAAAGAGGTAAAATAATAAGAAAACGAATTATTTGAGGATAAATATTAAGAAGATTATTCCAAAGAGAAAGGAGAAAAAGATACGAAGTAATAAATCGAAGTAACGAAGAAGAAGAAGAAGAAGAAGAAGAAGAAGAAGAAGAAGAAGAAGAAGAAGAAGAAATGAATACAAAATAATTGTGGTGACTGTGAAGAAGAAGAAGAAGAAGAAGAAGAAGAAGAAGAAGAAGAAGAAGAAGAAGAAGAAGAAGAAGAAGAAGAAGAAGAATACAAAGGAGAAAAAGATACGAAGTAATGAATAGAAGAAGAAGAAGAAGAAGAAGAAGAAGAAGAAGAAGAAGAAGAAGAAGAAGAAGAAGAAGAAGAAGAAGAAGAAGAAGAAGAAGAAGAAAGTATAAATGAAAAAAAAAAAACAACGTAAAATGAAAAATCTTGACGAAGCAATTTCAAAGAATAAAAAAAATCAAGGAATAAATTTCTCACACAACAAGAATACGATAATGGATAAAAAGAGAGAAATTATGAGAAATTTCAACTAAGAGGAAAATAAAATAAAACCATTTGAAATATGACAAAGAAAGAAAGAAAAAAAGAAGAAGAAGAATTAAAAAAAGAAAATCAGAAAGAAGAAATGAAAAGGGAAGTAGAAAGATAAGTAAATAAAGGGAAGGAACGAAAAGAAACATAGTGGAAAGAAAAATTCAGCATAAGAAGAAGGGAAAGTGAGATCCAGAAGGATACATAAATGAAGGCAAGGAAGGAAAAAAAACAGAAAGAAAGAAAACAAAAGAAAAAAAGGAAGAAATAAAAGAAAGATAAAAAGAAAGAAAGAAGGAAAATATTAAGAAAACGTACAGAAAGAAAGAGAAAAGCGAAAAAAGAAAAAAAGTAAAAAGAGAAAATAGTGGGGGAGGAAAGAAAGAAAGATAGAAAGAAAGAAAGATTATGTACACGAATTTAGTGGAAGTGTACGTAGCAACAGGAAAATAAAAAAGAGAAAACTATGCGTAAAAATGAAAGAAAACAAGAAAGAAAGAAAATAGATTAGAAAGAAAGAAAGAAAGAAAAAAAGAAAGGAAGGAAGAAAGAAAGAAAGAAAGAAAGAAAGAAAAAAGGAAAACATTAAGAAAACGTACAGAAAGAAAAAGAAGAGAGAAAAAATAAAAAGAGAACAATAGAGGAGAAAGAAAGAAAGAAAGAAAGAAAGAAAGAAAGAAAGAAAGACTATGTACACGAATTTCGTGGAAGTGTACGTCGCTATAGGAAAAAAAAAAGAAAAAATATGAGTAATAAAACGAAAGAAAACAAGAAAGAAAGAAAATAGATTAGAAAGAAAGAAAGAAAGACCAAGTATACAAATAACGTAGAGGTGCATGTAGCTATACAAAAAGAAAAAAAAGAAAAAAAATAGTAAAGAAGAAAGAAAGAAGCTCTAAATAAGCGGATATTAACTACCTGTAACACAATCAGGTTTTGCCGATGATTCCATGGACCATAATGGAAAATAAAAGTATTTGTTAATAAGCAAATAAGCACAAAAAAACAACCCCATAAAAAACAACAAACCAAAACAAAAAAACAACAATAAAACATAACGATAAATTCTTGAACAGTAATATTTTAATGATGATAATGATATACCTCTGGGTTGTAAAATGATGTTCATGATTAAAATATATATATATACATATATATATATATATATATATATATATATATATATATATATATATATATATATATATATACTGCCTGCAGTTATAAAACCATTGATAAAAATAAACAAAAATAATAATAGCAGTAATAATAATCCCGCCCAATCATATAAATCAATAGAGAATCTGTTATGGAAATATCTATAAAATAACAATTGAACAATAGCAATTACTAAAACAGTTGCAAATTGCAGAGATAACAAAAAAAGCAAACACGTTGCCTTTCAGATCTTATAGGGCAGTTTTGAATGAACAGTACATAGAATAATACAAGATACGTAAATAATCATTCGAATATGCTATTAAAATATTAGGAAGAGAGGAACACAATGGACGGGCGTTACAAAAGTAAATCTATGCAACCCCTAAAGCCCAATAACTATTAATCAAAAACAAGGCAGGATATATATATATATATATATATATATATATATATATATAGTGGAATGCTGTTACTGTCATTTCTATCTCATAACAGTGATTTTACTTTGCTTTAGAAAAATAGTCGTCTATCAATTATTACTATTGATTGACGGCCACTCGACTCCCATCACGAAAACTATCCAAGTTAAACAAACCAGACATGCAGGCCACTACTGGAGAAGCAGAGACGAGCTCATTAGTGATGTACTCCTATGGACTCCCTTATATGGCCGAGCAAAAGCAGGACGACCAGCTCGAACGTACATCCAGCAGCTATGTGAGGATACGGGATGTAGCCCTGAAAACCTGCCAGAGGCGATGAACGATAGGGAGAAGTGGCGAGAGAGGGTCAGGGATATCCGTGTAGCGGCACGCTATGATGATGTTGATGATTGATTGATATTCATTTAATCTGTCGCAATTTCTAAACTCTGCTTAGTTTGACACAAACTCAGAGGTATGGGGCACTTGGATGATTCTCTCATTTTAACGGCATGTTAACCCATCGAGGGTTATTCATCATATTTACCGACCCCTCCGCTCGGGCAGGATATGACACAAGGTCAATTTTTAAGCGGAGTTTAACAGGTTTGATTTCAGAGTATTCCTTCTCCTAGACTAGTTGCCTCATCAAGGCTGAAGAATTCAGTCTGTCCTACTATTTACCCATAGCTGGAGGGAGAATAATTGGATTCATACCTTTCCCAAGGGTATAAGTGCTATGTGTAATGCAATCAGTCTCGTCGAGGATTTGAACTCGTGTCGCCGTGATAACCATTACACAACGGGCACCTCCTAGGTTATTTATGCTTAGAGAATCGATTTATTGAACGTTTATTTTTTACATTTTGGTGGTGTAATTTAGTTTTTAGAGTTTTCTTTTAGCACTCGTTCCTGTCGAAAAGGAATAATTTTCAATCAGAACTAGTTGACCCATAGATGGGATTCTAATAGATACGACTACTCCGGGACAGAGTGGCCCTCGAAGTAATAGCAATGTTTAGAGTGTTCGCCAATGGCCCGGGAGACCTGGGTTCACTCCCAGGTCGAGTCATGCAAAAGATTAAAAAAATGGTACTTGATACCTCCTCGTTTAACACTCATCAATATAGGGTACGGATCAAGGGCAAAGAGCAATCCAGGGAGAAGAGTTGCGTCCTCCTATACACCTTGGTGTAGTAGCTATTGAATAGGGAGCCTTCGGGAGACCCTCGACTACGGTCGCCAACTTTACTTTATACACTCGCCAGATCTGTTGGATTAGAATCTCACTGTAAGGTGTAGTTCAATATCATACCCAAGACACCAGTTTTCATCAGGGAATAGAGAAAGCGTATTCTTTTGTAGTATACTACCCCTGGGTCTTGAAAAGTAATGAAGAATGCGTACATATAAAAGTATAATCTTACATTTTATTCGTCGACGCTGATGTGTGTGAAGTGCTGAAGAGCAATCGGAGAGTGAGATAACGCAGACGGAGGAGCCGTTAAGAGTAAGAACTGCCAGCGGGAACTGACTTCAGCCAAAATTGTAGACCTCATGAAGTCTTAACATTCCCACGTGACCCACACACAATGCTTGTTTTCCATTGGTCACGGCTTACACCTACGCATTGCTTACTTTCACAATGGTCAGGGCTTACATCCACGCAATGCATATTTTTCATTGACCATGGTTTGCACCCACGAGATAAATGTTCTCCACTGGTAGCAGCTAACATTCACGTATTCCTTGTTTCCAGTAATCATTTTGTTGGTTTTATTTACGGCAGGATGTATCTGTCAACGACATCCACCGGGTTCACCATAGGTCAAGGTAAAATATTATGCTATGCCCCGTCGATAGCGAGGGTTCTTATGATCAACTAACAAACAATTAACTGTTCACTGAGCTTTACAGCCATTAAACCTCAGGAGGAGCATTTTTAAAATAATAATAATAATGATAACAATAATAATAATAATAACATTACAGCCACCAGACACGAAACTGAGAACACTATGAACAACAGAATGACAATGACTAGGAAACAAAAATGGGAATGAAAACAACTCAATGGCCGCTTTAAGCGACTAATAAACAATATCTCACACGACAAAACTTGGACATGGCTAAGAAAAGGAAACTTAAAGAGAGAAACTGAATCTCTCCTAATAGCAGCACAGGACAACGCCATAAGAACGAATCATATCAAAACGAGAATAGATAAGACGCAACAAAATAGCAAATGCCGGCTATGTGGTGACAGAGATGAAACCATCAATCACATAATAAGCGAATGCAGCAAATTAGCACAGCGGGAGTATAATGCAAGACACGACTGGGTCGGTTAGGTGATTCACTAGGAAATGTGTCAAAAATTTAAATTCGTCCACACTAACAAGTGGTATATGCACAACCCAGCACGTGTCCTAGAAAATGACTCGCATAAACTCCTATGGGACTTTAATATACAAGCTGATCACCTAATCCCGGCCAGGAGACCAGACTTAATAATAATCAACAAAAAAAGAGAACTTGCAAAATAGTCGACTTTGCTGTCTCGGCAGACCACAGAATAAAACTGAAAGAATGTGAAAAGAAGGATAATTACCGCGACCTTGCTAGGGAACTGTAATATGCAGGTGACAATTATACCAATTGTAATTGGCGCGTTTGGAACAGTAACTAAGGGATTGCTAAAGGGACGAGAGGACTTGGAGGTTGGAGGACGAGTGGAGACCATCCAAACGCCAGCATTGTTGAGAACTGCTAGAATACTAAGAAGAATGCTGGAGACTTGAGGAGACTTGCTGTCACTCAGACTTCAGTGAAAAACCATCGGCTATCACTGATGTGAAAAGCTCTAATGAGTGAATGATAATAATAATAATACGAGGAGCCTACAGTAAGTTTCCAGATATTTTTCGTATGGCCACTTTTACCGATAGTACACACATGAAACTCTAGTCCACTTCGAAGTAAAATCCTCCAGCTGAAATGCACTAGTTGTACCGTTCCAACACCTTCTGGAAGGCCCCATGGAATTCGTCTTGTGTTAGCGTGTCAATGACCTTCGTCACAGCCTCTTTCATCTCCTCAATTGTCTCATAACGACAGCCTCTAAGGTATTCCTTGAGCTTAGGGAATAACCAAAACTCACTGGGAGCAAGGTCTGGACTGTAGGGAGGCTGAGGAACTGTCTTGATGCCCATCTTGGTCAAAAAGTCTGTGACAAGGATGGAGTTGTTGACTGGTACATTGTCCTGGTGGAAATGCCACTGACCCGATTTGAAGAGTACTGGCCTATTCCGATGGAATCTCTTCCTGAACTCCCTTAAAACCTCAACATAGTATTCCTTGTTGACTGTCTGTCCAGGGGGAACCCAGGGCATGTATATCAGGCCAGTGCTGTCAAAAAAAGGGATCATCAAAAGTTTGTGGGTGGATTTGCTCCGTCTGGCCTTCTTGGGTCTGGGAGAGCCAGTGTGCTTCCACTGAGAATTCTGTCTCTTGGTCTCTGGGCCATAGCAAGAGATCCAGCTTTCATTGCAGGTCACCAGAGCATCAAGAACCGCAGGATCTGAATTGATCAGCTCGACCATCTCCCTGGTGTCATGTCAACGTCTTTCTTTTTGATCTTCTCTGAGCACCCTTGGGATAAACTTCGCGCAAATCTTCCACATCTTCAGTTCCTCGCAAATAATTGTGCGTATAGTTCCCATACTAACATCAAACTGTTCACTTGCTGTCTCTATAGACACACGGTGGTTCTTATCGATGAAACTCTTTATTTGGCCAATAAACTCAGGTGTTCTGACTTTCTTACTCCTCCCACACCTCTCATCATCCCTCACAGACTTCGTGACTTACTTGAATCTCTAATGCCACTCAAAAACTGATGTTCGATTCATGCAAGATGGTCAAAAAGCAGTCTGAAGCATTCCATACGTTTCTGTGGCATCCTTTTTCCAAGTTTAAAACAGAATTTTATTGTATATCGTTCTTTTAAAGTGTCCGCACGTTCAGATTGCAATTTTGAAATTCACCGGCTGTGACAATCAGGCTTTAGTAGGGTGTATTCCATTTCCTGCTGTAGCTGTTCATTTGAACCTGGAATCATCAAAATCGGTCAGTCATCTCATAAGATGTATAGCAATAACATAGCGAATTTTCAAGAATCTACGACAATTCTAAATGCCTATACAAAAAATCTCTTGAACCTTATTGAATGCACCATGTATATGCAAAAATTAAGAATCTGTTCAGGAGAATGCACGAAATTCTCGGGGATTTTGAGATAAAAACGATCATCTAATATCAGCCAGACAATTATACTTAATGATTATCAACAAAAAGGGAGAACATGCTGAATAGTGGACTTTGCGGTTCCGACTTACGATTGGATAAAACTGAAGGAAGGCAAAAAGAGAGATAAGTACATGGACCTTGCTAGAGAACAGAAAAAGTAGAACATGAATGTGACGGTGATGCCAATAGTATCTGGTGCATTCGGTACAGGCTCTAAAGGATTAATACACGGACTGAAGCATTATTCAGATCAGCTAGAATTCTGAGAAGAGTTCTGGAGACTTGAGGAGATTTGCTGTCACTCAAACTTAAGTGGAAAACCATCAGCTAGCGTTGGTGTGTAAAACTCTCAAATGAGTAAAATAATAATAATAATAATATTAATAATAGGAGAAAGAGGACTCAGTAGCATTGAAAGCAGAGTCGATGCATCAAAACAAGGATTCGTGGACTACACTAAAAAGAGCAAAGTAGGACTAATTATAGTGTCCAGTGGTTGCAGTGACAATATAAGAACAAATAGAACAGTTATAACTAGAAAACAGAAATGAGAATTTAAAAAAAACAAAACAATTCTATGGATATTTGAAACAAGAAACTGGCGAAATCTTACAGGAGAATACAAGGCTACGAAAAGGAAACCTTAACAGAGAAAATCGCCCTGAGGACATGTTATAATAAAGCGAAAATTGATAATACGCTGCAGAATAGCAAATGTCGATTATGTGGTGATAGAGAAAAAAAATCATTAAACGTATTATAAGCGAAAGTAGCAAATTGAAGTACAGAAGTAACAAAGAGAACTAGCTGTAATGTGGATTTTGCTGTTCAGCAGAATACAGAGTGAAAATAAAACAGATACCTAGACCTTCCTAGAGGACTAGAAAAGCTATGGAACATAAAGTTTACAATGAAACCAACCATATTTACCAACCCTTCCGCTCGGGCAGGATATGACACAAGGTCAATTTTAACAGGTTTGAATTCAGAATTTTCCTTCTCCTAGACTAGTTGTCTCACCAAGGCTGAAGAACCTAGTCTGTCCTACTATTTACCCGTAGCTGGAGGGAGAGTTATTGGATTCATACCTTTCCCAAGGGTATTAGCACTATGTGAAATGCAATCAGTCGCGTCCAGGATTTGAACTCGTGTCGCCATGTCTATTTCCTACGACGATAACCATTACACAATGGGCACCTCAATGTTAACAACTGTAATTGGCGTGTTTGGAACGGTTCATAAAGGCTTGGAAAGAGGGTTGGAAGAGATTGAAATATGTGGAAGAATCGTGATCATCCAAAGAAAAGCCTACTGTTCTCCTAGGAGAATAGCTATGGCATTAAATACCCTACAAAGGTTGATATGCCATTAAGCAAAAAAACCCAAACCAAACGAAAGCATTGTTGAGATCGTCTAGAATACTGAGAAGAGTCATAGAGTTCTGAGGACTCTTGCTGTCCCTCAGACTCCAGTGAAAAACTATCAGCTAACGCCGGTGTGAAAGACTTGTAATAATAAATGTAGTTTTAGATTTGTAAAAAAAAATGCTGAAATTATGGGGAACATAGTGAAGATCGAACTTACAACTCTTCAGCCATAGATATGTGAGACAAACTTGCAAACTATTACTCCATCATGGGATTCCCCATAATGCAACTAAGTTCGCTCCAAGACCAGACGAACTGGATTCCTGGTGAGAATCGAACTCACTTCACACAAGTAGTGAGTTTAAGAGCCAACCTTGTTGACCATTACTGTACGATTGTATGCTCGGTCATTTTGCTTAGTTTGAGCCAAAGCCAAACGTTTGGACCACCCAGTGAGAATCGATTTCACTACATTGCAGCAATGGATCTATGATACTGCCTTGGTGACCATTACACAACAATGTCATGCTCGATTATTTAGCTTGATTTAGCCCGAGGCCAGATGTTTGGGTCACTCTGTGAGAATCGATATCACTTAATCTAAGAGACAGGCTTGCAGACCATGAAAAAAAAAAGGTTGTTTGAGTGGGTTGTCCAGTGAGAATCGAATTCTCTACCAACGGTCATATTGTCTAGCTTTCTAACGATTACACCTCCAACACTTAACCTTTTAGCCAAACACACATATCTTAGCTTGCTTTCAGTACTTGCTAAGAAGTCACCCATCTAAGTATTGACATGGGTAGACGCTGCCTAACTTCGGTGATCAGTTTCGTTTAACTCATTGTCTTTTATTACAAATACTAATTTTGCAACAGCGACTTGCGCAGATTTAAAAAAGAAAATGGATGAGACTTGAATTGGTACCGATTATTCTGCAGGGAGACATGCCTGAAGTCGATTGCTGTCTTATCTAATAAACTATAGGTTTTAGTGGAGCACATTTCTCAAACTGACATCAAACAGGTTATATTGGGTTACAAGGTATCGGAAGCAAGGGATGGCTCCTGCTCCAACCAAGTTGTCGCGAATTGATCTGTTGGAGGATTTGATGATCGGCTAAAAAGTTCACAGGCTGACTAAGATACTTTTATGGTATATGACTAACTGTTTCATGGTTTTCTTGGTTGTGATTAATGCTAAATTCTGCACACACACACATACACACACACACACATTTATCTATATTTATGATTTGTAAACGAATAATTAGTAGATGATTTTTAAACGTGCCAGGGATCATTTATCTGTACAGAGGTAAGTGGTTCTAAATATAGCAATGTAATACGAATTATTCATTTATATGTCATTTGTTTGCACGCAGATGAATAATTTCAAGTATTGTGAATGCTCAGACTGTGCTTTTTCACCTATATATGAGAACTAAGAAGGTACAAACAATTCGGCTCATAGGAGAAGTGTATTAATTGCAATGAAGGGGTTCACCGCATTCCTCAAAGCTCCAAGACTAGAATACACCCTACTAAAGTCTGATTGTCACTGCTGGTGAATTTCAAAAATGCAATCTGACGCTTTAGAAGAACGATATAAAATAAAATTCTGTTTTAAACTTGGAAAAAATGCCACAGGAACGTATGGAATGGTTTCGACCATCTTGCATGAATTGAGCATCAGTTTTTGAGTGGCATAAGAGATTCAAGGAAGGCAGGGAGTCTGTGAGGGATGATGAGAGGTGTGGGAGGAGTAAAGAAGTCAATACACCAGAGTTAATTGGTCAAAGAGTTAGGGTTACGATTACGGTTACTATGTTGAGGTTTTAATGGAGTTCAGGAAGAGATTCCATCGGAAGAGGCCAGCACTCTTCAAATCGGGTCAGTGTCATGCATTTCCACCAGGACAATACACCAGTCTACAACTCCATCCTTGTCACAGACTATTGACCAAGATGGGCATCAAGAAAGTTCCTCAGCCTCCCTATAGTCCAGACCTTGCTCCCAGTGATTTTTGTTTATTCCTTAAGCGCAGAGGCTGTTGTTATGAGACAATTGAGGAGATGAAAGAGGCTGTGACGAAGGTCATTGACACGCTTACACAAGAATTTGTTGGAACGTTACAACAAGTGCATTGCAGCCGGAGGAGATTTCTTCGAAGTGGACTAGAGTTTCATGTGTGTACTATCAACAAAAGAGGCCATACGAAAAAAGTCTAGAAACTTATTTCATGATCCTCGTAAGTATAAATATTTGTGCCTAAAAGGCGTTTCCAATTAAAGGGTGAATTCCGTAGGGTAGTTGCTGAATTGCAACCACGAAGTAACTGAGTTCGAACTCCAGCCAAAGTCTTACGCTTAATTTTGGACTAATAATATTGAGTGAAGCTATAAACTCCCTAATCGCCTCAGAGTCGGGTTAAATCCTTTTACATGGATCGCTTTAACGTTAAATAACCCACGAAGGTTGACACATCATTAAAAAAAGAAACTGAAATCTGTAATTGTATGGCTTAATACTGGTTTGAAAAAAGACAGGTTCGATCAAAAGTAATCGGTTTGTTAAAAGGATGAATATTAAGTTTATTCTCAAGAAAAGCATTAGAAATATATCCGTGATTTTGTCTCACGTTATAACAACAGACTACGTAATTTACTCGCTTTTTCTCTTTCTATTTCCTTTTTCTATTTCATGCTTCCTCTTTCCCAACAAGTTTGCAGAAGAATCCGTTCGTTTATTAAGTAAATTATTCGAGTCTGGAAAGTTTATTATATCGTACTGTTTTACTTCCAGGCACAATTTCTAATTTCCCGAACAATCATTACGACTATAAGCTCTTTTTAGGATCAACCACTTAATTTTTGGTACACCCCACTGCTTCTCTTTATTATGTGATATTTACATCTTGTTCATTCCTGATATATATATATATAGAGAGAGAGAGAGCAAGAGAGAGAAAGAGAGATGCACGAGCGTGCGCGCGCACACACACACACACACACACACACGTATATATATATATATATATATATATCGGGTGTGATTGTTAAATTGTTGCCATTTAAAATTATCAATTTCGTACACACACTTTATTTGTTTCAAGTTTTGTTCTATCATTCAGTAAACTAGATTCAGTTAGGCTCTGTCTCTAAGGAAACAACACCATGACGCTGTTCCTCCCTCAAGAAATTTGGAAATAGCTTACTCTACCGCTTATCACTCATGCTTCAAGTTCCAATACGAAGATTTCACAGTGTTTAGGTATCAATCTCCGGATAGTGTAGAGGATTTGCAAAAAATCAGATGAGTCCAATGGTGATTCCAAAGGTACTGCAGCTTCCAAGCCTCACTCTGATCGTTCTGATGAGAATAGAGCTCCCGAAATCCAGACCATGATTAGTGACAATCCGAGCAATCGATGGCTTAAGTCATGGGGGTGTCTGAGTTTCTTGTCAAGCAGTTGGTACATTAAGATATTATGTATTTCTATACAAGATGAGAAAGGGCCTAATCAGTTGAGTGCTCGCCAATGGTCCGATAAATAACACAGAAATGTTGATATACCATTAAAAACTAAGAGTAAGTAAAAGTAATTTTGGCGACTTAGTCGAGGTTGACCCGAAGGTTTTTTTTTCAATAGCTATTGCAACGAAGTGTTTTTTTTTGGGGGGGGGGGGGCTACATCTTTCCCTGGATTGCTCCACTTTACACTTGATAGGTACCTTATGGTGATGACAGTTAAGCAAGGCAGCATCAAGTACCATTTTTTGAGTCTTTGGTATGACTCGACCAGGGATTCAACCCCATTATATCGGACCATTGGCGAGCACTCAACTCATGCCGTACCTTTGGAATTACCATTGGACTCATCCGATTTTTTGCAAATCCTCTATACTTGACACCTAAACACTGTGAAATCTTTGTATTGGATTTTGCAGCGTGACCACGCTGTAAAGCTTTTGAAAAAGATTTCCAAGCTTCTCCCCCAATCAAATATGTTTTGTTTTTTCAGATGAGAAAACATTCAATCAGTATCTGATAATGAAGTTACAGAACAGAATGAGTCTTTGATTAAATCGACATAACCCGTCCTGGTAGAGACGAAAATCAAACAGCTAATCAACATCCTGGTGTTTGGTGAGCTCACTAGCGATGGTGACCAAATGTTTTTTTTATTCATTTTCTCATATAGTCTCAGACTCAACACTGTGGCCAACATCAAGTGTCTTGATTAAGTATAGCTTCGATGGATAGAACACCTTAGTGTTGTATTGTATACTACGCGCATACAAATATACCCGGGAACATAATCAACTGACAATGACGACTTCAATAACGAACGAATACACTTCTTTATAAAAATATAAATCTCTCACACTTTATTTTCGAAATGGTGATGTTTGTTGCGTGTCAGAAATGAGTGAAGACAAGGACAGACTGCTATATTGACCCAAGTTCTTCCTCGACAATAGCAACACTTCTTACGCATCTTGGCTTGGGTTGCTCAACCGGGGGTCAATAAGGGTCCAAAGCCCTCTGTCTGCAGCTGGTTCTCACTTTGGCATCCTGTCTCCAACTGATTATAACCGCCCAGGCACCTGGTTATATTATTTTCTACGTCCACCTGCTTCCGCTGTTCTTCTGCTTATTTACAAAAGTGCATCTCTTGATTGACGGCTTGGTTGAGGCTCAATATATAACATTATTTTTTCACAGTGTAACGTTACGCTTATAGTTTCAGCCTGACCCCGTGGTACAAAACGCTTTCCGTTGGTTGCAGATATGAAAATTTCTTGCATGGCGGAATCATTTTGTAGTCAGCGAAAAGAGAGATAGCGAGAAAAAATATGTCAGTCAAGTAGATAGATAGATAGATAGGTGAACAGACAGTTGACGAAAACGGCAGTTGGAGACTTTGTAATTATGTTTCTTGCATCGGCCGTTCGGTGAATATATGACTTCTTCATCCTTCTGGGGTATCGCTCCCCTGGGGTTTCGTCTCCCGTTTTCAACCCGGTATCCCTTGATATATTCGTGTCAATTTCTTATATCTACCCCCCCTAACTTAATAATTATACAATTGTTAAGTCACATGTAATTGCTAAATACTTTAGTGAAACGTCAATTTTAAGTCCGAAATATCAGCTGATTCTGAATAATCAATTATCTTAGAATATTAAATATTAGTTGATCCTTAAATAAACTGTCCATCTTCGAAATTGCTTAATATTAAATGATATACATATCAACATAAAAATAAATGCCTGTTAGTGTTGAGGTGCCCGTGGTGTAATGATTATCGTCGTAGGAAATGGACACGGCGACACGAGTTCAAATCCTGGACGAGACTGATTGCATTTCACATAGCACTAATAACTTTGGGAAAGGTATGAATCTAATTATTCTCCCGCCAGCTATGGGTAAATAGGAGGGCAGACTAGGTTCTTTAGCCTTGGAGAGGCAACTCGTCTAGGAGAAGGAAAACTCTGAATTCAAACGTGTTAAACTCCGCTTAAAAATTGACCTTGTGTCATATCCTGTCCCAGCGGAAGGGTTGGTAAATAGGATTAGAGCGTTGACAATAACAAAAGAAAATCCAGTAACTTCACAGGGTAACACTATATGGGTAGCCCGCCAAACAGACGATTCCTTTGTCTGTTTTGGCACGAAACCAGACAAAGGATTTTTGGACCTGAAATCTCGCCGTATCCGGAAGTGGTAAGGGGACGCGAATGAGAGTTTGCTGGAAAAAGAAGCTGAGAGGCAGTTGGCGACTGGACAGCAGAGGGTTGGCGTGGAACCACGGAGAGATGCGGTCGACTCCGGAGACAGTAGCAGACAAGATAGGGTCCAGCGAAGAAGATTGAGTCAAAAGCTGTCGGCATTCCAGTGCTTGTGGAATTTTCGCTAGTAACCGACGCTAGCGATAGTCCGCACACGGAAATGAAGTGTTGCATACCTCCTTCTGCTTTTGGTTAACCACAAGCTTTGTTCGTGTTTGTTCGTTTGTCCTTCTATTTTCTCCGTTCCCTCGATCGTATTCTTGTGTAGCGGTAAAGAAATGCGCGTTACCCCCTCAGCCACTAGTTGATCACCGGCCGGCCAAGAAAGAAATGGTTAGAAGACTGATGTAAAGCATGAGGGGGAGAGGGGCGTAACGTTACAACAGTACAAGTTTAATTCGAAAAAAATTTACTTCAAAAATAAGTAACTGAAATCCTTAATTATATCATAAGAGAAGTATGAGGAATCACTAGTCAAGATCTAACAAGTTTTGGCGGGTGATTGCAAAATAGAAAGGTGTAGACAAAAAGATCATCACTTTATTGGTGTATGAAGACATTCACCAAATTTCATAAAAGACGGGGAGATGAATTTTCTGTCCTAAGAAGGAAAAGCCGCTGATGCATACAAAATAATTGATCACCATGTTGAAACACTCTTTAGTACAAGATATTCTGAAGTTTTTCTCTGACGGGAAAGACTTTCACGGCCATAAGAGTAACTCCCAGAACAACATGTGGCTGGCTGTCTTTTCCAAGGGCGTGCTTCAAGACAAGAAAACGAAGTTTCCTTCTAAAATCATGGTCTTCGGTGATGTAAGCAGGGAACATGTCATATTACGCTATTTACACCATGAGACCATCAGGATTGGTTTGAATTTGTTTAGTTTTATGGCATAACAACCACTGTAGGTTATTAAATGCAAAATCCATCCTTGTACATATGAGTTCTATTTCAAAAACTTCAATTTAACTCATGTACACAGTTGAAATATAAATACACTTCTATTTCAAACTATTCAGTTTAGCATAAGTACATAGTTTCAATGTCAGGAACTGTTCTATCTTAGGCAATTCAGTTTAGCACAACTACGCAGTTAAAATGTCATAACAGTTCTATTTTAAACAATTCATTTTAGCATAAGTACGCAGTTTAATTCTATTTTACCTAATCAGTTGCTACCACTTCATGTTAGAGTGGACCTGAGAGAAATAAAACTAAACGGGTGGTCCGTATTTTCCAATTTACTAGAGCCTCACCATCAGATAGTTTAGTGTCATATCTAGGACACTTGTTCGAGGAGTCATTCGTCATTGTAGAGATGCAGTTGGTGTATTCTACAGTCGCAGTCCATGTACTAGTGATGCACGGTGGAACGACACAATCATATCCAGCTGCAACATGGAAGTGGAGCTGAAGGCAGGATAACTATGACTTTCTGGGGTCAAAACAGCTAATGGCGAATTCATCGTGTCAAATCGGCAGAACAAGTCAGGAAGACAAATGGATCGAAATTTGGTGAATATATCGAAAAAGACAAAAAAAATTGTCATTTTTTTCCAGATAAAAACGAATACAAATACCATCTTCTTTGTTTCTCTCTGTCTGTCTGTTTGTCTGTCTGTCTGTCTCTCTTTCTCTCTCTCTCTATCACTCTCTCTCTCTATATATATATATATATTAGAAATTCGAGGATCATTAAATAAGTTTCCAGACTTTTTTCGTATGGGCACTTTTATTGATAGTACACCCATGAAACTCTAGTCCACTTCGAAGTAATATCCTCCGGCTGCAATGCACTTATTGTACGTTACAACAACTTCTGGAAGGCCCCAGAGAAGTACTTTTGTGCGAGCGTGTCAATGACCTTCGTCACAGCTTCTTTCATCTCCTCAATTGTCTCATAACGACAGACTCTGAGCTTAGGGAATAACCAAAAGTCACGTGGAGCAAGGTCTGGGCTGTAGGGAGGCTGGGAAACTGTCGTGATGTTCATCTTAGTCAAATGGTCTGTGATAAGGATGGAGTTGTGGACTAGTACATTGTCCTTGTGGAAATGCCACTGACCCGATTTGAAGAGTGCTGGCCACATCCGACCGAATCTCTTCCTGAACACCCTTAAAACCTCAACATGGTAACCCTAACCCTTTGGCTAATCAATTCTAGTGTATTGACATCCTTACTCCTCCCACACCTCTCATCATCCCTCACAGACTCCCTGTCTTCCTTGAATGTCTTATGCCACTCAAAAACTGATACTCGATTCATGCAAGATGCTCCAATAGCAATCTGAATCATTCCATATATTTCTGGGGCATTTTTTCTAAGTTTAAGACACAATTTTACTCCATATCGTTCTTCTAAAGTGTCTTCATGTTTATATTGCATTTTTGAAATTTGCCAGCTGTGACAATCAGGCTTTAGCAGGGTGTATTCCAATTGTTTCTGTAGTTGTTCATTTGAACCTGAAATCATAAGAATTGGTCAGTCATCTCATAAGATGTATAGGAATAACATAGTGAATTTTCAAGAGTCTATGACAACTTTAAATGGCTGTACAAAAATAATGTGGAAACCTGTTGAATGCACCACGTATATATATATATATATATATATATATATATATATGCTGGATGTATAAAACTTGGTATGGCAACAAGTCAAAGAGAAAGAAATTTATCGCTTAATTTGAACTTGCTAATCTACGCTTAAAATTTATCCTATGTCACATTCTGCACGTGCAGGATATGTGTGTGTGTCTGTTTGGAAGAGTACGCTCCGCATAGACTTCTAATATAAATGAATTAAAGATGTCATGACCTATAAAATGAATGACGCTAATTACTAAAAGGAAATATTGAAAAAATATTTTGTACTTCTATGTAAAGCCATTGGAGTGGAAACATCTTAAAATAAATGTGTTTGTTTGTTCGAGATATTTCGAGAAAACATTTCCTGTTCATCTGACGATAACAATTCACTCATACCCCCCCCACATATATATATATATATATATATATATATATATATAATTACCAATCCCTCTGTTCGAACAGGATCAAACAGAAAGTCAATTTTTGTGCTGTTTACCTGGTTTGAATTCGGAGTTTTCCTTCTCATAGACTGGTTGACTAACCAAGCCAAAAGAACCCAGTCGGCCTGTCTACTTACCCATAACCAGACGGATGATTCCTAGATTCTTTCATTTGACTATGATATAAGCATTATGTGAATTGCAAAAAGCCTCGAGTAGGATTCGAACTCGGGTCCCTGGGTTCACTTCCTACGACGTAACGATTAGACTATGAGCGAAAAAATATTATTAGATGTCTCCTTGCTTAACACTCAGCATTATTAAGTACAAATCAAGTTTAATTCCATTAATCCAGGGAAAGGAGTAGCGACCTTTTCTATACCTCTGTGAAAAGAAAGCCTTCTGACTGCCCCCGATACCTTTGCCCGACTTACTTCCTATATATATATATATATATATATATATATACAAATTTGTTTGTGTGAGATGTGTGTGAAGCCATTATGTGTTTATATATTCATGTATATTGCAAGATATTGGAAACGAAATACATGCGCCTATGGATAGGGATATAATAGAACGCAAAGATGTGGATGCTCAAATGAGGTTAGCGCATGATGTCAACCTTGTAACTGCAATATAATTGTGTCGCTATGTATACCACTTATAACTGATATTGAAACATATCTCTATGCACTTATCATTACAGTCGCGTCTTTCAAGAAACATATGATTTGGGGACCAAAGCACCCTCCAATCTCTATTACTTTGTCTCACTCTCTCTCTCTTTCTCTCTCTCTCTCTCTCCCTCTCTCATTCCCTCTCTGTATATATATATATATATAAGTAAGTATATATCTATTTGTTCAAGAATGAATATTCATTTGCTAAGGAAAACAAGTTGAAAAGAAGGTAAAACGAGGAAACGTTGATTGATCCTTGAAAATGCACTGAAGCAAAAGAAGAAGGATAAAAAGTATATATGTGTTTGCGGCTTTACTGCGCATGCGCTGATATTTTTAAGAATGAAAATTGAGAGTGGGGAATTACCATAATGAGAACCTAATGATCCTGAAAAGGAACACGAAGAAACGAACGAACATAATTACAAAAATGATTAAGAAAGAAAAAATGAATGCGAAACAGTAATAGACTTTTTTTTTTTCGAATAGATAATCAAAGTTTGAACGAAAGAAAGAAAGAAAGAAAAAAAAGAAAGAAAGAAGATATTGGAATAATTGTTACAAACAAAAATAAGTACGTATATATAAAAGAGAATTTCAGGAAAATAATCATATTGAAATAAAAGAGTTCTAACAAAGAAGTTTGGAGTTATCAGTTTAATAGTATCGGATCTGAAATACATATTTATTACAATTAAATAAATAGATGCAAAACATAAACAATGTTTATATTATGTCTCTATGGATAATTGGGAAGCGCTTTCTTTGTCTTTCTTTGAAAGGTTTCTAAACGGTTTAATATTGAGCTGCCAAATTTGACATATATGATTATTGTACCCTGGGGGACGTTTTTTACTTAAAAGAATTATTCAACATTTTGATACAAATAAAGCTATTAATGAAAATGCATACACACACTTATATATATATATATATATATATATATAAACACACACACACACATACACACGTATATATATATATGTATGTGTGTGTGTGTGTGTGTGTAAATAAAAAGTGATACTCATTTTTTTGACGGAAACTTCGACAGCCTGTTTAAAAGATACACAAAAAATGTTAAAATATTGCCAATAAGATTTTTCCTTTTTTTTCTTTTTTTTTTTTTGATTGAAAGTTGCATTTCCAAATTTCGGTCTAAAAAATTGGAATGTATACTTTTATCAAATATAATTGGTTAGATTTTCAGTTTTTTTTAATTTTATTTCTTACACGGCATTTCGCTGACTGTCACATATTTTCCGCCACAAATTTTCAGAAGTTTGCAAATTGCGAAGAGTAATAGAATGTATTGCATTTTGAGTTGTATTTTTGAGACATTTGCCTCCTAAAAGGAACAAGAGTTTTTCAAAAACGTCTACCCAAAAAGAACATAGATGTACATTTGTTGTTGTGGCAACACGCTACCAGGTCTTTTAAAACTAGAAAAACTGGTAAATATTCCTTTCTTAAATTCTGCACAGGTTAAATCCTTACAAAAGTAAGAAGTGTGTGACGAATTTGAAATCTTAGCGAGTTTGAGAACTTTTTAAACAGTCCTCGTATATTATCTAAGATAAAGTCATGAAGTAAAAATAAAAGAAAAAAATATCGAAATTTATAAAACAATAAATACATCTGATCAGTTAAAAGCAGTTATTTCCCCTTAGAATATAGTACAAATAGATTAACACACCAAAATGTTCATCAAAGAAATAGCAACAAACGAAAATATTAAAAAACAAAAGAAAACTTGCTGTCTAGTTGATTTTGGTGTAGCAGCGAACCTCAGAGTGAATATCTCGATTTTAGAGTAATATAAAAGCTTAAATCGATAATGCGTAATAAATTAGCAAGAGCAGGTTATATGGTGAGGAGGTGTCCGTGGTGTAATGGTTATCGTCGTAGGATATGAACACGGCGACACGAGTTCAAATCCTGGACGAGAATGATTGCATTTCACATAGCACTAATACCCTTGGGAAAGGTATGAATCTAATTATTCTCCTTCCGGCTATGGGTAAATAGTAGGACAGACTGAGTTCTTCAGCCTTGGTGAGGCAACTAGTATAAGAGAAGGAAAACTCTGAATTCAAACCTGTTAAACTCCTCTTAAAAATTGACCTTGAGTCATATTCTGCCCGAGCGGAGGGGTTGGTAAATATGGTTATATAGCGACAAAGGTTTGGTTTTGTTCGTTTTTTTTTCGTTTTATGGCTTATCAACCTTTTCAGGTTATTTTATACCAAAGCCACCCTTATAGAAGAACAGTAGTGGTTCTATTTAACCCATAGCTTGAAGAATAGTAGGATTATTTGTCCGTAGGTGAACGTAATAGCGCGACTGGAGTTCGCTTATACCGATTCCACTGTCCATCACTTCAACCATTACACCACGGGGAAACCCCCAGCGGTTACAAAGTCGAAATGGTTAATTACTTAGTAAGCGAAAGCTGCAAACTGGTACAAAAGGAGTATAAGACTAGACATGACTGGGTTGGAAAGGTGATCTACTCGGAATTGTGCAAGAATTTGAAATTTGGCCGTATCAACAAATGCTCTATGCAGAAACCTTATCAAAGGAATAAATACTTGGGCTGTGCCACTAGTCAGATATTCGGGACCCTTTCTCAAGTGGACCCGAGAGGAATTTAAACAAATGGACCAAAGGACAAGAAAACTAATGATCATGTATAAGGCATTACACCCCAGAGACGACGTTGACAGACTATATGTATCTAGAAAAGAGGGAGGAAGATGACTTGCCAGCATCGAAGACACCGTTGACGCATCCATACAACGGCTCGAAGACTACATAGAAAAACACGAACGAGGACTAATTACAACCATCAGAGTCGATACGGACAACGCGATAAACGAAAGAATGACAACTAGGAAACAATAATGGGAAGGAAAACAACTCTATGGCCGCTTCAAGCGTCTAATAAACAACATCTCACACCAGGAAACCTGGACCTGGCAAAGAAAAGGAAACCTTAAGAGAGAAACGGAATCCCTCCTAATAGCAGCACAGAACAATGCCATAAGAACCAATCATAGCAAAGCGAGAATAGATAAGACGCAACAAAACAGTAAATGTAGGCTATGCGGTGACAGAGACGAAACGATCAATCACATAATAAGCGAATGCAGCAAATTAGCACAGAAGGAGTATAAGGCGAGACACGACTAGGTCGGCAAGGTGATCTACTAGGAAATGTGCTGGAAATTTCAATTCTACCATACAAACAAATGGTATATGCACAACCCGGCGCCTGTCCTAGAAAATGACTCGCATAAACTCCCATGGGACTTTAACATACAAACGGATCCCCTAATCCCGGCCAGAAGACCAGACTTCATAATCACCAACAAAAGAAAGAGAATCTGCAAAATTGTAGACTTTGCTGTCCCGGCGGACCAGAGAATAAATTTGAAGGAAGGTGAAAAGAAGGATAAGTACCTCAACCTTCCTAGAGAATTGAAAAAGCTGTGGAACATGAAAGTAACGATTGTGCCAATTGTGATTGGTGCGTTAGGCACAGTAACTAAAGGATTATTAAAGGGCCTGGAGGACTTGGAATTTGGCGGACGGGTAGAGACTATCCAAACGACAGCATTGCTGTGGACGGCCAGAATATTGAGACGAGTCCTGGAGACTTGAGGAGACTTGCTGTCACTCAGACTCCAGTGAAAAACCATCAGCTAATACTGATGTGAAAAGCTCATGAGAAGAAGAAGAAGAAGAAGAAGAAGAAGAAGAAGAAGAAGAAGAAGAAGAAGAAGAAGAAGAAGAAGAAGAAGAAGAAGAAGAAGAAGAAGAAGAAATGTTAATTGATAAGAAGAAAGAACAAATCCAGAGTGCTAAAGAGCAGTGGAATTTGAGGGTAACGGTGATACCAATTGTAGTTAGGGCACTTGGTATGATTTTAAAGGTATTAAAAAGAAAACTGAAGGAAGGGAATCAGAGGAAAAATGGAGACAATCTAAGCCAAAACATTAAGATCGGGTACAATACTCAGTAGAGTCTTTTTAACTTGAAGAGATATACTGTCACTCAGAATCAAGTAGAAAGACATCGGCTAACACTGATGTGAAAAACTCACAAAGGAGTAAAATACTAGTGATAAACTAGATTCGTGGACAACCTTTTCAATGGTCGCATGATCTTGACACCAATAGCATATAAAGAAAGCTTCTAAGGAGACAATCATCTGGAGGTTGCTGGTTCAATCCTCACTACAGGCGAGTAACAATACAGGAATACTGAACACTTGCACCCGGTTATGGCTAACAGAATCAGAACAGGTGACCCCCGTGGTTTCAATAAAGGACGTAGGTCGAAGTTCCGTGAAGGTACCCGAGTTCGGCAAACACCTGAAGAAGGACGTTGTGGAAATAACAATAAAGATGAAGACAATAGTCCGAAAACCATTAATGATAAAAATCATATAAAGAAATTTATGATAAAATAGGACATTCATTAGAAAGTATTTACATTCAATAGAATTTTGGATTGTGAAAAGCAGGAAAAACACAAACCAGAAACAGAAACAAAAGCAAAAGGAGATACTATTCTCTGAGATTTTGCAATCCAAACTTATTGAAAAATAAAAAGTAATAGACCAGATGTAATGGTTAACGTCTATAAAAGAAGAAAATATGCCATCTAACTGATATGTCAGTGCGCCAATGACAATTGGTATCACACTTACCCTCATTTGTTTGTGTAAGAAGTATTTGAAACCATTGTGCGCAAAAATAAGCTCTGGCTCATGTTTTATATATATATATATATATATATATATAAGTTATAAAGATGGCAACCTTAGTCGAGAGTGACCCAAAGGTTCTTTTTTCAATAGCTACTACACCTAGGTGTAGAAGATTGCACTACTTTCCTGAATTACTCCACTTCACTCTTGATACGTACCTTATAATACAGCGTTAAGCAAAGAATTATCAAGTTCCATTTTAAGTCTTTGGTATGACTCGACCTGGGATTAAACCCTGGTCTCCCGGGCCGTTGGAAAATAGTCTACCTATATATATATATATATATATATATGGGTTTTTAACGAATAGTTTGGTGATAATTTTAAAACAAAACAAAAGTTTTATACAGATTATTTGTTTACAAATCTTAAATACTTAGGTTGATTAGTTGTTTGTTTTCGCGCGTGTCAATCTTTTTCGGGTCATTAATGCCGAATTAAATTTCAAAAAATGCAGTTTAGTATAAGTATAGTCTTTGTTTACAAAAAGTTAAATTACAAAGCAGTTCTATTTCAATCAATTCAATTTAGCATACGTACAGATTTTTGTTCTATTTGACCCATAGATAAGACTTTACTAGGTACTACCTCTCGGGGCCAAAGTGGCCCCGGGAACAATAGCAATGTAAGGGGTACTCCACATTCCCCAAAGTTCCAGCATTACTTGAGCCTCACCTTGAGATTGTTTAGTATTATATCCAGGACACTTGTTGGTGGGGGGTTCTCACCCCTCTTCAGAGATTCAGTCAGTGTATTCTATAGTCACAGCTGGCAGGGCAATTTATATATAAACTAAATGCATGTATGGGTGTATGTATGTATGTATGTATAAAGAGTATTTGGCATTAAATAACCAACAAGGTTTTATAGGTATTAAACCTAAACACCGAAGTATTACGCATGATTCAAGGTATTAGTGAGGGATATACAGGTGTTGAGAAAAGAACGTGATGACATCATCATCTATGAGAAATATGTTCAACACGACTTCAAAATTCTCCATCCTGACTTCCATTGAGAGAGAATATCATTACTAAGGGTCAAACATGTCTGACCCTCAAAAGAAGATGATTCATTCTCTTGACGGCCGAAGACTCCTTCAAGACTTTCTTAAAAGACTTGAAAGTCCTTTTCGTCTGTTGCCACCTGGTGCTCAATTGCCTTTACCGACCACCAATACAATTTTATTCTCTTCAGATAAATTTGGAACTAACCCTTGTACTCCTTGTATACACGATTTTTAAGGGTAGAGTTTTTGACGTTGATCCAGTTTTTATGCAAATCCTGCAAATTCCTTGATAAGAAGCTGAACGTTGCAGTTACTGTCATCGAACAAATTCTGGTGTTTTACGCAGAGTGAAACCTAGCACCTCAAAGAAAGTTCCATAGGAGTGGGAGTTCTAAAACGGTTCAATATCCACTTTCGTGTCGACAGTTGATTCAAGCTGGTCAGAGACCTGTTCTCTCTTATCACTGGATTTCAAAAGCAAAATATTGATGTGCTTAGGAATCAAAGAATTAGGGAGACATTTCTATTAAGTAAATAAAAAAAGAGTGTGCTACGTAAATACGTATGGCTAGATCATCATTTAATCATGCTGACAGCGTGGATTTTGCTAACTCTCTATCTTTCTTTCTTTCCATCCGTCTGTATCATCTATCACTCCCGAAGGACTTCCAAATCAAATCGAATGTCTACACAGACCTTCTATATATATGTATATATATATATATATCCCAACTACTTAGCACTAGCAAGATGCGACGAAAGATCAATGTTTTAAACAGAGTTTAACAGGTTTAAACCAGTTTTCTTTTCTCCTAGACTGGTTGCCATACCTAGGTTATGGAGGTGGTGTCCTTGTGGTGTAATGGTTAAAGCGATGGACTGCGGAATCGTTGTAAGCGAGTTCGTACTCCAGTCGCGCTATTACGTTCACTTTCGGGCAAATGCCCTTGGGAAAGGTATGAACCCCCTTATCCTCCCAGCTATGGGTTAAATAGTACCACTTCTGTTCTTCTAGGGGAATGGCTTTGGCATTAAATAACCGACAAAGGTTGATATGCTATTAAACAAAGAAACAAAACCAAACCAAACTAGGTTATGGACATGTCGACTGGGGCAGAAGAATACACTGAGAGCATTTCTGCATAAGGTTAAGACTCCCTTAAAGTGTGTCCTGGATATGACCCTAGATAATCTGATGGTGAGGTTCTAGTAATTCGATGTACTCTTTAATCGCCATTGATCCGAGGTTCACTGAAACGCATAATTAGTAACTTAAAGGGTCCTATCAAGGGGTCAAATTGAAACATTTGACATTCAAACTGAGTGCAAATGACTTATGCTAAACTGAATTGCCTGAAATAGAACTGTTTAATTATGTGTGTAACTGTGTGTAAAAATAACCAATGTTTAATCGAACCATTAGGCAAACAATAATACTTGGAACCATTTAACTTTGACTTATTCTAAACTGAATTTTTTGTAAGAAAATTCTTTGATCATTTAACTGTGTATAAGCAAATAATCAATTGAAAATTGAGTTATTCAAATTAGACTGAAAAAAGTTAAACCATATACCTATGTGCAAAAAAAAAAAAAAAATAACAATTGAGCTTTGTAATTGTCTTTAATCGGAATCATTTTGAGATGAGGCTTCTTAATCTGAAAAATAATTTTTATTTATTGCGGACTTTTTGTCCTCATCTTGGTTGTTTTTTGTGTAGTTTCTTCTTTGATTTCGTTTCGGCCAAATTTCACCTCTGGCCTTCTTTAGGTGATTTACCGTGACCTCGGATAGGAATGCTGAGTCTTGTAACCGTATCCCCAGTAATTACTGCCTTCCGTAGTTGTTGTCTATCGCACCACGTTTTTGACCAAGTAAACCTCTGGCCGGCTTGGGTAGGATTTGAAACCGCTATCTTCTGACAATGCTCACCTGGAATCGTAGAGACTCCTATCTGGGGTCGCGGTAAAATTTCCTTCAATACTTTTAGGGGGTATTTTCTTGAGATTTGCAGCTTTTCTTTTTTAATCAATATTGATGTTTGTCGGTACTTAGTTTAGTCCTTTTTCCGTAAACTGTTGACCATTTATAAGTGTTTGAAAGGTTTATCAGTGATTTTAGGGGATTTTACAAGCAGATTATTGAAATGTTCTTTCCACTTTTGTATTCTTTCTTCTTGGCTGGCAGATTTTACTTTTGATCTCGATACGCTCATTCTTCAGCTCGCTTTATTTATTATCTGCTATGCTAATCTTGATTTTCTGTATTCTACCGAGTTTCTTATTGTATTGATAATGCCTTGAACGTATTCTAGTAGAAATTTTTGGCATTTATTATTTTTCTCTTGGTTTTCTTATGATTCTCGGCATTGTAATATAATGGCCGAGGGATTTCGTTTTACATATCTTGCCTATGAGTTTAGTTAGGCTGAGTGACTTTCGGCTCAGTACATGGGTTATTTAGGTGCAAACTTTAGCGCAGGTTTTAACGCGTGCGTGGGGAGGATGTGCCATTCACAGATGTCAAAATAAAAATCCCAGATAGAAGATGTGACCAGGGATGTGAATGACGTCATGCACCGGAAGCGTGTGCGGAAGATTTTGGGAGATTTGAAAAGGTCTGTTAGTTGAGTCTTGCGGTTAAAGAAGAAGGGTGACTTTCGCTAGCTCGTAGTGGCCTTGTGGCGGGTGCCACACGTGTTGGAAGTGCAGATGGAAAGCCAGCATAGAAAGATTGTGCATCTCTCCTTATGTCGAAACCTTTAACTCAAAGGTAACAAAAACTTTCGTACCTGAACTAAGAAGTCGTAAGTGTTTTTCGTGTTTCGGGATTCCTATGTCCTATGTATATATGTTATGAACATTCTATGTACGCTTCCCATATCCGTATCATGGGTATGTTACAGCATGAGTATATGTTTGGTTTCTTCTTTTAAGTAAGGATGCTATTTTCATGTTAAATTATTTTTCAGTTAATGCTATTGCTTCTCATAGAACTCTACGTTTAGCTCTTGATGTTGTTAGAATGCACTTTCCTGCTATTTCTATAAGGGTAGTTACAAAGATTTTATATTCGTCATTCGTAATATATTTTTCAAATGCATCTATAAGAGTATCAAACTTGTTTCTTATAGTGACCGTATAATGATTTTTGATATCACAGTTAACGAGTAAGTTTAGTTTCGTTTGGTTTGTTGGGTTTTATGGCATATCAACATTAGTAGGTTACTTAACGCCAAATCCATTTTTATGTAAATAATGAGTTCTATTTAAAACAATACAGTTTAGCATACGTACACATTTTAATTGTCAAAAACATTTCGATTTCAAACTATTCATGCAGTTATATGCAACAATTAATTTAAGTGTAAATACAGTTTCAATGTCAAAAAGCAGTTCTATTTCAAATAATTCTGTTAAGCATAAGAACTGTAAGTACGGTTTGTTAAAAAACATTTCTATTTCAAGCTATTCAGTTTACTCAAACAATTCATTTTAGCGTAAGTATGCTGTTAGTTCTATTTAACCCATAGATAGGGCCCTATCAGGTACTACCACGCTGGGCCAGAGTCGACCTGGGAGCGATGGCAATGAAGGAGTACTCCACATTCCCCAAAGCTCCAGCACTGCTCGAACCTCACCATCAGATTGTTTAGCGACATATCTAGGACACTCGTTAAAGGTTAGGGTCTTAACCCTCTGCAGAGAAGCAGTCGGTGTATTCTACAGCCCCAGCCGACTGGGCAATAGCGAGTAAGGATCAGGCTGATTGATAACAGGAATTCTGAAAGAAAGCGTGATATTAAACTGTATCAAAAAACTATTTTCTTGATCTCATATTCAGGGATTTGCCAGTTCATATACTTGAGTTGTTATACAGCCATGATACGGATACGTAGAATATACGGATCTGGAAAACGTTCTGATACGTAGAACGTTCGAATGCATAGGAATCCCGAAAAAACACTCGAAACACTGACGACTTTCTTTGCTCAGGTACGAAACTTTTATTACATTCTTGACTTTTAGGTTTTTCGACACGAGGAGAGAGACACACAATTTCTACTATGCTGACTGTTCCATTTGACCCAACAACACGCGGCGCATCACGTCGACCTAACTGGCCTGGCCTCACCGAGGCTCGAAAATCAACTCGCTTCGCCCAGCTTCAAATCTCAACTCTTCTGGACTGCCCGACCCGGTGTCCGAATCTCAACTAACTGCTTTTTTTTCAAAAATCACTCAAAATCCACAGCCCATCGCTTCCGGGCATGGTGTCATTCACATCTCCAGTTCTATTTCCTATCCGGGGTTTTTATTATGACATTTGTGATTGTCACATCCTCCCCCCCACGAGCGTGAACACCTGCGCTCAATGTATGCCCATAGCCGTGCACTAAGCCGAATAGTTATAAGCCTAATTAAACCGAAAGATAAGATATATAAAACGAAAAAGGATAATATAAAAAAATCCTTCCGCAATTATATAATAGAGATGGATCCACTGAGTTTTTACATTGATTTGTCAACGGAAATAAATTATTCGTAATTATATTGTATTGCAGTAAGGAAGAAATACACCGGGAAATAAAGAGTTAATTGTTTATTAACTGAAGTGGTGCAGTCCAACAAATGATATAAGACTCCGAAGTTGCTCTTACTACTGACCGAGATCCTGCAGAACGCTCGTGCTTAAGAAACACGGCGATTTTTATACCTCCGCGATACCGGAAGTTGGTTTGTTGGTTAGTTGGGTTATATGGCATATCAACCTTTGTAGGTTATTTAACTCCAGATCAATTTTTATGTGAACAATCAGTTCTATTTCAAACAATTCAGTACACAGTTTAATTGTCAAAAACATCCCTCTTTGAAACTATCTATTCAAACAGTTCTAATTAATCTAATTCAGTTTAGAATAGGTGTAGACTTTTTACCCAGTAAAATGTCAAAACAGTTATATATATATATATATATATATATATAACAATTCAGTTTAGTGTAAGTACAGTTTCAATGTCAAAAACAGTTCAATTTCAAACAATTCAGTTTAGCATAAGCACGCGGTTTAAATGTAAGTACTGTTTAATTGTCAAAAACATTTCAATTTCAACCTATTCAGTTTAGTCAAGAAATTTAGTTTAGCATAAGTATGCCGTTAGTTCTATTTAACCCAGATATAGGGCCCTATCAGGTGCTACCACGCCGGGCCAGAGGGAACCTGGGAGTAATGGCAATGAATGGGTTCTCCGTATTCCCCGAAGCCCCAGCATTACTGGAACCTACCATCAGATTGCTTATATGAAGGACACTCATTGTGGAGGGGTATTAACCCTCTGCAGAGCTGCAGTTAGAGTATTCTACTGCACCAGCCGACTGATCAAGATAACGGAAGTCATGTGGCACGAGCCACTATATAACAGATTGTAAGGTTAAATTTTCTACAGATTGACGGTAGTTCAAATACAGAAAGAAAATGTGCATCAATCTTATAGCTCTGAGCATAATTGGTGATACATTAAAAAGTTGCTTCAGTAAGCAATATATGAAAAGCTAAAAGCCACAAGGTCGAAGAATTTGTTAAAACCCAACTTAAAATACTGGACGTAGAGACGAAAGTTCCATCAGTAACGTTAACAACTTCTGTTATCTTTCTTGCGTGCACTCTCTGTCAGTGTTATGGTGATATACTCAATGACATCATGGCATGGACCCTCCCCAACATTAGTGACTGCCTCGATAAACGAGTCAAGTGACTCTAGTCAGGTACCGGTAACCGTTACTATCTGTATTTCCGCAATATATATATACTTTTGAAAACATTACATCTCTTTGTGCTATTCATTTCTGGCTCTTCAAGACCTCAAAATATCTGGAAACGGTTGCATACTGGGGAGACACATTTTTGATTCCATGTTTCAAAGTAAGCTGTAAACATGCTGAAAAAAATCTTAAAAGACCGTTTTCAAATTCTTCTTTCGGTCTGAATGTTTTAACATTTAAGACGTGTGATAGACACAAATTAAAACCTGTAGGTGCAACATCTGAGATCTATCAAGGGTGTGGATAAACCTCCCACCTTTTGGGGGTTTTGCCGGGCTGTAGTGATTGGCAAAGTAACTGATTACTTTTCTGGTGATAACATTTAAATAAGTTTCACATAAATTTGTTTTCATATCCTTTCTGTTAAAATGTAGTTACTTTCCCAACACACACACACACACACACACACACACATATATATATATATATATATATATATATATATATATATATATATTTGTGTGTGTGTGTGTGTGTGAGTGTTAGTGTGTTGGGAAAGTATATATATACGAGGATCATTAAATAAGTTTCCAGACTTTTTTCGTATGGGCACTTTTATTGATAGTACACACATGAAGCTCTAGTCCACTTCGAAGTAATCTTCCCCGGTTGGTATAAACTTGTTGAACCGTTCCAACAATTTCTAGAAGGCCTCATGGAAGTTTTCTTGAGTGAGCATGTAAATGACCTTCGTCACAGCCTCTTTCATCTCTTCAATTGTCTCATAACAGCCTGTGAGCTTAAAGAATAACCAAAAGTCACAGGGAACAAGGTCTGGACTATAGGGAGGCTAAGGAACTATCTTGATGCCCATCTTGGTCAAATAGTCTGTGACAAGGATGGAGTTGTGAACTGGTGCATTGTCCTGGTGGAAATGACACGGACCCGATTTCAAGAGTGCTGGCCTCTTTCTGAACTCCCTTGAAACCTCAATATAGTAACCCTAAGCCTAACCCTTTGGCCAATCCACTCTGGTGTATTGACATCCTTACTCCTCCCACACCTCTCATCATCCCTCACAAACTCCCTGCCTTCCTTGAATCTCTTATGCCACTTAAAAACTGATGCTCGATTCATGCAAGATGGTAGAAAAGCAGTCTGAAGCATTCCATAAGTTTCTGTGGCATTTTTTCCAAATTTAAAACAGAATTTTATTGTATATCGTTCTTCTAAAGTGTCCTCACGTCCAGATTGCATTTTTGAAATTCACCAACAGTGACAATCAGGCTTTAGTAGGGTGTATTCCAATTGTTTCTGTAGCTGTTCATTTGAACCTGAAATCATCTTATAAGATGTACAGCAATAACATACTGAATTTTCAAGGGCCTACGATAATTTAAAATGCCTATACAAAAAAGTCTCGAAACTTATTGAATGCACCATATATATATATATATATATAGTGAGTGTGTGAAAGAGAAAGAGTGTGCATGAGTGAGAGAGAGAGAGAGAGAGAGAGAGAGAGAGAGAGAGAGTGGAAGGCTTTTATGGTGTAATGGTTACTGTCATCAGAAATGGACACGGTGACACGAGTTCAAATCCTTGACGCGACCGTGTGCATTTCACATAGTGCTAATACATTGTGTTTGATTCTCATTTGGTGCCCCATTAGTGCAGCCTTGTGCTATATCTAAGCAAAAAGCTTAGTAAATTACCACATAGCGCTTATACAATTGGGAAAGCATGACTTCAACTGTTATCCCTCCACGTCTGCGTAAATAGTTGAGCAGACTAGGCTCTTAAAATCTGGTATGGCAACCAGTCTAGGAGATGGAAAACTCTAAATTCAAACCTGATTATTCAGTTTAAAATCGGCCAAGCGCCTCTTCCTGCTCATGGGAGGGGTTGAGTGTATTTATATATACATAGCGCAAGATATATCCTTTAAGAATAATGATAGTTTTTGTATTAGTAGCAGTATGACCGTTAATATCTACATAATATTCAATACTTTATAGCGAGAGAAAAAAATAAGAATTGTAAATACAAAAGCTCACAAATTCTCCTCCTATTCTAACTTCCTGAATATCAATTGTCAGGACATTGTGACCATTTTCCTATTTTCATTCGTGCGTTAATTCCCTTGCCGACGTTGAGTCGTACGCTTGGCCTAGGGGTATGTCATCAGTCTGATATATATTTAGGTGGGTTTCCATCCCGGCTTAGAACGTCTCACGTGTCAAGCCACACTGAAGAATTGTCATGCAAAGAAACAATCTGTCTGTGGATATATATATATATATATATATATATATATATATATATATATATATATATACGTATATATATATATATATATACCAAAAATAGAATAAGGATAAAAGCAGGAGAAAATATAAGAGTCTGAATTTTATGCTACCGATCCTTCATTGGTGCAGCTTCGATACATGTCAAACAGTTCGTTTGAAAATATGATCATACACAAAGAGATATCGAAAAAATTAGTGGATTTATGTTTATGTTTAAATTTGTAAGTTAAGTCTAAAATATAAGAATAAAGCCTAATTCCACACACAGTTACTCAGACACTATATATATATAGTCATCCGCAGACAGATCTGTTTCGTTCTATCAGAGCTCATCAGTGTGGCTAGACAGTAACTTCCCGTAGCTGGGATCGAAAACCGGTTGACTCAAACGTCAACCCAAGTTTCTAACCATTCAACCACGAGGATATACTAGCTGCGAAGTAAATTTTAAACGGTTATGAATCACAATTACTATTCTTTACATACATCAGTTCAACGGTATATATATATATATATATATATATATATATATATATATATATAAAGTAATGTTGGTGAACTTTGTCGAGGGTGACCTGAAGGCTCTCTTTTCAATAGCTACTACACCGAGGTGTAGGGAAGAGTGCGACTCAATTTCCTGGATTGCTCCACTTTACCCTTGATCCTTACATTATAGTCTTTGTTTGATAAGCCAGGCGGCATCAAGTATTATTTTCGCGTCTTTGGTTTGAACCCTGGTGTCCAGGACCATTGGCGAACACTCTGTTCCTATTGCAGAGCCTCTTGCGTCGTAATGATTTACAATGTAATTTCGCAGATTCTGACAAGTGAATTCGATTATAACTAGATTAACGAGATTTTAAGGCTTGTGCCTCAAAACTTAACGTTAGATGAGATCGTAAACGGTTATAAAAGCATCAAATTATCGCATGAAAATTTGAAATACAACAAAAGGGCAGTCCAAAAATTCCAAAATTACAATAATACGATATTTTTGGAAAGAAGTTAGACGGAAATTATACAAGAATGTTGCGAGCAATATTGAATAAGTACTGGCAGCAACACCCCACAAGGCACCAACTATACGACCACCTGCCTCCCATCACGAAAAATATCCAAGTTAGACGAACCAGACATGCAGGAGACTGCTGGAGTTGCAGGGACGGGCTCATAAGTGATGTACTCTTATGGCCGAGCAAAAGCAGGACGACCAGCTAGAACTGTTACATAGTCTGGTATAAATACATGAAATAAACATATTCATACCGGTATGCAAAATATTCATAATGTCCATAACGCACATATATATATATATATATATATATATAACATAGGAATCCTGAAACACAAAAACGCTTACGACTTCTTAGTTCAGGTACGAAACTTTTTATTACCTTTGAGTTAAAAGGTTTTTGGACATAAGGAGAGATACCATCTTTCTATGTTGACTTTTGCATCTGCCCCAAACCACGTGCTACACCCGCCATAAGGCCAGGGCGAGCAAGCGAAAGTCAACCTTCTTCTTCCGTGGCAGGGACTCAACTAACTGACTTTTCTCAAATCTCAGCCCACGCTTCCGGTGCGTGACGTCCCTCACATCCCTGGTCACATTCACTAACTGGGATTTTTATTGTGACATCTTTGAATGACTCCTCCTCTCTTTGCGCGCGTGAACACCTGCGCTCATGTTTGCACCTAACTAACCCATGCACTGAGTCAAAAGGCTCTCAGCCTAACTAAACCCAAAGGCAAGATATATAAAACGAAATCCCTCGGCCATTATATTACAGAACATACATACAGTAGCTATGTGAGGATACGGGATGTAGCCCTGAAGACGAGCCAGAGTCGATGAACGATTGGGAGAAGTGGCGAGAGAGGGTCAGGGATATCCGTGTTAGCGGCCCGACATGATGATGATGATATAAATAAAAACAAAACAAAAAACAACAAAAACAATGCAGAATAAATAATCGGGGGATTTAATCTATCCTCTTCCGGATGCTGTTACGTCATGCTGTATTTTGTATGCATGTGTGTGTGTGTGTTTGTGTATGTGTGAGTATGTGTGTTGGTGTGCATGATAATGTGTGTACGTGTGTTTGTATTTATGTATGTATGTGTGTGTATGTGTGTGTGTCTGCGTGTGATAGTGTGTGTCTGTGTGTATGTTTGCAAGTGTGTTAGCCTGTGTATGTCTGAGTGTGTCTATGCGTGTTGATGTATGTTTGTGTGTGTATGTGTGAGTATGGGTGTCTGTGTGTGTGAGTGTGTTTGTATGTGTGTGTATGCGAGCGCATGTGACAGTGTTTGTGTGCATGTGTGTGCATGTGTGTTGGTGTATGATTGTGTGCGTATGTGTTTGTATGTGTGTGAGTGTGTGTGTGTGTCTGTGCGAGTGATTGCATATGTCTCTGTGTGTGTTTGTGTATGTGTCTGTGTGTGCGTTTGCACCTGCAACATGGACGCTATAATAGATGAAGAAATCAATAGAAATGTATTATAGATGGATCTAATATCATTAAAAAAAACGATGCATCCCCCTCGGCCCGTGTATCAACCTTTTTATGTGCCATAAAGACATTTTATAACATTATCAGAGAAAGTTAGAGTTTTTGATTGACTTGCCTACTGGCCACCCTCACCGACATTGCAGCAACCAAAAGTAAGCAGTCACTTTTGACTTCTAACTGACTGTGCGCACGCAAATAGGTTGCCTTCAGCATACGGCGTACATTTTGTTCGCTCTGTTCCTTTTCGATTCACTCTGTCGGCAGGTGCTGATTGAATGAATCATAATCGAAGCTAAGCCGCTTGGTCGCTTTTCGAATATCTGAACAGGCAAGTGACTGATAAGTCACGCAATTAAAATCGATGGATTTCACCAAGAGAGAGAGAGAGAGTGAAGAAGAAGAAGAAGAAGAAGAAGAAGAAGAAGAAGAAGAAGAAGAAGAAGAAATTGCTTCCACCAAGCAGAGTAATGTCGGCGATGAACATTCAAACTTGAGACTTTTTCAAGGTCAGTTGTAAACCTGACGAAAAAACGTGTTATTTACAAACTCTATTTTTTTTTATTCCTTCACCGTGTACGAGACGACCTATCCAGTTCAATGATAAAAATCCTCTTCAATAAACTGCGGCCTACTTACCTGGGCCTGTAGAATACATCGATTTCATCTCTGCTGAAGGGTAAAACTCCCACCGACGAATGTCCTGGTTATGACATTATAAAATATGATGGTGAAGATCCAGTAATACTGGAACTTTGGGGAATGCAGAGTGCTCCTTCATTGCCATTGCTTCCAGGTACACTTTGACCCGGAGATGACGCACCTGATAGGGTCTTACTTTGGGTCAAGTAGAACTGTGTGTCAAGAAATGACTTATGTTTAAGGGAATTGCTTGAAATAGAACTGCTTGATAATTTAACTGTCTGTAAAAAAATAAATGATGTTTAATTAAATTGTTAGTAAAACATAACAATACTTGAAGCCATTTAAAAATTTAACAATACAATTTACAATTTACAAATCATTTATATTCAGTATATATGTATCAAGAGGATTTGGCATTAAATAACCTACAATGGTTGAAATGCCATAAGACCAAACAAAACCAAACCAAATCATATATATTTAATATATATGTATAACGAGATTTTGACATTGAATAACCTACAATGGTTGATATGCCATAAAACCCAAGCAATCCAAATCATATATACTTAATATATATGTATAAAGGGAATTTGGTATTAAATAACCAACAATGGTTGATATGCCATAAAAAAAAGACAAACTGAATCCTATATATTTGATATATATGTATAAAGAAGATTTGATATTAAATAACTAACAGTGGTTGATATGCCTTAAGACCAAACCAAACTAAACCAAATCATATGTAAAGAGGATTTGGCATGAAATAACCAACAATGGTTGATATGCCATAAAAAAAAGACAAACCGAATCCTATATATTTAATATATATGTATAAAGAAGATTTGGTATTAAATAACTAACAGTGGGTGATATGCCATAAGACCAAACCAAACCAAATCATATATATTTGATATATATGCATAAAGCTTTGTTATTAGATAACCTACAATGGTTGATATGCCATAAAACCAAACCAAAGCAAATCATATATATGTAAAGAGGATTTGGCATTAAATAACCTACATTGGTTGATATGCCATAAAACAAAACTATAATAAACCAATCAGAAGGAGTCGACGTGCCCCTGAACAAATAGCCAAAAAACAAATAAAACAACTTATTTTCTGTTGGCATAATAGCTGTACGTATGACAAGAGGAATTTGAAAGCCGAATTAAAATTGTATGTCTTTTTATTCATTTTCTACTTATATTCTTCCATTGGTATTGTTGACAACAAATTACTAAGCGAAATATTAGTAAATGAAATTCATAAATGATCCAATTATTACGGCGAGGGTTCGTGCATAACTATTTGCAACACTCCACAGGTTTTGAAATACGCACTTTTCCTTCTCCCAGACCAAATACCCAACTAAAACGTGAGATTCAAGTCAGACCTACTATTCTAACTACATCCGGAGAAAAAAAGAGAAAGGTACATATATTTAAAGAGGGCATAAACAATATTACCTTTATTGTTAAATAATAGACTAGAGATATGTCATATTGGCATGTAGTGTGTATATGTTTAAAAAAAAGGTTTATGTATCACTTGGTGTAATTGAGAGTTAGGAATCATTTTAAAGCTATGCTTCTATTGGACGAGAAGGACACGTGTTCGAGTGATACTAGAGCTTTTGGAAGTAGGTAATAAGTTTACTTTATTCCGTGAAGAATCACTGATGCGAGCCGATCTAATTTCTACCAAAGCTTTGATCCATCTGGTTCTCCGGATTTTAAGCTGTGTTAGGAATGCGAAGAGAAATTGAAGAAATAATGCTATGAACATAAAAAAATGTAGTCTTGTTAGTCTGTAAAAAGAATGTAGTAGAGAAGGTGATACCATGTAGAAAAGCAAGGAATGGTTGAGGGAAGACAAGATGGTAGTAGGACGAACACAGCCAGAGACGACTAGATGACAAATACAAGAGTTGTACATCGTCAGAACAAGAGAAAATATAACATTTGCCGTAGTACTTTTGGCAAAAAAATTAATTTTACCACAAGCAACAAAAAATAGCTTGTTTGGTTTAGTTGGATTTTAATCATTGTTGGTAATTTAATGACAAATCAATTTCTATATATAAGCATGTCAAACAATTCAGTTTAGCATAAGTACACAGTTTAAATGAAAAGAATAGTTCTATTTTTGTTGTGTTCTGGTTAGTGAACACAAGTAGTAGTAATAATAAGACAAACCACGATATGTGAGGAAAATAGTTATATTTGCAGGAAAGAGTATTTACAAGAGAAAGACTGTTAGCAATAAGAACATAGCATTTGTGATATACTTCAACAATAGGAACGGCTCTTCTGGTCTGACTCGTCGGCTGATCTCCGCTACTTCCATATATATGGCAGATGGAACAGCTCATTATGCTGAAAAGGTAGGTGATACCCAACAATTTTAAACAATTCCGTTTAGCATAAGAACAGTTTAAATTAAAAAAAACCCAGTTCTATTTGACCTATAGATATGACCCTATCAGGTGCTAGCACTCCGAGCCAGAGCAGATATGGGAGCGATGATAGTTGATCAGATTGTTTAGTGTCACATCAGGGACCCTTGTTGGAGGAGTCTTATCCATATTTACTAACCCATCCGCTCGGACAGGATTGGACACAAGGTCAATTTTTAAGCGGAGTTTAACAGGTTTGAATTCAGAGTTTTCCTTTGCCTAGACTAGTTGCCTCACTAAGGCAGAAGAAATCAGTCTGCCCTACTATTTATCCATAGCTGAACGGAGAATAATTGGATTCATACCTTTCCCAAGGGTATTAGCGCTATGTGAAATGCTATTAGCCTGGTCCAGGATTTGAACTCGTGTCACCGAGTCCATTTCCCACGACGATAACCATTACACCACGGACAGGAGGAGTCTTACCACTCAGTAGATATTCAATTGGTTTATTCTACAGCTCGATCCGACTGGGCTACAAAAAATACAGGAGTTTAATCTGCTTTTAAGTGTTGCAAGAAACCCGTCTACGAGAATAAGTCCGATTGGAAAACTAATTGTGGGAGTAGTCCCTTAAGAATGGTCGCTAGAGTATTGGACTGTGACATCGAATTAAGTGAGCTCACGCACAAGTCACGTTATTGCACTGACTTTCGAACTATTAATCTTGGGAAAGGTATGGAATCCTCCTTTCTACAGCTCTGGATTAAATATCTCAAAAGTTTTACAAGAATGGATTTGACAATAGGAACATGATCTTAGATATTCTATTAAACAAAAATGAAAAGTTTGCTATTGAATACGAATTTTGCCTCCAGTATTATGGTATTATTAAGGGTACTTCCTTATTATACTATTAAGGGTGCGTACTTGGTCTATACCATCAACTTTAGAGTAAAACATGTAGCCAAAAGCATGCTATTTACTTCATTGAGAAAACATTTAACAAAAAATATGAAAAGGATTTTAAAAAAACCCGAAACTATTTGCTTCAAAAAGTTAAACTTTTTATTTAATGTCGTTTTGACAATTTCAATGAGGACATTGAATCGAGTTGTATTGATACAATCTATTTCATTGGACAACATTTTCGACCTATAGAGAAGACATTTGCTGCTGCGGCAACAGCAATATTCAATGTAACCCAGATCCAGATACACATTAATGGTCTATTAAGACTGACGAATGACTCCCTCTTAGCAAACTATTAACTCTTCTGTTTCTTATTTCGTTAAGCAATCTAACATTTTCCAATGATCTATTTTATTTTATCTGACTGTTTGTTTCAATGATCCAAATTATATTATCACTTGTAGCAAAATCAAGGGGGTGTCCTCGTGGTGTAATGGTTAAAGCGATGGACTGCAGAATTGTAGTAAGCGAGTTCGTACACCAGTCGCGCTATTACGTTCACTTTCGGGCAAATACCCTTGGGAAAGGTATGAACCCCCATATCCGTTAAATAGTACTACTACTGTTCTTCTAGGAGAATAGCTTTGCCATTAAATAACCTACAAAGGTTGATATGCCATTAAACAAAGAAACCAACCAACCAATCAATTCTTACTCATTGAAATTCACGTAGTGATATTAATTGGAATCGTTCATATTTTCATGAATAGAAGTATTAATATAATCAAGAATTGTTGTTAGAAAGCAGTTTAATTGGCGGTTCAGTATGCATATTCAGATTTCAAACGGTGCCAAGAAACCAAACCTAGCAAAATCAAATGAATTATTGTGATATATATATATATATATATATATATATATATATATATATATATATAAAGGTGCTAAAAAGAAAGGTTTTGGCATGAAAAGAGTGCTCGATGCAATTATAGTTGAGCATGTGTAACGCCTATCAGTACATTGTTTAAGTTTCTTGTATTTTATGTAATCTTTAGACGCGGCTATAAAAAGTAGCCTGTCTAGCGTCTATATCGCGTGAGTCGTTGTCACGTGATGAGATGGTATTGTATGAGACATTTATACGAAAGAATAACGTGATTAACTGTTAGTTCATGTAACATTCAAATGAGAGAAAAATCTTTCTGGCAGTCGAAAATTGAGGGGAAAAAATTATGAAATTTTTACAACGTCAGGTGATAGATAAAATAGGAAAAATTTCTTCACACACACACACACACACACACACACACACACACACACACACACACATACGCAAACATTTCCTCTCTCTTTCTCTCTCTCTCTCTCTCTCTCTCTCTCTCTCACACACACACACACACACATACATATATATATATATATATATATATATATATATATATATATATATATCAGCTATTGATTAAATGCTTTCACAATTGTTCTTCTACTTGGAAGGCTTCGACATTAGATAACCTACAGTCTGATATGCCAATAAAATTAAATTAACCAAATAAAAACAAACCACGATATATATATATATATATATAGTGTGTGTGTGTGTGTGTGTGTGTGTGTGTGTGTGTGTCAGAGAGGGATAAAGAGGGAGAGAGAGATTGAGAAGATCAGTTGAGAATGATCAAATTTGTCAATATATAAGAGGATTTTATAAATCTCCAGGAGTGTTCAATGTATGATAATTGATATTTCAAATTCTTTCGGAGGAAATTTCCATATTATTGTAAATACTAAAAAAAACTGATTTTTGGCTATTATAAATTTATTTCAGCTGGCAAAAGGATAGTTTAAAAATATGTTTTCAATAGACTTTTATTTATTTAGAAGAAAATGGGGTAGGAAATAAATACATGAGCCAGAAGTTAGTTTCAAACATGGATGTAATGTTACTATTATCTATCCTTATGTGTCAAAAATTTATTACCCGACTCACAAAACCTTCAATAACAAAATTCTTGTCAATGAATTTTATTTTAAGGAAAAAAACCTCTTTTTCTCCATGAAAACGTGGCGATAAACATTATTACTAATAGCAAACTTGTCTAGTTAAAATTTTTAATAGGTTTTATTTGATTTCCAATCAAAATTAAAATTATGACTTTATTTATTTTCCTAATATCTTTATATACAATTCTTGAATATTCTGAATACTGCCGATCTAATTACCGTTAATATCATTTATATGATTATAATAATTATTAATTATTGATTATTTTATTTTCAATTATTAAAAGTACCATTATCACAATTATAGCTAATTTATCATTTACTCCTTTACAGTTTTTCACATCAGTATCAGCTGATGGTTTTTCATTGGAGTTTGAGTGACAACAAGTCTCCCCAAGTGTCCAAGACTCTTCTCAGTATTCTGGCCGTTCTCAGTAATGCTGTCATTTGGATAGTCTCCACTCCTTCGCCCACTTCTATGTCTTTCAAGCCTTTAAATAATCCTTTAGTTGTTGTGCCAAAAGCACCAATCACAATTGGTACAATCGTCACTTTCGTGTCCCACAGCTTTTTCAATTCTCTAGCAAGGTCAAGGTACTTATCCTTCTTTTCACTTTCCTTCAGATTTATTCTGGGGTCAAATGGGACAGCAAAGTTAACAATTTTGCAAATTCTCTTTTTTTTATCGTTAATTATTATGAGGTTTGGTCTTCTCGCTGAGATTAGGTGATCCGTGTGTGGGTCATAGTCCCCTAGGAGTATATGTGTGTCATTTTCTAGGACAGTTGCTGGCTTGTGCATATACCATTTGTTAGTGTGGTCATTAATAATAATCATTATTATTACTTCTTGAAAGTTTTTCACATCAGTGTTTACTGATGGTCTTTCATTGAAGTTTGACTGACAGTAAGTCTCGTCAAGTTTGCTGGACTCTTCTCAGTATTCGGACCGATCTCAATAATACAGTTGTTTAGATGGTCTCTACTCGACCTTTTATTTCCAAATCCTCCAGTCCCTTTACCAATCCTTCGATGACTGTATCTAGAGAACTAATTAATTGGTATAATCCTCACCATCATGTTCCACAGTTTTTTTTTCAATTCCCTCGCAATTTCGAGGTGCTGATCCTTCTTTTCACTTTCGTTTACTTTTACTCCATTGCCAGCTGGGACAGCAAAGTCTAAAATTCGGTAAGTTCTCTTTTATTATTGATTATTCTAAGGTCTAGTCGTCTGGCCGAGATTAAGTGATATGTTTGTATCTCAAACTTCTTCTCATTATTATTATTATTATTATTATTATTATTATTATTATTATTATCTCATTAGAATTTTTCACATCTGCGTTAGCTGATGGTCTTTCATTGGAGATTGAGTGACAGCAAGTCTCTTCAAGTCTCCAGGACACTTTTCAGTATTCTGGCCGTTTTCAATAATTCTGTTGTTTGGATGGTCTGCAATCTAAATCTTCTAGGCCCTTTAATAATCCTTTAGATACCGTGCCAAAAGCACCAATCACAATTGGTATAATTGTCACCTTCATGTTCCATATTTTTTTCAATTCTCTAGCAAGGTCGAGGTATTTATCTCTCTTTTCACATTCTTTCAGTTTTATTCTGTGGTCTGCCGGGACAGCAAAGTCGACAATTTTTCAGATTGTTTTTTTTTTTTTGTTGATTATTATAAGGTCTGGTCTTCTGGCCGAGATTAGGGGATCCGTTTTTGTATCAAAGTCCCATTGGAGCTTGTGGGTATCATTTTCTTGGACAGGTGCTGGTTTGTACATATACCATTTGTTGGCGTGGTCAAATTTAAATTTCTTGCACATTTCCCAGTGGATCACCCTGCCCACCCAGAATTCGCTTATTATGTGATTGATGGTTTCATATCTGTCACTACATAGCCTACATTTGCTATTTTGTTGAGTCTTATCTATTCTCGCTTTGATATTGTTGGTTTTCATGGCGTTGTTTTGTGCTCTTATTAGGAGAGATTCTGTTTCTCTCTTAAAGTTTCCTTTTCTTAGTCATGCCCAGGTTTTGTCGTGTGGGATGTTGTTTATTAGTCGTAAAAAACGCCCGTAGAGTTGTTTTTCTTCCCATTTTTGTTTCCTAATTTTTGTCCTTATTATTATCGTCATTTATTATAATTTCTTTACGTATAATATTAATAGTAATACTGATTCCATTATTTCTATCTTACTATTGTTATCACAATCAATGTTTCCATTATTAATCTCTTTCAAAGTTTAAATCTATTTTTACGATAGTATTTTAATATGAGTTCGTATTTAAATGCCGCCATGGAGATAAAAATAGACTGAAACGAATATGAAAAAGGTTAATAGTTGTTGTGGTCTTCAGATAAGACCGGTGGAAGAACAACTCAAAACAACGGGTGATAGGTAAACGTTATCCAGTCATTCATTTCTATATTTTCTTCACCTTTACTTAAAATGGAAAGGTAACAGAAAATTTTATTAAGTCTGCTGGAAAATCTTATAAAATTGTCCATAAGTTGAACGAAGTTATATAACCAAATATGTGTAGATAGAAACTGGTAGCTTTATTGAAACCAAGAAAGATGATCATAGGATGAGGATGCGTTAGTGAAGGACACTTAAAATACTCATTTTAACTGGACAGTCTCAGAAAAAATTGATAATTTGATAAGTTGAACATGACGTTCATAATTCAAAAGTCGTAAAAACGTGTTTGGCTCTGTGCACGTTTGTGTCACTTTTCGTGGTATATTTCTCATTTGCTCCTGTCTTCTCAGCAAACATTCATCGCTATGTGAACTATTTTGATATCCAAGTCCTGATGATAGTTACAGAAACCGAAACGTTAACGTCGACTTTACATCATAATCATCATCATCATGTCGTGCTGGTAGCACGGATATCCCTGACCCTCTCTCGCCACTCTTCCCTATCGTTCATCGCCCTAGGCAGGTCTTCAGGACAACATCCCGTATCCTCACATAGCTGCTGAATGTATGTTCGTGCTGGTCGTCCTGCCTTCGCACAGCCATGTGTGGGGGTCCATATTTGGATTATGTTTTCTGCTACCTTCATATATATATATATATATATATGTATGTGTGTTTGTGTGTGTGTGTGTGTGTAGTTGAGCAGCAGTCTTTTAAGTATGTTAGATTAAATAATGAAGACATTTTGTCTATATAATTTTATAAAGATCCTTTCAAGTTTCCTGATAAGTGTCTTAGTTTCAGGTTAGAATTGGTGGATGAATTTACATAGATTTTCCCGAGCGCTTTTGGACATTTCATCGGCCATCATCAGGAGTTGCTTGCGTGTATAAAATGTGTTTTTCAAAGAGTTTTTTTAAGAGTTCATAAGGGTTTTTATTTAAACATTACAAAATTACTTAATATATATATATATATATATATAATGGTGCTGTCTATGATCCTGGTTTTCATGTATTCAGTGGCCGTATCACTGATTTGTTGTAGAGTGCTCCTGCCTGGATTGTTCAAAGCACCACGCAGAATTATTTTGTTGTTCCTATCTAGCTTTTTTGTGACTCCACGTTTCGTTAAAAGCCAGGGCGGGAAGACGTACAGTTGTGCTAATAAGACTAAGACTTGGGAGACTTCTTGTTTCTTTTTTAATCATAGATTAGATTTCCATGTAGACAGCTGTCCATGCCTTTCCACCACCTATTGCTTTCAGAAGATGAGATTCTGCTACAGAGGTATGTGTTTCCAGACTCTTTGTTTTCAGAGTTTCATGTTGATAATATATTTTTAAATTTTCGATTTAATTAACGTTACAATCTTTATTTGTTTAGATACTTTATCCTGTTTAATATGAAGTGCCTTAAGCAGAACTTCCCAAAAATTCTTGGTGGTCGACTAGTTCTTTTGTTCATCAGCTAATGTGCTACTCTTGTAATCTGTTTCGATGGAGTTTAGTCCTTTCTGGTTATTCTAAAATTGCGTCGTAATGTCAGACATGACTAAGTCGAAATCTGCGTCCTTACAAATGGATACCGTCAGGCGAAATTCATTTGTGTTACTTTCGGTAAAATGCAAGTCAGCAATGGACTTTTAGCCTCGCAGATATCAAAAGCCAACAAGAATTGGAGATATCGGAAATCTATCAAAGATTAAAAGCCTGTTTCGAAGTATTTCTTACTCAAAGATAGATTTCTATGCATCACAAATAACCGTACTGCTAACTTCGATATTCAATGTCTCTAGTCAAATAAGGGAATTTATCGGTCATCGTTCTGCCAGTAGAATCGATCAAATCAATAGACACTAAGTGATTGGCGAAGAATATTGCTTTAATCTACATTTGACTCGAATTATTGTAAATTTTAGAATATAATAACTCATTGTCATCTGTACCGTAGTTTTTGACTAGCCTTTTTAACATATGATATATATTCGGCGGTGATTGGTTGTAAATGAGGCACTCTGAAAATTCTATTCATTTCTACGAGAAATACTACAGGTAAAGGGAACACCGTAACAAAGTTACATTGAGGCAGTGTACCTCAGCTTTCCACACGTATACTTTACTATGCTACTTCTGGCAAAAATGTGGAATTAACACACATAGAGGATGTTTTTTGGTTGGTTGGTTTGTTGTTTTATTTTATGGCGTATCAACTCTTTTTGGGTCATTTAACACCGAATTAAGCCATTTTGGCAAAAGTTAAACAATTCAGTTTCTCATATAAACGCAGTTTAAATGTCAAAACAATTCTAGCTCACAGTTTCAATGTCAAAAACAGTTCAAATTCAAACTAATCAGTTTAGCATAAGTAGAGTTTAGTTCTATTTGGCCTATAGATAAGACCCTATCAGGTAAAACCTCACGGGGCCAGAGCGGAATTGAAAGCGATGGCAATTAAAGGGTACCCTACATTCCCCACAGCTCCAGCATTACTGGAACCTCACCAGTAGTGTCATATGACACTCGCTGGGGGAGTTTTACTCTTTTTCAGGGAAGCAGTTGGTGTATTCTCCAACCTAAGCTGACTAGGTAACGTAGAGGATGTTAACTGAGGTTTTTTTTTTATTTGGCAGTTAGTAAACTCACTGGAAAATGTTGGTTGGTTGGTTAGGTTTTATGGCATATCAACATTTGTAGGTTATTCAACGCCAAATTCTGTCTATGTATACATACATATTCAACCAAAGATTTCAAAACGAATATTAAGGTAGGTAGAATTTTCTTTTAGCAGGATTTCGTTTGTTTGCACAAGATTAACCAATTTTAAGTTGTCAAAAATGAAAGATGTAAAACATTTTTCTTTAACAGGTTAATATTTTTGCATTATGAATGATCTATTATACAAACTCTAAGAAATTATTTAGATTATTGACATAAGTTTTTTTCTAGCCCTTCAGTCGCAATTATAAAGGAATGATCTCATAATCAGCATTCCAAAAATAAATACAAGAACATGAAAGAAAGAAAGACAGAAAGTCCCGATCACGTAAAAAGCCAGAGAGAAAGCATGCAAAAATAATGTTTTAGAGTTGGAAACATTCTCTATCAATGAATGACTATATCAGTCGTATAACCACTGAAAAAAGAACACTAATTGAATTAGCACCCATGAAGGATGGTCACCTTGTTTTAGTTTTTTTTTAAAAATCTCTGTTTAAACCAATAACTCATAAGACTAAAAATACCTTTTCTTTAATAGCTGAATATTCTGGTTTATAAAATATACTTTAAAAAAATCAGATTAAATTATTTAGATTTATGGCATAACTTTTCACACACTGGCACTTACTCACATACTCATAAACACACTTACACACATGCGCTTACACAGACACTGACATACACACGCACACGTGAGAAATCCAGGAAAAGGAGTAGCGCCCGTCCCTACACCTCGGTGTGCTAGCTAATGAAAAGGGAGCCTTCGGATCGCCTTCGACTACTGTTGCTAATTATACTTTATATATATATATATATATATATATATATATATATATATATATATATATATAGCGTTTTTTAGTGAATGATTTATAGTTAAATTGTTATTCGTGGTAGAGGTCATTTATTTTTGGTCAGTTAAATATTTCAAAATATTGTATTAATATTTAATCGGATTTTTTCTTCAATCTTTATAAAAACTCTCTCTATATATATATACATTATAAGTGTTCGTTTTCACAAAATCACGTTGTGAGTTTGTGGTAAACCAATTGAAATATAATATGGAGAGTCCTCAATATCTAGGATTGTGCTATTATATAAAAACAATAATATTAAATATATATGTATTATATATTTATATTTAATGACATGTAATTTAGTTTGCGACCCCTGGGTTTCATGTTTTTTTTTAAACAAAAATCATCAGGCAGTTAACAAAATGAAATGAATCCATTTCATTTTGTTAATTGTCTAATGATTGTTGTTTTGTAAAGAAAATCTCACTGAAACCCCGGGGTCGCAATCTAAATTCCATGGCATTATTTTTTATTTTTATTTTCTGATTTTAATTTAATTTTTTTAATTACCATATTTTATCTTCTGAATACAAACTGTAACTCCACATTCGCGACTCTGCGACAAGACAGGGCATGTAAAAGAGTCATCTGACGAGACGGAGAATATACCAATAATATTCTCCGCCGAAATAAATTTATTATGACGGCTTAACCGAGTTTGAGTCTCCATTTAGTTGTACTATATATATATATATATATATATAGTACAATTAAATGGAGACTATATATATATATATATATATATATATATATATATATATATATATATGTGTGTGTGTGTGTGTGTGTGTGTGTTTCTGTGTTAGTTTTAATATTTGTAACAATGTTGTCAGTTTCTGTATCCATAATTTCTGAATTATAGGATCTAAGGAGGGGTTTGGTTGATCCCTGAGCGTTACATTGTTTATTAATTCTTTTAGGTAATATCACTCTTGATGTTAAGGGGTATCTATCAAGTTTTGCTGGGGGCAGATTGAAAGCGCTTCTTTATCCAGAAATTGAACATACATATGTGCATTGATTGTTAAGGTGCATATGCATTTCATGAACAAGTCCTGGTGGCAACACCCCACAAGACAACAACTGTACGGCCACCTGCCTCCTATCACGAAAACTATTCAAGTTAGACGAACCAGACATGCAGGACACTGCTGGAGAAGCAGGGACGAACTCATAAGTGATGTACTCTTATGGACCCCCACACATGGCCGTGCAAAAGCAGGACGACCAGCACGAACATACATTCAGCAACTATGTGAGGATACGGGATGTTGTCCAGAAGACCTGCCTGAGGCGATGAACAATCGGGAAAAGTGGCGAGCGAGGGTCAGGGATATCCGGGATACCAGCACGACATGATGATGATGATGATGATAAATGGCATGCAGCTCCATATCATGAATAACAAATTAGATTTTATATTTTGTTGTATTCACCAGCAGTAAACGCTATCCTGCATTGCACGCTCGTAAAAATTCGCTCCAGTCGGAATAACCCACTTTTTCACTACAATGATGATAGTAAGGTTGACAGGAATATGTTGTCCACGAAGTCCATCTTTATTTGTCCCCACGTGTACAGATGAGCCGATTGTGACATCCTTAGATTATAAAGACTTCAATTCCGTTGCACATCACAGAGTTTAATTTAGCTTGTTACTCATTTATTTGCCGCCACTGGAGAAAAACTTTCTTCGACGCCGATATATGTTCTCCAGCATTATTTTTTTTTCAGCGAAGGACTTTTTAATATTGTTTTTCTCTAAATCAAATATTCAAGGATTTGATTATTTCCTGTAGACGATTATAAAGCTAAAATGGATATAATTAGTAAATATTTATTAACGAACATTGAAACTTGCAACGATAGATATGAGTATTTTGCCGTCCAAATATGCGTACAGCCCTTATAAAGGTTTCTAAAATTTCCTTTTTGGTTTCAGTGTCGGAATTTTCTTTTATTACCGGTGTTTAATGCTTTTGAGATTAATTATGAATAATACGTAACTGTTTTTGTTTTGAATGCATCATGTTTAATGCAAAATAATAAAATCATGTTACCGCTGATTTAGAAAAGCATTAACTTGGGATTTAGAAATAAGTATTCTGTACATATTACGATAGATAGATAGATAGATAGATAGATAGATAGATAGATAGATAAATTGGAAAAGAATCAAATAGTCGATTAGACAGCCAGTGAGACAGATATTGATTTATGGGTAGATATGTAGACACAGACAAATATTCGAATATAATAACGAATAGATAGATAGATAGATAGATAGATAGAAATACGAACAGAATGAGATAGATAGGTACATACATACATACATGCATACATAAAGACGTGCACTTACTGCCCCTTTCTTAACAGAAGAAGGCCATCTCGTCGATTGATTGAGAGTACCCATGGGAGCGCGTTTGACTTCTTAGGCCAAGTATATTCGTGCAAACCTCATCGCATGTGGGACAAATGACTTCTACATACATAAATATGAACTGAATAACATAGCATAACATAGCATAGATAGATAGATAAATAGATATGAATATTGATAGATAGGTGGATAGAAAGTGAAAACACTGATATATATATGTATATGAAAAGAAATCTATCTATCTATCTATCTATCTCTCTCTCACTCTCTCTCTCTCTCTCTCTCTCTCTCTCTCTCTCTCTCTATATATATATATATATATATATATATATATATATAAGATAGATAGATAGTAAAAGAAAAGACTGAGATATATATGTATATAAAAAGAAATAATATGTAGATAGATAGATAGATAGATAGATATAAAATGAAAAGACTGAGACATATATGTACATAAAAAGAAATATCAGAAACACACACCACACACACACACACACACACACACACACACCTATATATATATATATATAGAGAGAGGGAGAGAGAGAGAGAGAGAGGGTTAAATAGAGATAGATAGATAGATAGATAGATAGATAGATAGAATATGAATGCATGATAATAATGACCTTCATAATACCTTTTTAATACACACATATATGATGAATCGGGAAGAAAGCCAGATATATGTAAGAGCAATCAAACTTTTAATCTAAAGATTGTCGATTATAAAAGCATTTATGTAAAAAAAAGTCGTATGTTAGAGCAATATTTCGTATGTAAAAAATGATTAAATAGTGTTGACATATCTTTCACACTTGCTTAATTTAGATTAAGAACCTTCTTATTTATTTCAACACTTAAAAAGTAGATTTTATCGTTCTCTATGACGTCTTCGCTTGCACACGCATCTATCACAGTATCTCAATATGTCAAGTAGGACAATAGAAATAGGCTGGAAATCTATGTGGATCTATAGAAAGCTGAATAGCAAAAAACTGTTTCTTAGGGAAATAGGAAGGGTTTATTGTTGATTTATATGTGTCAGACTTAGCTAAGCATATATTGACGATGTATTAGAGACGTTGTTTAATAAAGATTAATTGATGACTTAAATTTGACAGACTTAAACAAACATATATTGACGGTTTAGGTGTGACAAAGTCTTAACTAAATATTTATTGGCTTGGCTTGGTTTTATGGCACATCAACCATTGCGGGTCATTAATGCAAAATCTATTTTTAAACACAAAAACAGTTCTATTTCAAACAATTCAGTTTAGTATAAGTAAATATTTGTTTACACACAGTTAAATGTCAAAATAGATCTACTTCAAACAATTTCGTTTAGCATAAGGTTACAGGTTAGTTTTATTGAACCACAGATAGGACCCGATCAAGTCCTACAACTCCGAGCCAAAGTGGACCTTGGAGCAATGGCAATAAAGCATATGTGTACAACTAAGTATATCTACTTTTGAAGAACAAATTCTTCCTGTAGAGCCATCTTTGTAATATCATCAAGAGGTTAATCATTGTTTCTATTCTGAAGCAACATTTCTATTAATCCAAGAGACTCCCTTAATTCGTCACGATAACCAAATATTGATAGGTTTGAACAGGAAATCCATCAGTTCTCTGGGGGATCGTGTAGTCTTTAGGTATATTTTTTCTTTCCTCTGTTGCCCGTCCACCTTTATGTAAATCCGTCACACACAAACCGTTAAATATTTAGAAACATCTATAACATAAATAGCCAATACCATCTTAGTTAAGTTTGTCACATTAAAATCGTCAGTAAATGTTTAGCTATGTCTGTCACATGCAAATCATCAACAAATATGTGAGTTAAGATTATCACATCTATATTGTCAACAAATATTTAGTTGAGATTGTCACATCTACATCGTCGACAATTATGTTAGTTAAGACTATCACGTCTAAATCATTGACAAATATGATACCTAAGACTGTCACATCTAAACGGTCGATAAATATTTAGTTAAAACTGTCACATCTAAACCGTCGACAAATATTTAGTTAAGACTATCAAATCTAAATCGTCGACAAATATGTTAGTTAAGACTGTCACATTTAAATCGTCGACAAATATTTAGTGAAGACTGTCACATCTAAACCGTCGATAAATATTTAGTTAAGACTATCACATCTAAATCGTCGACAAATATGTTAGTTAAGACTGTCACATATAAATCATCGACAAATATGTTAGTGAAGACTGTTACATCTAAACCGTCGATAAATATTTAGTAAAGACGGTCACATCTAAACAGTCGATAAATATTTAGTTAAGACTATCACATCTAAACCATCGACAAATATGTTAGTGAAGACTGTCACATCTAAACCGTCGACAAATATGTTAGTGAAGACTGTCACACCTAAACAGTCGACAAATATGTTTGTTAAGACAGTCACATCTAAAGCGTCGATAAATATTTAGTTAAGACTGTCACATCTAAACTATCGACAAATATTTATTGAAGACTTCAACATCTAAACCGTCGACAAATATTTAGTGAAGACTGTCACATCTAAACTGTCGACAAACATTTAGTGAAGACTGTCACATCTAAACCGTCGACAAATATTTAGTGAAGACTGTCACATCTAAACTGTCGACAAACATTTAGTGAAGACTGTCACATCTAAACCGTCGCCAAATATTTAGTTAAGACTGTCACATCTAAACCGTCAATAAATATTTAGTTAAGACTGTCACATCTCAACCGTCGACAAACATTTAGTGAAGACTGTCACGTCTAAATCGTCGACAGATATTTAGTTTAGACTGTGACATATAAATCGTCGACAAATATCTAGAGAAGACTAAAAAAAAAAAAAAAAAAAAAAACAAGTCTAGGAAAACGTCCCAATACCGCAAAAAAAAAAAATTCAGTACCAGTGAAAGTCATTCGAAAGTACCTTGATCTTGGACTTTAACTAAGTTAAAACTTATTAAAAAAAAAAAAAAACTTCAATCATAATAACCCCCGCTTTTTTATTTAAAAAAAAATTATTTATTTATTTATTTATTTATTTATTTATTTTTTATATACGTACACATGAGAAGCAGCATGATGTATGTAAAGGTATTTGAATAAACCCATGGGCGACCAAACTCAATACCTAAACGGGTCCTGGACGTGAGTTTGACGACTTTACGCTCAGGATCGTTAGTTCGATCGGGGAACTACTGCTGCTCCTCTATAAGAGTGGCTTCTATTGAAGAGAATAAAACAGCCATCGAAAGATAACCATGACCCACACTCAAACCACATGCACAAACCGCATCGCTCTTCGCACGGGTAAAAAAGGGGTGCGTCCTGCTGAGGTTGGAGCCCTGCCCTCAGTGTTCGAAAAATCAGCTACAGAGCTCAAACAATCAAAACTACTAAAATGCAAGCAAACACTACAAATAGCCACATTTAACGTAAGAACCTTAAATAGAATAGGACAACTACCAGAGCTAATCGCATCGGCCGAAGAACATAAGATTGACATAATATGCATACAAGAACACAGATACACGCACACCGAAGATATCAAATATCACGATAACTGGCAATGGGTGGTCGCTCGTCACCGTATCCGCATGGAAAAACTCTGTCAACGCTGCAGTAGGAGGGGTAGGATTACTTATAGGACCAAGAGCATTAAAAACGATAAATAGCGTTGAGAAAATACAACCTAGAATGATGGCAGTTACTTTTAACGGTAACCCCAGAGCAACAATCATCTCATGCTACAGCCCCACCAATGTTAGTGAAGAAACTGAACTAGTCACCTTCTACGATGAGTTATCCTCATTAGTGCGTAGCATCCCGAAACACAACATGTTAGTCATTGGCAGAGACATGAATGCCCAAATCGGGAAAAACGGAAACAACAAATACAGCCTCCACAACACGTCAAATAGGAATGGGCAACATCTAACAGATTTCATGATAGAAAATAGGTTAGCATGCCTCAATACAAACTACCAAAAAAGGGAGGAAAAACTATGGACATACACGTACGCAAACAATACTAAAGCTCAGATAGACTACGTCCTTATAAACAAGAAATGGAAAAATAGTGCAATGAATTGCAAGGCATACTCCTCTTTTGAGGGTGTGTCCACCGATCACCGAATAGTCACGGCGAAAATACGGTTAAGCCTACGAAAAAACGCCAAACGAACAGCGACCACCAAACACTATGACTGGGCCCTATTGAACAACAGAGATATAAGAGATAAATACGTATTAGAATTAAGAAACAGATTCGAAACACTACAAGAAAAGACGGAAAAAAGTACACCAAACGACGAATATGAAAATTTCGTCAATGCACACCTCGAGGCAGCAGCGAAATACATTCCAACAAAACTCAAAACTAAATATAGAGTCCCTTGGGAAACATTAGCGGTGAAAGAAAAACGTGAACTAGTGAAAACAGCCTCCCAAAACTATCGAAAAAACTGAACAAACACAAATGCCTTAAAACTAAAAACGGCACAATATCAATTAGCAGGCGTATATATAAGGAACAGACAGAATACATTCAAAATCAGATAGATAAGATTAGAGACTCGGTGGAAGATAGAAAATCTAGGATAGCCTGGCAAACAATAAACGAAGTGAGTAGAAGAAAGAACACAGCAAAAGCAAAACTGAAAGCAGCAAACCAACAAGAAAGAATAAAACTGTGGAAACAGCACTTCGAAAACTTACTAGGAAACCCACCGAAAATAACACATGAACCAATCACCAGAATAATTAGCAAACAATTAGACATTAAACTAGGACCGTTCACACAAGAAGAACTCGACTCGGTTCTCAGAAAAATTAAAAATAGGAAAGCTGCAGGGCTGGACGAAATTCCCCCGGAAGTATGGAAGACCAGACAATTCGACGACATACTGCTCCGACACCGCAACGCAGTATACAATCAAAATCCGATAGATAGATGGATGAAGGGATGCATACTCCCCTTCCCTAAAAAGGGGGACCTCGGATTAGCCAAAAACTACCGAGGCATAACACTTACATCCATAGCAGCCAAAATCTACAATGCCCTACTACGAAACCGCATAGAACCCGAAATCGACAACATACTTAGAAAAAAACAAAATGGCTTCCGAAGAAATAGATCCACGACCTCACAAATATTAACCATCCGTAGAATCCTTGAAGGTGTACGGGCAAAAAACCTACAAGCGACATTAATTTTTGTTGACTTTACCAAGGCTTTCGATTCCATTCACAGAGGAAAGATGGAACAAATCCTACTAGCGTACGGCATACCTAAAGAAACCGTAGCGGCAATAACGATTCTCTATAGAAACACTAAAGTAAAAGTACGATCACCAGATGGAGACACAGAATACTTCGACATTGTAGCAGGAGTACTACAAGGGGACACGCTGGACCCGTACCTCTTTATCATTTGTCTAGACTACGTACTTAGAACATCGATTGACAAAATCAAAGAGAATGGCTTCGAACTGACGAAGAAAAGAAGCAGAAGGTACCCCGCAACAACAATTACCGACGCCGACAACACCGATGACATAGCGATACTGGCAAATACACCTGACCAAGCCGAAACACTACTGCATAGTTTGGAACGAGCAGCAGCAAACATAGGCCTCCATGTTAATGCACACAAAATGGAATATATGTGCTATAACCAAACGGGGGACATCTCCACTCTAGAAGGAATCCCTCTTAAACTAGTAGACAAATTCACTTACCTAGGAAGCAGCGTCGAATCAACCGAAAAGGACATCGAAGCGAGGTTAGCGAAAGCATGGACAGCTATCAATAGGTTATCGATTATTTGGAAATCAGACCTAACCGATAAAATGAAACGCAGTTTCTTCCAGGCAGCGGTCACATCGATACTGCTATATGGATGCACTACATGGACGGTAACAAAACGGCTGGAGAAGAAGCTAGACGGCAATTACACAAGAATGCTACGTGCAATCTTAAACAAGTCCTGGCGGCAACACCCCACAAGACAACAACTGTACGGCCACCTGCCACCTGTCACGAAAACTATTCAAGTTAGACGAGCCAGACATGCAGGACACTGCTGGAGAAGCAGGGACGAACTCATAAGTGAAGTACTCTTATGGACCCCCACACATGACAGTGCAAAAGCAGGACGACCAGCACGAACATACATTCAGCAGCTATGTGAGGATACGGGATGTTGTTCTGAAGACCTACCTAGGGCGATGAACGATAGGGAGGAGTGGCGAGAGAGGGTCAGGGATATCCGTGCTACCAGCGCGATATGATGATGATGATGATGATGATGATGTCACATCTAGACCGTCGATAAATATTTAGTTAAGACTATCACATCTAAACTTTCTTTAGTCTTTAGTTATGTCTTTCACAAATAAATCACCGATAGATATCTAGTTATATGCCCTTCATGCCCCAAATCTTCAGCATTAATAGAACCTCATCATCAGATCATTTAGTGTAATATACATGATATTCATTGGTGAGGGTGGGGCCTTACCCCGCAGCAGAAAAGCAATTGGTGTATTCTACAACCCCAATCGACTGAGCAATAAAGATTTTTTGAAGATTTAGATATAACAGACGTGAATAAAAAATATAGGTAATTTAGATGTATGACAGTCTTAACTATTTAGAATTAAATATTTATTGAGGATTTAAGTGTGAGAAAGACTAAACTATGGATTCCTTGACGATCTAAATGGGAGACAGACTTAACAAAAATTTATTTTGATTGTGACAGACATAACTAAATATTTATCGATAGTTTAGTCATACGACAGACTTAACTAAAGATTTATTAATTGTTTATATATGACACTTAACTATTGATGATTTAAATTGGTTATAATATATTTATATTGATCTAATTAAAACGTTACGGCTGAATTTAAACGATCACCTTACCCAGAGGATTACCCATTAGCAGATGTGAAAAACAAAAAACAAAAAAACAAAAAACAATTTCAATCTAACTCATATTATATAAGAAGTTACTTATTTATTTTCATCGTTTATTTCGTGTTATATTACAAGTTTAAACCTTTTACATTCTATTGGAAACTATTTTCTTCTGAAGCAGAAAAAATATCTTAAATATATGAGAATAAAAAAAGAGGGAAAAAGAACTCAACAAACTAATATTCACAAAAGTGTTCATTGCAAAAAAAAAAAAAAATTATTGTTTGGCTTATTCTTTTAATTTATTTTTTAAATCACTTTTCTGTATATATATATATATATACACCTCTGTGTGTGTGTATGTGTGTGTGTGTGTGTGTGTGTGTGTGTGTGTGTGTGTGTGCGTGCGCACGCACGTGTATTAATCATTTCCAAAAATTAAGTTACTGCAGTTAACATATTCAATAAAAAAATATTTATTATTATTATTATTTTGCTAATAAAATATTATATATATGTTACCACTACTACCATGTTCCTCTTCCGAGAAATTGCTGCTGAAACTGATTCAGGAGCTCGTAAATAACATCAGTAGCGTCATTCGGGTGTCTTCATTATTTGCTTCGGGTTAGGGTTTGGTTATGAAAACATTTTATACAGTCTTGATTCATATTTAAGAATACATCAAAGATTTGAATATGAAAATGTTTACAAAATATTTATCGATGATTATGGTGTGACACACTTGATTTAAGATTTATTAATAGTTTAGTTGGGCAACAGACTTACAAAAGATTTAGTGATAGCTTAGATATGACAGATGCTGGGAGAAATAGATTGACGATTTGTATGTGACAATGTTTACTAAAGATTTATTGATGTTTAAGATGTGACAGATTTAAATTATAAATTATTGATCGTTTAGATGTGACAGATAAAACTAAATAGTTTTGAAAGTTTAGTTGTGCAACGGACTTAACTCAAGATTTATTGATAGACAATCAATATTAATGATTTAGTTATGATAAATAAAAGTAGATATTTATCGGTAATTTACATGTGACAGACATAACTAAAGACTAATGATAGTTTAAATGTGATAGTCTTAACTAAATATTTGTTGACGATTTCGATGTGATAATCGTAACTAAATATTTGTTGACGTTTTAGATGTGACAGACTTAACTAAATATTTGTTGATGATTTAGCTGTGACAGACATAACTAAATATTTACTGACGATTTTAATGTGACTTATCTAACTAAGACTTTTATTGACTTTTTATACGTTATAGATGCTTCTAAATATTTATCGATTTGTGTGTGATGGATTTACATAAAGGTGGACGGGCAATAGAGGAAAGAAAAAATATACCTAAAATCTACACTATCCCCCAGAGATCAGATGGATTTGCAGCTCAAACCTATCAATATTTGGTTATCATGAGGAATTAAGGGAGTCTTTTGGATTAATAAAGTTGCTTCAGAATAGAAACAATGATTAATCTCTTGATGATATTACGAAGATGCCTCTACAGGAAGAATTTGTTCTTCAATAGTAGATATACTCAGTTGTACACAGGTGCTTTCATATACTTGTATATATTTAAGACAACTAAACCGACAAAGAAAAATAACCAGATAGATATAAAAATTAAAATATAATTCGATTGGACGCCTGTCGAAAGATATTCATATATTTCTATGACATAACGAATTTTTTTCCCAAAAAATAAAATAAAATATGAAAATAAAAAAAAACAAAGAAATAAAAAAAATAATTTTAATGAGGTTGATGGACGAAGAAACAAAGAAACAAAGGAGAAAATTGCAAAACAAGTAAAAAAACAAAAACAAAAACAAAACAAAACAAAAAACAAAATTGTGAGTCAATTAACGGAAAGAAAGAAAGAAACAATCAAACATAAATGAATAAGATAAAAATCAACAAACAGCGAAACAAACAAGAATCAAATGAAGAAACAACTGCAGGCAAATAAAATCCATGAAAGAAAGAAAAAAAACAAGAAAGAAAGAAAGGAAGAAAGAAAGAAAGAAAGAAAGAAAGAGAGAAAGAGGAAAAAAGAACTGATATAAGAAAGAAAAGGAGGAATAAAAAATAATGAAACAAATAAAGAACTGATTAGAGGATAATAAAAACACAAATAAGAAAGAAAGAAAGAAAGAAAGAAAGAAAGAAAGAAAGAATAAAAATGAACTGATAATAGGCAAATAAAAATTTAATAGAAAGAAAATTCGCTCGAAATAATAATGTATAAAGTAACTAACAAACAAAAATATATTTTAAAAATAATTTAAAAAAAGGAGAAAGAAAGAAATCAACAATCAAAAACAAAAAAAGTTATCATATAAAAAGAAAGAAAGAAAGAAAGAAATCCATAAACAAAAACAAAAAAAAAATCAAACGAAAAGAATAAAAACAAAGAATAAATAAACGAAAAAGAAAGAAAAAAGAAATCAACAATCAAAAGCAAAAAAGTTATCAAATAAAAGAAAGAAAGAAAGAAAGAAAGAAAGAAATCCATAAACAAAAACAAAATGATATCAAGCAAAAAGAAAAAAAGAAAGAATAAATGAACGGAAAAGAAAGAAAGAAAGAAAGAAAGAAAGAAAGAAAGAAAGAGTTGCATGGAGGAAGGAAGGATAAAGGAACAAAGAAACAAATTATCAAGCAAAAATCAAGCATAGAATAAAGAATGAATGAAATGAAAGAATGAAAAAGTAAATAAAAAAGAATGAACAAAAAATCAAAAGAAAATATAAACAAGAAACGAATCAAGAAAGCGGAAAGTGGCAAATAAAAAAAAAAAGATTAAAAAAAAGGAAGGGAAAATGTCAGGACAGAAGGATATCTAGAAAGGAAAATAAGCAAATGAAAGAAGGAAAGTACTTGCCCCTCTGGGAAAATCTGCTCGCATTTAAAAGGAATTATCTAATCTACAGACATTATTACCGTTTCTCTGCATAGCAATTGTTATTTTAGCAAACATTCAATATCGGAAGAAGAATTCCCAGAGGACTGTGGGCTTCTGTCCAATCCGACACCAATCCCACTTCCTTTTCTTTCTCGATTCGTTCCCGCAGATAGCCACATTCAGCGACACAGTCGCGTGACATATATATATATATATATATATATATATATATATATATATATATATATATATATATACCTACGTAGCAGCAAACAAGTAGGTATAACATGCGTGCTGAAAGGTAGTCCCAAACTGCACGCAACTGAATATTTCTACGTAAATATTAACATTCATATACTGAAGATGTCACGCATGCGTATCACAAGAGATAGTTTACCATAAAAACGTATAAAAGTAACGCATAGCAGTTGGTTTTGTATATCAAGCAGCTTTAAATTTCACTAGAAGGAAAGACTTGGACACTGTATTAGTATATAAACAGTCACATTAGAAAGGACGATTTGACTTTGGTACGAAAAAAATTAACCTTCAATTAGAAAAAAAATAATGTGTGAGTAGACTACTGTTTTAAATAACGACTATTTTGTATAATTAACCAAACACCTCCATCACGATCCAGGGGCTCAAAGTCATTTTTCAAGCGTTGTACAGCTGGTTCCAATGCTGAAAATTATTTCTTATTAACTAGTTGCTAAAGACCTCAGTCCACTCAAGTATTTACTCAACGTCAGGGAAACAGGTTGCATCACAAGTGTATTACCACAAAGGTAAACATACAATACATCACTCAGGATTGAACTTAGATCGTCGCATTGATTTCCTTTTCACATACATTGTAACTATTGCATTAAGTAAGTATTCTTTTCGGGATGGATTAGAGAGAAAGAAATTGAATTAGGAAAGAAATTAGAATTTAGATAAATTTTGATAGAGAAAAATGGTTGCTTAGTTAGCTTGGTTTTGTTTGATTACCGAAGGTATATCGATTCACCGAAAGACTCACTTACACAAGGCCTTTATTAATATGGGTCCGAGCACAGGGTTCTATCCTACAGCCCCACTAGTCTCCAAAATGCTTTGCATCCCTTCAGCATTCTCACAAAAATGGCGCCTCATGCGCCAGGCGATAAACCTAGCCTCAGCAAACAGGGTTAGAACCTGAGGAAACAGCTGCCTGAAGCTCGAGGAGTATGTCGATCTCAACCGGGAGACACGACTGCTCGGCGCCCCCGGCACCCGAGTCAAGCAGTCCCGACCGATTTGTACCCAAAGACAATAATTATACCCAACCGAACCGTATCCCAGAAACTCGGTCTGTCAAATATGGACTAATCTTAGGTATAGGCTGTGCGCAATATCGTCTTTTGTATCACTGAACTTTGCCGATAACAGCAGGCACTTCCGGTAAAAACTGACCCATCAAAAACGAGGACTGAAAACATTTAAAATCGTTGCAGCTGTCCTCAAAATCTCAGATAATCAATTACTTGTTGAACTTTCTGCAAAGAAGACGTATCTATTGGATAACCACCACTGGATTCAGTGAACAAAAGATCAAATTGACGACATGAATGTTAACAGGTTTTACGGCATTAAAACCTTCTAGAATTATTTAAAGCTTAATATACTCTTCTCATTTTGGGAGTAAATATATGGTTTTATTGGTAAACAATTATATCTTTCAGTAACTAATCTTAAGACAAGAAATTTGCACATAATAATATTGTTTCAAGTATTCCTGTGTAATACAAATAATTTGTATATTTCTTAGACATTACACTAAGCTGCATCGGATGGTGAGTCTTCAGTTCTGCAGCTTTGAAGAATATGGAGCACTCATTCATTGTCATTATTTTCAGGTCCACTCTGACTTGAAGTGATAGGACCTGATAGGATCATAAAGAATCAAATAGAACTATTCAATTCTTTACTAAGAATTATTATTACAGGTTATGTGTAATCGTACAGCTGCGCGCAAATTATTTGTTTTAAACAGGAGTACATGATTTATAGAATTATTAATGTTGAATAGCAATACTTGAAACCATTTAACTGTGAGTGAAAACATTAGCTAAAACTAGAGGTTTAAAAATAAAGTTACGTAAAAACTTTCCGCGTACAAACCTGTGTATATATATATATATATATATAGAGAGAGAGAGAGAGACGCGCGCGCACGCACACACACACACACACACACACACACACAGACATATATATATATATATATATATATATAAATTTAAAATGAAATAATCCACAAGAGTTGATATACCGTAATGCACCGGTACATAGATTCAAATATTCCCGTCCAATATCAATAATTTGCAAAACATTTAAATATACAACTCTATTCATATAGAAAAATGTGTTTGCACAATTTTATATATAAAGTATTGTTATGTAATTAAGGAATGATTATTTTTTTATATTAATCCTTTTTCGATTATTATATTTTATCATTCAGTTTCGTTGGGCTTTGAACTGTTCGGGTTTAGAGTTCAGGTGCATAGTCATTGAGTGCAGTTTTAAACTAGCGCGCAAAGGATATAACAATCACCATTGTCATAATAAACCCCAGACGGGAAATGAGACTGGAGTGTGGATGACGTCATGCCCGGAAGAGATGGTCCTGAGAATTTGAGGATTTTGAAAAAGAATCAGTTGAGAAGTTGAGATTGGACCATGGAGGCAGAGAGTTGGATTTGGGCCGTTGAAGATATAGTTGGGTTTTTCGGATCTCTACTGACAGGGATATCAAACATCACAAGATGCACCGCACTTTGGAGATGGTTTGCATAGAAAGAATCGTGTCTCTCCTCTTGTCGAAGAACCGAAGTCAGAAATAACCGGGACATTGGCCCAGCGGTTAGAGTGTTCGCCAATGGCCCGGGAGACCTGGGTTCAATCCCAGGTCGAGTCATACCAAAGACTTTTTAAAAAAATGGTACTTGATACCACCTTGCTTAACACTCAGCATTATAAGGTACGGTTCAAGGGTAAAGTGGAGCAATCCTGGGAATGGAGTAGCGCCCTCCCCTACACCTTGGTGTAGTAGCTATCGAAAAGGGAGCCTTCGGGTCACCCTCGACTATGGTCGCTAACTTTACTTTACTTATATGTATTTTATTACAGTTGTGATTGATATCATTATGGTTGTGGTATACTACAGTATTCTTTTCTAATATAAACGGTTTAAATACTGCTAAACGGTGTCAGGATTCCTGCCTAACATTAATAATTTTATAAACTAATCATTATTTGCTTGCACAGTTCTATGGGCTATCGATGGGTTATCGGTCATATAGAAGTCAGACCTGACCGATACAATGAAACGCAGTTTCTTCCAAGCAGCAGTCGTGTCGATACTGCCATATGGATGCACTACATGGACACTGACTAAACGGATGGAGAAAAAGCTTGCCGGCAACTACACAAGAATGCTACAAGCAATTTTGAACAAGTCCTGGAGGCAACACCCTTCAAACAGCAGCTGTACGGTCACCTACCTCCCATCACGAAAACAATTAAAGTTAGACGAACCAGCTGGAGAAGCAGGGACGAGCTCACAAGTAATATTCTCCTCTGGAACCCGTCACATGGCCGAGAAAAAGCTGGATGACCAGCTCGAACCTACATACAGCAGCTCCGTGAGGATAGGGATGTTGCCCTGAGGACCTGCCAGAAGCGATGAACAATAGGCGAGAGAGGTTCAGGGATATCCGTACTGGTGGCACATGATGATGATGATGACAGTTCGATGAGGTCATAGGTTCCTATACAATACTAGTAAGCGTCAAACAGATCAACTCGTAGGACTTTGTTGAATTTCTCTCTTGGTATATGCCATAAACAGTTTCCAGAAAATAAACCTTCCAATTGCGATAATACGTAGCTGGTATCGGCCATTTTTGATCTGATTTTTTTTTTTTCAAAGTCTTACCGACATCTTGTGACAATAAGTGAGTACCGAACACTTGATATTGACCTGGGACAGTAAAAAACCATTTGTGAGTTTATAAAGTTTTCCTCTGTATTGACGTTTCATATGTCAAGCTTTTTATCAGTCCTTGTAGGTAGAATCACTATTATATATATATAATTGATATATATATTAGATATATATATATTTAATTCATCGAATATAGAATGCGACCCCTGGGTTTCATGGAGTTTTTTGTTTACTGACAATCAACATTGTTATAATACATATATATATATATATATATATATATATATATATATATATATATATTGCAAAATGCGATGCTCAAATCAACATTCTTAAGCCTGAAAAAAACTCTACTAAACTTATGTTCGACTTGTTGGACAGAGTTAAAATCTAAACCTTTACCATAGAGTGGTCAACCGGTTGAACGGTACTCCTTACAACCGATATAAACTACTTAGAGTAAATCCAGGGGACTGACACAAACATTTCCAACTTAAACTCATGTTGGTGAACACACACAACAAATTAACACAAAACTGAATATGCAATAATAAAACTGTAAGGTGCCCGTGGTGTAATGGTCATCTTTGTTGGAAATGGACACGGTGACATAAGTTCAAATCCTCGACGAGACTGATTGCTTTTCACATAGCTCTAATACCCTTGGGAAAGATATGAATCCAATTATTCTCCCTCCAGCTATGGGTAAACAGAAGGACAGACTGTGTTCTTCAGCCTTGGTGAGGCAACTAGTCTAGGAGAAGGAAAACTCTGAATTCAAACCTGTTAAACTCCGTTTAAAAATTGAGACTGTGTCATATCCTGCCCGAGCGGAGGGGTTGGGTAAATATGATTATAAAGCTGTAAGAGAAACTCGTAAATATTATATGAACGTCTTATCTCACGATGTTTCCAACAGCCGCTGTGCTTATTTAAAATACCAAGTGGAACGTCACAGCACAAAGATGGCTTATCAGACGACTACTGTATGTTGTTTATATGATTGCACAATAAACTGTGAATTCATATCAATACAAGGTCGGATGTGTAAGAGTTGTAAATCTCATGTATTTCACCAGTTGCCAACTATATATTTGGAGGTCAACTTTTACCGTTGGTAAAGAATTAATTCGGAATTTTGAGCTAAAAGTCTTGAGGACGATTTAGCTGTAATATGGTACATGGCCTTATTAATGAAGCACCCAATGAGACTCAGACTCACTCGTGAAGGTTTGCTAGTCTAGTTTGCTACCCATGAAACTACCAAAGTCGCCCTTATGAGGTGGAATTATTTAAAAGATCAACTTGCTATTTAAAATAGTTTGTCACTCACATCATTTTCGCCACAGTTGAAATGTTATATAGTCATATGCAGATTCATGCAGAATAATTCACAACGACACAATGATAAAGGACGAGCGAAGACTTCTTTAGAAAAATATGTACCTCTCATTTTATTGTAACGTTTGTGTGTGAGAGGGAGTCGGAGACCGAACATAACTGCAACATTTTGAACCCCGTTCTTATGGCCGTCAGCGTTGTGTCTTTCTCGTTCTCCAGGGATGCTCAACCGGAAACCCAGGGGACCAGCTCTCTGCTGGATGATGGCTTTCTTTACTGCATCTTATCAGCAACTTCTCTGGACCCCGAACCCTTTCGGCCTGGTGTGGCTTTCCCTACCACATCTCGTCTCTAACTCTGTCTGATCTATTACTCCCTGACTTCTTGTCTTGACCGAGTTATATATTAGTTCAAAGCCCACTCAATCGCCCACTCTATCTTTGGAATGGCATGTTTGATTGTCATCAAGCGGAAATAACTGTCATGCAGTTCAGAGGTCACTCTCTATCGGTGCATCAGTCTATGAGTGTATCATGGCTTTTACCTTGACCCATTTCATCTGCCAAATCCACCCACGCGATCTCTTTCGATTACTGGCCATTGGAATGTGTCACTTCCTTCCGGTGTATCACCTTGGAATGGCATGTTTGGCCGGGCCGAAGGTCAAAATACAGCAAAAACACTTTAATCTAACGCTAAGCTCTCCTCCCAACCGCTGTTTGATCTCTATTTTCTGCTAAAAGATTTTCATCAAAACTACTAGAATTTGATTATTTCTTGTGGAACATCAAATATCAATCAAATATTATTCCATACAGATCTCGTCTACATCGAAATTCAGTAAATGTAAGTATGACTATAAAATTGTTTGCCACAAAGTACACCTCTGATTAATTATATAGATGATTTTTCTTTTAATTAAAGTCGCAATTTTCTTTGTCGTTGCCATATTGGTAAAAAAATTGTATAATCATTACGCATGATTTCATCAACATCATCATCATCATCTTTCACGGATATCCTTGACCCTCTCTCACCACACCACCCAATTGTTCATCGCTTCTGGCAGGTCCTCAGGGCTACATCCCGTATCTACACAGAACTGCTGTATGAAGGTTCCAGCTGGTCTCCCTGCTTTTGCTTGGCCATGTGAGGTGGTCCATAGGAGAACATTACTTGTGAGATTGGTTCCGCTTCTCCTGCAGTGTCCTGCATGTCTGGTTCGTTTTGGATAGTTTTCGTGATGGGAGGTAGGTGGCCGTACATCAGCTGCTTCGTCGAGGGTTGCCACCAGGAATTGTTCAATATTGCTTGCAACATTCTTGTGTAGTTGCCGTTAAGCTTTTTCTCCATCCGTTTAGTCAGTGTCCATGTAGTGAATCCATATAGCAGTATTGACACGACTGCTGCTTGGAAGAAACTGCATTTCATTGTATCGGTCAGGTCTGACTTCCATAGGACTGATAACCTATCGATAGCAGTTCATGCTTTTGTTAGCTGTATGTCGATGTCTTTTTCGGTTGCTGAGACACTGCTTCCTAAGTAGGTAAACTTGTGTAGAGATATATATCCCCTATTTATATCAGTTTTGGTTCAACTTAATATGGTATTGGCCTTGAATTTTGATTTAGAAGAAATTAGAATTTATAAGAATATTAGCAAGGTTAAGTTATTTTTGAGTGATAACATTGATAAATATACACACTTATATATATATATATATATATATATATATATATATATATATATAAGTGTGTTTGCAGCACTCTATGTTTTTTTCTGTCTATATATTTATCTATGTTATCTATATATATATATATATATATATATTGTTCGGAAAGAAAATTACAAATATTCTAGGATAATGATAAACGACTCTAAAATAAAACAAGATTAATTTCAATTAAAAAAAATAAATAAATAAAAATAAAATGATGGACCCAAAACAGTAAATTTAGTCAATATGGAAGCCATTTTTTCAGTTATTGTATCAACATGCCTTTGAAACAATTTGCATGGAATCAAAATATATTCGTCAAGTATCTTATTCCTTTCGTCCTCAAAAGCAGTTATAAGCAAACCAATATTTCGCAGGGAAGTTGTATTTGTTTTGTTTTCTAAAATGTTCCATAGTGCATTATCATGTGAGTTAAGGTCTGAGCTTGATGAAGGCCAAAAAGAAAATCCAATAATTTCGGAATTTTTTTCGGCTTGGTTTCGGCGTTAAGCAAATCATAGATTATTTGTCATCTTTTTTCTTGCTCACTCATATTGGACTTGATTTTAATGAAATAAGTGCTTGAATAATAGAGTTAATCATGGAAATTTATATTTATGACGTTTGTTTTCCAAAATAGGACTAATCAGATTGAAAACAACGTTTTAAAAATTCTTCCTTTTTTTGCTGTCACACCCCATATATATATATATATAAAGAGAGAGAGAGAGAGAGAGAGAGAGAGAGAGAGAGATGAAAGTACTTAAATTATTGACTGATGCATATATACACACACATATATATATATATATATATATATTGGTAGAGAGATACATAGATACTTAGATATAAACAGACATACATACATATACACAAGCATCCCACACAGATATAAATATAAATATATATATATATATATATATATATATATATATATATATATATATACTGAAAGAGAGAAATATGAACACACTAATATATATACTAACAGACTAAGTAGATAGATACATAGACAGAATATCTACACGTAATTATAATAATCTTTAAATATTCTGTAAGCAAAAATATTAATTTGAAATAATCCAAATTAAATTCACACCTTATGTAATATCTACTCAATTTCATTATTCGTTCTAGTTTATTCTTAGAATTGCTGAAAATATCATGAAATAAGCCAGAACGCTCTTCTAATTCAGACTCTCTCTAGAATATATTACGAATCTTCACAGCGGTAAAAACAATCGATAGTCACTCTTCATTGTCTGCATAAAAACACGCACACGTCTTCCCCATAAGTCAAGATAGCACGCAAACACCCGGGACTCACCCGCCGTCACCCAGTGCACATTTGGGAAAACTAGATGAGGGTGGCAATGAGCATCACCAATCGCTATGCATGGCTGCCTGTCAGGGTTGATCTTTTCGCGTTACCGTTGACCTTTCCACTTTGTGCACACCGCAGCGATGGAAAATTCAAGCTCTTGGCCACAATATGGCGGGCGCCGATCTGTGTTTTTATTGGCCATTTCGCATCATAAGCGGCTGCCTTGTTCGCCTCCGTTGAATGCGAAGAGCTGTAGAAAAACTACGGGCGTCTTTTTCGCAATTGTGCGTCACCGTAAACATGGAATCGGCCGAGCGTGACGCCATGTCCCCCAATTGGATTCGGAGCAGTCCGATTAAGACGATTTACTGAAGCGTTTTATGCTGAATTGGGAAAATTGAGATGGATTTTCGTGATATTTATTTTTTCCTTTTTTTCATTTTATTTTATTCTATTTCGTAATTCCGCTTCTTTTGTTTTTTTTTTTTTTTTTTTTGTTATTTGTTTATTTTTCATTTTTTTAAAAATTTCTTTTGCATATTTTTTTTCATCGCCATTTTGCATTGCTTTTTTTGCATAACTTTTTTGTTAACTTCTGAAACAGCTATATAAGAATTTTTACTTTCAGTTTCACTTTCTTAATTCCCCTTCTTTTGATTGTTTTCTTCATTTTGTCTGGCAACTTTAATTCATCTTTTGTTCCTTATTGTCTTCTGTTTTGGGATTTTATTTTTAGTTACCCCACCCCATAAACACTTATCCCGATTTTGATTTTTCTATATACTTATTTATCTATTTTTTTCATGTTTTCCTTCTTTTTGTCTAAAATATTTTCTTTGTATTCATTTTTTATATACATATTTTTTTACCTTCGTCATTTCTCAAAAAACATTCACTTTAAGCTTATTTCACTTTTAATCTTAAACCTTTTTTTTCAATATCAACATTTTTTCATTTTTTTTTCAAGATCATAGTTTACCGTGTGATAATATTTTTCATCTCAAATAAGTCCTTTTTTGTATCATATCATACAGTATACCTTCTCTTTTTTCATATATGGTATTTTTTCCTTTTTCATTATCATATGCTATCATTTCCTTCAAATACGATATGGTATTGTTTCCTTTTTTTTAATATGTTTATATTTCCGTTATCATATTTTATTAATTCCTCTTTGGTATTCGATGTTATTTCCCTTCATATTCACATCACATCGTTTGGTATTATATACCGTTTTCTTATCATATCATCCTTTCTTTTTCATTTCACCTCATATGAAATTTCCTTTTTCATATAGTATTATTTTCTTTCCTATTTCATATATATATAGTAATATTTCTTTTTCAATCTTTTTTAATCTTATGTCATTATTTTCTTTTATTTGCATATATGATATCATTTTAAGACATATTATTATAGTTTATTTTTAAAATCATATTGTTATTACCCATTCTTTCCCCATTTCCTTTCTTTTGTCCATATTATATCATACCGTATCTATATTATTTCCTTTTTTACATATGTGTTCATGAATTTTCCGTTTCTTTCTCCACTTCCTGCCTTGTTGTATTTTCATTGTTTTCTTTCTTTCGCCATATTTTAATTGTGTATATTTTTTATTATGTTATCCCATATTTTTATTTCAATTGCTTCTGCATATCATAGCATGTCGTATATTTATTTTCTTTTTCTTTTTACGGCATATCATGCCTTATTTTTTATTATACCCCTTTTCCTTATTTTATTAATTTTCAGTTTATTGTGGTATCATCTCTAGTTTGATACACAATGGACTCTTCCAATAAAGATATAACATTTGACTGTGTGAGTAGACAGCAAAGCTACACAGGCAACATTGTATTACTTGCTTTCTGTAATATATAATTTTTATTCTTCTCTCTAAGTACGTGTTTGTCTTATTTATATTATGCCCTTATTCGATGACATCACACAATGACTTTCTGTTTTCGATGTTATAGAATATCATTTATTGATTTCATTTGTTTCTATCGAGCATATCATTAGCATTTTTATTCTTTCCGTTCTTTCTCCATATCATAGCTTGACATATATTTATTTTTTTCTTTCTTCACGTCATATCTTGGTTTTTATTTAGGCAGTTTTTCTTTTCTTTTCTTTTCTTATCATTCCCTTATATTTTTTGTAGTGTTGCTTCTTTTTTTTTTCTTTTTTTTTCCCCAGTCGACTGGGGCTGTAGAATACACTGACTGCTTCTCTGCAGAAGGGTATGACCTCCCCCACGAAAGAGTGTTGTGGATATGATACTAAACAATCTGATGATGAGGTTCCAGTGATGCTGAGCGCCCATTTATTGCCATCGCTCTCAGGTTCACTCTGGCCCGGAAAAGTAACACCAGATAGGGCTCTATCTATGATTTACTTACAATTAATCTGCGTATTTATGCTAAATTAAATTACTTGAAATAACGCTGTTTTGCTATCTAAACTGTGTACTTATGCTAAATGAATTGCTTGAAATAGAACTGTTTTTGACATGAAAACTGTACTATGCTAAATTGAATTATTCGAAAGAGAACAGTTTTGACATTCCACTGAGTATTGACAAGAACTATATTTATACTAAACTTAATTGTATGAATTAGAACTGTTTGAATAAACTTAATAGCTTGAAATAGAAATATTTCAACGATCAAACTATGCACTGATGCTAAACTGAATTGTTTGAAATAGAACAGTTTATTTGTATAAAAATGGACTTGGCATAAAATAACCTACAAAGGTTGATATACCATAAAATCTAACAAACCATCTTTTGTTTTTCTTTCTAAGTTAAGTAAAGTTGGCGACTGTCGTCGAGGGCGACCCAAAGGCTCCCTTTTCAGTAGCTACGACACCGAGGTGTAGGGGAGGGCGCTACTCCTTTGCCTGGATTGTTCCACTTTACCCTTGATCCGTACCTAAATTACTGAGTGTTTAGTAAGGTGGTATCAAGTACCATTTTAAGTCTTTGGTATGTCTCGACCCGGGATTGAACCCCGGTCTCCTGGGCCATTGGCGAATACTCTACCCACAAGGCCAATGGGCCGGTTAATGAACCGATTTTATTCTGCTTTGAATGATTTGATAATATTCTTTTCTTCATAAATATCTTCTTCATTCTTTCAATACAGACTATTCCTTTCTTTTCCTCTTTGATTCTATTTTAATTCTTTCTTTCATAGTTTATTTTTCTTCCATTTTTCTTTCTTTTACATTTTTTAAAGTTCCTTCCTTTTTTTTCATTTTAGTTACACTCTGAATCAGGGGCGGAGATGGGACTAGTGCTACTCGTGCCCGGCACGACCAATAACTCGGTCAATGTTATTCAAAATGGATTAAAAATCATCCATTAATTTCAAGCAAACATACTTAGTCTGATCTCAATTAAATTACGTATCTATTCAAGTTTCGATAACTAAGTAGCCAAAAGTTCATAAATATATCTGTGAATAATACAACGGTGCTGTTTTGAACGGATGGTCTTTGTCCGGCCACCGTCAGATCCATTGAACATCCCATAAAATAGGCTATAATGTTGAACACGCGTAATCCGTGCCAGGCACGAGACCCTTATAATAACAGTAATGTTAGCGAAATTTCGCTTTTGGCTGTAGCTAATAGAAAAAGCAAGCCAGAACACCGAGCTCAAAAAAATTAGCACAATGTGACTGCTGACAACTGTCTTGGGAAGAGAGAGAGAGAGAGAGAGAGAGAGAGAGAGAGAGAGAGAGAGATAGCAGATTATAGCCGTCGCCGACGTCATCATCATCGCTATGGTAAATGTTGGTTAAATGGCGTGTTTTAATTCGTTTTTTCACTAACAGATGTCTATTTCTTTAATGAATGTTGCATATATTAAATTCTGTAACTAAAATTTGTTTATTTGAATACATTTTCAACAAATAATATTTATTTTAAGCGAAATTGAAACTACTAGCTGTGTCTGTGTATATTGTCATCAATTTCTTTATTCTAATAAACATATTTTTCTCGTCCTAGTAATGAACATCTTCTCTTTTCTTCTATACTTTTGAAAGGAAAAAAATTATCTTATCTACTGTATTAACAAGACTACAAATTATATAGAATCTTGATTGTTTACAAAAAAAAAAACATGCAAGGTACGTTTGTCAATCTGTGCTATACAATGGAGAATCACGCAATAGCAACTATGATGACTTACTTTGGGTCCACGGACCACTGGTTGGGAACTGAATTTGACAGAGGGCGTGGGGGGGCACGAGTAGCAAAAATATGCTAGAGTCGCCAGTGCTCTGAATCTATTTTCTATCATTTTTCTTTAATTCTGTTCAATTTTTTCTTATATTCGTCCTTTGCTTTCCTCATTTATTCACTTTCCAATTTTCATTTTATTCTTTTTTGTTTCGTCTCTTTCTGTATCTTTTTCTTTTTCGATCTTTTCTTTTCTTTTGACATATCATTCTTTCATTTTTTTATTCAGCCCCCCCCCCGCTTCTTTATCAATGATTCAACGATACATTGTCTGGTTTTATCAAACAAAATCGATTAAATAATAAATTATAATCGCGGAAGATCAATCTCTACTGTCATACCACCAACACCCGACTGTGAGGTTGTGGGTGACAGATTAATAAATTCGGAAATAATATCTTTAAAACTACCCACTGAGAAGAAATAAGCTATACTGGTGGATAATTTTTTCTTTATTTTATTCTATTTTATATCATCTATTTCCAGCTTCAGTGATACAATGATACTTTTCTGGTTTTTTCCTATCACATGTTTTTTTATCATATGACTTCTCAGCTTCTATGTACAAGATAAATAAGCAATAGATTATTGTCGGTAAAGTTCTTTCACTACTGCCATACCACCAACACCTACCTGTGAGGTTATAAAACATAAGATATCAAAATGGGAGACATTATTTTCAAAATGACCCTCTTAGAAATTAATTAAGAAGGTTCTTGTAAATCGATGACAAAAGTTCATATCCAGTGTTGGTGGCTACGTTGGAAAAATGTTTTCTTATAGCTGAAAAATTGTTCTAAATAATATACTCGTTGTAATCCCTCTATCTGTTGTTTCCGTGAAAATAAGTTATAAGCTTCATTTTCAGAACGATCGTATTGCAAAAGAATCAAGCTTTGCTAAGTCGAACAGACAAACATTGCTTATAGTACCTAAGGTTACTAAGAAATCACCCAACTTAGTACTGAGTAGGATCACCGTCGCTTAACTTCCATGACCTCGTCTAACTGACGCTTTCAGAGTGACTTGACTGTAAGTTTGGGAATGGTAGATGTTTATATTTACTAAATTTGGCTTACATACGGTACGAATACTTTAGGTTGCTTTCTGTACTTACTGTTGCTGAAATCATCACCAATCCTAATACTGACAATATCTTCACCGCTTAACTTTGGGGATCTGGGGAAAATCGGCGCTGTCAGCATGACTTGACCCATAGTGAGTGAATGGTAGATGTTAAATAAAAGTTTTCATTTATTTTATTTTATATGGAAATGAATATGTCTGAAGACTTACGAGGAAAGTATGTTGGTTCCTGAACATTGTTTGTTAAAGGGATCAGGTACTGCTGGTAACTCTGATAAATAGTGTCCTTTCTACCCAACATTTTTATATATATTTACCAACCCCTCCGCTCGGGCAGGATATGACACTAGAACAATTTTTAAGCGGAGTTTAACAGGTTTGAATTCAGAGTATTCCTTCTCCTAGACTAGTTGCCTCACCAAGGCTGAAGAACCAAGTCTGCCCTACTATTTACCGATAGCTGGAGGGAGAATAATTGGATTCCTACCTTTCCCAAGGGTATTAGTGCTATGTGAAATGCAATCAGTCTCGTCAAGGATTTGAACTCGTGTCGTCGTGTCCATTTTCTACGACGATAACCACTACACCACGGGCACCAACATTGTTATTGTGTTCAACGTATCTATTGTATTTAGTTTGGTTTCTTTGCTTTTAAATGCATATCAACATTCATGGACAGAAGAGCAACAGTGATACTATTTATACCACTGCTAGAAGGATAAGGGGTTTCAATCCCTTACCAAGGGTATCAGTCAGAAAATGAACGTAACACCGTGACTGGAGTTCGAGCTCACTTACTTGGAAACCGAAGTACAGCCCTTATGCTGCGGAGATTCCACTAAATTTTTTGTAGCTTCCATTGAAATATAAACAGCCATCATTTTCAGAGCGTTTCCTTTACACATCGGGGTTTGAAAGCTTTACTTTTCCAGGTCTGGGATAAAAAGAGAAAATTGCCAAGGACGTTTTCGGTTTCGAGGATTCAGTATCGAATAAAGGGTGATATTTCTTATTTCATATCGTTAAACAACTACAAGAAATGAGGCCATACCACTCTATATAATTCTTCTTAGTATGTTTAGCTTTAAAACGCCACATGAAAATTCTTTGTTAACTGTTGGACTATTCTGGATATATGCTGTACGCAGGATCGTCATATCTTTCTTTTCGGGAAATTTCTAGACAATAACAGTCACTTCCTGAAAAAAAAATTAGCCAATCAGAGACGAGGACAGAAAGTATTTAAAATCTGTCCTCAAATACTCAGATACTCAATTGCTAATGGAACTTTCATCCAGGAAGACGTATTTTTTGGATTACCAACCCTGGATTCAATGAACAAAAAATCAACTTCGCGACAAGAATTCCGTAAAAGTAGACATTTCATTTATCTCTCAGAGAGCTATGGCTAACCAGTCACATTTAAATTCCGTTTTCATGAAGGCTGCGTAATAATGAGACGCACTTGAGTTACGTGACTAGCTTACGAAATTATGCATATCTTATTAAGTAAAGGTTTATTTCTGAGAAATCACAATACATAATATATTCAACAAAACTGTAGGTTTTATAAATAATCCAGTGAACACTAAAAAGATAAGAAAATCTTTCCTTTTTTCTTGGTCCTGGGCAGAAAGTGTTATTTCCCAATTGTTTATGACTAAAGTAAATTGTAAAGATTCCATTTCTCCTCAGAATTTGGTTTTATACTACTTTGAAGCGTATTAAGAAAAAATGATGGGAGACTGAACGTAAATAAGATTTACATTACAGTCTCAAATCTGTAAAAAAAAAACAAAAAAAAACTTCTCACTTGTAAATATTTTTGTTCCTTTTTCTATAACTTTAGTATAAACAGATGTTCTCTTTGATTTATATGTTCTTTTATTCAGATCTTCATTAAATGAAGAAGTCAAGGAAGGAATAACATATAGAAGAAAAACATGTACAAGAATAAGTAAAATAAATACCGGTATAAATGTTTACAGGGGCTAACAAAAATAAAAGACAAAAAACGAAACAATAAGGAAAAAATAAATACATTAAAGATGGCAGACGAAATGACGAAAGCAATCAAAAGGAAAAAAAATTAAGAAAGGGAAAGTAAAAGTAAAAATTCTTACATAACCGTTTCAGAAGATAACAAAAAAGTGATGTAGAATTGATACAAAGAATAAAGCTAAAAGTGAATAAAAAACAACAAAAAACAAAAGAAACATGACGAAGAAAGAGAAATTACGAAATTGAATAGAATAGTATAGTGGCTAAGGTGCGATATCGTTGTCAGAGAATCCGAAAATCAGTCTCAGTGTTACTTTCACTTTTGGACAAACACCTAAGAGAAAGACAAGAGCTCATTTATCATACAACAATAGATTAAATAGAACCACTATTGTCCTTCTATAAAAAGTGGCCAAGATACGTAGATGACACATTCATTTTCTGGCCTCATCAGGAAGAAGTTCAAATATCACTTGATCAAGTGAACTCAATACGACCATATCTGCTGTTCACTATGAAGAAAGGACAAGATGATAAATTACCCTTCCTTGGGGTATAATTAACATGCACAGAGCAAGGATTCAGGTAATCCATGTATCGTAAGCCCACCTTCACCGGACAGTACCCTAATTTCAACTCCATTCATGAATAAAATGTAAAGAAGGGAGCAGTCTATTACCTATAACATCGACCAAAAACCATTAGTAGCGACTTTGATGCATATCAAGAAGAAATGTTTAATGTAAGTGTTATGTTCTGGTTAGTGAACACAAGTAGTAGTGATAATAAGACAAACCACGATATGTGAGGGAAATAGTTATATTTACAGGAAAGAGTATTTACAAGAGAGAGACTGTTAGTAATAAGAACATAGGATTAGTGAAAGAGTAATGATATACTTCAACAATAGGAACGGCTCTTCTGGTCTGACTCGTAGGCTTATTTTATTTCTTTGTAAAAAATACAAAGAAGGCACAAGGCCTTAAGGTTTTTGGGGAGGGGAAGGGAGCGGTCTTGCTTTTCTATGTATTCTAAAGGGAGCCTAGCTAGCCACATTCGCCGACCCATTCAACAGTACAATATATAACCATTCATCCCTCGTCATGTGCGCAGCAGACACCAAAATACCACATTTGCTCTATGATAAAGCCTACTTAAAACCCGTAAGTGGTATATGATTTTTATTTACAAAATATGATTTATGTACAATGAAGTGATGGGAATGGGAGAAAAAAACCCCGAAAAATATATATACAAGAAAGAAAACAAGGAAAAAATTTCCCCATTTGGTTTCCCTCCCATCCCCCCGTCTATAAAATTGGAGGCCGACTGTTTTCCGGTTCAAAAGAAACCGGAAACAAGCCGGACCTACCCTAGGTGGGACAGGGATCCTAATCTAGAGAGATAAAATAAATAAAGGGTCGGGCGCGGTATGGGTCGATAGATGCAGATAATATGATTTTTTACATATGAATATTCAAGATCTTCAATAAAAGCGGACTGGGATTCGGGTTGAGGTACAAAAATAATAGGGAGGGGGAAGATCTTGAGAAACTAACGACTAGATGACGGGGACAATGACACACAACATACTGCTAACTAGGTTACAAGGGGAAAAAACAATTCTACTTACCAGGGATGGGGTCCCTAAGGACCCGTACCGTAGACGCCATGGGCCGGCAGAGGAGGGAAGGATGACTCCAACATTGCCCCCTTTCGTACGACCAGGCTCGCTGCAGTCACCCACCTTTTGCTGAATGTTATGCGATCCAAGCGTTTTCTATCGCATCTGATTTTGACCCTCAGCTGATGCCGAAAATACAAAACCAGATCACGATGAGAAAAGTTTGCATCGTCATACAATCCCTTGTTTCGCGTCGTCCAAATCACCATTCGGGCTACAGCTAGGATCGCGAGAAACACCACACGCTTCTCACCGTGAAACGGAGGAAGAACGTTGTCTACGACGTAACCAACGTCGAGCAGCACAAGCTTTTTGGGTTCGATGCGAGCCGTCCACTCCCCGACGTGATCCCAAAACGGGCGGACTCGCTCGCAGTAGTAGAAGGCGTGCTCAGCCGTTTCTTCCAACCCACTGCTGCAGCGAGGGCAATCAGGCATGTCTGCCAGGCCCGCCTTGTAGTTCAAGTCGCGAAGGGGTAACGCATTCCGTACAAGTCGCCAGGTGAGCGAGAACTCGGAGTTGTTCAAGAAGCTCGATCCTGGCGCCCAATTCCAGTGAGAGCGGATCTCCTCCGCCGTCCAGCCGTGCCGCTCGCTGAGAGGATCAGAAGCGGAACCCACCACTAATTCCCGATACAGTTCCTTCCGAGGCCATGAAAGGTCACTGGACCCAAGAAGGTTACGAAGGGCCTTTCGGCACTCGCGGACAAACAGTGCTTCGCCCAAAGGCCTACGTCGACCTTCAGCCTTTGGGTCTGAGTTGAGGCGAGGAAAAGTCCGACTCGCCTTCCGTCTCCACACTGAGTCCCCCGTCAAGACACGGCCCAGATATGCAAGTCTTTCAGCAAGCCAGTGGCTCTCCAGATCAGGCATACCCAGACCCCCGTCGCGAGTACGTTGGATACAGACCTGCCTACGGACCATCGGCCTTGCACCTCCCCAGAGCAATCTGGAGAGGGATCGTTGCAGTGCCAACCGATGTGCCTTAGGCAGAGGAAGTACAGCCAATCGGTAAAGGATCAAGGGGAAGACGTACGCGGCGCACGCCTCAGCCCTGCCCTTTAAGGACAACCTCCTTGAAAGCCAGATTCCCACCTGAGCATTCACCTTAGCATGTACCTCCGACCAATTTCGCTCCAGTTGGAGGTCGGGCCCAAACCACACCCCGAGGATGCGGATGGGTCCATCACTCCAGCGGAAGGGCCCTGGAAGAGTATTGCTACCCCTCCAAGCACCAAGCCGCAAACCTTCGCTTTTGTCAAAAATTGACCTTGGCCCCTGCAATCCGCTCATACTCGACAACCGCCTCTTTCACAGCCTCTATATCCTGGCGGCGGGATACAAAGACTGTGACGTCATCAGCGAACGCGGAAACCCTGGCCGCAAGGCGGCCAACGAATGGGATACCGCGCAGTGCCGGACTTGTCCCCTCATCCCTAAGCCTGCGCAGGAGGGGCTCCAACGCGAGGACATAGAGAAGAGGAGACAGAGGGCAGCCTTGCCGGACCGAACGCTCGATCGCGATCACCCCCGAACGCCTTCCGTTCACCTGCACCACTGCCTGAGGGTTGTGGTACATCATGCTAATCCATCTGCGGAACTCCGGTTTGAATCCGGCAGTCTCCAAAACAGACGCCAAGAACCGATGGTCTACCCTATCGAAGGCCTTGGACTGATCTAAACTGATCAGCGCGGCTTCGGTGTCGTCTTTTAACCCCTCTAGGACCTCGCGAATCAAGTGCAGGTTGTCCTGGATCGATCTTCCCTTCACAGCAAAGGTCTGTTCGGGGCCGATCAGATCGCTAATGACAAGCTGTAAACGATTCGCTAAGACCCGGGCCAAAATCTTTAACTCTGTGTTAAGCAGAGTTATGGGCCTGTAATCATCTAAACCCTCCCAAACATGCCTGCCACCTTTCTTCAGCAATGTGATCACGCCCTTGGTAACGCTACCAGGGATGGCTCCCTGGGCGAACCAATGGTTGAACATATCCGTCAGAATAGGTACAAACATGTGCGACATCCTCAAGTACACTTCGTAGGGCAAACCATCTAGTCCCGGCGACTTGTTGAGGCCGACCTGCTTCAACGCATCACGGACTTCGCATTCAGTAACCACACCCTCGCAGCTAGCCGCTTCAGCCGCCCCAAGGCGGGGGAAGTCGGCGAGATAGCTACGAAACTCCCTGAGCGGGAGATCAGTGCAGCGGGCAAAGCGATCCCGAAAGTGCGCCCGAAAGGCGTCACGTATCTCACGACCAGATCGCAGCAGACGCCCGTCCGGGGTCTTGACAGATGCGATGTACCGATCGGGGAACCTTCGCACTTCTTCTTCACGCGCAGTCGCGTTCGATTTCACAGCTTCGTTGAGAACTCTTTTTAGCCTAGATCTAACTACTGATCCCTTGTAGCGCTCGCTACTCTCACGCTCAAGGTCCCTCCTAGCTAGCTCTACACCTAGGGAGTCCCCCCCAGCCACCGCCCGGGAAAGTCTATCATCTATAGATTTCGCCTCCGTGGTCCTGTCTAAGTTGAGCTGTCGACCGTACTTGGTGGCGAAATCTCTAATCCTATGTTTAAGAGAAACCCACCACCTATTCCCGGTAACCGCCCCCACTAACGCCCGCTGAATTAGGGATTCCAGCCGATCCCGGAAGTCCCGTATCTCCAGTAAGGAGGTATTGAACTTCCAGTAGCCGGCTAGACTAGGCCTATTTGCTAACCGCAGACTGACTCTAATGAGTTTATGGTCAGTCCACGCTATCAAGTGGAACGTGGGACAACTAACAAAATCAATGTCAGCTCTTCTCACTAACACTCTGTCCAAGTAGGAACCTACTTTGGCAGAGGGCGATCTATCTAGCCACGTCCACATCTCCCGCCCTGGGTGATCCAGACGAAACCTGTCGACGAGACCGTGACGAGTCACGAAGCCGACAAGGCTGCTTTCACACCTTCCCAATCTGTTAGCTCCCCGCCCGACCTTATCTATCTTGGGATCAAGGATCGCATTCCAATCACCCATTAAGACTAGCCGCTTCGTATCGTCCAGGAACGGCGCCAACCGACGAAAAAAGGAAACCCTCTCCGCAGCGATATTGGACGCATAAACCGCAACCAGACGAAACTTGAAACTTTTCACGGCAACATCGGCCACAACCAACCGGCCCCCGTCACCTGCAAAAACAACGTCAACATCAGCATCAAGGCTGCGTCCAACTAGCAAAGAGACCCCAGCGCTGGTGCGGCTGCCGTATGCTGAGAAAACGTTAAAATCGCTTTCCAGCACCCGACAGTCGGCACCGCAAGTGAAGTGAGTCTCCTGCACTGCAGCAACATCTACCCCGAGGTTCCTGAGTTCACCAAGCAAGCGCGCACACTTGCTTGAATCCCTCAATCCCCTCACATTCAAACTGGCAAGGTTTAGAGTCATCAGTCCCACTTACCTTACTCAGTGTCGACTATGGGCCGGAAATCCTTCGGGGTGAGGATGCCGACGGCCTGACGCAGGGAACCGGTGCCGAGCTCAGTGCTAACTCGGTCGTCCCTGGTAATTCCCCCGACATCCATAGGGTACCTCAGCTTTAGGGACCTATAAAATGATGGGTGAACTAAAATCGGGACCCTGCCCGAACAAAAAGGAAGCATTTTTTTTAGCATTGCATTTTTTGTGTTGGCCAACATTACGTCCGCCCGGCTGGCTTCGTCAATAAAGTTCCATAGTTCTTTAGTCCGATTGCCAGCCGTACGGACGAATGTGGTCAACATTGGAGCGTCCTTGAATATGTAGGGGTTAGTGATGTCTTTGTTGTTTATTTTTTTAAATGAGCGCAATGGCTTTAATGAGGTTTTTAAAATGTGGTCATGATTTGGGTTTTCTAAAATGTCTTCGCAGAAGATAAAAGCTGTCATTGCATGGCGGGCTTCTGTTGAAGCCGAGCGTGCTCTTGGTTTTTGACCTGATGATGATGTTGATGCTGTTTGTGGATCAGGTGAGAGTCGTGTCACTGACTGTGATCGTGTGAAAATTTTCGGGGTTGTGATTGGAGAAAGTGAGGGGGGTAGTGGAATTTCAATTGGGTTTATTGGAGTGGTTTTTTGTATTTGTGGGAGGGGAGGAATTATTTGAGCTGGTCGCTCATTTGTGGCTGGTGACTTTGATATTTTCTTTTTCCCCTCCCCCTTAGGTTGAGGTAGGGAGGGTGTTTGTTGTTGTGTTGTTTTTTTTTGGATTTCTTTTTTCCCCCTCTTTTGTTGGCGAGTCTTCGCTATTCCTTCTTCTTTTTAAGTTGATGCTCATGTCCATGGGTTCTATTGGTGTTGATGATTGTTCTGTTGTAGTGGTCGATGTTGATGATTGTGTTTTAGTAGTAGTATCAGTAGGAGTAGCGATGATTACAGTTGTTGAGTCTTTTGTGGTATTTGTTTGGTTAGTTTTGTTTTCTGTAGGTGCTATTGACTTTTTTATGGGAGTTTTTTTCCCCCCTTTTTTTCTTGTCACTTGAGTCCACCCCTCCTCGTCTTTTTTGTTGGGGTTTTCTTGATGATTTTCGATGTTTTTGGTGGGTGTCTTGGTTGTTATGATCTCTGAAGCAGTAGTAGTGGTAGTAGTCGTTGTTGCGGTGGTCGTTGTTTTTTGAGGGCAGTTTTTAGAAAAATGTCCGATTTTGTTACACGCCCAACATAAGGGTTTCCTGCCCTCAACGACCACCGTCATCGTTTGATCTCGGTATTTTATTTTATGAGGTACGTTGTTAAACCCTCCCCTATCGAGGCACATGATGAAGACATAATCACCGTATGCAGTTCCTCGTGTTGATGTTATTTGGGAAACTTGTTCAACGCCGCCATATATGCTTAAGTAGGCGGCGAGAACGTCCCCACTCAATTGCATTGAGACATTACATACGGTGACCCTTATTCTTCGCTTGCCTCGATATTCAGGTTGAAGCCGGAAGAAGCGTGTTGTAATGTTACCACCGGCCAGTTTCTTGGCTACTTCCTCTGAAGGGAGTAAAACATCCCAGGTTGCGAAGCTCCTGCGGCAGAAATACTTCCCTGGGATGTTTGCGCTTTTTAGTAAGTCTTCGAAAGTCTCTTTTTTAAGTCCTGCTAGTCTCTTGGTCTTAAGATCAGTGACTACGAAGGACAGGGTCTTTGGTTCAACTTCTTTCACAAGTTCCGGTATAGGAAGTATTTCGCCTTCCTTAAAATAGTTGGCATATTTTTCTGCCCTGTCTCTTGCGTAGTCACTGGGGGTTTTTTGGTTCACACAGTGTGACGACCAAGAGACTGTTGTTTCTTTTGGTTTCTGGGCCGGTGGAATAGTACTTGCAGATGACGACAAGTCAAAAGGTGCTTCTTCCGGCATTGGGGAGGGTCTCGTTATAAATATGTCCTCGGGTGAGTTAGCCTCCTCCATGGCTGTGAAACACAGCTAGGAGGAGATGAATCCGAATGATGTGGTTGAGATCAAGAACGATGAAAAACAATGAAAAATCCGGTATGAAAAATGGTGGTGGTTTTTTTAAAAAAGAGTTAAAACAACAATTCGAGTCGTGGTTTGACCCTCCTCCCAAACAAACAACAGTAACAATTGTTTGAGGAGGGTCACAAAGCAATAACAATAATATAAAATTTACAGATAACAAATAACAATTTTCAACAGTAACTTACTTTTCGATAGTAGAGAAAATAAACGTAATCCAAAACTGACTTGTAGGCTTATTCCCTGACTCGTAGGCTTATTTTATTTCTTTGTAAAAAATACAAAGAAGGCACAAGGCCTTAAGGTTTTTGGGGAGGGGAAGGGAGCGGTCTTGCTTTTCTATGTATTCTAAAGGGAGCCTAGCTAGCCACATTCGCCGACCCATTCAACAGTACAATATATAACCATTCATCCCTCGTCATGTGCGCAGCAGACACCAAAATACCACATTTGCTCTATGATAAAGCCTACTTAAAACCCGTAAGTGGTATATGATTTTTATTTACAAAATATAATTTATGTACAATGAAGTGATGGGAATGGGAGAAAAAAACCCGAAAAATATATATACAAGAAAGAAAACAAGGAAAAATTTCCCCATTTGGTTTCCCTCCCATCCCCCCGTCTATAAAATTGGAGGCCGACTGTTTTCCGGTTCAAAAGAAACCGGAAACAAGCCGGACCTACCCTAGGTGGGACAGGGATCCTAATCTAGAGAGATAAAATAAATAAAGGGTCGGGCGCGGTATGGGTCGATAGATGCAGATAATATGATTTTTTACATATGAATATTCAAGATCTTCAATAAAAGCGGACTGGGATTCGGGTTGAGGTACAAAAATAATAGGGAGGGGGAAGATCTTGAGAAACTAACGACTAGATGACGGGGACAATGACACACAACATACTGCTAACTAGGTTACAAGGGGAAAAAACAATTCTACTTACCAGGGATGGGGTCCCTAAGGACCCGTACCGTAGACGCCATGGGCCGGCAGAGGAGGGAAGGATGACTCCAACATTGCCCCCTTTCGTACGACCAGGCTCGCTGCAGTCACCCACCTTTTGCTGAATGTTATGCGATCCAAGCGTTTTCTATCGCATCTGATTTTGACCCTCAGCTGATGCCGAAAATACAAAACCAGATCACGATGAGAAAAGTTTGCATCGTCATACAATCCCTTGTTTCGCGTCGTCCAAATCACCATTCGGGCTACAGCTAGGATCGCGAGAAACACCACACGCTTCTCACCGTGAAACGGAGGAAGAACGTTGTCTACGACGTAACCAACGTCGAGCAGCACAAGCTTTTTGGGTTCGATGCGAGCCGTCCACTCCCCGACGTGATCCCAAAACGGGCGGACTCGCTCGCAGTAGTAGAAGGCGTGCTCAGCCGTTTCTTCCAACCCACTGCTGCAGCGAGGGCAATCAGGCATGTCTGCCAGGCCCGCCTTGTAGTTCAAGTCGCGAAGGGGTAACGCATTCCGTACAAGTCGCCAGGTGAGCGAGAACTCGGAGTTGTTCAAGAAGCTCGATCCTGGCGCCCAATTCCAGTGAGAGCGGATCTCCTCCGCCGTCCAGCCGTGCCGCTCGCTGAGAGGATCAGAAGCGGAACCCACCACTAATTCCCGATACAGTTCCTTCCGAGGCCATGAAAGGTCACTGGACCCAAGAAGGTTACGAAGGGCCTTTCGGCACTCGCGGACAAACAGTGCTTCGCCCAAAGGCCTACGTCGACCTTCAGCCTTTGGGTCTGAGTTGAGGCGAGGAAAAGTCCGACTCGCCTTCCGTCTCCACACTGAGTCCCCCGTCAAGACACGGCCCAGATATGCAAGTCTTTCAGCAAGCCAGTGGCTCTCCAGATCAGGCATACCCAGACCCCCGTCGCGAGTACGTTGGATACAGACCTGCCTACGGACCATCGGCCTTGCACCTCCCCAGAGCAATCTGGAGAGGGATCGTTGCAGTGCCAACCGATGTGCCTTAGGCAGAGGAAGTACAGCCAATCGGTAAAGGATCAAGGGGAAGACGTACGCGGCGCACGCCTCAGCCCTGCCCTTTAAGGACAACCTCCTTGAAAGCCAGATTCCCACCTGAGCATTCACCTTAGCATGTACCTCCGACCAATTTCGCTCCAGTTGGAGGTCGGGCCCAAACCACACCCCGAGGATGCGGATGGGTCCGTCACTCCAGCGGAAGGGCCCTGGAAGAGTATTGCTACCCCTCCAAGCACCAAGCCGCAAACCTTCGCTTTTGTCAAAGTTGACCTTGGCCCCTGCAATCCGCTCATACTCGACAACCGCCTCTTTCACAGCCTCTATATCCTGGCGGCGGGATACAAAGACTGTGACGTCATCAGCGAACGCGGAAACCCTGGCCGCAAGGCGGCCAACGAATGGGATACCGCGCAGTGCCGGACTTGTCCCCTCATCCCTAAGCCTGCGCAGGAGGGGCTCCAACGCGAGGACATAGAGAAGAGGAGACAGAGGGCAGCCTTGCCGGACCGAACGCTCGATCGCGATCACCCCCGAACGCCTTCCGTTCACCTGCACCACTGCCTGAGGGTTGTGGTACATCATGCTAATCCATCTGCGGAACTCCGGTTTGAATCCGGCAGTCTCCAAAACAGACGCTAAGAACCGATGGTCTACCCTATCGAAGGCCTTGGACTGATCTAAACTGATCAGCGCGGCTTCGGTGTCGTCTTTTAACCCCTCTAGGACCTCGCGAATCAAGTGCAGGTTGTCCTGGATCGATCTTCCCTTCACAGCAAAGGTCTGTTCGGGGCCGATCAGATCGCTAATGACAAGCTGTAAACGATTCGCTAAGACCCGGGCCAAAATCTTTAACTCTGTGTTAAGCAGAGTTATGGGCCTGTAATCATCTAAACCCTCCCAAACATGCCTGCCACCTTTCTTCAGCAATGTGATCACGCCCTTGGTAACGCTACCAGGGATGGCTCCCTGGGCGAACCAATGGTTGAACATATCCGTCAGAATAGGTACAAACATGTGCGACATCCTCAAGTACACTTCGTAGGGCAAACCATCTAGTCCCGGCGACTTGTTGAGGCCGACCTGCTTCAACGCATCACGGACTTCGCATTCAGTAACCACACCCTCGCAGCTAGCCGCTTCAGCCGCCCCAAGGCGGGGGAAGTCGGCGAGATAGCTACGAAACTCCCGGAGCGGGAGATCAGTGCAGCGGGCAAAGCGATCCCGAAAGTGCGCCCGAAAGGCGTCACGTATCTCACGACCAGATCGCAGCAGACGCCCGTCCGGGGTCTTGACAGATGCGATGTACCGATCGGGGAACCTTCGCACTTCTTCTTCACGCGCAGTCGCGTTCGATTTCACAGCTTCGTTGAGAACTCTTTTTAGCCTAGATCTAACTACTGATCCCTTGTAGCGCTCGCTACTCTCACGCTCAAGGTCCCTCCTAGCTAGCTCTACACCTAGGGAGTCCCCCCCAGCCACCGCCCGGGAAAGTCTATCATCTATAGATTTCGCCTCCGTGGTCCTATCTAAGTTGAGCTGTCGACCGTACTTGGTGGCGAAATCTCTAATCCTATGTTTAAGAGAAACCCACCACCTATTCCCGGTAACCGCCCCCACTAACGCCCGCTGAATTAGGGATTCTAGCCGATCCCGGAAGTCCCGTATCTCCAGTAAGGAGGTATTGAACTTCCAGTAGCCGGCCAGACTAGGCCTATTTGCTAACCGCAGACTGACTCTAATGAGTTTATGGTCAGTCCACGCTATCAAGTGGAACGTGGGACAACTAACAAAATCAATGTCAGCTCTTCTCACTAACACTCTGTCCAAGTAGGAACCTACTTTGGCAGAGGGCGATCTATCTAGCCACGTCCACATCTCCCGCCCTGGGTGATCCAGACGAAACCTGTCGACGAGACCGTGACGAGTCACGAAGCCGACAAGGCTGCTTTCACACCTTCCCAATCTGTTAGCTCCCCGCCCGACCTTATCTATCTTGGGATCAAGGATCGCATTCCAATCACCCATTAAGACTAGCCGCTTCGTATCGTCCAGGAACGGCGCCAACCGACGAAAAAAGGAAACCCTCTCCGCAGCGATATTGGACGCATAAACCGCAACCAGACGAAACTTGAAACTTTTCACGGCAACATCGGCCACAACCAACCGGCCCCCGTCACCTGCAAAAACAACGTCAACATCAGCATCAAGGCTGCGTCCAACTAGCAAAGAGACCCCAGCGCTGGTGCGGCTGCCGTATGCTGAGAAAACGTTAAAATCGCTTTCCAGCACCCGACAGTCGGCACGGCAAGTGAAGTGAGTCTCCTGCACTGCAGCAACATCCACTCCGAGGTTCTTGAGTTCAGCAAGCAAGCGCGTACACTTGCTTGAATCCCTCAGTCCCCTCACATTCAAACTGGCAAGGTTTAAAGCCATCAATCCAACTTACCTTACTCAGTGTCGACTACGGGCCGGAAATCCTTCGGGGTGAGGATGCCGACGGCCTGACGCAGGGAACCGGTGCCGAGCTCAGTGCTAACTCGGTCGTCCCTGGTAATTCCCCCGACATCCATAGGGTACCTCAGCTTTAGGGACCTATAAAATGATGGGTGAACTAAAATCGGGACCCTGCCCGAACAAAAAGGAAGCATTTTTTTTAGCATTGCATTTTTTGTGTTGGCCAACATTACGTCCGCCCGGCTGGCTTCGTCAATAAAGTTCCATAGTTCTTTAGTCCGATTGCCAGCCGTACGGACGAATGTGGTCAACATTGGAGCGTCCTTGAATATGTAGGGGTTAGTGATGTCTTTGTTGTTTATTTTTTTAAATGAGCGCAATGGCTTTAATGAGGTTTTTAAAATGTGGTCATGATTTGGGTTTTCTAAAATGTCTTCGCAGAAGATAAAAGCTGTCATTGCATGGCGGGCTTCTGTTGAAGCCGAGCGTGCTCTTGGTTTTTGACCTGATGATGATGTTGATGCTGTTTGTGGATCAGGTGAGAGTCGTGTCACTGACTGTGATCGTGTGAAAATTTTCGGGGTTGTGATTGGAGAAAGTGAGGGGGGTAGTGGAATTTCAATTGGGTTTATTGGAGTGGTTTTTTGTATTTGTGGGAGGGGAGGAATTATTTGAGCTGGTCGCTCATTTGTGGCTGGTGACTTTGATATTTTCTTTTTCCCCTCCCCCTTAGGTTGAGGTAGGGAGGGTGTTTGTTGTTGTGTTGTTTTTTTTTGGATTTCTTTTTTCCCCCTCTTTTGTTGGCGAGTCTTCGCTATTCCTTCTTCTTTTTAAGTTGATGCTCATGTCCATGGGTTCTATTGGTGTTGATGATTGTTCTGTTGTAGTGGTCGATGTTGATGATTGTGTTTTAGTAGTAGTATCAGTAGGAGTAGCGATGATTACAGTTGTTGAGTCTTTTGTGGTATTTGTTTGGTTAGTTTTGTTTTCTGTAGGTGCTATTGACTTTTTTATGGGAGTTTTTTTCCCCCCTTTTTTTCTTGTCACTTGAGTCCACCCCTCCTCGTCTTTTTTGTTGGGGTTTTCTTGATGATTTTCGATGTTTTTGGTGGGTGTCTTGGTTGTTATGATCTCTGAAGCAGTAGTAGTGGTAGTAGTCGTTGTTGCGGTGGTCGTTGTTTTTTGAGGGCAGTTTTTAGAAAAATGTCCGATTTTGTTACACGCCCAACATAAGGGTTTCCTGCCCTCAACGACCACCGTCATCGTTTGATCTCGGTATTTTATTTTATGAGGTACGTTGTTAAACCCTCCCCTATCGAGGCACATGATGAAGACATAATCACCGTATGCAGTTCCTCGTGTTGATGTTATTTGGGAAACTTGTTCAACGCCGCCATATATGCTTAAGTAGGCGGCGAGAACGTCCCCACTCAATTGCATTGAGACATTACATACGGTGACCCTTATTCTTCGCTTGCCTCGATATTCAGGTTGAAGCCGGAAGAAGCGTGTTGTAATGTTACCACCGGCCAGTTTCTTGGCTACTTCCTCTGAAGGGAGTAAAACATCCCAGGTTGCGAAGCTCCTGCGGCAGAAATACTTCCCTGGGATGTTTGCGCTTTTTAGTAAGTCTTCGAAAGTCTCTTTTTTAAGTCCTGCTAGTCTCTTGGTCTTAAGATCAGTGACTACGAAGGACAGGGTCTTTGGTTCAACTTCTTTCACAAGTTCCGGTATAGGAAGTATTTCGCCTTCCTTAAAATAGTTGGCATATTTTTCTGCCCTGTCTCTTGCGTAGTCACTGGGGGTTTTTTGGTTCACACAGTGTGACGACCAAGAGACTGTTGTTTCTTTTGGTTTCTGGGCCGGTGGAATAGTACTTGCAGATGACGACAAGTCAAAAGGTGCTTCTTCCGGCATTGGGGAGGGTCTCGTTATAAATATGTCCTCGGGTGAGTTAGCCTCCTCCATGGCTGTGAAACACAGCTAGGAGGAGATGAATCCGAATGATGTGGTTGAGATCAAGAACGATGAAAAACAATGAAAAATCCGGTATGAAAAATGGTGGTGGTTTTTTTAAAAAAGAGTTAAAACAACAATTCGAGTCGTGGTTTGACCCTCCTCCCAAACAAACAACAGTAACAATTGTTTGAGGAGGGTCACAAAGCAATAACAATAATATAAAATTTACAGATAACAAATAACAATTTTCAACAGTAACTTACTTTTCGATAGTAGAGAAAATAAACGTAATCCAAAACTGACTTGTAGGCTTATTCCCTGACTCGTAGGCTTATTCCCAGACTGATCTCCGCTACTGCCATATATGGCAGATGGAACAGCTCATTATGCTGAAAAGGTAGGTGATACCCAACAGTAAGACACACCCTCCATCGCAATAAATTCCCAGAGAATATAAAATCGGCTCCAAGAAATTTGGAGTGGGTGATAGAGAACTATACTCGAAAACTTGACACAGTATATCTGCTCTATGTCAAAGGTCAAAGCGAAAGGATCCAAAAGATATGTAGTCAATAAGACATCGGGACACTATTAACAAATGGTTTGACTCTCTGGAGGGATGTCTTCAGCATCGAGCCGCCTACAGAATACAATGTGACCAAGAACTGTGTGTACCCAATCCCTTGCATTTGTAGTAAAGTATAATAGCCGAGACATGCCACTCACTAAAATCAAAGCAACAAGAACATCGAAAAGAAGTTGTACGTAGTGAAATTGAAAAGACGGGTATGGTGGACCATATATGGATGGAAAAGAGAAACCATCTGCCCTTATGGGATGAAGTTGAAATAATTCATAGAGAAAAATAATGAAGAATTAGATGCCTCAAAGAATTAGCACATATGCTGGTATACAGGGAACTGTTGAGTAGACCAAGTATAGAAATGAGTACAAGAACCAATAATCAAAAAGGTTAAATAAAAAAAATCGTAATATGAGCACAGGTAAAAAAAAAATCATGCATAATCGTAGTGATTCGTTGCGGTGTTACAACATTAAGTTTATAAGTCTCCAAAATTCATTCGAAATTTCCAGCAAGACTCATGGCGTAACAGTTATAGGAGTTGGTTCCCTTAGCTTCTAAGTGACAATAATTTGCAGGTTCTATCCTGACTGCAGGCTAGTAACAATATATAAATACTAAACACTTGAACCCAGTTATGGTTAAGGGAATCAGAGCTAGTGATCCCTGTGGATCAAATAAAAGACATGATTCGAAGTTCCGTGGAGGATCCAGAGTTTGACAAGAAACATTTTAAAAAACGGAGGACACATCAGCCGAAACGTTCTGAATATAGCGATTAAGACAATTGTCGAAAAAATACTGACAAATAAAAATCATCAAGTATCGTCTCAGAAATGAAGACAACTAAGTCAGTTCCATATACGTATAACCAAAAAGTAAAATTAGCGATTATAGTCGAGGGCGACCCAAAGGCTCTCCTTTCATTAGTTACTACATCAAGGTGTAAGGAAAGGCGCTACTTCTCTCGCTGGATAGCTTCACTTTACCTGTGAGTTAAGCTGAGAGTTAAGCAAGGCAGCACCAAGTACCATTTTTTGAGTCTTTGATATAACTTGACCTGGGACTGAATCCCGATCTCCAGGACTATTGGTGAACACTCTAACAAATATGCCTTTGGCCCGGTTAGTGGTGTCTCCAACTTCACTAACTTATTTATAACCAATAAGGATATGTCATTGTTAAGTTAAACTGGAGGTTTAATGAATCTGTTTGTTCCCCATGGTATCAGCGGTGATGATATTAATGTTCTATTTGGGAAAGAAAGAATAATTTTTATAAGTATTTCAGTTATTTAGATAATTTCGCTGGCTAAAAATAACATTTTCTGAGAACACACTCCCAGAAAAAAATGATTATTCATTTCTAAATACCGTCGTATTGCTCAATATATATATATATATATATATAGAGAGAGAGAGAGAGAAAGAAAGAGAGAGAGTTATGGTGTCTTTTATAAGTGGCCAATTGAGGTTGAGAAGGCTGTTTTAATTTTTGGGTCAGTCTGGGTAGGGCTGGCTTATCTAAACGCCTATATCCTGTTAACCTTCTATTACTTCATTTATTTATTCTGTCAAGTTCCTTTAAAGTTTCTGTTTTTTTTTCTTTCTTTTATTTAGTCAGTTTTATTTTCATTTTAAAGCAACTGTTATTCGTATTATTTTTCTTCCTCCCCTTATATTTGCCAATTTTCCTAGCTTCGTCACTCCTAGATTTATCCCCTTATCAAACTCCAAACTAAACTTTCTTATTGTTTCTATTTGTTTTTGTTTTTGTTTTTTTGAATATTTCGCCACTTACTAATCTGTTCGTTCGTTTATTTTTTTTTATTTTAAACTTTCTTAATTTGTTTCTTTTCTTTTCTTTTTTTATTCATTTCTTTTATTTATGAATCTATTCATTTATTTTCTTTTATTTTGTTTTATTTATTGATTTTTATTTTAAAAATTAATCAAGTAGCCAATACCCCCACTCCTGACGGACCGCATATAAAATGCTCCGTTTATAACCCAAATTGATTTGGAGGCATGAACCCAGTGGCGAGAAACTGACTATTACCTAGTACCGTTGAATCTATGTCTACGTTACACAAACTAATATATATATATATATATATATATATATAGAGAGAGAGAGAGAGAGAGAGAAAGAGATGGTTGTTGTAAGTCCCAAAAAAGAATAAGGATATAATCAAAATAGTAAGGTCCACTAAGAGATTTGTATTTTTTAATTTATTTATTTTGTTCTATTCAATTATATATACTCCGTTTTTTGAATTGCAGCTTAAGTTTTTATTTATTTGAATTTGGTTTCAGAGTTTTTAAAAGGGTAGGATTTACCTTCTATAATTATATCACAAATTTTGCGAGGCGAACCAGACATGCAGGACATTGCTGGAGAAGCAGAGATGAACTCATAAGAGATGTACTCTTATGGATCCCCACACACGGCCGCGCAAAAGCAGGACGACCAGCACGAACGTACATTCAGCAGCTATGTGAGGATACAGGTTGTTGTCCTGAAGACCTACCTAGGGCGATGAACGATAGGGAGGAGTGGCGAGAGAGGGTCAGGGATATCCGTGCTGCCAGCACGATATGATGATGATGATGATGTCTACATTCGAAAAAAAAAAAAAAAAACACAACACAAGGAGTTACCAAATGCAAAAAATAAACGATGCAACTCAAAAAAACGTAGCATATATAATTGAATAGAACAAAAAAAAAAAAAAGGAAAAAAAAATACAAATCTCTTCGTGGACATTCCAATTTAATAATATATATATATATATATATATATATATATGTTGACCATAGTCAGGTGAGATCCCACAACCCCCTTTTCAATAGTTACTACACCGAGGTGTAGGGAAGAGTGATACTCCTTTCCCTGGATTGCGCCATTTACTTTGATTAGTACCTTATTATGAAAAAAGGCTTCAAATACATTTTTTTAGTTTTTGCTATGACTCGACCTGGGATTGAACCCAAAGGAGAACTTCTGAACCAGGACTTGAAGTCGGTCTCTAACTATTTACAGCCAGAACATGTCTCTACTATTTGTATTTGGGTCTGTCGGTTCAGTTCCAGTCTTGGTAATCATTGATCTCATAACAGCAAACTATCAAAAACTCGTTGTATACAAGTCCTTTCGCAGCAGCCTACTGGTAACTCATGTCAATTCTATGATGAATTATTTGGCACAACAGCAGGATTTGAATTAAGCTATATTTTCCTGTTTCTATAGAGAATCGTCATTGCTGCTACGGTTTCTTTAGGTATGCCGAATACTAGTAGGATTTGTTCCATCTTTCCTCTGTGAATGGAATCGAAGGCCTTGGTAAAGTCGACAAATATTAATGTCGCTTGTAGGTTTTTTGCCCGTACACTTTCAAGGATTCTACTGATGGTTAATATTTGTGAGGTCGTGGATCTATTTCTTCGGAAGCCATTTTGGTTTGTCCTAAGTATGTTGTCGATTTTAGGTTCTATGCGGTTTCGTAGTAGGGCATTTAGCCACATACCACTTTAGCATTTGTCTAGACTACGTACTTAGAACATCGATTGACAAAATCAGAGAAAACGGGTTCGAGCTGACAAAGAAAAGAAGCAGAAGGTACCCCGCAAAAACAACTGCCGATGCCGACTACGCCGATGACATAGCAATACTGGCAAATACACCCAACCAAGCTGAAACACTACTGCATAGTTTGGAACGAGCAGCCGCAGGCATAGGCCTCTATGTCAATGCACACAAAACGGAATATATGTGCTATAATCAAACGGGTGACATCTCCACTCTACACGGAACCCCTCTTAAACTAGTAGACAAATTCACTTACCTAGGAAGCAGCATCGCATCAACCAAAAAGGACATCGACACGAGGTTAACGAAAGCATGGACAGCTATCAATAGGCTATCAATAATACGGAAGTCAGACCTAACCGATAAAATGAAACGCAGTTTCTTCCAGGCAGCGGTCGCATCCATACTGCTATATGGATGCACTACATGGACTCTAACAAAACGGCTGGAGAAGAAGCTAGACGGCAATTATACAAGAATGCTGCGAGCAATCTTGAACAAGTCCTGGTGGCAACACCCCACAAGACACCAACTGTACTGCCACCTGCCTCCTATCCCGAAAACTATTCAAGTTAGACGAACCAGACATGCAGGACACTGCTTGTGAAGCAGGGACGAGCTCATAAGTGATGTACTCTTGTGGACCCCCACACATGGCCGAGCAAAAGCAGGACGACCAGCACGAACATACATTCAGCAACTATGTGAGGATACGCGATGTTGTCCAGAAGACCAGCCTGAGGCGATGAACGATAGGGAAAAGTGGCGAGAGACGGTCAGGGATATCCGTGCTACCAGCACGACATGATGATGATGATGATATTTTTGTAAACAGATGCTCAAACACTACAAAGCCGAGAAAATAGCTCTAAAAATCTCATACATAATAATGTTGTGAATTGAATTACCATGACTAGAAAATCCAGCGAACGCTTATGCATGACATATGTAAACCCTGGACAGCTGTTTCGCGATTATTAGGTCTCATCTGCATGGTATACCATGATCTCCACCACTGGAGATCGAACCAGTGACCACAGAGCCGAAACTCAACAACTGAGCCACAGTCCATATCGCACACAAGTGATGCCAAATTAATTAGTCATGGTAATTGCGTGGCCAATTGACCTGAATGTGTCTTGCAAGTTACATCTGTACTATTTGCAGGGGACACAGTCACCTCCAGGGCCACGCCTTCCTAACAGGAATTAGAAATACGCATCCGCGTAATTATTTTAAAAAAAGAAGACGAAATAATGTCTTACCGAACAACCCCAACTCTAAAATAAAACTAATTTTTCATCATCCCAAATTCAATGCAACTAGTCTCGTCACTTCTAATAACTTCTTTTCATCAGCTAGTCACCTCAGTACTACCAATGTTGTTGTCGTTGTTGTTGGCAACTATAGTCGAGGATAACCCGAAGGCTCCTTTTTCAATAGCTACTACATAGAGGTGTAGGGGAGGATGATACTCCATTCCCTGGATTGCTCCACCTTACCCTTAATCCGTACCCTATAATGCTGAGTGTTAAGCAAGAAGGCATCAAGTACCATTTTTTAAGTCTTTGGTATGACATGACCAGGGATTGAACCCCGGTCACCCGGACCATTGGCGAACACTCTACTCATTAGGCCACTGGCACGATTAGTACACAAAATCAAATTCAATATTGCACAAAGCTTCTCTAATAAAATAAACACCTACATTGTACTGACTATAATGACTCTACCAAGATGCTCAGACTCCACTTATCCGATACTATGTCAAAGTACCTGTAAACAGATAAGTGCACCGCGTCTAAATACCGAAATATTCCAACTGTAATCACTTCCATAACACACAAATAAAAAAAAAAAACAAGCATAATCTTTAAATTCTTGAAGCTCTATTCAAATAGATTAACAAACCTTTTTTAAACAAGAGCAATTTAGAATGTAGTCGCTGCGTTCTGAAATGCTGCTAACATTTTTCCTATGAATTCTTCTTACTGATAGTAAAGTTCTCTTTCCAAAATTTCCTTCCATTTTTCTTCTTCTAACACAGTTCTCTCTGCCTTAACGACGACTGCTTCGAAGTTGTTTTAGTGATTTTTTTTTATCCAAGGTTTATGCAAGACAGTTAAACACCAATCAATGCATACGGATCGCACTCTTCGTTTCGCTGAAGATGGCTCCAACTGAAGCCGAAAGTTCTTGGTAAGAATATGGCACCGTTTTAGATTTATTCGATCCATATGAGAATAGATAGAGATAAAGTGTCTGACTTACTTAATCAAACATGTTTTAAGAGAAAGTACGGCATAGATAGATAGATAAACAGGTTTGATTTGCTTTCTTTGTTTTATGCCATATAAACATTCGAAGGTGATAATATTTAACCAAAACGTGGGAGGTCAATAATACAAATCCAATTTAATACGAATTCTGTCTCTTTTCCTTTCAAAAAGAATGGAGACAGAATTTTAATAATTAATGGATTTAAAATCGACGAAAATATATCCTGAGGCGCCTCTCGACTGACACTTTTCAAAGGAAAGTAATCTTCAGTAACTTGGAGATAGACTATTAAACCAACAAGCGGCGGAATCTCAAAGCAGAAGAGAGAGAAAAAGACGAATAAGATAAAATGTCTATAAAAGCGTTATAATGGATCCTTCAATACATCCAACTAATGAGTTCTCTCTGCCTTAACGACGACTGCTTCGAAGTTGTTTTAGTGATTTTTTTTTTATCCAAGGTTTATGCAAGACAGTTAAACACTCATCGGAATAATTAGGTTCATTTCAACGTGTCTTATCTAGGTGAAAAAAAAAAAAACAAATTTGGAGTCAAGGGTTTTTTCTTTCAAGTGGTGGTTGTGTCAATACTACTGTACGGATGCACTACATGGACGCTGACAATATGTATGTATGTATGTATTGATGGGAACTCCACAAAAATGCTACGAACTATAATGAACAAATCCTGCAAGCAACATCCCACGTAACAACAGCTGTATTGCTACTTACTTCCCATCTTTAAAACCATCCCATAAGACAAAGAAGTCACGTGGAACACTGCTGGAGAAGCAAGTAAAAATCATAGGAGACACTCTCTTATGGACCCCTTCAGGTGGACGTGTCAGTCTTTGCTGAACAAGAGCTCTGAACGGACACAGGATGTTGTCTGGAAGACCTGCCGGGAATGGTGGATGATAAGGACCAATGGGGAAGAGAGAGAGAGAGAGAGAGAGAGAGAGAGAGAGAGAGAGAGAGAGAGAGAGAGTGTGAATTAAAGAGAGAGAAAAAGAATCAGGGATATCCGTGTTAGCAGTGCCACATGATGATGATGATGATGTTTATATATATATATATATATATATGTTAATGATTCAAGCAATCTTAGGTGTGATCTGAAAGGAGATTTCTTTTCTCTTTTCTCCTTTGAGATCACACCCTCCTCATTTATTAAGTCATTTACTCCGATACCGACAATTACTTTCCTCTAAAAAGGCACAGGAGGATTTATTTGTGTAATTTTCAAACCCATTATTAAAATCATGACGACATTCCTTTTTAACCTAAGACACACACATACACGCCCTGACACATATATATATGTCAACAGGTTATATATATATGTATATATATATATATATATATATATATGTGTGTGTGTGTGTGTGTGTGTGTGTGTATTTTGGCAGGATTTCTTCATTAATACATATTTCGTTGAACACAACAGACATTTTTTGTCAACATATTTTTTTGTTGATCATTTCTTTTGCCGTATTGATTTTAAAATATTCTGCTGGAATTGGTTGATGTATCTTCCATAATTATTTATTTCCCAAGCACTTTCTGCCCGACTTTGGGCAATCATCAGGGGAGGATCTATGACATACTTTTGTATGTATATTACTACTTTATAAGAAGAAGAGCGTCTGTACCGTTGCAGTGTGTAGCGTTTACTTCCAAATGTGTTTCTATAAATAGTGTCAGAAGCTAATGTCATTTAAGTACATTAGTACTGATTTTAAAATTATATATATATATATATATATATATATAAGTTATCGACTTTAAATTTGTTTGCTTGATCAGCTGAATATGGCACGGAACCTAATTGTATAAATTTAATGACTTAGAACTGACTTGATCCAAAATCGACCCAATTAGGGTGAGAAACTGCCAGTATAATATTGCCCCCGCGAAGATACTTAAAATGGTATGAGATAAAATAGATTTTATTATCTACGACGCATTCCTTTTCAACATAGTCGTTAAATGTTGTCAAGTAATCATCTAATTAGGCCAGTTTATCTTTTATAAATTACATCCTTGTCTGAGTCAGAAATTTATCAAAAAAATTATTTAAAAGATAGAACATTTTCAAGATTTAAAAAAATGTAAAAATATAAATTTTTAGGCTCATTAACTCAGTTCTTTCAAATGATTTCCTGCTTCAATCGTATAAATTTTTGAACATTTAAAAAAATAATGCATTTTAATGATTAAGAAAATTCTAAAAATTAGCTTCTCAGTTCTGTGCGTCTTATATATTTTTCTTTATTTTCCAAACTAGCGGGAGATGTTTTAAAAAATATTTTGCTGATTGAAAATGAGAAAAATTTGTAATTTGAACTGAATCTTGCATTTGAAAAAAGTTCGTCGATTAAAACTATTTTGAATTTCAAATAATTCAGGTTTATATATATATATATATATATATATATAGTAATGTAATCTATAATTCTGTTGGAGGGGAAAAAATCAGATTGTACAATTTACAAATTCTACAAACTGATATATAGGAAGACGAAAAACACACGTGCTACTTGAAAATAATTAGACTGCACGTAGAAAAAAGGAAAAACATTTTACCGGTTTCTCGAATGAAGTATTTCAATGCTAATTTTTGTATCGATGAGGGGTCTTTTTAATCCATAAAATGTACTTTATCCTAACCCACTTCGACAGTACGATCCTGATGATCAGTTTGGTGAAACCTTGATTGAGTCGCCCTAAGACAACTAGGAATTATTTTCATTATATATATATATATATATATCATCATGTCGTGCCGGGAAAAAGGTACCCCAAATGACGAATATGAGAATTTCGTCAATGCGCACCTCGAGGCGGCAGTGAAGTGTATCCCAACAAAACCTAAAACTAAATATAGAGTCCCATGGGAAACGTTAGCGGCGAGAGAAAAACGTGCACACGTGAAAGCAGCCTCCAAAAGCTATCGAAAGAACCCAACAAACACAAATGCCCGAAAGCTAAAAACGGCACAATATCAATTAGCAGGCATGTATATAAAGGAACAGACAGAATACATACAAAATCAGATAGATAAAATTAGAGACTCAGTGGAAGATAGGCAATCTAGGAGAGCCTGGCAAACAATAAACGAAGTGAGTAAAAGGAAGAGCACAGTCAAAGCAAAACTGAAAGCTGCAAACCAACAGGAAAGAATAAAACTGTGGAAACAGCATTTCGAAAACCTACTAGGAAACCCACCGAAAGTAACGCATGAACCAATCACCATAGTAATTAGTAAGCAATTGGACATTAAGCTACAACCGTTAAAACTTGTAGGTATGACATGGATTGACTATGAAAGTTGTGCGATATCATCCACACAAAGGGAGATAAAAGACTGTCTTAAAATGTACAAGATATCCAACGGAGTCATGAAGTTTATCGAGAAAATCATGAAAAACTAGAGAATCGAATTGACAGCAGGAGGAAAAAGCTGAGGTGAAAATCCAATGCGGTATCTTCCAGGGGGATGTGCTAAAACCATAACTATTTGTAATCGCGATGATGCTAATCGATCACGTACTTAGAAAATGCACAATCAGATACTCCATGAATTGCAAGAAAAAAAAAATGACTTACTGTATTTGGACGACATCAAACTGTTAGCAAAAAAAAAAAAAAAAAAGTGGGAGAATTGGAAATCTTAATACAGGCAGAGAGGATATACAGTAAGAATATGGGGATGGATTTTAGTATTGAAAAATATCCCGCGATTATAATGAAAAGCAGAAAAGGACAAATGACGGAAGGAGTAGAACTACCAAATCAAGAAAAAACAATAATTCTCGGAGAAAAAATAGTACGTAGGAATGTGGGAGGCGGACACCATAAAACAGGTGAAGATCGAGAAAAAAACAACAACAAATACCCCAGGAGAACTAGGAAACTACTCGAAATCAAACAATACAGTAAGACATATCATCCAAGGGATAAACACTTGGGCTGTCCACTGAGTAAGATACTCGAGACCATTATTAAAGTTGATCAACAAATGTACCTGAGAACAAAACCTCATGACACTGCATAAGGTCTTACATTCCAGAGATGATATAGACGGGCTAAAAGTGTCAAGAAAAGAAGAAGGAAAAGAAAACGAAAAATGACTCGCTAGTATAGAAGATATACAAGGCTTTTTTTTGTCCCGAGACATTGCCGAACACTCAACCCACAATGAGCTAGTTTTGCTTTAATGTAGTTTGACTTCAAGGCGTTGTTTTGTGCAGCTATTTGTAGAGATTCACTCTTAAAGTTTTCCTTTCTTAGACTTGCTCTAGTCTTCTCGTGTGATATTTCGCTTGTTTATCGTTTCAAACCACCATACCGTTGTTTTTCTTACCATTTTTTTTCAAATTATTATTACTCTATTAATTGTCGTGTTGTTAGTCTTGTTTCTGGTCACAGTAATTGTTTTTTTTTGCTATTTTTTTTTTTTTATGTAGTCTTCGACCTTCCCAAAACTGGAACTTTTGCGTTGAATGCAATTTAGGCTCATAACAAGGGCAACACTTCCTTTTATTCGGGGGTGTCTAAACACTGCCGTTAGGACAGAATATAATTAAAAATCAAGATCAATGAATAAACTCACTGATGCCATATATGTGAGGTGCTTTCAATAAGATTCCAGACATTTTTGTACAAGCATTTAAAATTGTCGTAGACTTATGAAAATTCAGTATGTTATTGTTATACATATTATGAGATGACTGACCAATTTTTATGATTTCAGGTTCGAATGAACAGCTACAGCTGCAATTGGAATACACCCTACTAAAGCCTGATTGTTACAGCTTTTGAATTTCAAAAATGCAATCTGACACTTTAGAAGAATAATGTACAATAAAATTCTGTTTTAAACTTGCAAAAAATTCCACAGAAATATACGGAATGCTTCAGACTGCTTTTGGAGCATCTTGCATGAATCGAGCCCCAGTTTTTGAGTGGCATAAGAGATTCAAGGAAGGCAGGGAGTCTGTGAGGGATGATGAGAGGTGTGGGAGGAGTAAGGAAGTCAATACACCAGAGTTGATTGGCCAAAGGGTTAGCGTTAGGGTTACTATGTTGAGGTTTTAAGGGAGTTCAGGAAGAGATTCCGTCAGAAGAGGCAGAATGCGCTAGATTTAAACAACAAGACAAAGTGCTGCTGACCAAGCGAGAATGTTACTAAAAAATGTTTGGTTTTCTGACCTTGAGATACTAGAAATACACTTACAAGTAAATAGATAAGAATATTTACTCGATATCACTATGCAAACTGAAAAACTAAGTACTGAAAAGCAACAACACATTAAACAATCTGAAACACAAAATAATGAAAATGGAAATAATAAAGATCCCAATTGTACAAAAAAAAAAACTTTAAGAGAAAACCAAAAAAAAAAAAAATACAGAGTTAATAAAGTGAATCATAACTGAAAAGACGTCTACCTTACCATCTCTTAGGAATAAAGCCTGTGAAAAAAATAGAAGGTAAAAATCGAAAAGATGAGAAAATTATTACCAATTATCCCGACTGATAACATCACTGAATTAAACAAGTTGATTTATGCTGACAGAAAATTAGTCTGTGATAAGATCGACTTTCCATGATAAAACTCTACAGAAATACAAAACCTGGATGGGAAAGCTGACTAGAAAGATTGGTAAAAAAAAGGACAAAAGGCTACGCTGCCAAGGAGTTAAAAACAGCGGAATATCTTTGGAAGAAAAGACCAAAACTTCAGATAGCATTTATCAATACAAATCAAGGGAATAGATGTGCATATCTTTATTTTTTAAGTAGAGGAATTAATATTGTGAATTGAATTACCTCGATCAGAAAATCCAACGAACAGCTGAGGTTTAATAAATATGCGGATGCGTATTTTAAAGCTTCTTGGGAAGACAGGGTGCTGTGGTGGGGGGGGGGGACTGTGTCCTCTGGAAAGAGTACCGATGTAACTTGCAAGACACATTTAGGTTATTTGGCTGCGCAATTACCATGACTAGTTGATTCTGCGTTATTTGTGTGCGATATGAACTGGTGGCTCAGTCGTAGAGTTTCGGCACTGCAATCTGTGGTCGCTGGTTCGATCTCCAGTGGTGGAGATTATGGTATACACTGCTGATGAAACCTAATAAGGTCGAAACAACTGTTCAGTGTTGCCGTATATCGTGCGCAGGTGTTCGGTGGATTTTCTGGTCATGGTAATTCAATTCACAATATAAATTCCTCTACTTAAAAAATAAAGATATGTACACAAATCGAGGAGATAAATATAAACAATATTGACGAAAAATGAGAGACTTAAAAGATAACAAGACAGTATTAAGCAATGCAATCCAAACAGGACTTCATGGAATACCAAAAAAAAAAAAAAAATTCTAAGAACAAGTAGGAGGAGAATGCACGAGGACAAACCAACAATCGGATTCAAATGAGGGAAATTTAAAATGGTGCAAAAGAAATAAGATAAAGAAAGGCCAAATGGATAAATAACGTAGAAAAAGAATTACAAGGACTTGAAGGAGACGATATTACAGTTGGATTCGCTCAGAGCAACACTCAAAAAAGTACCGAATTGGAAAGTGCATACCATATACTGGTTTAAAACATTCACAACTATCCACGACAATCAGGCTATTTAACTGAGTAGATGCTTAGAAGAAGTAAATATACTCGAGGTGCCCGTGGTGCGATGGTTATCGTCGTAGGAAATGAACACGGTGACACGAGTTCAAAACCTGGACGAGGCTGATTGCATTTCACATAGCACTAATACCCTTGGGAAAGGTATGAATCCAATTATTCTCCCTCCAGCTACGGTTAAATAGTAGGACAGACTGGGTTCTTCAGCCTTAGAGTGACAACTAGTCTAGGAGAAGGAAAAACTCTGAATTCAAACCTGTTAAACTCCGTTTAAAAACTGACCTTGACCTTATTAATAAATATGGTAAATATACTCGAATGAATGACCAAAGAAAAAAATTCTTCCTGATTCAAAAAGTCCCTGAAAAGGAACCACTCCTATCAGCTATACACCAATAGGGTGTCAACCGATAGGGTGGAAAATCCTAACGGCACTTAATAGGGTTACTCTTCATCATCATCATGTCGTGCTGGTAACACGGATATCCCTGACCCTCTCTCGCCACTTTTCCCTATCGTTCATCGCCTCTGGCTGGTCTTCTGGACAACATCCCGTATCCTCACATAGTTGCTGAATATATGCTCGTGCTGGTCGTCCTGCTTATGCACGGCCATGTGTGGGGGTCCACAAGAGCACATCACTTATGAGCTCGTCCCTGTTTCACAAGCAGTGTCCTGCATGTCTGGTTCGTCTAACTTGAATAGTTTTTGGGATAGGAGGCAGGTGGCCGTACAGTTGGTATCTTGTGGGGTGTTGTCGCAGCATTCTTGTGTAATTGCCGTCTAGCTTCTTCTCCAGCCGTTTTGTTAGAGTCCATGTAGTGCATCCATATAGCAGTATGGATGCGACCGCTGCCTGGAAGAAACTACGTTTCATTTTATCGGTTAGGTCTGATTTCCATATAATCTATAGCCTATTGATAGCTGTTCATGCTTTCGTTAACCTCGCGTCGATGTCCTTTTCGGTTGATGCGACGCTTTTTCCGAGGTAAGTGAATTTGTCTACTAGTTTAAGAGGGGTTCCGTGTAGAGTGGAGATGTCACCCGTTTGATTATAGCACATATATTCCGTTTTGTGTGCATTGACATAGAGGCCTATGCCTGCGGCTGCTCGTTCCAAACTATGCAGTAGTGTTTCGGCTTGGTTGGGTGTATTTGCCAGTATCGCTATGTTATCGGCGTAGTCGTCGTCGGTAATTGTTTTTGCGGGGTAACTTCTGCTTGCCGAATAGAAAGGATGCCATAAGGGGTCAAGTGAAACAAGTGATTTAATGTACATAAAAGAACTAAACTAGAAAAAATATAGCAATGGCGTGTGTTGGCTACAAATAGGCATAAAATAAGGTTTTGTAAATTGGGATAATAAACTCTGTCGTTGAATTAGTCGTAGAATAGATAAACACTGATTAACCAATCCAGATAATAAGACCAGACTTTAGTTTTACACGAATAAAAGAACCAACCGTGGGGTACATACACACTGATCAACCAATCCCGACCAGAAGACCAGACACAAATTTTATTAACACTAACAAAAGATCCAGTCGTTGAGGAGATACACACTGATCAACCAATCCCGACTAGAAGACTTGACAGGCGTTTAACACGGATAAAAGTACCAGTCGTTGAGTAGATACATACAGATTAACCCAACCCAACCAGAAGACCAAACATAAATTTAATAAACACTAACAAAAGAACCTGTCGTTGAGTAGATACACACTGATTAACCAATCTCGACCAGAAGACCAGACATAAGGTTAATTAACATGAACCAAAAATAGTCGTTGAGAAGATTTTGCAGTGCCAGCAAGCCACAAAATGAAAGAGAAAGAAGATGAAAACTGGTATACATACTTTCACCTTAAAAAATGACTAATAAGTTACGTAACATAAAAGTGGCTGTGATACAATCGTAGTTGAGGTCTACGGAAAAATCCTCAAAAAGCAAGAAAGAGACCGAATAAATTGGAAAATAGGAGAATCGAAACCAATCAGACCACAGTACAATTAAAAACGATTATGATACTGAGAAGAGTCCTGGAGACCTGAGAAGACTTGATGTCATTGGGATTTCATGAAGAAGAAGAAGAAGAAGAAGAAGAAGAAGAAGAAGAAGAAGTTTTAAGACTAAGTTTATGTAATTTAGAATCCACCCGGAAAAAAAACTCTTTGTTTAGTTTAAAAAATAAACTCAATTTATTCTTGAGTTAGCTTGCAGGTGGATATGTATGAAAAACAAAACCAAACTGCGAGAGAATAGGCGAGCCCAAATAATCACGACATCAGCTGTATACAGTCTTCGGTTGGAAAATCCTGTATCATGCGGAAAACAGCTGGGCCGGATGTCACAGTCGTTCCAGTCGAGTAAATTACTTCTTCGGGCAAATGGTTCAAGTCTGAAGATTTTATAGTAAAGATTGGTATGCCGTATTTCACGCACGGATGCCTCTCTTCATGAACAAGTGAAGTGGCACATTTCTCTATAACAAGAGAAAAACTGTATTGCTTATTTTTCGCCAGCCACCCATAGAAAATGTCCGTGTGTCATCTTATAAATATCAGGGTGTACAGTATTTAAGTTCGGCGATAAAAACGAAATTATTAGGATGTAATTGTAAGTAATCTAGCCAGAAGATTATTATTCGTCTGCCTTAGAAGTACTTTGCCTTGTCGGCGAGGCCGATAATACGTTGACTGTATCCCCAGCAAAGGGGTAAGACTCTTTCTAATAACAGCGGTGTCTTCGGATTGATATTAAATTGCATTTGATTGTGAGGCTTCAGTTGTAGGGAACTGGGGAATGTGAAGTACACAGTCATTGCCAGTACTCCATGGTCTATTGTAACCCGGGGTAGGAGTACCTGTTAGAGAACTATCTACTGGTCAAATAAGTCTAAGAAAAAATATTTGAATTCAGTTGGACCGTGTGCAAGAAAAGAAGAAATAGTAAAAGGAAAAAATATACAAAAATATAAGCATAAACATACGACAATCGGGATTCTCTAACCTTGAAGCCTAGTTAGCTGGGATGTAGAATACACCGACTGCATCTTTGCAGAGGGGTAAAATTCATACAACGAGTGTCCGGTTATGACATTAAGCAATCTGATGGTGAGGCTCCAGTAATGCTGGATCTTTGGGAAATTCTATGGCTCCCAAGTCAACTCTGACCCGTGTGTTAGCTTATGTATCGGTCAAATAGGATAGTTTGACATTTAAAGCGAGTGGAAACAAATGTCTTATGCGAAATGGAATTGTTGGAGATAGAATTATTTGATCCTTTAACTTTGTGTAAACATTTGACTGGAGTTTAATTGGATTGTTAGTGATAAATAGCAATATTTAGAACCATTTAACTTTCTTAACTTATTGGCCTAGTGAGTTGAGTGTTCGCTAATGGTTCGGAAGACCAGGGTTCAATCCCAGGTCGGGTCATACCAAAGACTTTAAAAATGAAACTTGCTTAATACTCAGCATTATAAGGTGCATATCAAGGCTAAAGTGGAGCAATCCAGGGAATGGAGTTGCGCCCTCCCCTACTACTCGGTGTAGTAGCTATAGAAAAGGAAGCCTTCGGGTCACCCTCAACTACGGTCGCCAACTTTACTTACTTAACTAATGCTAAATTCAATAGTTAAAAATAGAATTGTTTGATCATTTAACTGGGTGTATCTAAAATATGTTTACGAATCATCTATTTAATATGTAAAAACAGGATTTCGCATTAAATAAGCAATAATGTTTGATATGCGATAAAACCAAACCAAATCAAACCAAACCAAACTAAATCAAACCAAACCAAACCAAATCAAACCAAACAAAACCAAACTTACTTTGAGCTATACTAAAAGGCTAGATAGGTTGACATGCCGTGAAAATCAATCAATCAATCAAAAGTTTTTTTTGTTGTCTTTTTTGGAAATTTTCACTTCCAAATTTATTAGAAATCAAAGTACCTTTTTCTTACAATTAAAGAAAGTTGTTTTGGGATGGTTTGTTTTCTTTGTTTAATGGGGTATCAAACTTTGTGTGTTATTTAATGCAAAAGTCATCATCATCATCGTCATGTCGGGCCGGTAGCGCGGATATCCCTGACCCTCTTCGCCACTTCTCCCTATCGTTCATCGCCTCTGGCAGGTCTTCAGGGCTACATCCCGTATCCTCACATAGCTGCTGTATATATGTATGTATGTTCGAGCTGGTCGTGCTGCTTTTGCTCGGCCATATGCGGGGGTCCATAGGAGTACAGCACTTATGAGCTCGTCTCTACTTCTCCAGCAATGTCCTGCATGTCTGCTCCGTCTAACTTGGATAGTTTTCGTGATAGGAGGCAGGTGGCCGTATAGTTGGTGCCTTGTGGAGTGTTGCCGCCAGGACTTGTTCAATATTGCTCGTAACATTCTTGTGTAATTGCCGTCTAGCTTCTTCTCCAGCCGTTTTGTTAGAGTCCATGTAGTGCATCCATATAGCAGTATGGACGCGACCACTGCCTGGAAGAAACTGCGTTTATTTCATCGGTCAGGTCTGATCTCTATATGATCGATAGCTTATAGATAGCTGTCCATGCCTTCGTTAGCCGTGTGTCGATGTCTTTTTTGCTTGATGAGACGCTGCTTCCTAGGTAGGTGAATTTGTCAACCAGTTTCAGAGAGGTACCGTCTAGTGTGGAAATGTCGCCTGTTTGATTATAGCACATATATTCAGTTTTGTGTGCATTGACATGGAGGCCAATGCCTGTGGCGGCTCTTTCCAAACTATGCTGTAGTTTTTCGGCTTGGTTGGGTGTATTCGCCAGTAACGCTATGTCATCGGCGTAGTCAGCGTCGGTAATTGTTTTTGCGGGGTACCTTTTGCTTCTTTTTTTTTTTTTAGTTTGAAGCCGTTTTCTCTGATTTTATCAATCGAAGTTCTAAGCACGTTGTCTAGACAGATGATTAAAAGTTATTAGGCTAGAGTATCCCCTTGTTGTACTCCTGCTACAATATCGAAGTGCAAACCTTTTTAAGCAATAGCCGGGGATATAATGTTTTTATACCTTTCTCAAGGCTATTAATCCGAACGTGAACGTGATATCGTGACTGGAGTTCGAACACACAAAGATATCACATTGCCCAGTCGGCTGGGGCTGCAGAATACACGGCTTTAATCTCTGTAGAGAGGTAAGACTCACCCAACGAATAACCTGTATATGACATTAAATAATTTGATGGCGAGACTCCATTAATGCTGAAGCTTGGGGTAATGCAGAGTACCCTTTCATTGCCATCGTTCCCAGGTCCACACTGGCCCGGAGTGATAGCATGTGAGAGGGACCTGTCTATGGGTAAAATAAAACAATTTGACATTTAAACTGAGTGAAAACAAATGACTAAGATTAAAATGAACTGTTAGAAATAGAACTGTTTGTAAGTGGGTGTAAACAAATGAGAAATATTTAATAGAATTACTTATGATACATTGCAAAATTTGGAATCATTTAACTGAGTACAAAACAAAGTTGAATAGACTATTTTGTTTTTTATAGCAATAGTTGAAACCACTTCAGAGTGTGCAAACAGATTGTTAATATTGATTAGAATTATTAGTGTTAGATTACAATAATTGAAGCCATTTAGTCGTATAGAAACAATTGCAATAATAGTATGCAAAGAAATTAGTATAAAATTCATAAAGAAATAATGTTATCGTCAAACTAAACATTGACATACCCAGTTCATCTATTCAAACGTGAGTAAACGAATAACTGATGTTGAATTGTTGCTATTACATAGCAATACTTGAAACTATTTCCCTTTATGCGAACAAATGAATAACTGTAAACCAAATTATTCATATTAGAGAGGAAAGCTTGCAAACTTGCGCAAAAATGGGCTCAGGCTCGTTTGAATTTAATCAAATCATATAAATTCAATATATATGTATAAAGAGGATTTGACATTAAATAACCTTCAATGATCGATATGACATAAAACCCAACCAGACCAAATTATATACAATTGATATACATATAAAAAGTGGATTTGGTATTGAATAATCAACAATGGCTGAAAGGCCAAAAAACCAAACGAATCTATAGAATATATATTCGATGTATATGTAGGAATTGGATTTGGCTTTAAACAACCTAAACTGTTTGATATACCATACAACCAAACCAAATTATACATATTCAATTTATATGTATAAAAAGGATTTGGCATTATATAACCTACAATGGTTGATATGCCATTTTACCCAAATGTACGATATCGCTGTCGAGTTAGTCACAAAACCATTAGGAGTTCCCTTCTGACTCGTATATTTTTTTTCGAAATAACCCCTCAAGAATATAGATATTCTGCCGCATTTTTTCCACTTCAGATCATTGTCGGAAAGTCGTTACAATTCATAGCGTTCAATCAACAAGTCAAGTTAAGCCCTAACACATAAATAATAAGGTCCCGACCAAATTATTGGAACAACTCTTATGATAAACTATCACTGAACATTTATTTATTTTAAAGGTGGTATCAGCCTGTGGCTGAGATTCAACCTTTTAAACAGAATCATTGAATGAAAATTATTTCTACTTGTTTATTGACGCATAGAACTTGATGAAAAAATTAACATGAAATATTTTAACTAATCCACAAAAAGCAAAGTAAAGTTGGCGACCGTAATCAAGGGCGACCAGAAGACTCCTTTTTCAATAGCTACTACACCGAGATGTAAGGGAGGGCGCGACTCCTTTCCCTGGATTGTTCCCCTTTACCGTTGATACGTACCTTATATTGCTGAGTGTTTAGCCAGGATATATCATGGTTTGGTTTGATTTGGTTTCTTTGTTTAATGGCATATCAACCTTTGTAGGTTATTTAACGCCAAAGATATTCTCCTTGAAGATCAGTAATGGTACTATTTAACCCATACGGCGGCTCATACCTTTCCCAAGGGTATTTGCCCGAAAGTGAACGTAGTAGCGCGACTGGAGTACGAACTCACGTTCTACGATTCCGCTGTCCATCGCTTTAACCATTACACTCGATATCTTTGCACATAGTAACATTGTCCCGTTCAACGTTGGCAAATAATTTAGTAATGAATAATGTAATACTCTGAGTATCTTGTTTTTCCATATTTTTATATCCACACACACACACACACACACATATATATATATATATATATATATGTAAAGCGAGAGAGAGAGAGAGAGAGAGAGATAGAAAGAGGGCGTGAGAGAAAGGGTATAGCTGATATCATATTTACCTACCCCTCCGTTCGGGCAGGATATGATACAAGGTCAATTTTTTATGCGGTGGTTAACAGGTTTGAATTCAGAGTTTTCCTTCCTCTAAACTAGTTGCGTCACGAAGGCTGAAGAACCTAGTCTGCTCTACTATTTACCCATAGCTGGAGGGAGGATAATTGGACTCATACCTTTCCCAAGGATATTAGAGCTATGTGAAATGCAATCAGTCTCGTCCAGGATTTGAACTCGTGTCGTCGTGTCCATTACCTGAGACGATAACCTCCTACATCCTGATATACCAACCATATTTTAACATTTTTGTTTTTGTTAATGAATAAACATGAAATAATATATACAGATTTTATTATTTGGTATTAAATTGCTCACCAAGTTTGATTTGCCATTAAACAAAACCAACAATCCAATTTATCTTAATACATAAAGTTAATGAATATTATTTCTATCAGTTTTTTAAAGCATTTAAAGTTAGAGAATATCATTTCAACCAGTGTATTAACACGTATGAAGTTAATGAATATCATTGTAGAAATGAAATTCATTAACTTCATATGTGTTAAGAAACTGTTAGAAATAATATTCATTATCTTCATTAACAGTTAAGAAACACGTGGGAAGTCAATGAATATTATTTCTACCAGTTTCTTAAGGCATCTGAAGCTCGTAAATATAATTTCAAACAGTGTATTAACACGTATGAAGTTAATGAATATCATTGTAGAAATGATATTCATTAACTTCATATGTGTTAAGAAACTGGTAGAAATAATATTCATTAACTTCATTAACAGTTAATAAACACGTGTGAAGTTAATGAATATTGTTTCTACCAGTTTATTAATACAAATGAAATTTATCAAATTTATTCTTACCAATATGTTAATATACACGAAGTCATATAAATATTTATATAAAAACAAGATTTTGGCTGAGAATTAATTTTTTTTTATTTATTGCGGACTTTTTGTCCTCATTCTGGTAGTTTTTGAGTTGTTTCTTCTTTCACTACGTTTCGGCCAAATATCACCTCTGGCCTTCTTCGGGTGATTTTAACCGGGACCTCGGATAGGAATGCTAAGTCTTGTAACCGTATCCCCAGTAATTAATGCCTTCCATAGTTGTCTATCGCATCATGTTTTTGACCAAGTAAACCTCTGGCCGGCTTGGGTAGAATATGCCATAAAAAACTGACTAAAACTGCTTTTTAACTTTTGTCACATTCTCTAACAATGTATTTTAATTCATTATTCACCTGCAAATACTTGTTTACGAATCATTTATACAAAAAAAAAAAAAAAAAAAAAGCTTCAAGGGTTGATATGCCATTAGACACCAATCCGGAACTAACCAGCATAAAATTACATGTATCAGCATGGTGCGGATACTAGTTGTGGTCTATATGACTTACCAAAAGCGATGGTTAATAGGGACGGATGGTGAAAGAGATTCAAAGGGAATCTCTGATGTCGATACAGCTTGATGAGGAGGAGGAAGATGTATCAAAAATAAAACTTTTAAAAATCAACCACATAAGTTGAATATCCTTTTTTAAATGGAGATTATGTTTTTAGCATTCATGTGTTTTTTTTTCTGGCTGTTATATAATCTTATGTAGGTGCACGTGGTGTAATGGTTATCGTCGTAGAAAATGGACAAGGCGACACGAGTTCAAATCCTGGACGAGGCTGATTGCATTTCACATAGCACTAATACCCTCGGGAAAAGTATGAATCCAATTATTCTCCATCCAGCTATGGGTAAATAGTAGGGCAGACTAGGTTCTCCCGCTTTGGTGAGGCAACTAGTCGAGGAGAAGGACATCTCTGAATTCAAACCTGTTAAACTCCGCTTAAATAAAATTGACCTTGTGTCATATCCTGCCCGAGCGGAGGGGTTGGTAAATATGGTTATATAATCTCAGCGTATCATAACTCCACTGATGCTCAGGGATACACGGGGAAGACAATAAAAAAGACAGAGTCAGAAGTTTGTTTTAAATTAGCTGTATCTATTTCAATTAGATATTTAAGTTAACGATTTGTTTATTTAAACATCTTTACCTCACCTACCCATTCTATTTCAATGCAGAGCATGGGTGATGTTATAGTTTGATGTTAAAGCCATTTGGAATAAGTGCCTCCAACCTTTTTTTTACCTTTATCTTCTTGTGTTTTGATCATCGTCGTGATATTACCCACTCACTTATATACATTTACAAACCCAAATAAAATGTCCAGTCTTTGTATGGAGTGTCTCAATATACACGGGACTGCTAATAATTCTACTAATGATAATGTTCTTCAAGCATGTTTTGTTAAGGACCGCAGAACACCATTTGCTTATTATTGTAATTTTATTTTTTCAAGACTCTATTTTTTTAGTGTCAAGATCGAGATGGTAAAGGAATTGTCCCATTTCTTCCGCCCAAGCGCTTTGGAATATACTTTCGGTCGTCATCAGGTGTAGAGTACGTTATGCGTTGATTGTTGAGTTTTTGATGATTTTATGATATTTTAGAGTTTTGATTTGACGTTGTTGCTTAGAAAGTTTTCAGCGTTTTGTTTTAAAATGTTTGATTGGAAAAAAGATTACTAATGCAGGTATTAATGATAATGTTGTGTTCTGTTTTGTTTCAAATTTGAAAATAGTATTCAATAATAACTATGAATCCTCGATCAAAATGACTTAGACAAAAGAAGGGGAAAGATTTTACGTTACTACTTATTTGGAGACAAAATCATTCAAAACTGTCTCAAAATAGATACAATCCATTAATATGATAATGATTTATTACTGAGAAAGGACGCCCCCCCAAATAGTGCATTTCCTAGAACTGATATAATAACAATAAAAAACAGAGATTAGAATAATTTTTTTTACAGGACGTGTTCCAAATGAATGCCACTGCGCTAGTCTCAGAAATAAATCATTATCACACTAATGTTTTGCATTTATTTTGAGACATCCTATATATATATATATATATATATATACATATATATATATATATATCCATGAATACTTACACCACTAAACATTTTTTATTATAGAAAATTGATTGTTTTCTGAACCAAACATCTAATTATTTCTTAGGCACCATTATAGAACCGAAACTGATATTGTAATATAATTGGGGATTTTGATTAATTATTTTAGTAAGTCATTTTATTTTACTGTTGAATGTTGCGCTTTTTAAAAACTTTGAGTCAGAAGTTTTGGAAAGGTAAAAAACGAGTAAATATTGCTTGCGCCAACATGTCACACCATATGCATTCAAGTTCGTGTTCCAGTCGAAGGAAGTTCCATTCGGAGAAAAGAGCAGTTTTACTTGGATTTGGAGACGACGGACGACCAGTGGCCCCGTTAGGGCATGGCCGTGACTGTGAGAAAATGAAATGAAATCTGTCGTTGTCCGTCTCGTCTGCCAAGTGTTAAAGTTTCTGTCTATCTAATGGACACAAATCATTACTTTTTCTATCTCTCTCCTTTCGTGGCGACTACTCGATAACAGTAGGAGCAATAAATTTTTGTCCAAAGAAATAAGAGAGTTATATTGTATTTGTGTTGTGTTACGGCTTTCGACACAGTCCTATAGTGTTACTATATTATTAACTATAATTACCAAACAGTATTGAAATTCTGTCGCAAAATTAAATTCAATCAACCCTATAACCAAATAAGGCGGGAGGGGTCCTCATGGTGTAAATGGTTAAAGCGATGGAGTGCAGAATCGTAGTAAGCGAGTTCGTATTTCAGTCGAACTATTTGGTTCACTTTCGGGCAAATACCATTGGGAAAGGTATGAACCCTCTTATCCTCCCAGCTATGGGTTAAACAGTACCACTACTGTTCTTCTAGGAGAA
>OY757931.1:18026872-18031872 GCA_963585895.1 Sepioteuthis lessoniana | reverse complement strand
CATTTAACTGTGTGTAAACAAAATCTCTACTTATACTAACCTGAATTACATCAATTAGAACTACTTGACTAAATTGAATAGCTTGAAATAGAAATGCTTTTTTTACAATTAAACTCTACTCACATTTGAACTGCGTATTTATCCTAAACTGAATTGTTTGAAATTGAAATGTTTTTGACATTGATACGGTACTTACGCTAAACTGAATTGTTTTATATAACAGCTTGAATGGTGTGAAATAGAAATGTTTTTGACAATTAAACTGTTTACTCATGCTAAACTGAATTGTTTTTAATAGAACTGATCATTTACATAAAAATGGCTTTGGCGTAAAATAACCTACAAAGGTTGATATGCCATAAAACCCAACAAACCAAAACAACCCAGCAAATACATGGTTTGCACCGATCCAACCTATAATTGTAACTGATCGAATTTGTCAAAAAGGGGGTGGAACGGTCAAGTCAAGATGGAGCTATCATATCACTAACCAAAGGTCACGTGTAATACAAAATTTGAAATGTGGGAGGCATTTATGTCGCACCCTCAGTAATTTCTCTTCTTTTCATTTTTTCTTTTCTTTTCTTTTCTAAAACCAACTGACCGTGTGTGATATTAAAAAAAAAGTTTGGGACGTAATGTGATTAACCAGCGGAAACCTGAACACCCATATTATTGGAAATTACTTTCAAAATCTGATGTGAAGTTTATATATATATATATATATATATATATATATATATATATATATATATATATATATATATATATATATAACAACTATAAAAGACACCGTTTGTTTCAACGCAGCCTCCTGTAATTTATTTTACTGCCTGTTCCTTTTATCAATGATTTATTTCAGCATTAACATTTTTATCATAGTACCCAGAAATCTTTTCTGCAACTATAATAAACTAGATTTCATTACGAATTCGTTACAGTCGTGAGACTACTATCTTGACAGCACAGTTAAAAATTATTAGATAAATAATTATATCAAGCACAAAATAGATTATCACATTCATCTTCCCTATAATATAGAATCGTTTGGATGATAATTTAATTTATATTCTGATAATGCGAGACCTCTCATTCACCATGACAACATGATTTTCAAAACAGCCTCTTTCACCACATGCACGTCTTTAGCCAGATATTTTAACGAAGGATATGGTTTGATGATTAATTTGATATACTGTTTGTACTCGTGTAATGAACGACTTTATAAGATTATTTTTCGCAAGAAAAACAAAGGATCGTTTATTACATGAAATATGTTTTTGAAACGCCAAAGTTAACAATGATTTTGGAACAAACATTAGCGTAACTTTAATCTAAAAGGTCCCTGGATAGCCTTCACCAAAACAAAAGGTATGTTTTCTTCAACATTGCTTACTATTTGAAATACCTTTGCATATAATAAACAGTGAAGAAAATACATAAAACAAATATGATCCTCTTAAAAAACTAAGTTTAGACCTAAGTGAGGCTATTCAAAATCACATTGGTTACGACGAAATTATACAACTAATCTACCCAAAGCGTCATCATCATCATCAAATATGTCGTGCCGCTAGCACGGATATCCCTGACCCTCTCTCGCCACTTCTCCCTATCGTTCATCGCCTCTGGCAGGTCATCAGGGCTACATCCCGTATCCTCACATAGTTGCTGAATGTATGTTCGAGCTGGTCGTCCTGCTTTTGCTCGGCCATATGCGGGGGTCCATTGGAGTATATCTCTTATGAATTCGTCTCTGCTTCTCCTGCAGTGTCCTGCATGTCTGGTTCGTCTAACTTGGATAGTTTTCGTGATGGGAGGCAGGTGGCCGTATAGTTGGTGCTTTGTGGGGTGTTGCCGCCAGGACTTGTTCAATATTGCTCGCAGCATTCGTGTGTAATTGCCCTCTAACTTCTTCTCCAGCCGTTTAGTTGGCGTCCAAGTAGTGCATCCATACAGAGGTATCGATACGACCGCTGCCTGGAAGAAACTGCGTTTCATTTTATCGGTGAGGTCTGATTTCCATATGATCGATAGCCTATTGATGGCTGTCGATGCCTTCGTTAGCCGCGTGTCGATTTCCTTTTCGCTTGATGAGATGCTGCTTCCTAGATAGGTGAATTTGTCTACTAGTTTCAGAGAGGTTCAGTCTAGTGTGGAGATGTCGCCTATTTGATTATAGAACATATATTCCGTTTTTACATGCTTAGAACATCGATTGATAAAATCAGAGAAAACGGCTTTGAGCTGACCCAAAGCGTACTTAATCAATAACATACGTAATTATTACTTTAGTGATTCTATTGTGTATTAGATACGGTCCTATCAATGTGTCAAATAGAACTAAACTGTTTGATTTGGTTTGGTGGGTTTTATGGCATATCAACTTTTGTAGGTTATTTAACGCCAAAGCCATTTTTATGTAAATAATCTGTTCTATTTAAAACAATTCAGTTTAGCATAAGTACACATTTGAATTGTCAAAAACATTTCTATTTTAAACTATTCAAGCAGTTATATGTAATAATTCAGTTAAGTGTAAATACAGTTTTAATGTCGAAAAACATTTCTATTTCAAATAATTCAGTTAAGTATAAGCACGCAGTTTAAATGTAAGTACTGTTTAATTGTCAAAAACATTTCTATTTCAAACTATTCAAACAGTTATATGTAACAATTCAGTTAAGTGTAAATACAGTTTCAATGTCGAAAAATCTTCTATTTCAAACAATTCAGTTGAGCCTATGCACGCAGTTTAAATGTAAGTACGGTTTAATTGTCAAAAACATTTCTATTTTAAGTTATTCAGTTTACTCAATCAATTCATTTTAGCATAAGTATGCTGTTAGTTCTATTTAACCCATAGATAGGGCCCTATCAGGTGCTACCACTCCGGGCCAGAGTGGACCTGAGAGCGATGGCAATATAGGGGTACTCCGCATTCCCCAAAGCTCCAGCACTGCTGGAACCTCACCATCAGATTGTTTAGTGTCATATCCAGGACACTCGTTGGGGGGGGGTTACCCCTCTGCAGATGTGCAGTCAGTGTATTCTCCAGGCCCAGCCAACTGGGCAAGAACTAAACTGTGAACTTATGCTAAACAGAATTGCTTGAACTAGGACTGTTTTGACATTGAAACGGCGTACTCATTTAAATTGCGTACTCATGATGAACTAAATTGTTTTAAATAGAGCTGTTTTGATATTTGAATTGTGTTTTTTTTGCTGAACTGAATTGCCCGAAGTAGAACTCTTTTTACATTTAAACTGCGTATTTATGCCTAACTGAATTGATTGAAATGAACCTTTTTTTAATGCTATGCTAAATTGTTTGGAAATAGAACTGTTTTTGACATTGAAAATGTATTCTAAACTGAATTGTATGAAATAGAACAGTTTTGACATTTAACCGTGTGTAAACAAAAATCAATACATATATTAAACAGAAATGTTTAAATAGAACTGTTTGACTAAACTGAATGGCTTGAAATAGAAATGTTTTTGACAATTAAACTGTGTACTTATGCTATGTTGAATTTTTGAAATAAAACTGTTTATTTGTATAGAAATGGATTTGGTATTAAATAACTTACAAATGTTGATATGCCATAAAATGCAAACAAACAAACAAACAAACAAACAAGCTACTGTGTATGAGAGGTGAGGGTTTAGTATGCTTTGAATACATGTTAGGCTGTATTAAGGTCTAGACGACACTGTTTATTTATGGTATGCATTGATTGGGATTAAATTACAGTAATTTTGAAAGTCATAATAAGTGTTGGACTATTTCCCTTCATTTCAGTAAATGTTGAAGAAATATATTTGTGAGCGAACCTGACAAAAAGCTTGGGATTATACATAACAAGAAATATATGAAAACACATTTTTGTAGCCAGAAATTAAAGGTCGATCATTAATTACACGATGCCGTATATTACTCGAGAATACATAGTGCTAAAAAGAAATTTTAGAGGTAAGATATCCACATTTACCAACACCTTCGCTCGGGCAGGATATGACACAAGGTCAATTTTATTTAAGCGGAGTTTAACAGGTTTGAATTCAGAGTTTTCCTTCTCCTAGACTAGTTGCCTCACTAAGGATGAAGAATCTAGTCTGCCCTACTAATTACCCATAGCTGGAGGGATAATAATTGGATCCATACCTTTCCCACGGGTATTAGTGCTATGTGAAATGCAATCAGCCTCGTCCAGTACTTGAACTCGTATCGCCGTGTCCATTTCCTACGACGATAACCATTACACCACGGGCACAAAGACGTAAGATATTGACTTTAAATTGACGTCATACAACGCTAGAAAGATAGTCTCGTAGAACAATACTATTGTATTTTAGTTCTCAATCATACCCTACAATGTGAACTTGCCCCAGAAGACTTAACCAAGTTTCATAAATACGTGAACATACGCACATATCTTATGAATTCTTATATTGAATAATTGAAAAAGCTTTTTAGTACACCTGTTGAACACGTTCATTCTTTCTTGACGGATACGAAATTGGTATCTGCGTCGCTCTGACTTGACGGGAAGTCAAAGAGTATTATATTAGCTATTGTCTTGCTCAAACTATTGTTCTCTCTTGTACTGACTGTACTCTTTCATTTTTCGCTGAGATTTTAGCAAGATCCGCTCATTGTTTCCTGAATCGAAGCGTTGACTTTCCATTCCCACAGTTTTAAACTTTCTTCGAGATGCATGCTTGTTTGCTTGTTGTTTGTTTTTTGTTTTTTTATTTGTATCTTTTTTTATTTATTTAACTGGATTTCTATCTCCATGTACGTATGCAACTGCCCTTAGTGAAACTGACAATTATTCCCCTGTATGTGTATATGTAGAGCAACAGAGATGAAGTTTATAGTTCATCACAATAAGCAACCAACACCAGGACTGCACACACTCATATACACTCACACATACCAAAAGGAACATAGAGCTACACATATTACAGTACATACTTAGAAAGACTTAAAAAAA
>OY757931.1:17834372-18024372 GCA_963585895.1 Sepioteuthis lessoniana | reverse complement strand
TAAGTTCAGAGGCTTTCGTTATGAGACAATTGAGAAGATGAAAGTGGCAGTGACGAAGGTCATTGATATTGTCACATAAGAGGACTTCCATGGGGCCTTCCAGAAGTTGTTGTAACGGTACAACAAGTGCATTGCAGCCGGAGGAGATTACCTCGAAGGGTACTAGAGTTTCATGTGTGTACTATTAATAAATGTGCTCATACGAAAAAAGTCTGGAAACTTATTTAATGATCCTTGTATATATATATAGATAGATATATATACATATATATATGTATTGGTTTATATATATATATATATATATGTATATATATATATATATATTCTTGCAGTTTGAAAATAACCTATTCGTGTATAAAGTAACAAATTAATTTCAATTAATAATATATCCACCATTATTTTGAATCCACTCTTGTCAATTTTAGGTAGATTGTGGATTCCTCTCAAATAAAATTCAGCAATATTTTCCACAAATATTTAGAGCCGACCTTTCGAAAAAATGCTAATCATTTGAAGAATTTTGCAGCGAACCAAAAAAGAATGAATCCTTTAGGGCAAGCTCTGGTAAATTTAGTGGATGGTGTAGAATATATCAGCCTATATCCAAAAATGTTTCCTGCGTGATTCTTGCTGAATGTGGCCTTGAGTTATCATGGAGAAGTATAATATTTCCGTGCTGAATCTATTCTTTGCACATGTTGTTACTCTTAAGAGTATTAGACTGCTTTGAATATCTCATTGCAGTTTAAAAGATCAAAACGAATAATACTTCGGTGATCCCATTCACTCAATATATCCTTGCGTCTAGGAAACGCCAGCTTTGGGGTAGGCGGCAGATATTCTTCCTTGTCAATATACTGCTTTTTGCATTAAACATTGTCAGAAAAGATACATTTTTCTTCACCTGTATTGATAGTAATTTTTCTTCCTTTAAAAAAAGACTTGTGTCCATGGCTATGCTTACACACTCTTCCGTGTGGTTGTATGCTTGCTACGACAACTTTACCTAAGGGTACATTCCCCCAAGGTCTTTGCTCGCTTCAGTGAGACTAAGTTTATTGATTGGTGTTTGAGACACCCAATCAGGGGAATGCTGACAAGGTCAAGAATTTTTTTATCTGTCACGCATTAAAAGGCCTTGTGCAACACACAGACACGGTGAGATGTCAGAAAAATTCCGGCTCCGGATACGCAATCTTCCTTATTATTCTTATTAAAACTATACCAAGTACCCAGCTTGCTCATATTTCCAATCTTTTTCAAGTAACAACAGATTGTGATTCGGAATGGGTTTAGGTCAAGTGCTCATTCTTGAATACTTAAGGTTTGATGAACATCCCTGTCTTGATCCAGATCTCAACAAGGTATCGATTGAACAAAACTTGAAAAACCTTGGCCATAAAGATGAGATTTCTTTAGTTGTTTCTGCAGTGTATATATTAATAAACTCCCACAACATTACATGTCGAAAATGCACTTGGATTTCGTTAATTTTAGATGCGTGAGATCATAGATTAAATAGTGATTTGCACTTTTTCACGACTCATATTAAAATTACAGCATGGACGCTATTTTTAATCAGGATAGTTGCTTGATTGTTTTGTTTTACGGCGTATCAACCATTTTCGGGTTATTTGACGCCGAATTAAATTAAAAAGATCTCTTTAGTGTATTTAGAGTTTTTGTTTAGAAACAGTAAAATGTCAAAACAGTTCTATTTCAGACAATTCTGTTTAGCATACCTACACAGCTTCAATGTAAAAACATTTCTATCTTAAGCAATTCAGTTTAGCATAATTAAAAAGTTTTATTTCAAAAATTCAGTTTAACGTAATTATTCAACTTCAGTATCAAAACGTATCTATTTCAAGCAATTCCTTTTCGCATTAGTACACATTATACTTTTATTGGACCCATAGAGAGGACCCTATCAGGTACTACCACTCCGGGCCAGAGTTGTCCTGGGAGCGATGGTTATAAAGAGGTACCACATTCCTTAAAGCTCCAGCATTACTGGAGCCTTAGTGTCATATATACGACTCTCGTTAGGAGAGTGTTATGTCTCTACAGAAATGTAGTTCGTGTATTTTAAAGCCTCGGTTGACTAGGTGACTTTAATCAGATTATTTCCGTTGCGTTAATATAACATTGAATGTCTGAAATAATTAATTACAACTTGCTTTTAAAGAGTACAATATATATAACTCTACACTATTTCTCTCTCTCTCTCTCTCTCTCTCTCTCTCTCTCTCTCTCTCTCTCTCTCACTCTATATATATATATATAGTGTGTGTGTGTATGTGTGTATGTGTGTGTGTGTGTGAGTGTGTAAGGAAAAAGACATAAAAGTTATCACCGTTGAAAACTGAGTGCTAATATCATTGGGAAACTTCAATATCATAAAATATCTATTTCAAACAATTCCTTTAAGCATAAGTACACATTTTACTTTTATTGGAACCATAGATAGGACCCTAACAGGTTCTACCACTCCGGGTCAGAGTTGTCCGGGGAACGATGACAATAAAGGGGTACCAAATTCGTTAAAGCTCCAGCATTCCTAGAGCCTTGGTGTCATATTTAGGACACTTGTTGGGAGAGTGTTAGCTTTCTACAGAAATGCCGCCTCAGTTGACTGGGTGACTTTAATCAGCTTTTTCCGAAGCGTTAATATAACATTGAATTTCTGAAATAATTAATTACAACGTGCTTTTAAAGAGCACATTATTTTATAACTCTACTCTCTCTCTCTCTCTCTCTATATATATATATATATATACATATATATATAGGGTGTGAGTGTGTGTGTGTAAGGAAAAAGACATAAAAGTTATCACCGTTGAAAACTGAGTGCTAATGTCATTGGTAAAGGCATGAAACTATCTCTTAATTTCCCCTCAGAGTTATGCATAAATCGTACTGCAGACTCAAAATTCTCACAGTACGGCAGTTGGAAAAAGAGAAAGAAAACTTGCACTTGTTTAAAATCTAATCAGTAATGGAGGGGTTGGGTAGATGGATACACAGACAAGGATAGATAGATAGATAGATAGATAGATAGGTAGATCTTTTAGTATGTATGTGAGCACATGGATGCACATGTGTAATAATTTATGCGTATATATATATATATATACATACATACTTTCATTAAAGAAAAAACCAAAGACCCGTTATTTTAGGATTGTAAATTTATTTCCATCCTGTTTTGTGTTTCTGATGTAAACCAAAAACACGAAGAAAAATATAACAGGACTCCTTCAGATCTTATGGATAAAATAAAACAGAATGGACTCGGGGGAGGGGAGAGGAAGAGAGGTGAAGAGTTATCGTTTTATTAAACTTCCGTTTTTTTATTTACTTATTTATTTTATTTATTTTTATTTTTCTAATTTTACCGTCGGTTAGAATTATGGTAATTTAACTTTTTTTATTTATTTTATTTATTTTCTTTTTTTGTTAAGTTCGATAATTAACTTTTATGTGTTTTGTTTATATAATAATTTTTTGTAAGGGAAATATTAATACTGATATATATATATGTATATATATATTCACAGTGCCGTTTATAAAATCATAAAGTAGGCATGAAAAGATAGGGATAAATACACATGCACGTGCGTTCACACACACGTAGGTACTCGCACAACCGTACACAGACACAGACACAGCCATATATATAAAAACACACTCACACGAACACACACATATATTTGCATGGATATCTGAACAAATGAAATGTTATCAATGAAGATATATCATCGTATCGACATATATAAATAGATACATAAATGTATATGGATAGATATGTATACCTATATGTATATAAAGATATACGAGGATCATTAAATAAGTTTCCAGACTTTTTCGTAAGGCTACTTTTATTGATAGTACACACATGAAACTCTAGTCCCCTTCGAAGTAATCTCCTTCGGCTGAAATGCACTTGTTCTACCGTTCCAAAAACTTCTGCAAGGGCCCATAGAAGTCCGCTTGTGTGAGCGTGTCAATGACTTTCGTCACAGCCTCTTTCATCTCCTCAATTCTCTCATAACGACAGCCTCGTAGCTTAAGGAATAACCAAAAGTCACAGGGACCAAGGTCTCGCTATAGGTTGGCTGAGGAACTGTCTTGATGCCTATCTTGGTCATATAGTCTGCGACAAGGATGGAGTTGTGGACTGGTGCATTGTCCCGGTGGAAATGCCACTGACCCGATTTGAAGAGTGCTGGCCTTTTCCGACTGAATCTCTCCCTGAACTCCTTAAAACGTCAACCTAGAAACCCTAACCCTAATCCTAACTCTTTGGTCAATCGATTCTTGTGTATTGACTTCCTTACTCCTCCAACACCTCTCATTATCTCTCACAGACTCCCTACCTTCCTGGAATCTCTTATGCCACTCAAATCTGATGCTCCATTCATGCAAGATGATAGAAAAGCAGTCTGAAGCATTCCAGACGTTTCTGTGGTATTTTTTTTTAAGTTTAAAACAGAATTTTACTGCATATCGTTCTTCTAAAGTGTCCTCACGTCCAGAGTGCATTTTTGAAATTCACCAGCTGTAACAATCAGGCTTTAGTAGTGTGTATTCCAATTGCTGCTGTAGCTGTTCCTTTTAACCTGAAATCATCAAAATTTTCCAGCCATCTCATAAAATGTATAGCAACAACATACTGAATTCTCAAGAGTCTACGACAATTTTAAATGCCTGCACAAAAAAAGTATATAATCTTATTGAGTGAACCACATAGATGTACAAGCGGAAACATAATCAAACAAAATCTACGAAGTTCAATGAACCATCGAAGACACTTCTTTATAATAATATATATCTCTCACACTTTATTCTCGAAAGGGTTGATGTTTCTTTGGTGTGTGAGAGATGGGTGGAGAGACATATACTCAGAGAAAGGATTTCCTCTTCCCATATCTTCTCCGAGGATCCAGGGGGTGCCAACACTTGCACCCCTTTGCAATCTCGTCAGAGACACCTCTGGTCGGCTGCGTGTCCCTCGCTCGACTGCTATTCTCTGCACTCTCTCTAAATCTCACCGCGTGGTTCTCGTCACGTGATCTCCTTCCGGTTACACACTTGTTTGACCTGAGTGCCCTGATCATGCTGTCCTCTTTACTAATCAAAATGTGACATCTTGCGAAGCACAAGGGATCCCTAGGAACGAACCGAAAATCCATGGCATATGTTATATAACAATTGATCCTGTTAACCTGTTAAATCAGAGATGTGATTTCATAACTAAATGTAGGCATACAAATAAATTTAGACATTTTTCAAAAATACTTGAATAAATAAATAATAAATAACTATGATTTATTAGTCTAGTTAAATTGTTTAATGGCATATCAACCTTTGTAGGTTATTTAATGCGAAAGCCTTACTTCTACAAGAACAGTAGTGGTACTATTTAACCCATAGATGGGAGGATAAGGGGGTTCATACCTTTCCCAAGTGTATTTGACCGAAAATGAACATAGTAGCGCGACTGGAATTAAAACTCGCTTACAACGATTCTGCAGTCGATCGATTTAACCATTACACCACGAAGATTTATTAAATTGATAAAGGAATTAAAATTTGAATTAATATTAGTAATTTTTTTTTCTATCATAGTAATGTGGTGGGGGACATTTTACCGTGAATAACTTTCGTTTTAGATTTTTTTATTTCATTGGCCCTGTGGGTAGAGTGTTCGCCAATGGTCCAGGAGACCTAGGTTCAATCCCAGGTCGCGTCATACCGAAGACTTTAAAAATGGTACTTGATACCTCCTTGCTTAACACTCAGCAATATAAGGTATGTATCAAGGGTAAAGTGGAGCACTCTAGGGAAAGGAGTAGCGCCCTCTCCTTCACTTCAGTGTAGTAGCTATTGAAAGGGGAGCCCTCTGGTCGCCCTCGACAAAGGTCGCCAAATTTACTGTACTTACTATTTTATTTTAATGATTAAAATTTGATCTACTAAAATAAGATTTGTATGAATAATAATTTTTATTATTATTTTTTATATTAATGTTTGGATAAATATATTTTTGTAGCTGAAAATTTTTCCTCTGCTAAATTTAAAGTGTGATGAAACTGGGTGTTCTTTACAAGCTAAAATGAGTTGATACTTATTGCTACTTGAATTGGTGAGGTTACGTTTATATAGGAGAAATAAAGCTTTTTCTGTTTTCAAGTCTGTTTATAAATGTGAAAGAGTTATTTTAATCCATTTTCTTGTTTGATCTGAAGAAGTCCTGTTATTCTTTTTTTCTGAGCATTGATTTATATCAATGCTTTTTTACAGGATTGAAATAAATTTCTTATCTTAATGTGACCAATTGTTGTTTTCTTTTGAATATATATATATATATATATATATATATATATATATATATATATATATATATATATATATATATATATATATATATATATATATATATATATATATATATATATATATATATATATATATATATATATATATATATATATATATATATATATATATATATATATATATATATATATATATATATATATATATATATATATATATATATATATATATATATATATATATATATATATATATATATATATAAACAATAGGTAATATATGTGTGCACGAATGTACAAATACGTATATTGACGCAAACACGCATACATATATGTAAACGAATCAAGATGCAAATATATACGTACTTGCAGACACATACACCCGCAACAACACACACATACACGCACATACACCCACGCACGCATCCCACCATATATATATATATATATATATTGTGGACATGTGTACATTATCATTTATTTGCTTCTCTTTTGAGTTTCCATATGTTTTCCCTGGTGACATGTAATTGAGTTGCTTTTTCTTCCTTCTAATTTAAAAGTGAACATTTTTTTGTATCAGTTGAACAAAAAAACTCTATTTGCCTTTAATTTTCCAATCTTTGGTATCACTTAGGGAATTCTTTTTTTTTTTTTTCTATTTTCTCTTCTGAAACAAAACATAACAAAAAGAGTCCATTTAAGTCAACTGAAATTAGAGCAGCAGCATCAGGTTTACTGCTTTTGAAAATCTTACCGGTCAGTTTTGCTTGCATCTACCTTCCAGTTACATTCTTATTATCATCTGCTCAGTGTCTATTTTTATTTATTGTCAAGTCGAGTACCATTGACAGTTAATTCAACGTGTGGGCTTGTATTACCATATAAACTAGTGTAGGATCAATCTTATGTATGAATCGACGGTTGCCTTTTGGTCACGAAATCATGAATTTCATGTTACTTAAGATTAAACGTTCTGTCACAGAAGCTGGGAAACATTAAAAAGTTTAATATACAGATCACTAGGTCTACAAGTTCTAACAGTAACGTCTGCAGCAACATCATGCACAGAGGCAGATATTCTAATTTATTTTCCTGTATATATATATATATATATATATATATATATATATATATATATATATATATATATATATATATATATATATATATATATATATATATATAAGGCCGTTTTAATATTTATAGTTGCACAATCACATATACCCATACACCAATATATATGGATGTATGTGTGTGATATAAGTATTAAAATATGAAGATGCAGTAATGTTGATATATATATATATATATATATATATGTGTGTGTGTGTGTGTGTGTGTGTGTGTGTGTGTGTGTGTTTGTATGAGTGAAACAATACCGCTTGATTTTACTATCTTGACAATGATATCACCCGACAATCTTAAGTCTTCGCTATCCTAACTTAGATAGCGAGGGTTTATCGGAGATATTTAGCACAATATATATATATATATATATATAAACTTTGGTTCTTTATTTTGCTTTTTCTATGCAAATTTACCGTCCGGTGTGAGTTTTTTTTTTTTTTTTTTTTTTGTTTTATTATAAAGAAAGGGTTTTTTCAAGCTTTGTTAGTCGGGATTTGGTCCCCTGATGAGCCGATTAGGGGAAACTGTAGTAGGTTAGTTCCTGTCTCACGAAATAATTTATATATATATATATATATATATATATATATACTTTAAATGAATATATCCACCAGAGAATAAGTTTTACGTCGTCAGACTTAAAAACAAATTCTCTTGTTGACCTTTTCATTTTAAAGTTTTTACTTTAATCGATTATTGGACCGACAAAAAGTTATATATATATATATATATATATATATATGTGTGTGTGTGTGTGTGTATGTGTATGTGTGTGAATGTGTGTGTATGAGTGTGGGAGTGTGTCTGTGTCAAAGTTAGTATCATGTAGACATAAAATCTACGGCACTAGGTTACTTTCAGTTTCTCGACTTTATTGGAGACCGAACAGAACTGCAATATATTGACCCCCACTCTTATGGCCGTCAGCGTTGTGTCTTTTTAGTTTTCCAGTGCTGCTCAACCGGAGGCCCAGGGGACCAGCTCTCTGCTGGATTATGGCTTTCTTTACTGCATCTTATCAGCAACTTCTCTGGACCCAAACTTAATCGGGGGCCCCGAGCCGCTTCGGCCTGGTGTGCCTTTCCCTACCACATCTCGTCTCTAACTCCACCCGACTCTAACTGTCTGACTTCTTGTCTTGACCGAGTTATATAATAGTTCAACGCCCACTCAATAACCCACTCAATCTTTGGAATGGCATGTTTGATTGTCATCAAGCGGAAATAACTGTCATGCAGTTCAGAGGTCACTCTCTTCCGGTGCGTCAGTCTATGAGTGCATCATGGCTTTTACCTTGTCCCATTTCATCAGTCAAATCCGCCCACGCGATCTCTTTCGATTACTGGCCATGGGAATGTGTCACTTCCTTCCGGTGTATCACCTTGGAATGGCATGTTTGCCCGGGCTGAAGGTCAAAATACAACAATAAGATGTATAGTAATAATATACTGAATTCTCAAGAGTCTACAACAATTCTAAATGCCTGTAATAAAAAAGTATGGAAACTTATCGTATATATATCAAGTAAAATATGATGAAGAACTTGAAGTCAAAATGTACATATTAAAGAGAGGACGTTCTTGTATTTTCGGAGCCAAACACAAAAATTGTTCTTAGAAGGAAAATATATAATCATAAATGATGTAAATTTGAATTTTTATTTTTGGAATATGGGTATTGGGTTGACGTTGCTTTGTATTTGGTTAGGTGTGATATTAAGTAATAATATCTGAAATAATTTCTTATGTTTTAAGTGTTGCACTATCTTTCAAGATGCTTCACTTCTGCTGTCTTAAAGATACGTCTTTTCTCTCCTTTTCCCTTCTTCAGTACTTCCAGGTGAGAGATAACCATAACACTAAAACGTCCTTTCTGAGTATTTCTGTACTATTCATATTTACCAACGCCTTCGCTCGGGTAGGATATGATACAATGTCAATTTTTAAGCGAAGTTTGACAGATTCGAATTAAGAGTTTTCCTTCTCCTAGACTAGATGCCTCACCAAGGCTGAAGAACCTAGTCTACCCTACTATTTACTCATAGCTGGAGTAAGAATAATTGGATTCATACCTTTCCGAAAGATATTAGTGCAATGTGAAATGCAATCAGTCACGTCCAGGATTTGAACTCGTGTCGCCGTGTCCATTTCCTGCGACGATAAACATTTCTTTACTATTGCAATATATATATATATATATATATATAAGGTATAAAATGTAAACAAATAAACGCTGCCGCTGCTATGCTAATTAATACCTTATAATTCCCTAGCTGTCGGGTACGCTAGTTTGCCCAGCAGTCTGATACTACGTCAAACGTAAAGTTGGGAGGGTTTCGATCCCAGGTTCAAGCGTCCTACGTGTCTAGCCACACTGAAAAGTTGTGATACAACGAAACAGTCTGTCAGTGGATGACAATATATATATATCATCATCATGATCATGTCGTGCCGCCTGCACAGATATCACTGACCCTCTCTCGCCACTTTTCCCTATCGTCCATCGCCTCTGGCAGGTCTTCAAGGCTACATCCCGTATCCTGACATAGCTGCTGAATGTATGTTCGTGCTGGTCGTCCTGCTTTTGTCCGGCCATATGTGGGAGTCCATAGGAGTACATCACTTATGAGCTCGTCCCTGCTTCTCCAGCAGTGTCCTGCGTGCCTGGCTCGTCTAACTTGTATAGTTTTCGTGATAGGAGGCAGGTTGCCCTATAGTTCGTGTCTTGTGGAGTGTTGTCACCAGGACTTGTTCAAGATTGCTTGCAACATTCTTGTGTAGCTTCTTCACCAGCTGTTTTGTTAGCGACCATATAGTGCATCCATACAGCAGTATCGATACGATCGCTGCCTGTAAGAAACTGCGTTTCATTTTATCGGTCAGGTCTGATTTCCATATGATCGATAGCCTATTGATGGCTGTCCATGCCTTCGTTAGCCGCGTGTCGTTGTCCTTTTTGGTTGATGAGACGCTGCTGTGAATTTGTCTATAAGTTTAAGAGGAGTTCCGTCTAGTGTGGAGATGTCACCTGTTTGATTATAGCACGTATATTCCATTTTGTGTGCATTGACATGGAGGTCTATATCTGCAGCTGCTCATTCCAAACTATGCAGTAATGTTTCGGCTTGGTTGGGTGTATTTGCCAGTATCGCTATGTCATCGGCGGAGTCGGCGTCGGTAATTGTTTTTGCGGGGTATCTTTTGCTTCTTTTCTTTGTCAGCTCGAAGCCGTTTTCTCTGATTTTATCAATCGAAGTTCTAAGCAAACTAATCTAGACAGATGATAAAGAGGTATGGAGCTAGTGTGTCTCCTTGTAGTACTCCCGCTACAATGTCGAAGTATTCTGTGTCTCCATCCTGTGAACGTACTTTCACTTTGGTGTTTCTCTAGAGAATCGTTATTGCTGCTACAGAGGTACATCCATAGCAGCCAGAATTTACAATGCCCTACTACGAAACCGCATAGAACCCAAAATCGACAACATCCTTAGGAAAAACCAAAATGTGCCGCAAATCGTTTGTGAAAAAATAAATGAATAAAAGATAAAGTATTTGTGACACAAACAGCATCGTCTGAGATTTGAGCTAGGAATATCTTTTAGGACAATGCTGTCACGGAAAGTCCTTGATCCAAGTAGTTAGTTTTCATTATCTGAGAGTAAAAGGTGAGATTTTAATATATTTGTTTTACATATATGTATAGATTTGTACATTTGAATAGTTTTTTTTCTTTTTCACAGCTTGTACTTTCAAAGCAACATTTATTTTTTATCAACAGAATAATTATCTTTATGATATAGGAATTCTCAAAAATTATTTAGACGCAGAAGAAAGAAAAATACAAAATAAACGTGCAATCTTACGGAAAGAGAAATCATTTTTATAATTAAAACACGAAGGAAAGGTATTAACAAACATGCAAAATAACTGAAAAGGGTTATTGAAAAAACATTATCAGTTACACACACACACACACACACACACATATATATACATATATATATATATATATATATATATATATATATGTTTTAGTAATTTTTAATTATTAAATTATTTCAAAAGCAGAAGTGTTAACTTTTCAAAAAATATTGAAGAGTGACGTCAGTCTCTTTTAAAATAGAACATTATTCATGTTAATGAATAATCTTTTATTTTTTAATTAGAAAATATTTTTTCAGATAAGACATTTATCATCTATTATAAAGCCTTGAAGATGGTTTCATAAAACAAAAAAACAAAGGAAAGAAATATCAGAAAAAATGTCATATATAAAAAAAATACACCGTCTGAATATATATATATATATATATATATATATATATATATATATATATATATATATATATATATATATATTGTTTTAAAAAGTGAGTGCATAGTATTAAGAATGTTTTCAAATCTTAAAACCGATTTAAAATCCTAAAAAGAGGACCCATCTTTTGGTCACTTCTCTTCAGAGAATCATATCAGCGTCAATCGAGTTTGTCCAAGTAAGCATGAAATGCCTAGAGGTGATGGTGAGAAACATCATCATGGTGTAATGGTTATCGTCGCAGGATATGGACACGGCGACAAGAGTTCAAATCCTGGACGAGACTGATTGCATTTCACATAGCCCTAATACCATAGGGAAAGGTACGAGTCCAATTATTCTCCCTCCAGCTATGGGAAAATAGTAGGGCAGACTAGGTTCTTCAGCCTTGGTGAGGCAACTAGTCTAGGGGAAGGAAAACTCTGAATTCAAACCTGTTAAACTCCGCTTAAAAATTGACCTTGTGTCATATCCTGCCCGAGCGGAGGGGTTGGTAAATAAGGAGAAACATCATCAAATCCTTATTGTCTCTCCTACCACCTCGATTGTCACTGATTTAATTCTCTGAATAGACTTGACCAATACAAAGGGTTTCCTTTTTGGGGGATTTTAAATCGTTTTTAAGGTTTTAAATTACACTTAATACTATGAAAGCTCTTTTGAAAGTAATATCTAGATTCTGTGCCTATTGCAAGATCTTCATATATATATATATATATAGAGAGAGAGAGAGGGGGGTTAGAGAGAGAAAAAGACAGAGAGAGCCAAAAAGTGAATTGAATCCGACAGAATGTATGTTGAAAAAGGCAAGAACGGAAGAAAGATGTATGTTTGGGATTTGTTTATTTGTGCCCGACCACAAGATCTTCATATATATATATATATATATATATATATGTGTGTGTGTGTGTGTGTGTGTGTGTGAAAAACTGAATGGAATCCGATAGATTCTATGTACAAAAAAGTAAGAATAGAAGAAAGATGTATGTTTGGTGATTTATTTATTAGTGCCAACGCGTTTCGACTTTTGTCCGAATACAAAGATACTTCATCGAAATTATTTTTCTCTTTTATGAGAAACAATCACAGCAGATAATTTTCTGATTCAGTTGGAAGTCTTCATTAGGGCCAGAAGGTGTTGTTATGAGAACAAAAAATGACACACAAAAAAACGGAATAATGCAGGCTGATATATTCCAAATAAGTTATGGAATTTTTGAAAAAGTAAATGATGTTTTAGGATTAACAATTTCCTGTATATGCGAATTCGTCCAAAATCATCCATTTTTGTCTGATGGTATTGATGTCTGTGTATTAATTTTTTGCTTTGTTTCATTGGATAATATGTGAGAAAAAGTGAATGGAATCCGAAATAATGAATGTATTAATACGGGTTGATATGTTCTAAATACGTTATGTTATGCGATGTAATTTTCTTGAAAAATACATGATTTCGATAAAATTTTTGTATTTGGACACAAAGTCGAAACGCATTGGCACAAATAAACAGATCTCCGAACAAATATCTTTCTTTCATTCTTATCTTTTTCCACACACACACACACACACACACAAGCACACACACACATATATATGTGGTGTAATGGTTATCGTCGTAGGAAATGGACACGACGACTCGAGTTCAAATCCTGGATGAGACTGACTGCATTTCACATAGCACTAATACCCTTGGGAAAGGTATGAATCCAATTATTCTCCCTCCAGCTATGGGTAAATAGTAGGACAGACTGGTTTCTTCAGCCTTGGTGAGACAACTAGTCTAGGAGAAGGGAAACTCTGAATTCAAACCTGTTGAACTCCGCTTAAAAATTGACCTTGTGTCATATTCTGCCCGAGCGGAGAGGTTGGTAAATATGATATATATATATATATATATGTATATATATATATATATATATATATATAGTATACGTGTGCGTACATGTATTTCAAGAAGGATACAACTGGATTTTTATGAGCGTTTCAATAATTTTGAGTTTACTGTCAACTTTTAAAAAACACAAATAATACAAAGAAATGCCAATTACACCATCAGTCCTAATTTCACAATATATGTAATGGTGTAACAACTGTCTACACAAGTTTGAATATAAACCAGTAATTGTCTATACACTAATTATATATGTTTCTTCATTCAGCACCACCACAGGAGTGTTTACGTGGCGAAGAAGTTCACGTGCTAAACAGCGACTTCATAGTGAAATAATTCGGCTTCCAATGACGTCATAACGTTCACTTCCGGACTAATATTCTCGTAAATGGTGTTAACCCACATACCCTTCAGCTATGGGTAAGATATTGCTAGTACACTTCGTCAACAAAGATAACTAACAAAGGTTGCTATGTCATAAAACTAAGAGACTTGCCAATATAGAAAAGTGGAATATGAACAGCTCAAGTATCCATTCGTTTGTCTCACGTACGTTTGTTTGGGTTTATGGCATATCAAGCTTTGTAGGTTATTTAATGCCAAATCTATTGTTTATACAAATAAACAATTCTATTTCAAACGATTCAGTTTAGCATAAGTATATAATTTAATTGTCAAAAAAATATTTCCGTTTCAAGCTATTCAGTTTAGTCAAACAGTTTTATTTCAAACAATTTAGTTCAGAATAAGTATTGTTTTTGTTTACACACAGTTAAATGTCAAAACTGTTCTATTTTAAACAATTCAGTTTAGCATATGTACACAGTTTAGTTCTATTTGACTCATAGATATGATCCTATAAGATGCTACCGCTCTGGGCTAGAGTTGAAACGATGGTAATGAAGGGATACTCCGCATTCTCCAAAACTCCAGTCTTACAGATACCTTACTATCAGATTGTTTAGTGTCATAACCAGGACACTGTTTGGGGGTGTCTTACTCCCCTGCAGAGAAACAGTCGGTGTGTTTCTACCGCCCCAGCTGACTGGGCAAGTATCCATTCGTAATCTTCTTCAAAAACCCCTCTATCAAGTCATGGAAATAACAAACACTCTTCAGTTAAAAAAGAATTAAGCCCGCTTTTTCATCAGTATTTTTGAGCCAAGTGAAAACAAAATTTAAAATATGATTTTTTTATAGTGTGTCTCAGTATATAAGTGACCGATGCGACCCATACGACTACTAATAACTCTACTAATAATAATGTTGTGTTCTTTTTTGTTTCAGATTTGAAAATAGTATTCTATAATAACTATCAACCCTCGACCACAATAACTTGGACGATAGAAGAAAAAGTATTTTGCGTCGCTATTTATTTGGAGATGAAACCATTCAGAACTGTCTCAAAATGGATATAACGTATTTATATGATAATGATTTATTACTGAGACGAGAAACTAAAAAAATAAATTGCATTTCCTCGAAGCTGATATAATAAAAAAAACAACAACATTGATTTGATGTCTTTAGCTCAAAGGAAACATCTTTTACAGGATGTGTTTCACATGACTGCCACTGCGGTTATCTCAGTAATAAATCGTTATCATATTAATGGGTTGCATCTATTTTGAGACACCTTGTATTACGGACAGGTCTTATGCACTTGGGAAATAGATATGATATAATTGAGAGATTATCGTTATGAATGTAAAGACTCTTCGTCATTTCCATAAAATCTACAGCAAATTCATTGAGTAACAGTTGCAGCGCTGGATGGAATAGTTTTTCAACAATAAAACAGTTTTTGCATAAAGTCGCTCTCATCGACAATGCATTTTTTCTTGTGATCAAGAAGAGCTTACATTCGTTTTAGGGTTGGATAAAAAACTGGTGACATCAATTATGGACATATAATGTATCATTTAAATGAAGTCGTTAAACACAAGGAAAAACACAGTTAGTCAATTAGTATGATGAATTGTTTGCGTATGTTTGGATTTTATGGCATATCAACATTTGTAAGTTATTTAATGCCAAATCCATTTTTATACAAAAAACAGCTCTATTTCAAACAATTTAGTTTAGTATAAGTACACAATTCAATAGTCAAAAACATTTCTATTTCAAAGTATTCAGTTTAGTCAAACAGTTATATTTCAAACAATTCAGTTTAGTAAGTTATAGTTTTTTGTTTACTCACAGTTAAATGTCAAAATAGTTCTATTTCAAAAAATTCAGTTTAGCGTACATTTTAAATCTCAAAATCAGTTCTATTTCAAACAATTAATTCTAGCATTCGAAAACAGTTCTATTTCAAACAGTTTAGTATAATTACGCAGTTTTAATATCGAAACAGTTTTATTTCAAGCAATTCAGTTTAGCATAAATACGCAGTTTAGTTCTATTTGAGCCATAGATAGGGCTCTATCAGGTGTTACCACTCCGGGCCAGAGTTGATCAGTGAGCGATGGCAATAAGAGGTATTCTGTATACTCCAAAGCTCTAGCATTACAGGAACCTCACGATCAATTTTTTTATTTCATATCAAGGGCACTTGATTGGGGAGTCTTACTCCTCTACAGAAAAGCAGTTGGTGTATTCTACAGCCCCAACCGACTAGACAACAGTACGATCGTAAGATATTGCCCCCGAGGTCAATCTGAGACTAGATTTCTCATGGGATGATTTCAACCTGGTGAATGACTGAGATATAAGTTAGTCAGTTAGTGAAAATGCTAGTCATCGATCACAGCTCACTAATTTCTTTTAAGTCGTAACGGTTGATGGGAGGAAAATATCTCTGAAGTATAGATAAAAAATTATAAGTGTTAAAATATGGTCAGATCATCCCAGCAGAGAAGAACTTAAAAACGAAGAACACAACAAAGAACTAAAATGCTGACACCAGAACGATACAACGTGACCGACAAAATAAGTCACGAATGAATTGAAGTAAAGGATCGCTGAGTCATCGGTCTAGAAAGGGATTCATGATATATACGCAGAATGAGTATTCAGCAAGAGGGACACTGTGTAATTAATGCATATGATTTCATTATGTTAGTCACAACGTCATAAACTACTGTCACTGGTAGGGCAGTAGATGTTGAACTTTTTCATCAATAACCTATTTTTGGCTTTGTATTGTATTCTTGTAGATGAAAGTTGCTGAAGACAAAGACAAGATAATGAGATGATGTCGAGTTCACAGGAAAAAGAAAAATTCAAATATATGGGCAAAGAAAAACACTAGTGATTTTATTAATGTTTCAATCTTCTTGTAGACTGGTCTCAAATCAGAAAGACGTGATGAGATATTTGTGGGTTGTTGAATGAATTTTTAGATCGAATTCCAACCCCAATAAGAGGAAAGGTTGGTTTCGAAAGATCTAAAATTCAAGCCGTCCCTTGTTCTCAGCCGGTTACTAACTGACTGATCGAATCTTTTCAAAAACTCTCCACAGTGACCGTTTCTCGCGCACACCATGAGAATTCTCCGGGTTGATTCTTTGTTGCTATTTACTGAAAGGCGCCAACGTCATTACATTCGTTACAAATAACATCTGAGCGGCACTTTAGTAGAGGGGTATCTGGTATGAAAGCAGAGGTATGTCATTGTTTTGCTCCATGCACACAAAAAGGTTCCCCTTGATATTCATCGAAGGTCGTTAACATTTTACGGAGACCAAAGGTAGATTTGGTCTGTCTGAAATAAGATTAATAATTTAGAGAAACGCGGTGAGTATAAAACCACATCTGACAAAACTGCCAAAGCACTAAATGAATAGCATGTTGATCACTTCATATGTACTAATTGAGCCGATGAAAGATGGACGACACAGAATTTTTTTCGCTCAACGACACGCCATCATTAACAAGAAAATATGTTTCAAATCGTTTTCGAGCGCAATATGAATGCAGGTTTATGTTTATGCGGAAAAATAGAACATTGTACCGGGAATCATGTCGTATAAATTTGTAGGTATGACTATCGTAGAACTCCCGTGGTATCTCTCATTAAATCTTGTAATGAAAAAGTGTACGTGGACTTGTTAGACAGTTTGGGCGATATGCAGAGTAATTCCCCTTGATTGAATCTCTAAGGACAAAGTTATTTATAGGGTGTTTTTACTGAGATCCTTGAGTCTTTTTTACAGTTTCTGTGGATATAATTGGCAGACAATACTTTAGAAGCACCACTCGTATCTCTCTTATAATATCTTGAATTGGGTGAACTGTAAACTGAACGATTACATCGTCGAAACTCCATGCAGAGTAATTCCTCTAAATAGAATCTCTTAGAGCAAGGGTGGTTACTCTGGGCCGATTTTCTCCTCTTCAACTTATAAACCAAATAGAATTATTTGATCATTTAACTGTGTGTAAACAAATAACTGATGTTTAAATGATACATTTTGTCACGTGGTATGCCCCTGAGAGGGTTGAAGTAAGATTTAATTTGACTTCCCCCTCTGGGTTTGATTAACAAGCACAACGACTGACCGTTAAAGGCAGCCAAGATAAGGTCAAACTACCTGCACTCCATAACCGGGTGGAAGGAGAGGGAATGTAGATCATTGAGTAGCATGACCGGATGTGGTGGAGGAGGATGAGGATGAGGAAGGAGCAAAATGATTGGGCGAAGCCTAAGCACCGGAAGTAGTACCTTTTTCGTCAGAGGAAATAGGGATAAAGAATTTAGTATTGGGGACAGAAATCGGCGGATAAAGAAGTCAGTTTCCAGCTCGCTCTGGAAAGAGTGGAACAGAATCCTTGGACAAGAAGATAACATGTGCCTTCCAGCCAGGTTCTACAGAACGCCGCTCACACGTAAAAGAAAAGAATCTCCAAAGTAAACCGGTTAAAAGCTAAGTACACCTTGAACTGTTTTTCCTCCTAATCCTCCCAAATATTAGAACTTATATGTATTCAGAAGAGGAAAGAAATAGACTGAAGAAATTCGTTTCATAAACTGAAAAACGAACGAGTGGACTTTTTCAAGTTTTAAAAGTAAAGAAAAAAAGAAGAAAGAAAAAAAAGGACTGTCGAGAGAGACATGTGTGTTTAAGACCGTCTGCTGGTGATATAGCCGGCACCTTAAATATTTGTTTGGTCCTCACCTATCAAAATGTTGTTGTAGTTTAAATGTTCCCTTATGTTGAACTATATTCGTTATGTTATTTATCAGTCGAGTTGCCTTCTTTTGCATATATCTATTTCAGCTTCATTTGCTTCAATTTATTCTAGCTAAGTGTCTTATTCGCCTTTAAAAACATTACACGGGAAATTGGAATTGCCGACTACAGTGAATAATATTTTATCTTAACCTAGAAGACCATGTTTTCCGTTATCCAAGGGGGCAGGAATACGGAAGAATTTGTTGACGTATGTAAAGTGAATCTGGAAACCCCTTGCCAGCGGCGGTTAGTCTAGCTCCAAATTAACCCCCACATAACTTGCCAGTTCCCATATGCTTGAAAAGAGGAATCTTAACTCGGACTTACTTTGCGAGGGGTCAAGTGCCAGACTGCCCCAACGTCGCACGTGCGTAAAATAAACTCTCGTTAGGAGATAAATATTTAATGTACCGTCACAATAGCTATACCTGGAACTATCTAACTGGTAAAAGAATGGGCTTCGGTCCATTTATAATTGTTCCCAACAAAATGTGTTTACAAATCATTTATCTTTAATATATATGTATAAAGAAGATTTGGCATTAGATAACCTATAATGATTGATATGCCATAAAACCAGACGATACCAAACTTACCTGATCAATTATCCTACACACCAATAAGTGAATGGAAGGGAAGGTTGAGTTCTTTAATCATGATAAAGATATTAGGGCTGTGGAATACACTGACTACGTCTATGCAGGAAGGGGTAAAACACCACCAACGAGTGTCCTGTATATATCATTAAACCATCTAATGGTGGGGTTCCAGTAATGCCGGAGCGTTGGAAAATGCTGAGTGCCTCTGCATTACCATCGCTCCTAAGTCCACTATGGCACGGAGAGTGAGCACCTGATAGGATCCTCTCTATGGGTCGAATAGAAATGCTTGCGATTCAAACTGAGTGAGAACTAATAACTTATGCTTGATTAGATTTTTTTAAATAGACATATTTGATCATTTAACAGCGTATAAATAAATGACTGATATTTAGTTAAATTGTTAGTAATACATAGCAATAATTGGAAACATTTCACTTTTTTGGCCTTATGCAACATTGAATTGTTAGGAATAGAAGTGTTTGAGCATTTAACTGTGTATAAACAAATGACTGATGTTTAATTGAATTGTTAGTGATACATAGCAATACTTGGAAACATTTGTCATTTTTACCTTACGCAACATTGAATTGTTAGAAATAGAAGTGTTTGAACATTTAACAGTGTATAAACAAATGACTGATGTTTAATTGAATTGTTACCTATACACAGTCATACTTAGAACCATTTATCTTTGTTTGAATTATTCTTACAAATCATGTATATCTAATATAAATGTATGAACCAGATTTGGTATTAAATAATATGCAGTGGTTGATATGCCATAACCCCTCAAAAATCTATTTTTTGCTTGAATGAATAGATGAAAGCCTCTTTGCTTTCCGTAAATTGAAGAATCTGAGAGACAATGTCTTATTCTTGATCCTTATTTACAGAATCCTATACAACAGCAGAAGAGATAATGCTTCGCAGTGACTTGTCAGATTTACTGCAGGGTTTTCCTTCTAGCAAAAAGGTGATTAGCTTTTCTATGTTTCTGCAGTTATCTTCTGTCGAGTGTAAGATACTTCTTTCTGTCGTTTCCAAATGTTTAAACTGCCACCTATAAATTGCTGCATGGTTCGATTAACATCCGAATAGTTAGGCAAAGATCACCACTGTTTTACAACTGCTCTTATGAACACGATGTTCTGCGCTTGTACGAATGCTATCTCAACATTCCTCTTTGGCTTTGTTGATGGCCTCTCTTCCTTTCTTAGTAACAGTCACACAATCAACTTCATCACTTTGTCCAGTCGGCTGGGGCTATAGAATACACTGACAGCACCTCTGTTGAGGGGTAAGATCTCCCCCACCCAACAAGTGTCCTGGATATGACACTAAACAATCAGATGGTGAGGTTCCTTGCCTAGTCAGCTGGGGCTGTAGAATACACTGAGAGCACCTCTGCAGAGGGGTAAGATCTCCCCCACCCAACAAGTGTCCTGGATATGACACCAAACAATCAGATGGTGAGGTTCCTTGCCTAGTCAGCTGGGGCTGTAGAATACACTGAGAGCACCTCTGCAGAGGGGTAAGATCTCCCCCACCCAATGAGTGTCCAGGATATGACATTAAACAATCGGATGATGAGGTTCCTTGCCCAGTTGGATTGAGCTGTAGAATACACTGACTACACCTCTGCAGTGGGGTAAGATCCCCCTCAACGAGTGTCCTGGATATGACATTAAACTATCTGATGGTAAAGTTCCAGTAATGCAGAGGCATTGGGAAATACGGAGACCCCTTAATTGCCATTGCTCCCAGTTCCACGCTGGCCCGGCATAGTAGCACCTGATAGGGCCCTATCTATGGGTAAAGTAGAACTAACGGCATACTTATGCTAAACTGAATTGTTTGACTAAACCGAATAGCTTGAAATAGAAATGTTTTTGACTATCAAACTGTACTAATATTTAAACTGCGTGTTTTTGCTAAACTGAATTATTTGAAATGGAACTGTTTTTTGACATTGAAACTGTTTTTACGCTAAACTGAATTGTTTTATGTAGAAGTGTTTTGACATTTAACTGTGTGTAAACAAAATCTGTAATTATGCTAAACTGAATTAGCTGTTTGAATAAACTGAGTAGCTTGAAATAGAAATGTTTTTAACAATTAAACTGTGTACTCATGCCAAGCTAAATTGTTTGAAATAGAACTGATTATTTTTATAAAAATAGATTTGGTGTAAAATAACCTAAAATGTTGATATGCTATAAAACCCCAACCAACCAACCAACATCATCAACGGACATGTTAACTTCCTGCAAAGCATGAGCCTGTCTCTTGTACTTGCATCAGACATTATTCAATCTCGAAGACAAAAGCCATTAACAATTACAACCTTCTACATCTGTTAAAGCAGGATAGCGTGTTAGACTGGGAATTTATTTGGAATCTACTGTCCGCTTTATGACTTCGATGGATTTTAATCTCATGTTGGAGTGAACGAGTTGGTTTAGCTATATATGATAATCACCAGTAAATTAAATAATTTTAATTATTTATGACAAATAATGAGTAAATTTAAAATAATGATTCCGTATTTAGTAATGAAAAAATAGATTGGCACAAAATTGTTCATGCTAGAAAAATCTGAATGTTTACGGGATACAAACGAGGTTGTGCCAAGCATAAGAAAATTATTGCAGTTTATGGACATCAGATTAACAAAACATGGATTACGTTGAAATTCAGATTTGAGGTTGACTTAACAAAAAGCCAAAAGAAGGTTAGGTGCTTAGCTTTCCATTTTTTTTCGCAGGATCTTTATGCATAATTACATCATTCATCATCAAAATGTCGGATATCCCTGACCCTCTCTCGCCACTTCTCCCTATCGTTCATCGCCTCTGGCAGTTCTTCAGGGCTACATCCCGTATCTTCACATAGCTGCTGTATGTATGTTCGAGCTGATCGTCCTGCTTTTGCGCGGCCATATGTGGGGGTCCATAGGAGTACATCACTTATGAGCTCGTCCCTGCTTCTCCAGCAGTGTCCTGCATGTCTAGTTCGTCTAACGTGAATAGTTTTCGTGATAGGAGGCAGGTGGCCGTATAGTTGGTGCCTTGTGGGGTGTTCCCGCCAGGACTTATTCAATATTACTCGCAACATTCTAAGGTAATTGCCGTCAATACATAATTACAAGACTAGTAAATTCATTAAGCATTACTTATTTAAAAAAAAAAAACTTAGTCAAATAAACAATGCACAAATGTATTTTTTAAAATATCTATGGTCGTTTTGACCATAGATATTTTGAGTGAAGTAAAACCCACTGTCAAAAAATTCATTAAAATTCCGAATAGGTTTGGTAAAATATGAAATCTTAGTTTCTGAAGCCCCCCCTTCACAACGAGTCTGTGGGTGAGGTCCCAGTAATGTTGGGGCCTTGGGGAATACGGAGCACCCCTTCATTGCCATTGCACCCAGGTCCACTCTGGCCCAGAGGGGTAGCACCCGACAGGGCCCTATCTATGGGTTAAATAGAACTAACGGCATACTTATGCTAAATTGAATTGTTTGGTTAAATTGAATAGCTTGAAATAGAAATGTTCTTTTGACAATTGAACCGTACTTACATTTAAACTGTGTGCTTATGCTAAACTGAATTATTTCACATAGAACTGTTTTTTTGATATTGAAACTGTATTTACACTAAACTGAATTGTTTAACATAGAACTGTTTTGACATGTTACTGTGTGTAAACAAAATCTGTACTAATACTAAACTGAAGTAGCTGAATAAGAATTGCTTGGCTAAACTGAATAGCTCGAAATAGAAATGTTTTTTACAATTGAACTGTACTTACAATTAAACTGCGTGCTTATGCTAAACTGAATTATTTGAAATCGAACTGTTTTTGGCATTGAAACTGTATTTACACTAAACTGAATTGTTATATACAACTGCTTGAATAGTTTGAAATAGAAATATTTTTGACAATTAAACTGTGTATTTATGCTAAACTGAATTGTTTTAAATAGAACTGATTATTTACGTAAAAATGAATTTGGCGTTGAATAACCTACAAAGGAAAGGTTGATATGCCATAAAACCCAACAAACCAAACCAACGATAAATAAAAACGAAAACAGAGTTGTTTACCTTTCTTAGACGTTATAACTGATCCTGACGCAGTGCTATCCCAAATCGAAAATCGTAAAATTTTCATATCTAACACAGGTAGATTTATGAAGATTTTTATTTCGGTGCAACCTTTGTTTTATTTTTTTTGTTTTTTTTTTTAACCTTTTTACTGATTCTAATGGTCTAAAACCATTTTTTTCAAACCTGTGTTATTTCATTTCCTATATAAGAATAGGAAGACATGTCTGCTAAGTGAGACCTTAAAACCTTTTTATCACTCTGCCGACAGCTTAAACAATAATGATTCCACCCTGCACGAAGCAGTAAAATGAGTTATGCCGGCCCCATTGGAGCCGTAATGGGATTCCATAGTGACAGTACCACAATATTATCGTAACATTTGGGCTAACATTTTCCCCGGGGTTTGTGTTTTCACTTAAGTGAATAGAAAGTATCCCCCGAGGAATCAGGCGAGGGAAATGTTTTTGTATCTGTTCCATATGCTGGTATTCTAAGAAGAAGGGCTCTGAAAGTAACCCATGCGAAACGTCAGCCTGTCAGTGTTTGGAAAATTTAAAGTTCGATATCTGACCTCAAAGTGTGAGTGCAAGTTAAAAATACAGTCTGATGTGTAAATCTATGAGGAAATATAATATTTAAAGGTGGATTGCTTTTGCTAAATGTCAAAATATATTTAGGGTAGGATTAAAATGTGCGTTAAGCAAGTTTTAATCTAATCAATCGAAAAGAAAAAGAAAGCAATCCTGTCCAGACATTCTTTACGATGGATTTCACAGACGTCATTACGAAAATCCTTGAAAAATGGTATAACTGTAGGTTATCAAAGTACTTATAAATTGCCCCAATAAATTATTTACAACCTTTCTCGTTGTGGATGGGTTCAATAAGGTGACATCAGTTATGCTGAAAAATTGGTCGATGGAGATTCATTTTAAATCATGCCAATAAAAAAATAAATAGATACTAGTAGAATGAAAGAAAGAAAGAAAACAACAAAAAAGAGAACAAACGAAAAAAGGAACAAATTAAATGAGGAGAAAGAAAGAAAGAAAGAAAGAAAGAAAGAAAGAAAGAAAATGATAAAACACAAAAGCAAACCAAAGAAAGAAAGAAAGAAAGAAAGAAAGAGAGAAAGAAAGAAAGAAAGAAAGAAAGAAAGGAAGGAAGAAAGAAAAAAAGAAAATGGTAAAAAACAAAAGCGAATGCAAAGCAAACCAAAGAAAGAAAGAAAGAAAGAAAGAAAGAAAGAAAAAAAGAAAATGGTAAAAAACAAAAGCGACTGCAAAGAAAACCAAAGAAAGAAAGAGAGAAAGAAAGAAAGAAAGAAAGAAAGGAAGGAAGGAAGAAAGAAAGAAAGAAAGAAAATGATAAAAAACAAAAGCGAATGCAAAGCAAACCAAAGAAAGAAAGAAAGAAAGAAAGAAAGAAAGAAAGAAAGAAAGAAAGAAAAAAAGAAAATGATAAAAAACAAAAGCGAATGCAAAGCAAACCAAAGAAAGAAAGAAAGAAAGAAAGAAAGAAAGAAAGAAAGAAAGGAAGAAAGAAAGGAAGAAAGAAAGAAAATGATAAAGAACAAAAGCGAATGCAAAGCAAACCAAAGAAAGAAAGAAAGAAAGAAAGGAAGAAAGAAAATGATAAAGAACAAAAGCGAATGCAAAGCAAACCAAAGAAAGAAAGAAAGAAAGAAAGAAAGAAAGAAAGAAAGAAAAAAGAAAGAAAGAAAGAAAGAAAATGATAAAGAACAAAAGCGAATGCAAAGCAAACCAAAGAAAGAAAGAAAGAAAGAAAGTTGGTGACATCAGTCATGCAGGAATAATTGTTGATAGATATGTGATTAAAACCACTTGACTACACAGATGAAATAAATAAATAAATGAATCAAAATGAGAAGAAAGAAAAAAGAAAGAAAAAAAGTAGATAAAACGAAAGAAAAAAAAGTAGATAAAAAAGAAAAGAAAAAAGAAAGAAAGAAAGAAATAGGTGTAAAGAGCTATTAAACAGGTAATTATATCGTTTATTTTGGGGGTATTATCACAGTGCATTGCGCCATATAACTAAATGGGAAAAAAGCACCCCACCTACCAAAAACAAAAAAAACAATTCGAAAATGCCCTAGAGGTCTAGCTTGTGTACATGCACCTTTCACATTTTAACAGAATATACCTTTTCCTAAGTAACTCAACCCTTATCGGATGATTCACTTTGGCGTCGTAGCGAATGTACTGGACTGCGGCGTTGCGGTAAGCGAGTTCGATCTTCAATCGCGTCATTACGTTTAGGTTCGGAATAATTAAGAACCCTTACACCCTCTCTTGTTATTGGTTAAAAACTACCACTACTATTATTCTCGTTAGAGAGTTTTTTTTACTAAATAACTCACGAAGGTTGATATACCGTTAAACGAATAACAACAAAAAACTATCCATCCATTATATCCTACTTACGACAGTAGTTATGACTTCTCTGGTTTACACACTTTTGTCGAATAAGTGTATTGAAAAGGTATTTTGACCGTGATTGTAATAGTTATAGTAGTAGTTGTAGAGTTGTAGAAATAATAGTAGTAGCAGAATTGTTGCAGCATTAGTTGTGGTAGTAGTAGTAGTAGCAGTAGCAGAGTTGTAGTAGTAGTAGTAGTAGTTGGAGAGAGGTTGTAATAGTAGTTGTAGAGCTCATTTTATGTCAGTTTTCCATGATGTTTCTGAAAATATTTCGCTTTAAACTGTCAGTTTATGTCCACTCTTGACCTCGAAAGATTGAAACAAGTTCACACATATTGTTCAGATGACTGTTTATAAAAATACGTCTTTTATACTTACTTGAGCCATAGTTTCACAGTCGCTAGTTTGTGTACAAAAACGAAACGGTACAAGCCGTGGGAGGTAACCGCTGTGACCGGTAGTATCGAGATAGATAGTGCGCTGACATGTTGTGCATTCTTTCATTCCTCTGTGTGATTTGGAAGTCGTACAGATGAACATGCAACTCATTCTAATTACCTTACCTTTTGGCTGGGCCGTCTGGCATACTTGTCGGATGGGGTATCAAACAATGGCAGATTCGAGGCCGAAAGGCCCCCAGTTTCGGTTGGGCCACCTTCGGTGGGTGAGCTGCAATCTTTGTCACCAATGTATAGCACTAGACCTTGTTGTCTAGTTTAAGCTATAACCCAGCATACGTGCCCTGATCCAGATTTGGATTCGTGAAACTGCTTGCCTCATTAGACCCACATTGCACTTAGTGGGTCGATGAGCAGCACAGACCAGCAGGGTTCGAGTCTCGGCTCGTTCCCGACCATCCCTCCCCCTTTATCCCCACTTTAATCGGCCTTCGGGCTTTTGACCTTGTTTCAAATCCTGTCTGGTGGGAGGCAGCGACAGATATCATACAAATTATTCTAATTAGGTAACTTATAATTTACTTATTTAGAACTGAGAGGAAGCAACCAATAACATTTGTCGTTCGAAAAGTAAAAGCACCGTCGATCACTGAACTGTAAATAGATGATTTAAGAAACTCCGGTAATTGTCAGGTTTCTAAGCCTTAGAGGCAATTTTGGCGAACAGCACTGAGAGTATCAGGTGAGCTTAGCATTAGAGTGGACATAAACTGACATAGCACTAATACCCTTGCGAAAGGTATGAACCCCCTTATCCTCCCAGCTATGGGTTAAATAGTACCACTACTGTTCTTCTAGGAAAATAGCTTTGGCATTAGATAACCTATAAATTTTGATATGCCATAAAACAAAGAAACCAAACCAATCAGCTATTACATCCAATGTGGTTCGTTGTTAAAATGACTCCAGTAAAATCACCCCGTGTGACTAAATTGTGCCTCATATTATAAGGTACTGCAAAACCATATTTACCAACCACTTCCGCTCGGGCAGGATATGACACAAGGTCAATTATTAAGCGAAGTTTAACTGGTTTGAATTCAAAGTTTTCCTTCTCCTAGTTGCCTCGCCAAGGCTAAAGAAATCAGTCTGCCCTACTATTTACCCATAGCTGGAGGGAGAATAATTGGATTCATACCTTTCCCAAGGGTATTAGTGCTCTGTGAAATGTAATCAGTCTCGTCCAGGATTTGAACTCGTTTCGCCGTGTCCCCTCCCTACCACGATAACCATTACACCATGGGCACCCCCTAAAGATACTGCAAAACATTTGACTCACTCAAGTATTTAGGGGGGTGTCCTCGTGGTGAAATGGTTAAAGCGATGGACTGCGGAATCGTAGTAAGCGAGTTCCTACTCCAGTCGCGCTGTTACGTTCACTTTCGGGAAAATACCCTTGGGAAAAGTATGAACACCCTTATCCTCTCAGCTATGGGTTAAATAGTACCACTACTGTTCTTCTCGGAGAATAGCTTTTGCATTAAATAACCTACAAATGTTGATATGCTATTAAACAAAGAAACCAAACCAAACCAATCAAGTGTTTAATGAACGTGTCATTCTGTTCACTAATCTATGAAAAAGATACAACACTGAAAATATTTGCAGTAGAAATGAAACAAAGAGAGTTTAGTGAGTGTATTGCATGATATATTATGCAACAGCCATACATGAATACGTGAAATGTACATAGAATGTTCATAACTCATACATGGATACCATAGGTATCCCGAAACACAAAAACACTTACGACTTCTTAGTTCAGATACGAAAATTTTTATTACCTTTTATTTAAAAGGTTTTTCCACATAAGGAGAGATACACCTGACTTTTCCATCTGCCCCAAACCACGTGCGCATCCGACACAAATTCGTCTGGCCTCGCCCAAGTCTCAATCTCAAGTAACTGACTTTTCTCAAATCTCAGTCCACGCTTCCGATGCATGACGTCATTCACATCCCCAAGTCACAATTTTCTATCTGGGATTTTTATTTTGACATCTCTGAATGACACGTCCACTCTGCGGGCGCGTGAACACCTGCGCTCATGTTTGCACCTAACTAACCGATGCATTAAGCCGAAAGGTTCTCAGCCTAACTAAACCTAAAGGCAAGATATATAAAACGAAATCCCTCGGCCATTATATTACAATTAGAAGTTTACGAAAAAATATTAAGTGGAACATATTGCACTTTAATAATAATAATATTAGTGGTCTTTTCATTGTCAGCGAAACTTCTGACAAATGATAAAATCAGTTTATGCTTTGCTTTTAATTTTTATTCCAGCCATATAAATATATCTTTTCTTGTTTAACAGCCATACATTAAACACAAATATGTCTAAACTAAATTATTAAATAAAGCGTGAAATGCTGGTTCTAATGTATGATGTTTCACCGTTTCCAAAAGAAAGAAAGAAAGAAAAAGAAAATGAAATTTGTTGACATCAGTCATGTTGAAACTATGATGAGAAAAAGTGACAAATAAAAAAAATATCGTGTAGAAAGAAAGAAAGAAAGAAAGAAATAAGAAAAAGATGATAAAAACAAAAGTGAAAGAAGGAAAAACAGAAAAAAAGAAAAAAGAAAGAAAGAAATCTTTATGATCATCATCATAAGAAAGAAAAAAACAAACAAATAAACAAACAAAAAACAAGTCACAAGAAAGAAAGAAAGAAAGAAAGAAAGAAAGAAAGAAAGACGCAAAGAAAGAAAGAAAGAAAGACGCGAAGAAAGAAAGAAAGAAAGAAAGACGTGGAGAAAGAAAGAAAGAAAGAAAGAAAGACGATAAAAGACAAAAGCGAAAGAAAAAACAAATCAATAAATAAATAAACAAACAAGTCCCAAGAAAGAAAGACATAAATAAAGAGGCAGCATGTAAAGAAAGAAGGAAAGAAAGCTATGTGATAACAAGCCCTCATTCACTTAACTTAGTTTAACACAAGTCTTTGTGTATAAATTTCAACATTTTGTGATTGTCATAGACCCCACATTGTTATTAGCTATCATAATCAGTCAGAATCTGTCTTATCTTTTAAATTCGCTTCGCTAGAACAACTGCCTTCACCATTTAAAAAAGCTTGGAAACAAACAAAACAAGGTTTCTTGCTAGAACACCTCATGGAATTGCGCAAAAACTGCAAATGCTGTTTCTGGGGAATAAACTAAATATCTTTCATTATGGATATAAATTACTTAAGCTCAACGGGTTATTTGAACCTGTTCCATAAAATATACTTTGGTAAACGTTTGAAGTGTTTCGCAGTACATGTTGACTTGCTAAAGTCACTTCAGAAGAAATTTGTCCAAGTTATATTCACAGACTATCTGGATTATTTTTCCGAAATTAAATCAAAAGTCTATAGTAAGACAACCTTTCCTGGTTTAGAAAAGAGGCAGGGTCCGCATAGTAAAAATATAACTGACTAAAAATATTTAAATGAGGTTGTTCGAAATATAATGTCCGATTATAAAATGATTTTGTATTCCTGAATTTAGATAATGAATGTCAATGCATTTCAGCCATCAATTAACAAGGTTATTCATCTACGAAAAAAGAACCTGCCAAATAGTGCATTTTGCCGGTGCAGCTGATCACACAGTAAAACTAAAGGAAAGCGAAAAGAGAGATAAATATCTAGACCTTACAAAACATCTGAAAAAAAACTGTGGAACATAAACCTGACAGTGATAGCAATTGTAATTGGCGCACTCGGTACTGTCACCAAAGAATTTGTAAAGGGACAGGAGGAATTGGATATAAGAGGACAAGTGAAGACCATCCAAACTACAACACCGAATTTAAGTTTTGTTATGTATCACTATGTAGGTGGTCCGCCAAGCAGACGATCCTTTTGTCTGTTTTGGCGTGAAACCAAACAAAGGCCTGAACTCGAGATCTCGACGCGACCGGAAGTAGGCAGGGGAACGCCAGTAAGAGTTGGACAAAGGAACACAGAGGAAGGACTTGGCGAAGGGTGATGCAAGTGGCCAGTCGACACCGGACAGCAGAAGTGAGCAGTCGCCATGAGTGAGTCCAGTACCAGTGAAAGAAGACCTATCAAGATGGGTTGGCATTCCTTGTAGCTTTGTAGAAATTCGCTAGAAATCCACGCTAGCGTTAGCCTACATATGCACAAAGGAATGCAATGTTACATAACTCCTCTCTTGCACCTTAAGTTAACCCATGCATATTTTTCGTTTGTTCGTTTGTTCTTTTTCTCCCGCTCCCTTGATTGTATTTCTTGCAGCTATAAAGAAATGTGCGATACCCCTCTCGGAACCACCAGTTGATCACCGGCCAAGAAGAGAAATGGCTTGAAGAAGTTGACGTATTCGTGGGGGCTGAGGAGGTATCTTCACAATAATAAATCATTAAATGCAATTTATTTTAAGTTTTATTTTTTGCTTTTGTTTTTAAAGACATATCAAACTCTGTAAGTTATTCAATAGCAAACCCATCTTTGTCGAAGAACAGTTGTGGTAGTTTTTAACCAATAGCAAGTAGGGATAAGGAGGTTCATGCTTTTCCTTAGGGTATTTGTCTGATATTAAACCTAAATTTATAAATGGCGCTCGAAGTCGCATACTATGATGTCCCTATTCAGCACTTTAGCCTTTACGGCAGAGGGAACCCCTGCAAATACAAATTCAGCTTTTATTTCTCCTTTAGAATTAAATGCTTTTAGCGAAAAGAGTCCAGATGCTTTAAGACATGGTGTTATAAAATAGCCGAGGGATTTCGGTTCATGCCTTTGAGTTTAGTTTGGCTGAGAACCTTTCGGCTCAGCACATGGGTTGGTTGGGTGTAACATTGAAGCAGGTGTTAACGCGGGTGCGCGCGGGCGGGTGGAGGAGTCACTCAGATGTCATAATAGTCCGAGACGATACTGGGTGACAGGGTGCGGGTGACGTCACGCACCGGAAGCGCGCAGAGGTTTGTGTGAGAATTTGAAGAGAGAAAGAGTCGGGTACTAGACGCCAAACGAGAAGGATCGACTTTTGGAGCTCGCAGACGCGAGGCGAACTTGCGCCCTAATGGGGCCACTTGAGTTGGGGCCCAAATGAATTAGATAGCATAGAGAATTGTGTCTCTCCCCCTTACGTCGAAACCTTTAACTCAAAGTTAATAAAAAAGGTTTCGTACCTGAACAAGAAGTCATTACGTGTTTTCGAATTCCGAGATTCCTATGTTCTTTATATATTCTATAGTTATAAACATTATATGTCCATTTCGCACATAGCGTTAATTGCGAATATGGTACACATGGTAGCCGGTGGATGAGAGATCAAGACAATATGGTGGAAGGGAAAAGTCTCATATCCCAAGTCGGTGAGCGTCTGTTGTTTCATCCTGGCAAACGTGTGGTCGATTAATGACATGAAGAAAAATTAGGAACTGGTCAATTAAAAAAAAAGACAGCACTCAATACAAAAGAAGTAGATCAAATATTAAAATATAGAAATATAAAGATAAAAATGTCAACCAAGTTTGATTAGTGAACGACTGTCCGTTATGTTATTTCCAGAAACGCTCATCATACTTGGATATATAAAAATGTGTAGTTGTGTTTTTTCATATCACAAGAATGTTGCGAGCAATATTAAACAAGTCCTGGCGGCAACATCCCACAAGGCATCAGCTATACGGCCACCTGCCTCCCATCACAAAAACTATACAAATTAGACGAACCAGAAACGCAACACACTACTGTAGAAGCAAAGACGAACTCATCAGTGATATACTCCTATGGACCCCTGCATATGGCCAAGAAAAATCAGGACGACAAGCTCGAACATACATACAGCAGCTACGTGAGGATACGGGATGTAGCCCAGAAGGCCTGCCAGAAGCGATGAATGATGGGGAGAAGTGGCGAGAGAGGCTCAGGGATATCCGTGCTGGCGGCACGACATGATGATGATGATGTATATATATATATATCTATATAATGTCCAGTCAGCATCCAAAGACAGTGGATGAGGATTATTTTTTATAGAATATATGAGGAATATCATATAAATCTATGTGAGTGAAAAATCGAAGACTTCTTTTGAACGAAAGAAATGAGCTCGTGTTTAAATGTAGACATAGAGGAAAATTCCAATTATCCTGACTGAGAGCCACTGAAACACCGATTCCTATGTAATTGCAAGGACAAGAATCAGGATTTATTAGAAATTAAAAACGATCACTTCAGTAGTGGTAATTTACTAAGCTTTTTACTTAGATGTAGCACAAGGCCATATGAATGGGGCACCCAATGAGAGGATCTCATCAGTAGTGGATATCACCGAAGCGAGGAAATTTTTAAGATAGATGATGATCCGATGAACGTCGGATATTAATCCAAAAATTAAGGCCTTTGACCCTAAAAAAGTACTTGATAGCTAAGATAAAAAAAACATTATTTACTTTTATCTCATTTCACTATCTTGTTCCTAATTAAATTAAAAGGAATATATAGGATAACAACAACTGAAATAATTAACAGATGTGTTGGGAGTTAATGTAAAATATATATCATATTTACCAACCCCACCGCTCGGGCAGGATATGATACAAGGTCAATGTCTAAGCGGAGTATAACAGGTTTGAATTCAGAGTTTTCCTTCTCCTAGACTAGTTGCCTTGCCAATGCTGAAGAACCCAGTCTGTCCTACTATTTACCCATAGCTGAAGGGATGATAATTGGATTCGTACCTTTCCCAAGGGTATTAGTGCTATGGGAAAATGCAATCAGTCTAGTCCAGGATTTGAACTCGTTTCGCCGTGTCCATTTCCTACGACGATAAGCATTACACCACGGGCATCTACCTCCCCTTTGTTCAACCCATCCGCTCGAGCGGAGTTTAACGGGCTTGAATTCAGAGTTTTCCTTCTCCTAGACTTATTGCCTCACCAAGGCTGAAGAACATAGTCTATCCTACTATTTGCTACTATTTGGAGGGAGAATAACTGGATTCATATCTTTCCCAAGGGTATTAGTGCTATGTCAAATGCAATTAGTCTCGTCCAGGATTTGAACTCGTGTTAACCATTACACCACGGGCATCTCCAATATAAAATATATATAGGGATAGTCATTGGTCCTATGATCGTTGATTGTTTAAAAATCGCACCTGCTACGGGACCACCGACAAGTACGTAAATTAGGATGGGTTGACCTACAGAGAAACCCCACTGTTGATTTTTGATGCTTCTAACACCTAATATTTTGTCCCCATCGGCCCTTGCCAGTGAATTTTTAAAAGATTTATTCTTATTTTTATTTTTATTTAGTATTTTGTATTTATTTGTTTATTTTTTAAATTTAAAAAAAAATTTAAAAACATTTTTAAAAATATTTTTTAATTTTTAAATTGAATACGAACTGTAATTCCATATTTGCTGTTCTGCAACTTCGAGAAAAGCATGTAAAAAGTCATCTGATGAGACGGAGAGTATAGTAATAGTCTCCGCCGAAATAATTTTATAAAGACGATTTAACCAAGTTTGAGTTTCCTCCGATTACACGATCTATCTCTCAATCTCTCTCTCTCTCTCTCTATATATATATATATATATATATATAATAACCTTCTTACGTGTGATAGACATTAGACAAATAAGCGTGGAGCTTAAAAAAGCTGCGGAAAATGTTGGTTGTATGGCAGAGACAGACAGAGACCCAGAGAGACATAGAAACAGAAAGAGAGATAGAAGGAATATTTGTGAATAAATAAGATCAGCTTGGTTTGGCATGAAGCTTGACGAACAGGACACTCACTGAGACTCAAATTCACTATCAATGATCTTCTAGCCTACTCCCTTATCCATTACATCGCTTCAGGTGCCGGGATAGAACTTTTATTTAGTGAAAAAGAAAAACAGTAAGTTGTATGTGGCTTGTTCACTTCTATGGAGAACGAGTTTAATCATGGGCTGGTTACAAAGAAGGGAATAATAATAAGTAGTTTAAATAATAATATTTTTCCAAAGAACGTACCCACTGAATTCTTTCCAATAATAATAATAATAACTATAAGAATAATAAGACTAGACATGATTGGGTTGGAAAGGTGATCCACTTGGAGTTGTGCAAGAAATTTAAATTTGACCATACGAACAAATGTTATATGATCAACCCAGCATCTGTCCTAGAGAATGACACACATAATCTCTCATGGGACGTTGATATACAAACGGATCACCGAATCTCGACCAGAAGACCAGACATTATAGTAATCAACAAAAAAAAGAGAACTTGAAAAATTGTGGACTTTGCTGTCCCGACTGACCACTGAATAAAATTGAAAGAAAGTAAAAAAAAAAAAAAGTCCTGGACTTTGCAAGGGAATTTAAAAAAATTGGGGAACATGAAAGTTACAATTATACCAATAGAGATTGGTGCTTTTGCTACGGTCACCAATAGATTATTAAAGGGACTGGAGGACTTGTAAATAAGAGGTCGAGGGGAGACTATCCAAACTACTAGATTACTGAAAACGGCCAGAATAGTGAGAAGAGTCCTGGAGACTTGAGGAGACTTGCTGTCACTTAAACTCCAGTGAAAGACCATCAGCTGACGCTGATGCGAAAAACTCTCAATGAGTAAATAATGATAATGAAAGAAGGATTGTTTCTGTCAAGAAAAGAATGAGGACGTGGACTCGCCAGCATTGAGGATTGTGTTAATTCATCAATACAAGGGTACGAGGACTACATTAAAAAGTCCTAAGAAGATTAATTGCAGCAGCCAGTAACAGCATTGTTATGAGTACAAATACAAAAAACAAAAAGAAACTACGAACTATGAGTAGAAGGAAAAGCAACTTTATTGATATTTCCTGCGACAAACTGGCGAGATTGCACACGAGAAGACGTGGACATGATTACAAAAGGGAAATCCTTAGAGAGAAACTAATCTCAGCTCATGGAATCACAAAATAACAACATAAGAACCAGTTATATCAAAACTCAAATCGATTATACACAACAGGATAGCAAGTGTAGATTATGCAGAGAAAGAAATGAAATGATTAATTGCAGAAAGGGACGGATAAACACATTAAGAAGATAACTGGCCTATATGAAATACAAACAATTAGACTCTGCGAAATTGTCTATCTTTTAAGGAAGGAACAATCAATGCAGATGATAAAATAACACCTAAAAGAAACAGGGAAAACAAACAAAAAACAACATCAAATACATATAATCACAATCTTTGTTCATTTTAGGTTTTGGGTAAAGACCTGTGAACAATCATAAGAAAAGAAAAGTAAAGCTGAAAATTAAACAACAACAACAAATAAGACGCAACATAACAGTAAATGTTGGCTATGCCGTGACAGAGACGAAACGATCAATCACATAATAAGCGAATGCAGCAAATTAGCACAGAAGGAGTATAAGGCGAGGCACGACTTGGGTCGGCAAGGTGATCCACAGGAAAATGTGCAGGAAATTTCAATTCGACCCTATAAACAAATGGTATATACACACACCGGCACTTGTCCCGGAAAATGACTCACATAAACTCCCATGGGACTATAACATACAAATGGATCACCTAATCTCGGCCAGAAGACCACACCTCATAATGATCAATAAAAAAAAATAATCTGCAAAATTATAGGCTTTGCTGTCTCGGCGGACCACAGAATAAATCTGAAGGAAAGTCAAAAGAAAGATAAGTACCTCGACCTTGCTAGAGAATTGAAAAAGCTGTGGAACAAGAAAGTAACGATTGCGTCAATTGTGATTGGTGCGTTAGGCACAATAACTAAAGGATGATTAAAAGGCCTGAATGACTTGAAAGTTGGCGGACGGGTAGAGACTATCCCAAAGACAGCATTGCTAAGAACGGTCAGAATCCTGAGACAAGTCCCGGAAACTTGAGAAGACTTGCAGTCACTCAAACTCCAGTGAAAAAGCATCAGCTAACACTGATGTGAAAAACTCAAAAGGAGTAAATAATAATAAGTATACAAATAATAATAATAATAATAATAATAATAATAATACATAACAAAATAAGCTATATTGAACGTGGAGTTCTTCCTAGAGTGTTGCACACTGCAGCTGGTCTTGATTACAAAACATGACGAACAATTCTATATAAAAATATTTTCTTTATTTCCTCGGCTTGCTACGAATGTGGAGTATAAGAGAGAGAGAAAGAGAGAGAGAGAGAGAGAGAGTCGAAAAGTTTATGAGTGTATACGGGGTCTTGACAGGGGATCTCTTCACTTTGAACGTTTGCCGGGATTCTGGTGAGATCTGAACATGGTTGCTTTTATAAACACATCTACTCAAGGTTGACCACTCACATCCGGTCAGGCGGGATACGTATTTTCCTTTCAGCTGACGACCCGGTACTTTTTGATTCTAGTCTTTTGTCCACTATTTCCGAAATCTCGGTCATCTCTTTTCTCATTTCAATGTGTTCTGGCAATCCAGTTAATCAAACTGTCAAATTGCTATTAATTTCCTATTCCGCAAACCGGCCTTATCTTTATCCATTAAGTTTTAACCACTAAGGCTTCTGTCTTTTTTTTAACAAAATATTCATTTGTCACATTCCAATCTACCAATAACATTGCCCAGTTGGCCGGGGCTGTAGAATACACTGACTGCACCTCTGCAGAGGGGTAAGACCCCCCCCCCAAAGGAGTGTCCTGGATATGACACTAAACAATCTGATGGTGAGGTCCCAGCAGTGCTGGAGGTTTGGGGAATGCGGAGTACCCCTTTATTGCCATCGCTCCCAGGTCCACTCAGGCCAGGAGTGGTAACACCTGATAGGGCCCTATCTATGGGTTGAATAGAACTAACGACGTACTTATGCTAAACAGAATGTTTTTGACAATTAAACCGTACTTACATTTAAACTGTGTGCTTATGCTTTACTGAATTATTTGAAATAGAACTCTTTTTTGTCATTAAAACTGTATTTACATTTAACTGAATTGTTACATATAACTGCTTGAATAGTTTGAAATAGACATGTTATTGACAATTACACTGTGTGTTTATGCTAAACTGAAATTGTTTTAAATAGAACATATTATTTACATAAAAATGGATTTGGCTTTGAATAACCTACAAAGGTTGATATGTTATAAAACCCAACAAACCAAACAAACCATCAACCAACAATAGAACAAAAGTAGCAAATCTAGATTATGTGGTGATCGAAACAAAACGAACAATCACGTAATAAGCGAATGCAGCAAATTAGTGCAAAGAGAGTAAAAGATCGGACACGACTGGGTGAGCAAGGTGATCATATTAAAATTGTGCAAGATTAAATTTGACATGCGAAAAAGTGGTATTTGCATAATCCAGAGTCCGTCCTGGAAAATGAGACGTACAAAGTTTAATGTTATTTTGAAATACAAGCGGATCATCTAATCTCGGCCAGACAACCAGGACTAGTGATAGTCAACAAAAAAAAAAAAAAAAGGAAAACCTGCAGAATTGTGGACTTTGCTGTTCCGGCTGACCACAGGGTAAAGCTGAATGAAAACGAAAAAAGAGAGAAATACCTAGACTTTGCTAGACAACTGAAAAATTTGTGGAACATGAAAGTGACGTTGAAACCAATTGTAATTGGTGCGCTCGGTACTGTCACCAAAAGAAGGGTAAAAGGACTGGAGGCCTTGGAAATAAGAGGACGAATTGAGATCGCCAAGAATACTGAGAAGAGTCCCGGAGATTTGAGGAGAGTTGCTGTCACTCAGACTCCAGTTGAAAACCATGGGCTAACGCGTTAGTGAAAAACTCTCAAATGATCAAAATGATAATTCTCTGGGATTTTGCCATTCAAACTGATCACCTAATCCTGGCCAGACCAACAGACCAAGTGATAACTAACAAGAAAAAGAGAACTTGTCAAATAGTGGACTTTGCCGTCCCAGCAAACAAAAAAGAGAAAATCAAAGGAAGCAAAAAGTGAGACAAGTACTTGGACGTTTCCATAGAGTTAATAAAAGCTGTGGAATATGACTCCTTTCAGGTCGTCTTGACGGCACCCAGTGTTCGTACCATACTGGTGTACGGAAGTCTTTCCTGGTCAGCCAAATCTAGCACGCCCATGACTAGGATTCCATTTGAAGAATTTGCTCATAAGTTCGTCCTTACTTCCCCAGCAGAGCTCAGCATGTCTTGTTCATCTTACTTTGATGGTTTATGAGATGGGAGGTAAGTGGTCGTACAGCTACTGTTGTATAGGCTGTTACTTAGAGAATTTGTTCAAAACAACTCGAAGAGTTTTTTTGTAGTTCCCATATAACTTTTACTCCATGCATTACGTGAACGTCAAGGCAGTAAATCGATACCGTTTTTCTGACACAATCACAGCTTGGTTGAAATGTCGTTTTATTTAATCAGAAAGATTTGATTTCCATATGAGCGATAACCTGTTAAATGCAATTCATGACGTCACTCTGCGTAAATAGAATTTTTCAACTAATTTCAGAGGCTTGCTAATTCTTGCCAATTCTTGTTTAAGGCATATGCGTCTGTGCAGAGGCCAAAGTCTCTTGATTTGCTGATTATAACCTTTTTTAGTGCAGTTTCATGTAGAAAGTACACCTAGAGTTTGTTAAGAAGTGTCACGTAACGATAAACAAAGATATGTACGTGGTGCCTTCAATAAGTTTCCAGACTTTTTTGTACTGGCATTTAAAATTGCCGTAGAGACTTGAAAATTCACTATGTTATCGCTATCCAATTTTTATGATTTCAGGTTAAAATGAACACCTACAGCAGGAATTCGAATACACCCTACTAAAGCCTGATTGTCACAGATGGTGAATTTCAAAAATGCAATCTCGACGTGAGGACACTTTAGAAAAACGATATGCAATAAAATTGTTTTAAACTTGGAAAAAATGCAACAGAAACGTATGCAATGCTTCAGACTGCTTTTCGATCATGTTGCATGAATCGAACATCAGTTTTTGAGTGGCATGAGAGATTCAAGGAAGGCAGGGAGTCTGTGAGGGATGATGAGAGGTGTGGGAGAAGTAAGGAAGTCAGAACACCAGAGTTGATTCACTAAAGAGTTAAGGTTAATATGTTGAGGTTTTAAGGGAGCTCAGCGAGAGATTCCTTCGGAAGATGCCAGCACTCTTCAAATCGGGTCAGTGGCATTTCCACCAGGACAATGCACCAGTCCACAACTCCATCCTTGTCATAGACCATTTGACCATGATGGGCATCAAGATACTTCCTCACCCTCCCTATAGTCCTGATCTTGCTCCCTGTGACTTTTGGTTATTCCCTAAGCTTAAAGGCTGTCGTTATGAGACAATTGAAGAGATGAAAGAGGCTGCGACGAAGGTCATTGACACGCTCACACACACAAGAGGACTTCCGTGGGGCCTTCCAGAGGTTGTTGGAACTGTACAACTAGTGCATTGCAGCCGGAGGAGATTACTTCGATGGGGACTAGAGTTCCAAGTGTGTACTATAGATAAAGGTGGCCATACGAAAAAGTCTGGAAACTTATTTAATGATCCTCGTATATATGTACGTATATATGCATGTATTTTACTATAGCACTCACGAATACCAATATAACTTTGCAGGTCACACATGCATAATGGGGAGTCGCTGTTTTCTAACGGCTAAAGAGCTGCTCTGTAACTTGGAAATAAGTGAGTTCAAACTCCAGTCAGTCTATTACATTTACTTTCGGTCTTCTTTTCTTTTGTATTGCGTTCTTGTTAGTGAACGCTTGTCTTATTAAATAAAGGACAAACCACGATATGAGAGGAAATAGAGATATATTCTCAGGAAAAAAGTATATACAATAGAGAGACTATTAGTAGACAAGAACATAGGATTAGCGAATACAGAATTTAATATTAAATAAAGGACAAACCACGATATGAGAGGAAATAGAGATATATTCTCAGGAAAAAAGTATATACAATAGAGAGACTATTAGTAGACAAGAACATAGGATTAGCGAATACAGAATTTAATATTAAATAAAGGACAAACCACGATATGAGAGGAAATAGAGATATATTCTCAGGAAAAAAGTATATACAATAGAGAGACTATTAGTAGACAAGAACATAGGATTAGCGAATACAGAATTTAATATTAAATAAAGGACAAACCACGATATGAGAGGAAATTGAGATATATTCTCTGGAAAAAGTATATACAATAGAGAGACTATTAGTAGACAAGAACTTAGGATTAGTGAATTCGGAATGTAATATTAAATAAAGCACAAATCACGATATGAGAGGAAATAGAGATATCGTCTCATGAACAAGTATATACAATAGAGAGACTATTAGTAGACAAGAACATAGGATTAGTGAATACAGAATAAACATATAGTCCAACGATAGTATTGGCTTCCATTATTACGGTAGCAAGTAAAGTGATCTAGTGCAATCTCCAGTCTCCAACTCTTTAATACTATTCCTATAAGAAACTGCTCTTCACCTTGTAGTCTGCACTGGTATTAGTAGCTACTGCTATATATATGGCAGATGGACTAGTTCATTGTGTGGAATCTACTAGGATATCTGAGGAATAAAATAGCCTACGAAGGTTTACATTCAAATAAACAAAAAACAAAACCAAACATATGTATAGACACGGTTCTCTTTTTCATCAGCGTTGTGTCTATCTATTTTCCAGCCGAGTCGGCTTGGGCTGTAGAATACACCGACTGCATCTCTGCAGATGGGTTTGACCTCGTAACGAGTGTCCTGATATGACACTAACCAATCTGATGGAGGGGTTCCTGTAATGCTGAAGTTTTGAGGAATGCGGAGTACTTCTTCATGGCTATCGGTACCAGGTCCAATATGGTCCAATTGGTAGTACCTGAGAGTGTCCTATCTATTGCTTAAATAGAAGTGTTTGATATTTAAACTGCGTGCAAATAAATGAATTGCTTGAAATTGAACTGATTGAACATTTAAGTGTGTGTAAACAAATGGCTGATGTTTAATTGAATTGTCTGTGATGCATATGAATACTCTTGAAATAGAACTGATTGATCTTTTAACTATGTGTAAACAAATGCTTAATGTTTAATTGAATTGTGAGTCATGCATTGCAATACTTGGATCTATTTAAATTTTGTTGACTTATGCTAAATTGAATTTTTAGAAATAGAACAATTTGATCATCTCTGTATCTTCAAAATATTTTTACAGAACATATATTTTGTATATATGTAAAAGCAGGATTTGGTATTAAATAACCAATAACAGTTGATATGCCGTAAAACCCAACCCAACCAAAGCACAGTTAAATGGTTTAACAGTTTTATTTGACATATAGTCGACTTTCTAAAAGGCTCTACCTTTCTGGTCCGTAGTAAACCTTGGATAGTGTCAATGAAGGAATACCCCATATTACCCCGAGCTCCAAAACTGATGCCACTCCACCTGAAGATTTAGTGTCACATCTCGTACACCCATTAGCAAGGGGTCTTACTTCTCCCCAAAGATCCATTTTGCGTAATCCACAGCATCTTGGCCAAGTCGGCTGGGGCTGTAGAATACACTGACTACATCACTGCAAAAGGGTAAGACCCCACCAACTATCGTCCTGAAATGACACTAAAAAATAGGATGGTAAGGTTCCAGTAATGTTGGAGCTTTAGAGAATATGGAGTACCACTTCAGAGTCATCGCTCCCAGGTTCACTGTAGCCCGAGGTGGTAGCACCTGTTAGAATCTATCTATGGGTCAAATAGAACTAAACTGTGTATTTATGCCAAACTGAATTACCTGAAATAAAACTGTTTTGACATTTAAACAATGTACTAATATAACGAAGTGGTCGGTGGGCTGATACACCGTTAAATTTAGTAATTGAGAGTCATATGATACGTGGGGGGTGAATGAGTGCATCCATCCTTGGAAATTAAAGTTAAATTTGGTGCATAGGAAGGATTAAAATCATAAACGGAAAACTTCGTCATATCTAAATTTGTAGGTTAAAATTGTAATTTTAAACAAAGCCATTCGCTGCCTTTTTCTTTGAACACCGTATGGTTTAACAGATTTAGCAAAACACGTAGTTTGGTTCTCTGAAGTTAAAAAGTTATATCTTGTATCGTTTCCTGTAAACAATTGTAGACTGACGCGTTGTTGGAAGCGGTGTGTGATTTAAGAGTTAAATACTCCAAAATAAAAACGACGCAGTTATAACTTTTGGAAGTTATCAAAGCCCATTGTTGACCTTGCACTTGTGAGTGTCAAGATGGAAGATCAATGAAAGGGCAAGGAAGATATAATGGGATATTGAGTAATCAAATAAAATTTTGTCGGCAAATTTTTTATTTAAGCAAGGGCTTGCCTTCGGGCTTTTGACCTTGTGTCAAGTGGTGTCTGGTGGGAGGCAGCGACAAATACAGGGCTTGTTTGCCCCAGGGAGAGATCGTCCCCAGGTTTTGAAGACAGCATTTCGAATCTATGGTTGTTGTTTTTGGCAACAACGTTTCTCACCCACCATCCACCAGACCCACTTCAACTTACAGCATTTCATAGCCAACAACACTACTTCTTATACACCCGCTTCAACATTGCATATTTAACGATTATATACCTGCTATTCTAAATAAACCTGCATTTCAAAGTTTATTTGCGAGTTGAGATTCTTATTTTTCAATTACATCAGACAAGTTTACCACGGCACATCATCATTGATCTTATAATTTGTGGTGTGAAACACAACGACCAATGGGGCAGGAGCAAAGACGATAAGACGATCAGAACGATAATCCATATACCCTTTGTACCGGAAAACCAACAGTAGATTATCATCGGCAGCAACTCGCTGAGACGGAGAGAAAAGTGAGAACCAGAGTTTTATCAGAGTCGGGCAGCTTTGGGCAGCCGAATAAGAGAAGACCAAACCCGTTTGAACACCAATCAGAAAAGAGTCCTGATTGACGCATCGACTGTATCAGTGATCGATCTAAGATACACGGCCGGGGAAGGTGTATACTAATGCTAAATTGAATTGTTTGAAATAGAACTATTTTTGACATTGAAACTGTATTTACGCTATAGTGAATTGTTTAAAATAGAGCCGTTTTGAAATTTAACCATGTGTAAACAAAAACTATACTTATACTAAACTGAATTGTCTGAATTAGAACTGTCTGACTAAACTGAATAGCTTGATATAGAAAGGTTTTTGACAGTTAAACTGTGTACATATTCTAAACTGATTTTTTTTTAATTGAACAGTTTATTTGTATAAAAATGGAATTGGCATTAAATAACCTTCAAAGGTTGATATGCCATAGACCCCCAAAAAACAAACAGCAGCAGCTGATTGGGATGTGAACAGCAGGTTAACTATATGGAATTATATTTACGTTTCCTGGGTGACGGTTATTCACGGTCGGATGGGCAACATTCTGCTGACTCTCGTATTTTAACATTATCCAATGTTAAATCAATATATCTATTTCTCTTTTTTCTTTTTCTTTTTTTTTTGTGTTGTTGTTTTAACGCCATTTTCTTATATTGCAATCACGTGGAGGTTATATCTTCCTAAGAATTATCAAAATATGGATATAGCTTTTGTAATTTCAAGAAATTTGCGTTCGACACTCCTCTACATTTAGTCTGAAAGCAACAGTTTAAACACGGGAGGTAACTCATTGATGGTACCAACCTTATCCCTAAGAAGGAGTAAAGGTTGTATTTATTGCCTTGGTCTTAATGTGCCCTTGAAAGGAAATGCCGATTGAATCGACATAATATTTTTATACCATCCTGCAGAGAGTTCTTTTCTTGCATGATCTTCCACATTAAACCTACTATGCACGATATTTTGACCTGATTAAGAGTCGAATAAATACTCACATCTTCTGAAAAGGGTAGGGCCAAATCTACTGCTTATTAAAGAAGAGGGAAGTCCCAGTATCTGAGTGGCTAACGTATTTTCCTGTGAGATCGTAGTTAATGAAATCGAATACCAGTCTCAAAATTACGTTTCCTTTCGGACTAATACCTTTGGGAATTCCCTTGTCCTTCCAGCTCTTGGTTAAAGAGCACCAATACTTCCCCTCTACAATGATGGTTTTGCCATTGAATAAGCTTCGAAGTTTGATATGCCATTAAAACAAAGAACACAAACCAATACAAAAGGATGAATGACGATTTTTACCATGGTCCATCCAGAAAAGCCAATTCATTGTAGCGTCCTTCATGTTATACATTTATTACATTCTTTTTCAGGTGAAAAAATCCCATCCAACGAAAGAAAATTGAAGAGTTGTCTCCTCTGATTTCCGCACAGCATTTAACATCAAACACCATCGTCTTATAAACTTTAAATCACATGTCTATGCAGCTTATAAAAAAAAGAACCTAAAGATACTTTTCATAACACTTTAATGACAAATTATCGTAGTTTAACCCTTTTACTCTCGTTAACCGGGCCATTGGCCTAATCAGTAGAGTGTTTGACAATGGTCCGGGAAACCAGAGTTCGATCACAGGTCGAGTCATACCAAAGACTCAAAAAATGGTACTTGATCCGATCTTGCTTAAACCTCAGTATGATAAGGTAAGGATCAAGGGCAAAGTGGAACAATCCTGAGAAGGGAGTAGCGCGCTCCACTACATCTCGGTGTAGTAGCTATTGAAAAGGGAGCCTTCGGGTCATCCTCGACTAAGGTCGCCGACTTTACTTTTTATTTACTGTCTTAAGTAAATTTGTCTACTCCCACATTTCAACAAGATTTTATCTCATATTTTATTTGGCTTCAACATGTCTCAAGAAAAGCCGAGAGCCAAACGTGGCTATCAGAACGGTGAAAGGGTTAAATTTAATCTATTTCTAACATTCAGCGTTTGACTGACAGTGACCACAACCACGAACTCTTCCAGAGAGAAAATTGGTGGCTGTTATTTAAAAACAGAAAGAAAGTAAAAAGAAAAAAAAATGAATCATTTTTCACTTTCTACTTTTCATATTGACTTAATGTTATGTTCTTTTTATTCAAATGAAAAAAAAAACAACAAAACATACACAACAGTGATAAAGTAGTAATAGGTTTTCAGTCAGTTTTCTCTTTCAAGAATTCTTGTTAATAAATATTACCAATTCTGTAATATCAGAATATTTCCATGTCACTGCGTACTTCAGAATTGATTACTGTTAGTTTAAATTTAATTAAGATCGCTATGAACAGGAATGTACTTAAAGGTTTTCGAGCCTGTTCAAAATGGAAGCTTATACACACACACACACACACACACACACACACACATATATATATATATATATATATATATATATATATATATATATATATATGGTTACACTTGGAGGAAATGGAAAGAGTGTTCCAAGTTCAAATCATGGGCAGTTCACATTTCACATGAGCTCTTTAACCTTGGCAAGAAAACCGGTCTATAACGAAAATTCTGAATTCAAGCCTATTAATTGGCGCTTAAAACTGACTTTATTTCATTATCAGCTTATGGCGGAAGATTTGGTATATATATATATATATATATATATATATAAGAACTGGACTGAAGTCGAACCCGTTTCATTCTGGACTCGTATGCCATACTCAAGATGAAGGTCCAACATTTAGGTTATGCTTCTTGGGTAGTCGAATCATTACTTGAATATTCGCCAGAACACAATGGGATCCTAATCTTAAAGGGAATAGTTTATCTTTACGCAAACAATATCGTTATTTTCCTGAGTAATATGCAAGTATATATATATATATATATATATATATATATATATATGTATATATATATATATATGTGTGTGTGTGTGTGTGTGTGTGTGTGTGTGTGTGATGTTTTTATGAAAGTGTTCAGTATCTATGATATATCTAACTTAGGATAGGGTAAAGACAGATACAAAGCTGAATGGTGACTGGCAGTCTCTTGTCCATGTGTGTTCTTGGACCAAGAATTTAGTGTGACGATTGCATCGGCGATAAATCTTATAATCGCGAAGTGACGTTGACCTTATGTCTTCTGCATTCCTAACTTTATATATAACAGACGCTTATTGAAATAAGCACAAAAAACACACACAGACACAAACGCTCAAACACATACACACGAACACTAAAGCACGCACACACACACACACACACACACACTCATATGTATGTACCGGTTAGTATCTATTTTTGTACACACACCATCACCCATGACTAATTGTTAAATTTTTCATGTAAAAAATGTTTTTCTAAACTGAAGATAACGGGACATATTATTCCGTGTAAAATAAATTTTGTAGTAATAATGGATATCATCTGATATGTGCAGCATTGAAACTGTTGCTAGAAATTAAATTCCATAAACAGATAAAATTTTGAACTTATTTTTGGACATTTACACATGCACCATAGCCATATACATGAATATGCGAAATGTACATGGGACGTTCATTACATATATACATAGAAAATAGGAATCTCGAAACACAAAAAAAACACTTACGGCTTCTGATTTCAGGTACGAAACTTTTCATTACCTTTGAGTTTAAAGGTTCTTCAACAAAAGGAGAGAGATACATATTCTTTCTATTCTGGCTTTTCCATCTGCAATCTCACGTAGCATCCGCTACAAAGGCCACTGGCCTGGCTTCGACGAGCAAGCGAAAGCCAACCGTCTTCTCCCGAGGTAGTACTCAACTCAACTGACTTTTTAAAAATTCCCCAAATCCCCCGCACGCTTCCGGTGTATGACTTCACCCGCACTTGTTTGCCCCGTTTCCCATTTAGGCTATTGTGACATCTCTGAGTGACACGTCTGCTCCGCCCGTTCGCGCAAACACCTGCGCCAATGTTGCACCCAACTAACCCATGTGCTGAGCCGAAAGGTTCTCAGCCTAACTAAACCCAAAGGCATAAAACGAAATCCCTCAGCCATTATATTACACACATTTTTTCTTTCTCTGTTCTAGTGTGATAGAATATGGACCAAAAATTTTGAGTGTCAGAATCACCACTTGAAATAATAACTTGCTATTTTTCGTTAGTTGGTGTGATCAGTGAATTGATGCTCAGTTTTACAGTGGGTCAAACTACTCTCGGTTATTTTATAATATGAAACCCTTCTATCATATTGTTACAAGTGTAAAAAAAATTAGGGGGTTAATTAATTATTGTATTTTATTTGCTAAAAATTAGTTTTTCTGGTAAAATAATAAGTTATCGAAAATCTTAGAGTGTAAGTGTACTTCGACTCAAAAAGTCATAAGCTTGCACTATATATATATATATATATATATTCTGCCTAAAATAAATGCAATAAGTAAACAAAAAAAAAAATTGTAATACATAAGCGTTTAAATTTCCTTCACTTGTGCTAGTTTCCTCGTGGCTGGGTAGTAGAATCTTGGATCGGCATTTGAGTTAACCGGGTTTCGATCCCAGCTTCCGGAATCTAGCCTGTCTTGCCACACTGAAGAATTCTGATAGAACGAAACAGGTCAGTCTGTGGATGACTATCTATCTATCTATCTATATATATCTGTAGATGACAATATATACGCCCCCCACTCGGGGGTTGAGCACTCTGGCGGAGTAATTAACGGCTGCAGCCGGCGTAATGCCAAGGTCATATAACGAATTGAGCAATCTGGTATCTGATAGTGCTAAATGTAAAAAAAAAACAAGAATAATAAATGTGCTTTATAATTCCAGAGCTCAAGTATGTCACCGATATGGCAGAGCAGTTAGATACCATTTGTAGTGTAATGTTAAGCGGGTTTCGATCCCAGCTTGTTGCGTCCTAGGTGTCTAACTACACTGAAGCGCTGTGATACAATAAAACAACCTGCAGATATTATTTATATATATACATATATATATATATATATGTTTGTTTATGTGTTGATGTTTATCATTGCTTTGCAGAGTTCATTTAAATAACCCTCAAGCTGTTAGGGCAACTAGCCTATCCTCATACGCAGACGCAGGTCTCGCATAAGGAGTAGCCTGTCAAATTATTAATTCGTTCCTGTGTCAATTTAATTAGGAAAACTACTGTTTAAATTCCTTGCTGTCACCATAAGAAATGTGCAATTTTAAGGAAGTGGACAGCACAAAGTATTTTTGTACGGGTTTTGAACTAAGAGGGTCGTTCAACAAGTCCTAAGCCTTACACAAAAATAAGAGGCTTGGTTATTTACTGGTTGGTCTTTATGGAATATAAATTCCTTTGGGTTATTAAATGCCACACACACACACACACACACATACACACACACGTATATATATATATATATATATATATGAGGTTCATTAAATAAGTTTCGAGACTTTTTTCGTATGGGAACTTTTATTGATGGTACACGCATGAAACTCTAGTCTCCTTCGAAGTAATCTCCTCCGGCTGCAATGCACTTGTTGTACCGTTCCAACAACGTCTGGTATGACCCATGGAAGTCATCTTGTGTGAGCGTGTCAATGACCTTCGTCACAGACTCTTTCATCTCCTCAATTGTCTCATAACGACAACCTTTGAGCTTAGGGACTAAGCAAAATCACAAGGAGCAAGGTTTGGACTATAGGGAGGGTGAGGAACTGTCTTGATGCCCATCTTGGTCAAATAGTCTGTGACAAGGATGGAGTTGTGGACTGGGGCATTGTCCTGCTGGAAATGCAACTGAGCCGATTTGAAGAGTACTGGCCTCTTCCGACTGAATCTCTTCCTGAACTCCCTTAAAACCTCAACATAGTAACCCTAACCCAAACCCTTTGGCCAATTAACTTCCTTACTGCTCCCACACCTCTCATCATCCCTCACAGACTCCCTGCCTTCCTTGAATTTCTTACGCCACTCAAAAACTGATGCTCGATTCATGAAAGATACTCAAAAAGCAGTTTGAAGCAATCCATACGTTTCTGTGGCAATTTTCCAAGTTTAAAACAAATTTTCATTGCCTATCGTTCTTCTAAGTGTGCTCGTTGCATTTTCGAAATTCACCATCTGTGACAATAAGGCTTTGGTTGGGTGTATTCGAATTCTTGTTGTAGCTGTTCATTTGAACCTGAAATCATAAAAATTGGTCCGTCATTTCATAAGATGTATAGCAATAACATACTGAATTTTCAAAGTCTACGACAATTCTAAATGCCTGTACAAAAAGGTATGGATACTTATTGAATGCACCACTTATATATATATATATATATATATATATATATATATATATATATATATATACAAGGATTTGTAAAAGACTAGTTTGTTTGTAACAATGTTTAAATTGATTTGCTTGAGCTATTTATTTTACATTCACTTAAATGGTTTTCAGTATTCTATATGGCAAATTATAACCATTTATTAAGTATTCATATTTGATACAAAAACTTTGCGCATAGCTGTATAGTTTCAAATATCTAATACTAATTCTTTTAATGTTTGAACAGTTCTTTTGAGACATTTATGGGACCCTAACAGGTACGACTAATGCAATGAAGTGGTACACAGTATTCCCTAAAGTTCAAGGGCAAGAGCCTCAATATCAGATACAATTCATTGTCATACTCAGGCACTCGTTGAGTGGGGGTTTTATCCCTCTACAATGTGTATTCGCCAACTGCACATTGAAGAGGGGTAAAATTATACGCTGACTGCATGTTGCAGAGGTGCAGTCGGCGTATAATTGAACATTTTTGCCGTGCAAACATATCATCATCATCATCATGTCATTCTTTCTAGTTTTATAATGTCATGCCGCTAGCATGGATATCCCTGACCCTCTCTCGCCACTTCTCCCTATCGTTCATCGCCTCCGGCTGGTATTCAAGGCTACATCCCGTATCCACACATAGCTGCTGAATGTATGTTCGACCTGGTAGTCCTGCTTTTGCTCGGCCATATGTGGGGGTCCATAGGAGTACATCACTTATGAGCTCGTCTCTGCTTTTCCAGCAGTGTCCTGCGTGTCTGGTTCGTCTAACTTGGATTGTTTTCGTGAAGGGAGGCAGGTGGCCGTATAGTTGGTGCCTCGTTGGGTGTTGCCACCAGGACTTATTCAATACATAACCACTTCTTATTAAAACTAGAAAAAAACTAATTCAGATTTTTCTAGTGTTACGAGCCGTAATTGTGTGTTGCAACAACAAAAATTTTCAGCAATGCTCTTCTTTACTGTGGAAGTTAAGAAATTTTTGAATTCCCCGCATAAAATTGGCACAACTTTCTAATACGGCAAGAAATGTTTAAATTTAAATTGTTACAAAAGTGTTTTCTTCTGATCCAAAGATAGCAGGATTTTATTATTTTTTTTGCAGAAGATTAAGCAATAAACACTGATATAATTCAGCATTTTATGACCAAATTCTACAGGATAGAAACTGATGCCAAAAATGAAATGGATATTAAGTTTGAAAATATTTTCAGACTTATACATTTCCATATTCCACGGTGAAATTCACTGTGGAGTAGTGGTTAACGTCCTTGACTGAGACATCTAAGTGTGCGAGTTCGAACTCCAATTACAGTATTATGTTTACGTTCTGACTTAAAATATTGGGAAATTCATGAATTCCCTTTTTCCAGCTATGTAATAAATAAAACCACAACTGTTCTTCCACAAGAATGGCTTTTGGCATTGAATAACCCACAAGTGTTGATATGTCATTAAACAAAGAAACCAAAACAATCTCAATATATTTTGCACTAGGTGGTTAAGGTACGATTATTTATGTTGTAAAGGGGTTTTTTTTTGCTCCCGAGCAGCACATGATACCTTGTCTAAAAAAAGGTAACGGCTGATTTCATTGTCTTATATTCTCTCTTCTCACCATCGCCCATTTCCTGTCATTGTCGTCTTCTTTTGACTGGCTGTGTCTCTAACGCCGCCATCAGGTCCTCGGCCATTTGCCCCTTCTCCCGTTATTGATAGTATTCAGCTTTTCTTTTAACCACTCGATGTTTCACTGGGATGAATAATAAGACGTCATTTTTATATGCAAATAAATTTATTTATCGACCGTTTAAATTTTACTGACAGATCATGACGGGAGCCAGAGATTGAAACCCAATCAACAGCTTGATCTGCGAGTCTTTCTGCTGACTGAGTCTAAGTTATCATCTACTTATAAACCTTCAGGGCACCTCTGGGGGTGTAATGGTTAGCAAGTTAGACTAGCAAACCTACACGAATGAGTTCGAGTCTCATTGGGTGCCCCATTCATTTGGCCTTGTGCTAAATCGAAGTAAAGACGTTCGTAAATTATTACTTATAAACCTTCGGTCACGTGACTGAAATTTTGGAAGTTCTCAAATGATCTCTCGTTATCACACGTCAATTACATTGGGTGACAAAATAAAGATAAAAACTTTTGAACTTATCTAAACTACATGCGAAATAAACGATTTGGTCATTCGATCATGTAAGATTTTCATGGTGTTTGTTGTGCCTCTTAAAGGGAATACCAACAGAATCCAAGCATTTTTAAAGGACTATGTGTGAGGTTCATTCCTGCTTGGCCCCACATTTAAACATCCATGTGCCACATATGTTCTAATTGGGAAAGTAAACAAATAAATGTATATTCATATGTTTAGCTACAAACGGGATTTCTTCCAAGCTGTGTCTGAGTCAATACGACTGTATGGATGCACCACATTAGATCGCAATGATTCTAGATGAAAACTCAGCTACTAAATATAAACTGTCTGTGATCCTAATCGAATATATTTCCCGCAAAAAATATTCTATTTATTCGTATTCGTTGACAGTAGACATACTTCGATTTACTCTTTCATTCCATATCGATTTCTGTAACAAACTTGTCAGAATCTATTCAATGTTTTACAAACAGTGTGACAGGAAATGGAGGGAGAAAACTTTATCCGATTACCGTTGGATCTGTTCGATTTGCGAATCACCTAATTTTTCGTGAGAGACTTTAGACAATGAAATGTGCATTGTGTAGGGTCTTCGATCAGTAAGAGAAGAGGACATTCTTTTAAGCGAACAAGATTGTCCACTTATGAAAAAGCCAAGACCAATTATAATCGATATATATATATATATATATATATATATATATATATATATATATATTTGTGTTTATTGTTCGATAGACAAATACGATCGTGGCATTTTAACCTATGCTTTCAGAGCAGAAGATCAAGTCGGAAGTCGTTTCTTTTTTCCTTGTGAATTATTTTTCATTTAGACAATGTTGCAAAATTAAATAAGTCATGTTTTCTTTTGAGCTTTTCACCCTTCAGTATTTAAGAGGTTATGTTAATATTGGCGCTTTAGAACTCTGGTATTTTCGATGGGAAAAATACCTCAAATCCTCCACTACACAAACAAAAGCTCAAAGACGTTCTTATACGCCAAACACACAGACACAGACACACATACAAAAACACACATATATATATATATTGTCGTGATGTAGACAAAAGGAAGACACGGGAAGCACAAAAAGGTTGATAGAAAAATATATACGTTCCAGTAACAGAAACAAGATACAGGTGGACCTTGTTAAACAGTAGTTAGTTCATAGGAAACTGAGAGTCCAGTGGGGTAGTGACTATCTGTCCACTACGCAGATGGTATCACACGTGATTATGTCACACTGGTTTGGTTAACTCCGTCAAACGCTCTCGTAGACGTTATTTATGGGCGAGTCCATTATGTAGAGAGTACAGCATGTATATATATCACACACACACACACACACACACACACATGCATACACACAGATATACACATTCAAAATATGCTCTTTACTGAAGTTTTACAAGTCGCTTAAACAATCATGCTTTTCAGTTATATAAAAATATATCTTCGCAACCATTTTAAACAAGTAAATACCGCATTATCTCAAATAGTTTTACTTGAAACACTGATGAGGTTCTCTCAGGTACACCTCTGCCTTAGGATTACCCGGGGAGCAATAGCAAAACTAGTTATACTCACACTCCTCAAAGGTCCAGAAATGGAGCCTCATAATTCTATTCAGAGACATACCTGATACACTAATATATAAGAAAATGCATGAAGGTAGACATATATTAATGTTCATAGATATATTTCAATAAATGGATAAATTTTAATATAATGATAGATATATATTAATAAATGTAGATAGATTGATAGATAGGGAGAATGTCGGATTCTTTTACACTATTTACTTCAATAGATAGATAGATAGATAGATAGATAGATAGATAGATCGAGAGATAGATGAAAGCAATGTATTTATAGAAAAATATATATAAATAAGTAAAATTGGTGACTGTAGTCGAGGGCCATCCGAAGGCTCCTTTTTCAATAGCTACTACAGTGAGGTGTAAAGGAGCGCGCTACCCCTTTCCCTGTATTGCTCAATTTTACTCTGGATACGTACCAGATAATGTTGAGGGTTAAGAAAGGATGTATCAAGTACGATTTTTTGAGTCTTTGATATGACTCGACTTGGGATTGAACTCTGGTCTCCAGAGCTTGGTAGAGTGTTTGCTAATGTTCAAGGAAATCGTGGTTCAATTCCAGGATGAGTCATACCAAAGACTCAAGAAATGGTACTTGATACCTCCTTGCTTTACACTCAGTATTACAAAGCACTATCAAGGGTAAAGTGGAGCAGTTCAGGGAAAAGAGTGGCGCCCTCCATTATACCTCGGTGCAGTAACAATTTAAAATAATCCTTCAGATGGCCCTCATCTACGGTCGAAAATTTTACTATATATATATATAGAGAGAGAGAGAGAGACAGACAGACAGACAGATAAGCATGCGGACTGACTGACTGACAAAAAAAAAAAGATATATTGAGTGTATTTAAGCTGTAGATTTTGTTGTCGGCATATTTTATTTAATCTTTATCAGTCATAAGATAGATAGATAGATAGATGTATGTACTTACAGAAACATATATTAATTCATCAATTTATACATGTGTATATAAATGAGATAGATATACCGACAGATAAGTAGTTGTATGTTTTAGTGCATTCTTAGGTATAATCACATGTCATGTTTTATGAAACTAGCTGAGGCGAGGAAAATATTCAGAATTTGAAATAAGAATTTTGAGAAAAGAAAAATGATGAAGAAAGAAAAGACTGGGAGAAATGAATACAGCTTTTGTGGCGTGATCTTTCATCACGGCTTCCATCTTGAAAACCACTCTTTATTCTCTATAGTGAAATCTAGTCTTTCTGTTATAAGTTTATTCACTCAAGTTGCGTCCCTGGAGTGTATTTGAACGAGGGTCTCTAGATTTAATGGTAAACCTTCGTTAGCCGTTTGGAAAGTTCCTGGCACCATCTAGATAAAAATACGATTAATTATTTCTGCATATGCGTATGTATATGATTGGTAAATGTGGTTTCACACACACACACACACACACACACACACACACATACATATATATATATATATATATATTGGGAAAAGTGGCGAGGGAGGGTCAGGGATATCCATGCTAGTGGCACGACATGATGATGATGATGATGATGATATACATGTAATATATATATATATATATACATATATATATATATATATATATGAGAAAAAACAAAGACCGGTTAATTCATGATTATAAATTTATTTCGATCCCGTATTTTCAGTTTCTGGTGTGAACCAAAAACATGAAGAAAAAATTAATACAGGACTTCTTCAGACCCAATGGATAATGGATAATATTGCTCTGTTATAAATTACATTGAGCTCTCTACCAGGAAAATTTAAATGTTCAGCTCTTGAATCATTTTCTTGTCCTGAGGGAATTACTCCAAACTTTTTAACCTGACCGAATATTACCTATATATATATATATATATATATATATATATATATATATTAAAGGAATTTTTTTCGGGTGCTTATTGTGTATGTCTATTTACATTCACTTTTCTTCGCAAAACCTCATTTAACCGCAGTAACGTAATCAGCCGACTCTCGGGTTTAGAATTTTTTACCTAAATCCTGTAAACTAACTCATAATAAACATTTAAGAGATTTCACCAAACAGAGCACCACCTTTCGCAACCATGAAAACTAATGCGAGTGTGGTATTTGTTCATCACTCCACCATGATGAAGTGTGGCCCTTTTTAAATCGGGAGCCGGACACAGGCCGAAACGCACTTGAGCAGCGGTGGCAGAAATTATTGGTCCCTTCTGCATTCCTCAACTCGGGCGCCTCAGATACCAAGCAATAAACTGGGTTCTCTCAAAGCAGATGAAAGCCTAGGGGTACACCTTTTGAGGTCAAGGTATAACCACCTTTGCCAGCAACCTAGACAAGATGAACGAAACCACATTAGACTGTCCGTGTACTACTAAGTGTGTGGCCTGCACGCAAGGCCCTTTCTCAATTTGAGGGTGAGGTTGAAAAATCAGTGCTGCAATTTTACATTTTTCTATTATAACATTTTTATCTCTGGCCTTTTGCCCTGTCGGTAAACGTTAGAAATACAGTAACTGTATATCTTGTTGAGGACTAAGACCCTCCATTACCAAAAATGTGTGGTGTCCTGTATATAAAACAAAACAGACACAGGAAGTGAGTTTGCGCTTATGGTGATGTAGGGAATATGGAGTACCCCTTCATTGATATTACTCCCAGATCCACTCTTATTCAAAGTGTTAGTCACTCTTAGAGCACCATCAATAGATCAAATAGATGCTTAAATTTTTTTTGTATTCGATAGGACTGTTCGAAAAAAAAAAAACCTTTTAAAAAGCAACTAACCAAAAAAGCAACTACACTCACAAAACACACAGACTCGGACAGATAGACACGTGCATATATATATATATATATATATATATATATATATGTATATATATATATATATATATATACATGCACATTTCTCACACACGCGCTCATCCATATATATATATATATATATATTGAACGGGATTCCCTTACATTTACCATATGTAAATACTGTAAAATCTAGTTGTCACAAAAAGAACCTAGCAATTTCACAGCTTAGCAAGTAAACTGATAAGACCAGTTTGTATACCTCGGTAGCAATATCTCATCTAGATTTTGCTGTCGAATGACCTCCAAACATGCAAAAATTTGTATGATATGTATGTGTTAGAGGCTAAAATTTCCTATCTGCCTCTCTGTTTGTCCATAGCTAGGATCAGAAGAGATACATTTACGCCGTTCCCAAGGGCATATGCTAGGCGTAACGCAATCAGCCTATTCCAGGATTTGAAGACGGGTCGCCCATAACTGTTACGCCACCAGGGTTTAACAATTTTTGAATGGCGTAAAGAGTAATTGGGTTGCGTGAATAATGTACATTTTCTTCGTTTATTATCGTCCATTGATGTTTCATAGCTAGTAACCTACACGTATATTCGCACGCATATATATATATATATATATATATACGCGTGAGTGCTTTTAACATACTAATGATAAAACATCAGTATCAATCGTAAATATATATAAATCACACACACACACACATATATATATATATATATATATATATATTGTCATCCACAGACAGACTGTTTTGTTGTATAACTACTCTTCAGTGTGGCTAGACACGTACGTCGCTTGAAGCTGGGATCAAAACCACCCGTATATATATATATATATATATATATATATATATATATATAAGTTGGCTGATCATATATATATAAGTTGGCTTGATTCATGCTCTACAATGCTGTGTTAAGCGTGGAGACATCAAGTACCAATTTTTAAGTCTTTGGCTTGACTCGACATGGGATTGAACCCTGGTCTCCCCGCCTATTAGTGACAACTCCAACAATTATATATATATATATATATATGTACATTTATAAATATGACTATGTATATATATATATACATTTATAAATATGACTATATATATATATATATACATTTATAAATATGACTATATATATATATATATATATACATTTATAAATATGACTATGTATATATATATATATATATATATTGTTGCTATATTCGTAATCATCCTAAAGTACATATGTAATATCTTCTTTATAGAATATTAATATTCATATAAACTAAAGATACCAAAACTATATTATTTACGTGGAATAATCTATAAACTAAGAAAAGTGAAAAAAAGAAAATGTAAATTATTATAAAGTATTTATTGTCGAACTCTTCAACATTGAAAGGCGTAAAAAGATGAGAATACAACATCATGTAACCAAAAATACTATTTCCTATATATATAAATATATATATAATCATATTTTTTTTCGAGTACTTATATGTAGAATGTGCCAACTCTCCATGCTGCAAAGCCGACAGATCTGAACTGTGACCTCGAAGAGAGAGGGTTCGACCGACGGTCACACTGTTTTATTCCCTTTTGTTCTCAAACTATTGAGAAAGATGTGAATCTTCTTATCCTCCCCTGCAATGGTTTAAATAGTTTCACAGTCGTTCTTTTTTAAGGGTGGTTTTGGCAATAAGTAACCCAGGAATGTTGATATGACATTAGAAAAAGGAATGAAACTTTATTTCTGGACAGCAATATTTTCATATTTTTGCTACAGGCGTTCAGTGTTCTCGAGCATCGTAATAATTAAACCAAACAATACCTATTTTGATTAAATAAAATTCCACAATGAATTCTGGTATTTTTTATGAAGTAAAGATAAAACTTTGTTTTATTAAATGGTAGAAGTGTACTTATTGTGATACTGCACACACACACACACACACACACACACACATATATATATATATATATATATATCGCTATTGGAGACTGGTAAATGACGCTAAATTAATCAGTTTCGAAGAAAGTGATCCACAATGGCTAAAAAGAATTTGAGGCGCATAGAATCGATTACTCTGGCCCGAAAAGAACTCTTTAGACGCAAGAGTCGATCTTGGTCTCTACAGCTTTGCAGACCGAGCACACCTGCAAAATCCGTTGTAGGTGATTTTGTCCAAAGTTTTAGTCTCCTTGTCATATTAGATATCACGAACGCCAACTATCGTAGACACGTTCTTACAAAAGTCCTTCAGTCGCAACCTGTTGGTAACTTGTGTCAATTTAGTTTAAAAGTATGTGACTCTACTGCAGGTTTGACAAGTCATTCGAAGATGCACGGAGGTAAATGTCAACGGTAAATAACAGGAAATGTATTTGTCACACATGCAGTTGGAGTTATACATACTCTCACGAGGACTCTTATTGAATTGATCAGATAGCTTTCTTCTGCTGAGTGGCAGTCACTATATATATATATATATATATATATATATATAGAGAGAGAGAGAGAGAGAATGAGAGTGAGAGAGATAGAGTTGCGTGTATTCGCGCACGCATGAGTGTATTAGTGCTGCCTATGACATCTTACACAGCTGATCAGTCCATCAAATCACTTGAACTAAGGTAAGTACAAAAAAAAAAACAAAAAAAAAACAAACAAAAAACAAACAGACCCACTGAGTTAGAAGCGAGAGGTTTTCGAGAGGTACGAATTGGCCGAGCGATACAAAGTGCTATTCATCTTGTTCTGAACTGGTTTGCGCTGTTTTACTATAAACTAATTGTATACGATTTGGCAAACTAACCAACTGTGACAAACAGACACACAAGAATACATATGCTCCCATCAATCTTTTGTTAATACAAGGTTGGTTAAACCACGAAAAATTACTTTTTAATAATTCTATTATGTTTTTTCTCAAACCTTTTTGAAAGTTCATATTGACCAACATCTCCGCTCGGGCAGGATATGACACAAGGTCAATTTTTAAACGGAGTTTAACAGGTTTGAATTCAGAGTTTTCCTTCTCCTAGACTAGTTGCCTCACCAAGACTGAAGAACCTAGTCTGCCCTACTATTTACCCATAGCTGGAGGGAGAATTATTGGATTCATACCTTTCCCAAAGGTATTAGTGCTACGTGAAATGCAATCAGTCTCGTCTTGGATTTGAACCCGTGTCACCGTGTCCATTTCCTATGACGATAATCATTACACCACGGGTACCTCAAACTTTTTTGCGAGTTCCTTTGTATTTATATTTCAAATAAGCAATCTAACATAAGCAAAATAGCATTCAGCAACGGCACGAATATATTAAATATCTTCAATAACTAACATACTAACAAAAGCACACCCACCAATAAAAAAACCTTTTCAACAAAATAAATCATCATCATTATCATCATCATGTCGCACCATAAGCATGGATACCCCTGATCCTCTCCCGCCACCCTTATCTATCGTCCATTGCTTCCGGTAGGTATTCAAGGCTACATCCTGTATCGGCACAGAGATCTCGTAAGTAGGTTCTAGCTTGTCGTCTTGCCTTTGCTCGTCCATGTGAAGGGGTCCACAGGAGTACGTCCCTTACGAGTTCGTCCCTACTTCTCCAGCAGTGTCCCACATGTCTGGTTCGAACAAAATAAATACCACGACGAAACTATCAATAGACCAACAAAAAATTATCTCTTAAAAGACGAAAAATCAAAACGGTAAAATGTATTTGGGCGTAAAACCTTGGGCAACATTTCTATCAAATACAGCCATCTACAAACAAACAAACAAAAAAACTGGCAAAAAAGAAAAAGTAAAAATGAAAGATAATGAAAATTAAAAGTTCTGTGGTCTTTAAAAATGTTTTATAGACAATATATATATATATATATATATATATATATATATATATATATATATATATATATGTGTGTGTGTGTGTGTGTGTGTGTGTGTATTGTCATCCACAGACAGACTGTTTCGTCCTATCAGAACTCTTCATTGTGGCTAGACACGTAGGACGCTCGAAGCCGGGATCGAATATATATATATATATATATATATATATATATATATTGAGAGAGAGAGAGAGAGAGAGAGAGATTTATAAATTGAGTTCAAACATCTAGTCGTATATAGATATGCATACTATACGATTCAGCCACAGACATACATGCTCACTCGTGATGATGTCATTTTTTTTTAATAAACATTAATATTTAAATATGCATATAAACCTGTGGTGAAAGGACCACCCGGCTGACAGCTGCAAAAGTATACATAAACTCAACGCATCTGTGATTTCGCTAGTCTCGTACATATACAATTTTCTCTACTCACACTTACAAGATAAAGGGCAGATCTCACAAACACATAGACATAGAATGATTTTAACATCTGTGTGTGGTCTAAGGAGTCGAAGAATTAAACTCTTTTTTTTTTGTTAGCTCGTTATGCAGGGTGGACACAACCACGTGGTTCAATGTTTTGCAAAATGCTCTTGTAGATAATTAGTTCAATCTTCACTGGAGTAAATTCTCCTAATTACGAACAAGTCGAACTTCAGTTGTAATCGTTATTATGTGTTTGTTACGCCTCTTTTGACATCTCCCTTTTTACTATTTTCTCACATTTACTTTTAAAAGATTAAATAATCTTTGCACAGAATATATACACAGTTAATACAAGATCTATATTCAGATCAAATTCTGTTAAGTAATTTATTTGATATTTCTATAAACCCTTACTTTACTAGACATTTCTATAAACCCTCTATTCAAACCCTTTCTTTGAGTAATTTATTCGATATTTCTATAAACCCTTACTTTACTAGATATTTCTATAAACTGTCTATTCAAACCATTTCTTTTAGTAATTTATTTGATATTTCTATAAACCCTTTCTTTATTATATAGATATTTCTTTCTTTAAACCATCTCTTTAAGTAATTCATTAGATATTTCTATAAACCCTTCCTTTACTAGATATTTCTCTAAACCCTCTATTCAAACCCTTCCTTGAAAGTAATTTATTTGATATTTCTATGAACCCTACCTTTACTAGGTATTTTTATAAACCCTCTATTCAAACCCTTTCTTTAAGTAATTTATTCGATATTTCTATAAACCCTTACTTTACTAGATATTTCTATAAACCCTTTCTTTTAACCCTTTCTTTCAGTAATCTATTTGATATTTCTATAAACCCTTTCTTTACTAGATATTTCTATAAACCCTTTCTTTAAGTAATTTATCTGATATTTCTATAAACCCTTTCTTTATTAGATATTTGTATAAACTATTTCTATAAACACTTTCTTTCTTTACTAGATATTTCTATAGACCCTTTCTTTACTTCTATAAACCCTTTCTTTACTAGATATATTCTAATAAACTGATCCCTTCCCCAACCTGTTTCACAGTTTTTTTATTTTGTTTTTTGTTTTTTTATGATCATGATTCCCCCCCAAAAAAACAAAAATAACAAAACAAATAACCAACTAATTATCTACAGTTTATCATTAATTTCTAAGACCTCTCCTTTGAATTTCTTTTCAGACTTATTTTCTTTAAGTTGATTAGGCATCAAATGACCGATGATGTTGATATGCCGTAAAACAAAACAAACAAACAAACAGATATTTCTAATAATCCAATTTAGCATAAGTACAGTTTAAATGACAACAGTTCTATTTCAAACAATTCAGCTTAGCATAAGTACAGAGTTTTCTGTTTACATAAAGTAAAATGTAAAAACAGTTATATCCCAACCAACCCAGTTTCTCATAAATACACAGTTTAGCATATGTCAAACAGTTTTATTTGACCCATACACTCTGGGCCAGAGTGGACATGGGAGTGATGGCAATAAAGAGGTATTTTGCGTTTCCCAAAGCTCCACCATTACTGAAGCCTCAGCATGGGATTGTTTAGTGTCGTATCTATGACACTCATTGGTGGGAGGTGGGGCTACTCTTCTGCCAAGATGCCGTCGGTGTACTCTGCAGCCCTAGCCGACTTGGCCAAGCATAGTTTGAACTAGTAATAATCAAGCGAACTAACCGATGTTTTCTACTGAAGGCTACGTTAAACTGTTTCTAAGAAAATGACATCCTTATTTCAACTGAATTATTAGGTTTGGTTTGGTTTCTTTGTTTAATGGCATATCAACCTTTGTAGGTTATTTAATGCCAAAGCTATTCTCCTAAAAGAACAGTAGTGGTACTATTTAACCCATAGCTGGGAGGAAAAGGGGGTTCATACTTTTCCCAAGGGTATTTGCCCGAAAATGAACGTAATAGCGCGACTGGAGTACGAACTCGCTTACTACGATTCCGCAGTCCATCGCTTTAACCATTAAAGAAATCATTAATAGCATTTAGAAAACTATTACAGTTTGGTAGCGAAGTATGTTTTTTAAATGGTCAAATTCGTCTAATTATTCATGTATAATACGCACCTTTACTTTGGACAACAAAATTCAGGAAAAAATATTTTATATCACCTTTTTTTTTCATTTTTTTTAGAATAACACCTGATTTTATACCAATTTTTTCCAGTTTTTAACTGACACTATAACTGATATTTATTGTTTATTTTTAACCAGCATTTGTGATGAGCCGAAAGGGCCGTCAACCCCCTAAATTTCTTATAATGTTTATAGACTTGAAATAGAGCACTATGACATTCTTACGAAAAAGACTTTCTTTTGCTTCTAACACCTGTGTTAGACTGCACAATTTGATAATATCATTGTGTAAATATCCTAATTCTACTTTTTCGTTTATTTCTATATTCTAAAATGTCAATTATTATCATAGAAAGCGTATTTAAAGAGGGTTTGGCATTAAGTAACATTCCGTGGTTAGTATGCCATAACATCCAACCAAACTAATTATATATGTATTCAGTATATATGAATAAAGAGAATTTGGCATTAAACAACCAACAATGATTGATATACCATAAGACCCAACTAAACGAAATCATATATCTTGAATATATATGCATAAGTAAGATTTACTATTGAATAACCTACAATGAAAGAAAAATGCCCTCAGGGTGTCTGTAGCGGGGAGAGAGAATATATCACCCATCTTTCTTGCTCCTACGGTAACAATCTGGATATGTACCCGGCTACAACGTGTGATTGCGGCAGATAATTCAACAGCTTGCGAGGAACACGAATCCGCAAGGCGCGCTGGTGCGAATAACGTAATTCTCCTGCCGGAGAATGTAAATCGGTTGATGGGCCTATGAGTCAGGTTTACCCCCACAGTATTCACGAGCCCATTGCTGACCATCAGCGTCCTGGAGACATTTTTTGCAAGCCAAGAATTTAGTGGCCCAAGGGTAATCAGATAGCTACCTGGACTAACTTAGACCAGGAGCTTTCTTTTTACTCACCACCCATCTTGCGGGCCCATTGATCAACAAATAAAATCTTTTAGCGGAATTATATATAACGTTTGTCTCTAGTGCTTTTGGGCAGTAACGCATAAATGAAAGAAAACGAATGGAATAGATAACGGATATAGAAAGGATTTCAACACGAATGTTATGCACGTGTAACCACCATTCTCGTGTAATTACGCAAAATCAAGAAACGGTTGCTATGACATCTAACGGCCGTAAGTAAACGCTTTTTTAAATCACAAACTGCACCAAAATGAAGATGAACGAACGTCCAATGTAATGTCTGCTTTTAGTTGATCTTGTGTATACATAGATATTTATTTCTTTTAAATACCCTATCCGGTGGCAAAAGCTGCTCGGTAGCGCCAGGAGTGGCAGTACCGCCTTGAGCTACCGAAACTGTGTTATCACCCTGGTTGGAGGCTGATGAGGCTAGGGTATCGCACGTGCTTTCACACGTTGTATGATGAAAATTTAAAAAAAAAGTTTGAATAACCTACAATGATTGATAGGTCATAAAACCAAACCAAAACAAATCATATATATTTAATATATATGTATATAGAGGATTTTACCTACAATAACCCTTAATGGTTGATATGCCATAAAATCAAACCAAACCAAACCAATCAAACTCTTTTTCTTCTGTTCTTGGAACAGTGGAGCCTAAGAGAGTCCCCATGGCATATTGACTAATGTGCAGGACTGCAGCTTCGTAGTAAGCGAGTTCGGAATCTAATTGCACAGTTACGTTCACTTTAAGACTAATACCCTAGGAAATATATGGACATCCTAAATTCCTCAGAGTCATGGGATAAATAGGACCAATACTGTACTTATACAAGGATGACTTTGGCATTGATTAAAGCATGTGGTTTGATATGTCATTAAATAAAGGAACCCGACAAAAAATGGCCCAGCCTGTTAATGGTGTAACCAAATATTAACCACACTAGTCACGTACGTATTTTTCATTTTCCATCTCCTCCATACACTGATTGTTTATTGAACTAAATGTATATATTTTAACCTTTTGAGAAAGGCTTTTGTATTATTTTATTTTAATGCCATTAGTACGTATATCATGTATATAAAAGGTTAATATTCTTGTATAAAATAAATGCTTAGTCTTCCCTTTCCTTCCGTGATATTCAGTGTCCGTATATCACGAATATACGACTGTTATTATTAGTGTTTATTGAGTGGTGACCCGTCTAAGTATATTCCCAACAACTAAGAACACCAATAACAACATACAACAAATCGTTACGAGCTCTCTGAAGGCAATACTGTTTCTGTGAGAGGAAACAATGTGTTCATTAATGTGTGGTTTCCCAAGAGAATTCATTTGAATGAGATGAATTTAATTTGTAATTAAGTTAACGGGAAAATGTTTTACGCAGTCTCATTATTTCCTGGGTCGAACTTGCATTTAAACGCGGTAGTAATGATACTTCATTTGGTTATTTTTTTTATAATAGTCTTCAAACGAATAGAAACTAAAAGGGCCAAACTATAGCGAGCGCTATTTTGATCAGAACTTCTTTTTTTCTGTTTGCTAACAAAAGAAATCTCATCGGTTACAAGGAATAATTAGAGTCGCTTGCACAGAAAAAATTCTGAGCTTAGCTTAGAATATAAATATTCTTAGTGGTAAATTTCAAATCAAATATTAAGAACAATAGTTCGATGAGAAGGTTTGTGATAATAAAAAAAGTCCTTATGCGGCTAGGATTTAACTGTATGTATACGCACGCGCGCGCGCACACACACACACACACACATATATATATATATATATATATATATAGAGAGAGAGAGAGAGAGAAAGAGTTAGAGAAGAATCAATAAAAGAGAGATAGAAAGAGCGAGCGAGAGACAATCACATATGAATAAGGACACAATTAATAATTTTTGAAAAAAAGGTTAGAGATAAAGAGAGCTAGAGCTAGCTAGCTAGAGGGAGAGAGAGTAAGAAAGATTGGTTTGGTTTCTTTGTTTTATGGCATACCAACCTTTGCAGGTTATTTAATGCCAAAGCCATTCTCCTAGAACAGTAGCGGTATTACTTAACCCATTGCTGGGAGGATAAGGGGTTCATACCTTTCCCAGGGGTATTTGTCCGAAAGTGAACGTAATAGCGCGACTGGAGTACGAACTCGCGTACTATGATTCCGCAGTCCATCGCTTTAACCATTACACCACGATATTTGAGTGAAAGAGGGCTCGAGCTAGAGAGAGAAAGAGTAAAAAAGAGAGAGAAAGTAAGAGTGATATATATATATATATATATATATATATAGAGAGACAGAGAGAGCGGGGAGTAACGGACAAAGGAAAAACGAATTTAAAAAAGCGAACAACAAATTTATAAGTTTTACTTATTTAAATTCTGTGAAAAAAAATTGCTGCAAAACTAAATTATAAAATATTTTCTTGTAAGCAAAGATAAAATTAAGTAGAGTGTTCGTCAATGGTTCGGGAGTCCGAGTTTTAATCCCAGGTCGAATCATACCAAAAACTCAAAAAATGCTACTTGATGCCGCCTAGCTTAACTATCAGCATTATAAGATAATTATCAAGGGTAATGTGGAACAGTCAAGAGAATTGAATAGCACCGTCCCTTATACATCGGTGTTGTAGCTATTGAAAAGGGAGCTCTCGGGTCACCCTCGACTGAGGTCGCTTACTTACTTAAATATCTTTATTATATATAGTTAAGATTCGTGTACTGAAGTATAGCAGTAATTGTTTGCTTACAATAAAGGGACATATTTTGTGAGCGTAAAACACTTTATATAAATTTGTCACAATGTGATTGAGAAAAGTTATTAATGGCTTAACTTAAATGTAGACTATTTATTATATCAGCAAGAGACAGATGAATATTTGTAACATACCCACGATACGGATATGTGAAATGTACATAGAATGTTCATAACTCATATATAGATAAGATAAGAATCCCGAAACACAGAAAACACTTACGACTTCTTAGTTCAGTTACGAAACCTTTTATTACCTTTGAGTTGAAAGGTTTTTCGACGTAAGGAGAGTGGCACAATCTTTCTATGTTGACTTTTCCATCTAGCCCAAACCTCGTGCTGCCCCCGCTGCAAACTACTAGCCTGGCCTCGGCGAGCAAGTGAAAGTCAACCTTCTTCTTCCGACGCTAAAACTCAACTCTGACTTTTCTCAAATCCCCCAAATCCTCCGGCACGCTTCCGGTGCGTGACGTCATTCACATCCCCTGGTCACATTTTTCTATCAGGGATTTTCATTTTGACATCTCTGAATGACACATCCTCCCCGCGTGCGCGTGAACACCTGCGCTCATGTTTGCACCTAACTAACCGAAAGGTTCTCATCCTAACTAAATCGAAAGGCAAGATATATAAAACGAAATCCCTCGGCCATTATATTACATATATTAAATATAAATGTTAATATTCTTTAAATGAAAGAAAAAAAAATAACGAGTCGAAATTAAATGCAGTTTTGAAAGAAAAGAATGCAGATTTTGGCAAAAAAAATTAATCGAATAATATATGAGTGATTTAAACTCCAATACTTGCTTTTGATTGAGTAAGTTCTATATTTACACAACAAACAGTAAGTATTTTTTCCATAATTACGGGAAAAATATTCAATTCTTCGCTGATATTTACTGTTTGGGTAGGCTTGAGATTCGATAAAAAAAAGTTAACCATTTATCTATGATTCTAAGTGGCAAAGAAATTGTATGTTTGATATTTTTGGAGGAAAAATATTTCTAAAATTATTTTGGGTTTTGATCCTTCAAGTCAAAAGATTCCAAAATTAAAAACTAGCGTAAATACGCTGACAGGTTAATAAATACAGAAAAATACACCCACTAAAATAACTGTTTCTTGAACCTGTTTTGGGACAAAAATTAACACGTTTTGGGGTAGAAAAATCAGTTGAGTTCCTAAAGGTTTTTCTGATGTAATGAGAATTTATCAATTCATAGGAAATAAACACGGTAGGCTGTTTGCTGATTTACACTGTAATAATACCATTATTCTCTCTTCAGATGTAGTTTGCCCTGTCGGCTGGGGTTATAGAATACACGGACTGCACCTCTGCAGAGGGGTAAGACCCCCCCCTAACGAGTGTCCTGGATAGAACACTAAACAATCTGATGGTGAGGTTCTAGCTGTGCTGGATTTGGGGGGAATGCAGAGTACCCCTTCATTGCCATCGCTCCCAGGTCCACTCTGGCCCGGAGTCGTACCACCTAATAGGGCCCTCTCTGTGGGTTAAATAGAACTAACATCATATCTATGCTAGACTGAATTGTTTGACTAAAATGAATAGCTTGAAATAGAAATGTTTTTTGACAATTAAACCGTACTTACATTTAAACTGCCTGCTTATGCTTAACTGAATTATTTGAAATAGAACTGTTTTTCGACATTAAAATTGTATTTACACTTAACTGAATTGTTACATATAACTGCTTGAATAGTTTGAAATAGAAATATTTTTGACAATTAAACTGTGTACTTATGATATACTGAATTGTTCTAAATAGAACAGATTATTTACATAAAAATGGATTTGGCGTTAGATAACCCACAAAGGTTGATATGTCAAAAACCCCAACAAAACAAACCAATCAGATGTAGTTGAGCAGACTGACTCTTAAACCTTTGTATGAAAACCAACAGGAGAAGGAAAACTCTGAATCCAAATCTACTAAAGTACACTTAAAATATACCTTGTGTCACATCTTCCCGTATGGAGGGCTTGGCAGATGTATATATATATATATATATATATATATATATATATAAAGAGAGAGAGAGAGAGTGAGAGAGAGAGTGAAACAGAGACAGGGCTAGAGTGAGTGCAAATTTTCCCGTTTTATCAGACCATCCTGATTGTTTGACTTCGGAAATGAAAAGCAATAGGGGGCATATCATGCCGACTGTAGGCCAGTTCGTGACTGATAAAGCCGATGCAAAAACAGGCAGGCACGGCCGTGGTGGCCGCAATTGTAGGTCTGTTCAAAGCTTGATAGCATAGTATTGCAGTTCTTCCTTCTGTGCCTTTTGACCTTCAGATTGACCCAGCGTGCGTTTTTAAAGGTGGAGAGTCAATTGTTCGAGGTCAGACTTCAGGCGTTACTATTCTCAGCTAAGATGGATAATTGGCGATTGTCAGTGTGACAGTTTTTTCTATTAGGTGCCTATCTTTCTTTGCGCTTTCTTTCAACTTTACTCTATGGCAGCCAGGACAGCAAAGTCCACAATTCTGCAAGCTCTCTTTTTTTGTTGATTGTTGTATAAGGCCCGCTGATCTAGCCGAGATTAGGTGATCAGTTTGTATCACAAAATCCCAGAGGAGTTTGTGCCTGTCATTATCCAGGACATATTCTGGGTTGTGCATACACCCATTATTCGTTTGGTCACATTTAAATTTCTTGCAAAGTTCCCAGTGAGTCATATTGCCCAATCAGTCGCGTCTAGTCTTATGCTCTTTCTGTTCTAATTTGCTGCATTCACTTCTTCTTCTTCTTCTTCTTCTTCTTCTTCTTCTTCTTCTTCTTCTTCTTCTTCTTCTTCTTCTTCTTCTGTGACAGCAAGTCTCCTCAAGTCTCCAGGACTCTTCTTAGTATTCTGGCCGTTCTCAATAATGCTTTCGTTTGGATGGTCTCTACTCGTCCGACAACTTCCAAGTCCTCTAGTCCCTTTAGCAATTCTTTAGTTACTGTTCCAAACGCACTAATTACAATTGGTATAATTGTCACCTGCATGTCACATTTTTTTCAATTCCCTAGCAATGTCAAGGTATTTATCCCTCTTTTCACATTCGTTCAGTTTTATTCTGTGGTCAGCCGGGACAGCAAAGTCGACTATTTTGCAAGTTCTCTTTTTTTTGTTGATTATTATTAAATCTGGTATTATTATTATTATTATTATCATTATTATTATTATTCCTGTAGCAAGACATGTTGGTCTGAGTAAGTCCTGTAATCATGTGAAAATTGTAGTCTCTACATTAACTATTCTAAAACATCCTAAGATTCTCTGTTTTGTATATCTTAAATTTTTTTACATTGTTCATTAGAGCAAATTTGTACTTTTTACTCTTCTTTCTACCGACCTTCACACACACACACACACACACACACACACACACACACACACACACACACACACACACACACACACACACATATATATATATATATATATATATATATATATATATATATATATTGCCCTAAGAGTTCCATCAGAAAAAAGATCTGTGGAAAGAAAGGAGGAAGAAAGTAAATTGAAATCGTATGTCTAAATAAAAATAGCCCAGGAGGAAACAAAAACCAGACATTGGAACGATCACCTTTGACCTAAAATCAGAAAAAATTACTAAAGAGCAAAAGATGAGGGAAAATTATTGTGGAAGATGATTCTTTAAAAAGTAGAAGGAAATAAGTACATGCTAGAGTTGAATGCCTTTTACTCTTCCGTAATCTTTTCTGTTTTTTTTCCGTGTAAGGCCCCCAATCCTTTGCTTGCATTTATACTTATATATTAATCATCTAGCACAAAAGCGTCCTTATATATATATATATATATATATATATATATATATATATATATATATATATATACTAGCAGGGGTATTCAGTGTGTGGCGGGGAAAAAAATTTGAATATGAAAAAAAAAAATTAGTAATGTATGTATGTATGTATGTATTATTGCCAAAATATGTATGTATGTACGTATTATTACTATTAAGTATATATATATATATATATATATATATATATATATATATATATATATATGTTAGGAGGGATATTCAGTGTTAGACGGGGAAAATAACTTTAAATATGAAAAAAACATATATTGCAAAAGTATGTATGTATGTATGTATGTATGTATGTATGTATGTATGTATGTATGTATTATTATTATTATTGAGTATATATATATATATATATACGAAGTAAAAGAAAAACATACCAATTCAAAAGTGGTTAATTTATCATAGAGAAAAGGGAACATTAACATTTTTCGGCTTTAGTCAACCTTTATCAAGAGCTTAAGATTGTTAAACAAATGTTGCTAGAACGACGAAGGATTTTTTTAATAGAATACAATAACAGGGGAAAAGAATATATGTATATATACAAAGAAAGATCATTTACCCGTACAATCATTATATTTTTATATAAGTGTGTGTGTGTGTGTGTGTACATATAAGGGATATCCACTGTTGGACTTGTAAAGTAACTTTGAATATGAAAATCAAAAATATTGTATGTATAATGTGGAATGATAAAATTGTCGCCCTAGAAAAGACGACATGATTCCATTTCCGTTTAATGAAAACCGGTTTTCTTTTTTTGTTGCAGACCATCTACTAGTTGGCCAGTTGTGTACCAATCCCATGATGACACAATGTTCAACGAGCGAGATCGGAGATGCGCCGCTGTACAACTCATGCTATCTACCGGTCCATTTCCAGCACCCTCAAAATCAAATCCGGGTTGTTCAACATGCCCAGGGTGATGAAAACAAAATTTCCGGCTACGCTCATGGTCTTTTGTGTGGTTTCAAGTGAGAGCCACATAATGCTACCTCACATCTTCGAAGTCGGTTTGAAAGTCGACCCCAAAGTGTACCTGGATGTGCTGAAGAGTGTGGTGATCCCCTGGTGCAATCTGGTAGCCGGTGGCAGACTCTGGGTGTGGCAGCAGGTCTTAGCGCCGGCCCACAAGTCCAAAGAGATCCAGGCTTGGCTTCAGGAGTGCTACGACTTTGTACCCTTTTCTCACTGGCCTCCACCCTCCCCCGACCTGGACCTGTTGGACTACTTTGTGTGGTCATACGTCGAGAACATCACCGACATGAACTCCCACAACACCAAAGCAAGCCTGATCTCTGCCATCCACCGAGTATTTGCTGTGCCCCGCCGGTGCTTGTGGAAAAGGCATACTTCCAGTTCCGGATACGTATCGAGGCGGTGAATGAGTCTGAAGGCGGCTACATTGAAAAGATGGCAGCTCTACTACATAATCAAGTTGCCTGAATTGATTTTTTTCAATAAAAGTTTTAAAATAAAACTGTAGTGTTGTTTTCTTTAGGACGACAATTTTATCGTTCCACCCTGTATTATTGCTAAAATATATATTATATTGCCAAATTATGTACGTATGTAGGTATTAATTATTGTTATTATTTACTCATTAGACTTTTTCGCATGAACGTCAGCGGATGGTCTTTCATTGGAGTTTGAGTGACAGCAAGTCTCCTCAACTCTCCAGGACTCTTCTCAGTATTCTGGCCGTTCTCAATAGTGTTGTAGTTTGGATGGTCTCCACTCGTCCACCAAATTCCAAATCCTACAGTCCCTTTTGTAGTCCTTTAGTTACTGTTCCAAACGCAGCAATTACAATTGGTATAATTGTCACCTGCATGTTCCATAGTTTTTTTCAATTCCCTAGCAAGGTCGATGTAGTTACCCTTCTTTTCACATTCTTTCAGTTTTATTCTGTGGTCAGCCGGGACAGCAAAGCCGACAATTTTGCAAGTTCTCTTTTTTATTTGTTAATTATTATGAGGTCTGGTCTTCTGGTCGAGATTTAGTGATCCGTATGTATGTCAAAGTCCCATAGGAGTTTATGTGTTTTATTTTTTAGGACAGGTGCTAGGTTGTGCATATACCATTTGTTTGTAGAGTCAAATTTAAATTTCTTGAGCATCTCCCAGTGGATCACCTTGCCGACTAAGTCGTGTCTAGTCTTATATTCCTTCTGCTCTAATTTGAAGCATTCGCTTATTATGTGATTGATCGTTTCGTCTATGTCACCGCATAGCCTACATTTGCCTACGAGTGGTAGAGCGCAGGCATTTATTCCTTTGATAAGGTTTCGACTAGAGAGTTTTTTCTCGTTCAGTCTTCTAGTTCTCCTGAGATATTCTTTTAGAATTTTGTCTTTCATTTCTACTTGTTTTATGGCCTCCAAGATGCCCAAATATTTGTAGGTTTTGTTTTCTGCGAGCGTTCTAATCTTGTCTTTATTTGGTAGTTCCATTCCGTCAGTTAGATGTCGTTTGTCATTTTTCATTATAAGCATGGCATATTTTTCTTTATTATTATTATTATTATTATTATTATTATTATTTACTCATTGACAGTTTTTAACTTCAGTTGTAGCTGATGGTCTTTCACAGGAGTTTGGTATTCCCTACCAAGGTCGTGGTACTTATCTTGCTTTTCACATTCTTTCAGTTTTATTCTGTGGTTAGCCAGGACCGCAAAGTCCACAATTTTGCAAGTTCTGTTTTTTTTTTGTTGATTATTATAAGGTCTTGTCTTCTGGCCGAGATTATGTGATCCGTCTGTAAGTTAAAGAACCAATGGAGTTCGTGTGTGTCATTGTCTAGGACAGTTGCTGGGTTGTGCATATACTATTTATTCGTATGAGGAAATTTAAATTTCTTGCATATCTTACAGTGGATCACCTTGCTCACCCAGTCGTGTGAGTATTATTATTATTATTATTATTATAATTATAATTATTATTATTATTATTATTTGCTGGAATATCTAGTTTCTGCAGGAGAAAAAAAAATTGAATACGAAAAAATTATATATTGATAATGTATGCATTTATTATTATTATCATTATTATCATTATTGCTAAAATATTTTTACTTTGCTAAATTATTATTATTATTATTATTATTATCCTTATTATTATTATTATTATTATTATTATTATTAAGTATATATATATATATATATAATCTGTAACACTAAGTAATAAAGTAAAGTTGGCGAGCTTAGTCGAGGGTGACCTGAAGGCTCCCTTTTCAATTGCTTATTCACTGAGGTGTTGGGGAGAGTGCTGCTCCAATACCTGGATGGTTCCACTTTACCCTTTATGCTCAAATTATTGTGCTGAGTGCTAAGCAAGGCCTCAACATGTACCAATTTTTTAATCTTTTGTATGACTCGACGTTGGATGAACCCCGGTCTTCCTGACTATTGACGAAAACTCTACACATTAGGAGACCCAAATCTGAAACTAGTCGGGCACGCAAGTACAAGACCGAGTCATTTTTTTTTTCTGGTAGCGAAAAGGTATTACAATCTGCAATACTCACAGTAATCACATAAAACAAGAGAGAGAGAGAGAGAGAGAGAGAGAGAGAGAGAGAGAGAGAGAGAGAGAGAGAGAGAGAGAGAGAGAGAGAGATGTATATTTTGTCCATAAAGAAGCAGAAAGTTTATCTCTATGGTAGGTGAGCCAACAATCAGAGACTTTTTATCTTCTTCAACACGACCAAACCTCTCCCACTGAGGCTGCTTGGCGTCCAACTGCTTCTGCAACCGACAAGACTCGAACAGCTACGATCTGTCCAACTAATTCATTGATTGCCCGACAAAACCAACTCGCTGAACGAATGAGTTCGAATCTCATCCTTGTCATCAAAATGTTGTAGTCTCACAAAAGGTTACTGAATGAGATATAACCAAAACAGAGGTTGGAATTGAAGTGGGCATCTTTATAATATTTACTAACTACAATACAGTACCGGACATTGGCATAATGGTTAGAGTGTTCGCCAATGGCCCGAGAGACCTGGGTTCAATCCCTGTTCAAGTCATACCAAAGACTCAAAAATGGTATTTGATGACTCCTTGCTTAACACTCACTATAAGTGAGTTCAAGTCATAACAAAGACTCAAAAATGGTATTTGATGACTCCTTGCTTAACACTCACTATAAGTGAGTTCAAGTCATACCAAAGACTCAAAAATGGTATTTGATGACTCCTTGCTTAACACTCACTATAAGTGAGTTCAAGTCATAACAAAGACTCAAAAATGGTATTTGATGACTCCTTGCTTAACACTTACTATAAGTGGAACAATCCAGGGAATTGAGCAGCGCTCTCCCCTACATCTCGGTGTATTAGCTATCGAAAAGGGAGCCTTCAATTCACCCTCGACTACGGTTGCCTACTTTACGTTACTTACAATACGCGCCGGCAGAAGAAGGTAACCCACTGCTGGAGGTTAACTACTTAACATATAACCCCACCTCTTACAATAGGGTACAACCTATTTATGAGGATTGGGATATACTCATTATTGTTCATAGGTGCTGTATATAACAACAATCCTTAGTTATATAACACTAAGAAGAAAACTACAATGTCTTGTAAATCCATACCAAGTCACCGAGTGTAATTAGTCCCATGTGCAATAAGTTGGCCTATACACTACCAAGTAAAAAGAATTGCCGTGGGGATGTGATGAAATGTTGGGAATGAATTATCAGCAGGTTTCTCCGACATCTTAATATAACCATAAATGAGATTTATCGATCTAAACATTTTTGTTTTTACCAAGATATATATTTTTAACAAATAAATAATTAATTTAGGGTTGTTTTATTTGTTTAATGGCATATCCACTCTTTATGGGGGAATTAATCCCGACATTTTATTAATTTTTAAATGTTTTATCTTATTAATGATTATTCCAAATGAAATACTAATGGTATTTTCAAGAATTATTTAAACTAAAAATAGAAATATAAAAGTTATCAAAAAATAATTTTCTATTTGCCCATTAGATAAACTATAGAATTACGACACATAGCGAAAGGAGTCGAACTACCAAAATCGGGAGGGGGTCCACGTGGTGTAATGGTTAAAGCGATGACTGCGGAATCGTAGTACGCGAGTTCGTACTCCAGTCGGGCTATTACGTTCACTTTCGGGAAAATACCCTGGGGAAAAGGTATGAACCCCCTTATCCTCTCAGCTATAGGCTAAATAGTACCATTACTGTTCTTCTAGGAGAATGACTGCGGCATTAAATAACCTAAAAAGAGTTGATATGCCATTAAACAAAGAAACCAAACCAAAATCAAGTAGTAATCAGAACGCTTGGAGAAAAGAAAACCTATAAATAGTTGGGGATATGTAAAGCTGACACCACCAAACAAGTGGAAATGGAAAAAAAAAAATTAAAATAGAGTATATCAGAAGAGCCAAAAAACTACTCTAGACAAAACTCTATGGCCGGCCCTCCTTGTAAGTTACTTGGAACCATTCTTGAAGTGGACCAGAGAAGAACTTAAGCAAATGGACAAGAGAATTAAAAAAAAATAAAGACAATGCACAAGGCATTTCCATTTTTTACCAACCCCTCCGCTCGGGCAGGATATCATACAAGGTCAATTTTAAGCGGAGTTTAACAGGTTTGAATTCAGAGTTTTCCTTCTCCTAGACTAGTTGCCTCACCAAGGCTGAAGAACCCAGTCTTCCCTACTATTTACCCATAGCTGGAGGGAGAATAATTGGATTCATACCTTTCCCAAGGGTATTACTGCAATGTGAAATGCAATCAGTCTTGTCCAGGGTTTGAACTCGTGTCACCGTGTCCATTTCCTACGACGATAACCATTACACCACAGGCATCCATCCCATAGATGACGTTGAGAGAAGTATATGTGTCAAGAAGAGAGGGAGGAAGAAGACTTGCCAGCATGGAAGATAGCGTGGACACATCGATACAACGGCTCAAAGACTACATTGGAAAGCGCGGAGAAGACTGATTACAGCCACCAGAAACAATACTAACAACGCGAGGACCAGCGGAACGACAATAACCAGAAAACGAAAGTGGAAGAAAAAACGTTTTAGACGCCTAACGAGCGTCATCTTCTACGTAAAAACGTGAATGTGGCAAAGAAAAGAAAACCTAAAGAGAGAAAGTGAATCTCTTCTAATTGCAGCACAAAACAACGCCATAAGGACTAATCATATCAAGGCGAGAATGGATATAACGCAATAAAAGAGCAGATGTAACTTATGTAGTGAAAGAGACAAAACGATCAATCACATTATAAGCGAATGCAGCAAATTACCACTGAGAGAATATAACACTAAACTGACTAGGTGTACAAGGTGACTCACTGGGAATTGTGCAAGAAGTTGAAGTTTGACAATACGAACAAATGGTATATGCACAACCCAGAATCTGACCGGAAGAATGAGATGCCCAGACTCCTCGTGGATTTCAAGATTCAAACGGATCACCAAACCTCGACCAGACAACCAGATCTTATAATAATTAACAAAAAAAAAAAAAGTAGAAATAGCAGAATTGTGGATTTTGCTCTCCCAGCGGACCACAGAGTGAAATTAAAAATGTTAAAAGTGAAATAGGTACCTCGATCCTGCTAGGGATTTGAAAAAGCTGTGGAACATGAAAATGATGATAAAACCAAATGTAATTGGTGCTCTAGGTACAGTCACGAAAGGATTAATACAAGGACTGGGGGACTTGGAAATAAAAGGACGATCGGAGACTATCCAAACAACGGCATTATCGAGATCGGCCAGAATGTTGAGAAGAGTCTTGGAGAATTGAGAAGACATGTTGTAACTTTAACTCCAGAGAGAAACAATCAGCTAACGCTGGTTTGAAAAACTCTCAAAAGAGAGAAAAAAAAATAGCTCTATGGCCGCTTTAAACGACTAATAAACAACATCTCACACCAAAAAACCTAGACCTGGCTAAGAAAAGGAAACATGAGAGAAACGGAATCTCTCCAAATAGCAGCACAGGACAACTCCATAAGGACCAATCATATTAAAGCGAGAATAGATAAGTAAATGTAGGCTATGCGGTGATAGAGACGAAACGATCAATCACATAATAAGCGAATGCAGCAAATTAGCACAGAAGGAGTATAAGGTGAGACACGACTGGGTTCGCAAGGTGATCCACTGGGAAATGTGTAAGAAATTTAAATTTGACCATACCAACAAATGGTATATACACAACCCTGCACCTGTCCTAGAAAATGCTACACATAAACTCCTATGGGACTTTAATATACAAACGGATCCCCTAATCCCGGCCAGAAGACCAGACCTTATAATAATCACAAAAAAAAAACAAGAATTTGTAAAATCGTCGACTTTGCTGTCCCGGCAGACCACAGAATAAATCTGAAAGAATGTGAAAAGAAGGATAAGTACCTCGACCTAGCTAGAGATTTGAAAAAGCTGTGGAACATGAAAGTGACGATGGTACCAATTGTGATTGGTGCTTTTGGCACAATAACTAAAAGATTAATAAAGACCTGAAAGACTTGGGAGTTGGTGGACGGGTAGAGACTATCCAAATGACAACATTGCTGAGAACGGCCAGAATCCTGAAACGAGTCCTGGAGACCTGAGGAGACTTGCTGTCACTCAAACTCCAGTGAAAAACCATCAGCCAACACTGATGTGAAAAAGTCTAAAGGAATAATAATAATAATAATAATAATAATAATAATAATAATAATAATAAGAAGAAGAAGAAGAAGAAGAAGAAGAAGAAGAAGAAGAAGAAGAAGAAGAAGAAGAAGAAAGATGAATCACCTAATGTACATGGAAGACATGAAGCTGTTTACAAAAAATGAAAAACTTAGACTGTGATACAAGCAATAAGAATATGCGATCTGGATAAAGAAATGGAGTTTTGTATAGAAAAATCCATCATGGTCATGATGAAAACTGGAAAAGTACAATAACTGAAGGAATAGAAATGCAAAATCAAGAAAGAAGCAGAACACACGAAAAAAAAAGGAAAATTACAAGTATCTGGAAATATTTGAAATGGACTCCATCAAACAAGAGATGAAAGAAAAAATAACAAAAGTGTACCACAGACGAACGAAAAAACATTTCCAGACCAAAATTTACAGGAGAAAGCCCATCAAAGGGACAAACACCTGCTCGGTCCCCCGTGTAAGATAGTCGGAACCATGCTTACAATATACAAACGAGAAACTCAGACAAATCAACCAAATTACAAAATAGTTGATGACTATGCACAAGGTATTACATACGGGAGATTGTATAGACAGCATATATACACCAAGAAAAAAAGAATAACGAGGATTCGCTAGTAATGAAAACGGTGAGTATGCATCAAAACAAAGATCGAATACTTCATTGAAAAGAGCAAAGAAAGATTTATAACAACGATCTGCAAAAGCTCTGTCGACTGAGGCTGTAGAAAAAACCGACTATATATATGCAGAGAGGCAATGCCCCCACCCTCAACGAGTACCCTGGATATGGTACTAAAAAGTCTGTTGGTGAGACCCCAGGAACGCTGCAGTTTTTAGTAGTGTTGAATACCCCTTCATTGCCATTGCTCCCAGGTCAACTCTGGCCCGGAGTTTTACTACCTGATAGGTTCCTATGTATGGGTCAAATAGAACTAAGCTAGCTGCTAATGCTAAACTAAATTGTTGGAAATAGAACCGTTTTGACATTTAAACTGCGTACTAGTGCTCGACTGAATTGCTTGACATAGAACTGTTTTCGACATTGAAACTGTTTACTCATGCGAAACTGAATATTTTGAAATAGAACTGTTTTGACATTTCAACTGTGTATTCATACTTAACTGAATTGGATAGAATAGATTTTTTTATATGTATAATATGGATTTGGCATTAAAAAATCTACAATAGTTGATATGCCATTAAGCCAAACCAAACCAAATCAAACCAAACTAAAACATAGTTGTTGTTTATTATCAAAATGGCTTGATTCGGCATTAACCGACCCAGAAATGTTTGACTTGCCGTAAAACAAAACCAAAGAAATTTTTTTTTTTAAATTTCGCTTCGAATTTGAAAATCTGATTTTTATACGGTTAGTTGTCTTCTATGTGTCAAATCAAATCCTGGCTTTAAAACAAATGCAATTTTTAAAGAGAAGAGAACCGCTTTCAAATTTAACAATCGATTTCTTTTTCAAATTATTTTTTCATCATTTAAGTCTATTTTTTTAACTTTTAAAATATATTTATTCGAAAAAAATTCTTTTGGTCTGGCCGTCAGATTTGAATAGTGAGTTTACGAAAATCATTCACACACACACACACACACACACACACACACACACACACACACTCGCGTGCGCACACTAATAAAAATTAGCACACATTCACGCTCACACGCAAACAGACACACACATTAACACACATTTATACATACACGTTAACACAATACTCATACCCAAACTCAAACCTCACAGGTACACTCACATATACACAGACATTCTCAGACAAGCAAATGCAAACGCACAAGCAAAAAGCAAGGAAAGAATTACATGAAAGAATACAATCTGGCAAGAAAACGACTGAGAAAAAAGACAGGATCGGTTGTCGCATTAAAATAATAAAAATAAAATAACCAAAGACCGCTAGAAACAGGAAACGAAAGCCAGGCTCTGGAACGATGGACATTGACATAAAAGAAAAGTAAATAAATTAAGGAAAATAAACCCAAGAATAATATAATCCATGAGGTAAAGGGTAATAAGTACAATACGGTGAAACCATTTTAACAACTGCCGGGAAGGACTGACCACTCAAAGTACACAGTGGGGGATCTGTTTCTCTTTTAGTAGAACCCAAAAAATATTCCAGGATACTTAAAAAAAATAAGCAAGGCCCTTGGTATTTCTTTAAAACTCAAAGAAAGACACACACACACACACATGTATATATGTGTGAGTGTAGAGAGAGAGAGAGAGAGAGAGAGAGAGAGAGAGAGGATAAATAGCAGTTTTCATGAGTACGGCATGTTTTAGTAACTTGCTTGGGTAGCCATCAAAGAAGCCAAGATTTGGATCGTGACTGGTGCTAGTGCCATACTTGTAGCCAGATAAAAAATGTATATGTATTTACACAACCCCCTACCGTAGTCAAGATGTGACAGAAGATTAGTTTTTTAGAGGATTAGTAGAGATTTGAATTCAGAGCTTTCCTTCAATTAAACCGGTGATAGAGGTTATGGAAATTTGATATTGGTGAAAAGGTTAAACAAGGATTCTTTTAGTCAGTAGTCATGTCAGTAGTACTGTAAGGCAGCACTACATAGACTCTTAGGACATACTTGCTTAAAAAGCAAGAGTGGATGTTCTTATGAATTTACGCTGCAGTTTTGAATAAAACTTTGAAGCTGCCATCCCCCCAAATGTAGTTGTACGGCCACTTACCTCTCATCATACTAACCACCACAGTAGGACGCAAAAAGACATGCTGGGCACTGTTGTTGAATCAAGAAAAAACTTAAGCGATATTCTTCGAATGACTCCAACAAATGGTTGCTCCAGTGGTGGCCGACCAGCAAAAACTTAACTTATATCTTTCCCAGTCGGTCCTCTGCAGAGAGTTAATTCCCTTCCAAAGAGTGTCCAAGATATGACGCTAAACAATCGGATGGTGAGGCTCCAGTAGTGCTGAAGCTTTGGGGAATTCTGAGTGCCCCTTTATTGCCATTACTCCCAGATCCACTCTGGCACGGAGTTGTAGCACCTGATAGTGTACGACCTACGTGTCAACTTGAACTAAGCTGTGTACTTATGCTAAACTAGATTGCTTGAAATTTAACTGTTTTGACATTCAAATGATGATGAGGATGAGACTGACTGATGTATCAAGGTTAAATAACACTGTCTGCCCTACTATTTTCCCATAGTTAGAGTAAGGGAGAGAAGAAAAGAATTTAAAGCTTCATCAAGAATTTGAACTCCGTTTGTCTCGTCCATTTATTTAGACGATAATCGGTACACATCAAGTAATAAGATTATAAAAAATTTAATATGTATAAATATATATGTATATATATATTGTTGAGGTTTATGGATCTTACTAACTCACTTAGTGAGATAATGTAGGGCCAAATTTTGCAGGGTTATCAGAATCAATGGCAGAAAGCCTGAAACCCAAGGTCTCTGACGCTACCAGGTAATATATATATATATATATATATATATATACATTTCCTTCTCTCTCTCTCTCTATATATATATATATATGTGTGTGTGTGTATGTGTGTGTATGCGTATACATCTGTATGCATATGTATATGCATATATATCTATGTGTATGTACATGTGTTTGTAGAAGTTCAATCCAAAATCACAGCGGGAGTCCTCGTGGTGTAATGGTAAAAGCGATGGACAGCGGAATCGTAGTAAGTGAGTTCAAAGTCCAGGTGGTCTATTACGTTCACTTTCGGAAAAATACCATAGGAAAAAATATGAACAGCCTTGTCTAAGAGAAGGTACGAAGAATTAAAACCCGAGGCTTGTATAGTGATAAGTTATCTTGCTTTGCTTGTCACTGGGTTATTGCTGTTTAAACAGTTGGTAGCATCGGTGTCGCATAAGAATCTGCCACTATAATCCAACGAGAGAGAGAGACGGAGTAGTCAAATTCTTTGGAAATGATTTAATGCTATATCTTGTCTCTCTTTATATATATATATATATATATATATAGGTAGAAAAACTTACCCTCAAATCATTACAGCGTGATGAAATCATCGTAATCCTACCTGCTGTCAATGGCAATGCTACTGTAATAACGTATAAGGTGGAATACCTCAACAAACTTTCAGACTTGACAGGCAATGGTGGCTATTTTAAAGAAAAAAAGAACCTGATCCTGAAGACAGAAAAGGTGCTGTCACAGATCCTTGGTGAAAACAAAAATCTCATGCCACAAATGTAATACAGACCGTTTACGCAACACTACAGCAAGCTACCACACGCATGTGTCCTTCCTAAGATTCATAAAGACGCATTGTCAACAACAGAGGTTCAGCATGTCATCCATTGAGCCGCTTTCTTGTAGAGACAGTCACGCCACTAAGTCTTCAATATATGTCAAGAATCTGCCCACTTCATGGAAAAAATCAGTAATGCCCTCATTTATTCCAATTAGATGGTAAGTCTAGATGTAGTAGGCGTGTTTATGACGCAACCCACTGATGAGACCCTTACAGTGGTACGGGATAAATTGGCAGCAGATCCCTTGCAGGAAGGACGCACCTGTACGCCAATAGAGAACCTGATGGAGACATTAACCTTCTGCTAGGAAACAGCCTACTTTAGGATGAGGTATGACATTTAACGACAAGAAAGACTGGCATTGGGATCTCCGTTATCGCCAATATTGGCAAAACGTTTACATGGAATACTTTGAGGAAATGGCATAAGGATCTTCATCACGTAAGCCATCATTTTGGTTAGATACGTAGATGATATATTCATTCTCTTGCCTCACCAGGCAGGTGTGTGAACTCTACCCGATCATGAGAACTCAATCAGACCATCTATACAGTTCACTACAGTGAATAACAAGACAAAAGATTATCCTTCCGAGATGCATTAATTAATCGCACAGTGCAGGGATTCAGGTCATCTGTGTATCTTCACCGGACAATACCTCAACTTCAACTCCTTCCATCCATATTATACAAAGAAAGGAATCGGTCGTTGCCTATAACATCGAGGTAAGCCATTAATGGTGACATCGATGCCAATCATGAAGAAATGAAAACTCTGTCGGAACAACTACCCAGAGAGCATAACTTCGGCTCCAAGACAGGTAATAATACCCGAAAAGTCACCATAGTCTGTTTGCACTCTGTCAAAGGTAAGTTCTCGATATGATATCAGGACAATATTCAGGTGTGCAATGACTCTTCGAAAATATCTCTTCTGAGTCAAGCCTCTTACAGAATACTACATGAGCAAGAATTGTGTATACTCCATCCCATGCTGTTTTTGTGAAGTATAAAAAACGAGATATGACGCCAACAAAAGTTAGGCTAGATGAACATCTCCTCAATTGTCTCATAACAACAGCCTGCGAGCTTAGAGAATAACCAAAAGTCACAGGGACCAAGGTCTGGATTTTAGGGAGGCTGAGGAACCGTCTTGATGCCCATTTTGGTCAAATAGTCTGTGAAAAGGATGGAGTTGTGGACTGGTGTATTATCCTGGTGGAAATGCCACTGACCCGATTTGAAGAGTGCTGGCCTCTTCCCTAGGAATCTCTTCCTGAACTCCCTTAAAACCTCAACATAGTATTCCTGGTTGACAGTCTGTCAAGTGGGAACCCAGTGCATGTAGATCATGCCAGTGCTGTCAAAGAAAGGGATCTTCAAAAGTTTAAGGGGGGGGTTGCTCTGTCTGGCCTTCTTGGGCCTGGGAGAGCCAGCATGCTTCCACTGGGAACTCTTTCTTTTGGTCTCTGGGTCATTGCAGAAGATCCAGCTTTCATCGCAGGTCACCAAAGCATCAAGAACGGCGGGATCTGAATTGATCAGCTCGACCATCTCCCTGCTGTCATGACAACGTCTTCCTTTCTGATCTTCTCTGAGCACCGTTGGGACAAACTTTGCGCAAATCTCCCGCACTGTATAGACACGACGGTCCTTATCGATGAAATTCTTTATTTGGCCAATCAAATCTGGTGCTCTGACTTCCTTACTCCTCCCACACCTCTCATCCTCCCTCAAAGACTCAGTGCCTTTCTTGAATTTCTTATGCCATTCAAAAACTGACGCTCGATTCGTACAAGATGTTCCAAAGACAGTCTGAAGCATTCCATACGTTTCTGTGGTATTTTTTCCAATTTTAAAACAGAATTTCATTGCATATTCTTCTTCTAAAGTGTCACCACTTCCAGATTGCATTTTTGAAATTCACCAACTGTGACAATCAGACTGTGACAATTGCTGCTGTAGTTGTTCATTTGAACCTGAAATCATAAAAATTAGTCAGTCATCTCGTAAGATGTATAGCAAAAACATAGTGAATTTTCAAGAGTCTACGATAATTTTAAATACATGTACAAAAAGTGTCTGGAAACTTATTTAATGGCCACTGTAAACCTTTGTAGGTTATTCAATACAACAGCCACCCTTGTATAAGAACAGTCGTGGTACTATTTAATCCATTGTTGGGAGGATACTATTTACCAACCCCTCCACTCGGGCAGGATATGACACAAGGTCACTTTTTAAGCGGAGTTTAACAGGTTTCAATTCAGAGTTTTCCTTCTCCTAGACTAGTTGCCTCACCAAGGCTGAAGAACCTAGTCTGTCCTACTATTTACCCATAGCTGGAGGGAGAATAATTCGATTTATACCTTTCCCAAGGGTATTAGTGCTATGTGAAATGCAATCAGTCTCGTCCAGGATTTGAACTCGTGTCGCCGTGTCCATTTCCTAAGACGATAACGACTACACCACGAGGAGGATAAGAGTGTTTATACTTTTCCTAATGGTATTTAGCCGAAAGTGAGCGTTATAGTACGACTGGATTTTGAACATGCTGACTACGACCCCACAGGACAGCTCTTTAACCATTACACCCCCGCAGCATGTATATTGAGAAACGGTGACCTGTTGAGTCGATTACGTATAGAGATGAATACGATTTGGTAAACATCAATAAAAAAAAAAAACTCGTTGAAAAAAATTGTGATATGAGCTTAGGTCAAAATCGTGCTTTATAATACTGAGTCTTAACTCAAAGATGGATGGAGACATTTGATTTATAAATCCAAAAATACGATCTGAATTTTCCAGGAAGATATACAGCGCAACATATAATGGCGTTTGGTTGAAAAATACTTCTAATATAAATCACCTGTAGACTGTTCGCCAATGGCCCGGGAGACCTGGGTTCAATCCCAGGTCGAGTCATACCAAAGACTTTAAAAATGGTACTTGATACCACCTTGCTTAACACTCAGCATTATAAGGTATGGTTCAAGGGTAAAGTGGAGCAATCCTGGGAATGGAGTAGCGCCCTCCCCTACACCTTGGTGTAGTAGCTATCGAAAAGGGAGCCTTCGGGTCACCCTCGACTATGGTCGCTAACTTTACTTTTATTGGTTGTTTTGGTGTTATGGAATATCAACCTTTGTCGGTTATTTAACGCCAAATCCATTTTTATGCAAGTTTTCGGTTCAATTTCAAACAATTCAGTTTAGCATGAGTACACAGTTCAATTGTCAAAAACATTTCTATTTCAAGCAAGTCAGTTTAGTCAAACAGTTCTAATTCAGCTAATTCAGCTTAGTATAAGTACAGATTTTGTTTAAACACAGTTAAATGTCAAAAAAATTCTATATTAAACAATTCAGTTTAGTGTAAGTACAGTTTCAATATCAAAAACAGATCCATTTCAAACAATTCAGCTTAGCATAAGCACGGAGTTTAAATGTCAGTACAGTTTAATTGTCAAAACATTTCTATTTCAATCTATTCAGTTCAAACAGTTTTATTCAAACAATTATTTTAACATAAGTATGCAGTTCATTTTTAACATAAAGATAGGGCCCTATCAGGTGCTACTATTCCGGGCCAGAGTGGACCGGGGAGCAATGACAATGAAGGGGTGCCCCCCATTCCCCAAATCTCCAGCATCACTGGAACTTCACCATCAGATTGTTTAATGTCATATCCAGGACACTCGTTGGAGGGGGTCTTACCCCTCCGCAGGGGTGCAGTCGGTGTATTCTACAGCCCCAGCCGACTGGGCAATTAGGATTATGAGACAAATCAGACGATTACATTGGCAAAAAACTGACAGTCACAAAGCACTGTTGACACTGTGTTCACGATATCCTAAACCTATATGTGGACATTGAAAGAGATGTCTGATTTTTTACAGGCCGTTTCATGTGAGGATCGAACAAGAAAATTCAAATTTAAATTTCGTGTCTAAATGAAACTGAAGAGGGATTTTAAACATGCAATTATAACCAGAATTTAACGATGGCTGTTCTATTGCATTTTTGAGGAAAGATAACCGTTTATGAATAATAAAGATAAGTTGTATCAAATGCACCACACATACACCCCCCTGTCTTTCTCTCCCCTTATATATATATAGAGAGATAAAGATACATAAATAAATTTTCCTCTCTCTCTCTCTCTCTCTCTCTCTCTATATATATATATATATATATATATATATATATCTGTATACACAGGTTTTTTATTGCGGATATCTTTGTTTTTTAGTATATAAAAAAGAGAAGGTGACATCATTTGTTGTTTATATTTAAGTTCGTTCCACTTCCCTCGGGTAAAATGTTTGCTTTAAGATACCAGGTTCAGGATTTTATAGCATGTGTTACCCACTTGTAAGTAAAGAAGAAAAAAAAAACATTTTAATGACTCTACCAGTTTATAAAAACGATGTTTTCCTTGTGTGTAGACAACTGAAAATTTATTTAGGAATCATTTCTGGTGATTTTTTACATAAACATTGTTTATATCTTTCTTTTTTGTATTCTTATGCACTTAAAAATAGCCTTATTTTGTTTCAGAGATTAGTGTATTCTTTTGGTTTATTTTATTCAAAAGACGTTTTAATACTGTTAAAATGCAAAACTCTGCGTCATTAGTAAAGTAAGTAAAGCTGGCGACCGTAGTCGAAGGTGACCGCAAGTCTCCCTTTTCGATAGCTAATAAACCAAGGTGTTGAGGAGGACGCCACTTCTTTTCCTGGATTGCTCCATTTTACCCTTGATCTGTACCTTATAATGTTGAGTATTAAGCAAGGAGACATCAAGTTTCATTTTTTGACTCTTTGGTGTGACTCGACCTGGGATTGAACCTAGGTCTCCAGGGCCATTGGCGAACACTCTAACCATTGTGCTACATTTCGGAATTAAGTAAAGTTGTCGACCGTAGTCGAGGGCGATCAGAAGGCTCTCTTTTCAATAGCTACAACACGAACGTGTTGGGGAGGGCACTTCTCCTTTCCTTGGATGGCTGCACTTTGCCCTTGATGCGTGCCTTTTATTGCTAAGTGTTAAGCAAGGAGGTATGAAGCACCATTTTAAAAATCTTTGGGAAACCTGGGATTGAACCCAGGTCTCCTGGACCATTGTCGAACACTCTACCCACTAGACCAGTGAGCCGGTTTGTAAATGTCCATTTTTTGTATCAATATGATTGATATCAATTAATAAGAAAAAATATTGCCTAAAGATTTGGCAAGAGGAAGAAATGTTTGCAGTCGTCAGTGTTATTCTTATTTTTACTTAATTAAATGACAATTTACTCATCCCCCATTTTTATGCATGTGTATATATATATATATATGCCATTAAGTCAGGCTCTCAGCATGAAGTTCTATGACATTCTCTTATCCTTCGTCCTTCTCGTCTATCGCTAATAGCAGGTGCTATGGGCTGCACTCTGTCTTTGGACAGTGCTGACGTTTGTAATTCTTTGCTGGTCAACAAGTTCTGGCGCGTCCATATGAAGAAGTGCATAAAAGAACGCATCTTATGAGTTTGTTCTTACTTTTCCAGCATTGCTCCACATATTTTTCTTACTTGGATGTCTAGTGAGATGGGAGGAAGTTGGCCGTAAAAAGGAAACACTTGAAAGTAAAAGATAAATGTTAATCGGGAAATGAATGATACTTAGTGTCTGGAACATTTCCTGAAAGCAACAAATTTTAAATCATTCACACAAACATACATATGTGTGTGTCCATGTGCATGTGTGTGTGTGTGTGTGTGTGTGTGTCCTATCCTTTTTTGCTTGCATAGATGATTCTGTTTGAGGATTTTGGATCATATCTTGAAATTACAAGAGCTTATACATACATATATACATATATATATATATATATATATATATATATATATATATATATATATATATATATATATCATTCAGTAGAACAGACACTTAGTGTCTGTCCACTCTATCGTTGATCAATTCGAGTCTTCAAATGAGTATTTTGACTTTGGATGGAATGAATTTAGGAAGGCGCCATACGTTTCCCAGATTCATTCGATCCAAAAATCAATTGACTTGAACACATCAGCGATAGAGTATGTAGACACGAAGTGCTTGTCATATTTAATCAACCATATTTAGACACACACACACACACACACACAGAAATATATATATATAAATATATATATATATATATATATATATATATTTCAGAATGAATAGGTCCACTAACCGATTAATATTTTTTAGAACTATTTATTTTGTTCTTACAGACTTAGATGTTTCCAGCTTTTTTGCTTGGTAATTTTCTGGGATTTTTGTTTGAATGTGGCACAAGGCCATGTTAATGGGGCACACCCTGTCTGATGATTATGTAAAGCACATGGAACTTAAACAACGGACATATTTTGTCCATAGTTCTGCTATCAGTAACTTTAATACCTGCTCTGCTATAATAGGATCCAACCCTTTTTTTACGCAAAAAATTTATGTAGTCCTTCTATCATTAAATATATATATATATATATATCGGAAGGGTAAGCACTTTTGTAAAGGAATTAACGGTTGCCACATGCGTTATGCAAAGCTCTTCTAACGAATTGAACACTTAAGTATCCGATAGCGCAAAATATAAACAAACGAACGTTCATACATACGTGTTAATTCGTGATCTGAAGTTGAGTCACGGGCTTGGATTTGGGATATGACTTGAAGCGTTTAACGAAGACTTATGACACAACGAAACAGTCTGTGGATTGCACGAGCAGAACTCAACTCACGATCAGTTTTAAAGAATTTTACTTCTCTTAGACTGGTTTCAAACCAGAATAAAGTGCACAGTCTGGCCTACTATTTAACCAAAGCTAGAGGGAGAATAGTTTGATTCTAACCTTTCCCCCGAATATTAGTTCTATGTCAAATCCAAACGGTCTCGTTAAAGTTTGGAACTCCTGTCAACCCGTTCATTTTCAACGACGATATCCATTACAACTTGACAGCCTCCACACACACACACACACACACACACACACACACACACACACACACACATATATATATATATATATATATACATGACCACAAGCCTCTAAATTTTTTATACTATTTCACATATCTCGGCAGCAATATCTCATCTACTGAAGGCGATGACAATATACGCATAGGAAACGCATGGACTGCTTTTGACATATCGATCATATTGAAATCTGATGAAATAAAAGGGGAATACTGAAAATATTTAGTCGTGTAAGTACTAGTGTAGGGTGACATCACGTAGATTTAAAAAGAGCTTGGGAAAAGCTAGACGAGAACCACTCAAAGACGCTGCGAGAAACACTCCATAAAACAGTACCTATACAACCATTAACTTCCTGTCTCACAAACAGTCGAAGTAAGACGAGAAAGAGAGACGGGTCACTGGTAGAGAAACTGAGTGACACACTCATGAGCAAAAGACGTTCATTAGCTCTGTAAGGACATTAGATGTCGTCTAGATGACGTATCAAGAGGGATTGACAATAGAAACGGATAGCGTGGAAGAGAAAGACAGAGATAGGGGAGAATGAGATAGACAAGGCAATCCATGCTAAAGCAAAAGTTGATGATGATCACGATGATGATGATGACATAGTGCGAACTATTTAAATTGAATTAATTAATTAAATCAAATTAAATTAAATTAAATTGAATTAATTACATTACTAAAGTTCTTGGCATTACAAAATGACACCCGACTTCAAACATTACTTTTAAATCTATATATATACTTCCATAGCTTTAGAGCAATCCATGCCGGGGAGTGAAGAAACAATATTAGCTTGGTTTCTGAAGCTATCTTCCCAGAATATGCCTGCTGAACTGGACTGACTCCATCGCACCTGAGAGGCCCTAAAATGGAGAATACCAATGAGAGCAAGCTTTTATTTGGATGGAGGTTGTAAGTGTAACATATTGACCCTCGGCCGAGCCGTCAAATAAGAGATGGACCAGTGTAAATAACAGGTGCATCCGGTCGAAGATATCAGGGTATAACCTTGGCTGTGGATGGGTTAAATTCGGTGCAGATGTGACGCCCACAAGAAGCAGGTGGATATCAAACAATTATATATCCCGGTGCCACAAACAGGTTCCGTTAGTTGGAGATAAGAAGCTGTAGTGAGAACCAGCAGAACAAGAAAGAAGTGCTGCTAAAGACAGAGGAATTTGGGGTCAATATGTTGCAGTCTGTTCAGTCTCCAACTCACCTCTCCCGCATAACACTTTCGTAACCCTTTCGCAACTATTTCGAAGAAAGTGTGAGAGGTATATTTTTCTAAAGAAGTGTGTTCGTTCGTCATTATTGTTGATTTTGTTTCCGCATGTATATGTGTATAGTTGTAGACGTATTATACGGCTATACAACATAAGTACCACGCATTAATTTAGACCCGTGAGTGGCTTCCAACAACAAAATAAATCCATTACAAATCTGATTTGGTGTGAAGCTGGATAAATAAGCTCATTGAAATCCATCTTTCTCTCTCTCTCTCTCTCTCTATATATATATATATATATGGGAAGATTGACGGAAAAGTTCTTAGGTTGACCAAGATAAAGTAAGTAAGTAAAGTTGTCTCCCTTTAGTCGAGGGCAACCAGAAGGCTCCCTTTTCAATAGCTACTACACCGATGTGTAGGGGAGGGCGCTACTCTTTTCACAGTCGTTAGTATGACACGACCTGGGATTGAACCCAGGTCTCCCAGACCAAGATACTTTCATGAAATATGACTAAATGAAATGTATTTTTCAAGATAGCCTTCTCTGAGGTCAACAGACTTCATTAATCGGTGTATACAGTTGATTAAAAATGCTATCACTAACAGATATGACGTCTCAATATGAACTTTTCTGTCCATGAGCTTTTCAGCCAACCCTTATATATATATATATATATATGTATATATGGCTTGGCGTTTGAGTCAACCGGGTTTCGATCCCAGCTACGGGGAGATAATGTCTAGCCACACTGATGAGTTCTGATAGAACGAAACAGATCTGTCTGTGGATGACTATAGATATATACACCCCTACCCCTGTAGGGTCGAGTTCTCTAGCGAAGAAGTAATCGTGTTGCCATTAGCGCCTTTGCAAGTCTCTTCGTATTTGAATTGAGATCTCGGCGGCCGTTGAATGGAGGTATGTAAACAATAGTAATTGTGATTCATAACCGTTTAAAATGTACTTCGTAGTTAATATCTCCTCGTGGCTAAATGGTTAGAAGCTTTGGCTTGGCCTTTGAGTCAACCAGGTTTCGATCCCAGCTACGGGGTGATACTGTCTAGCCACACTGATCAGTTATGATAGAATGAAACATATCTGTCTGTGGATGATTATATATATATATATATATATATTGTCACGTGATATCCCTCTGAGACGATGGAAGTGGGATGACTGCTATCCTCTCGTTGGAATGAACAGTAGCAAGCCGTCAGAAAATGACCGTTAAGGCATGATAGTAAATTGGTGCAAGCTATCTGTACTGAGTAACCTGACTTGGGTGACATCTAGTAGCCCCAAGAAATCGCCCGACCAGGGGGAGGAATAGAGAAGCCAGATGATTGGCTTGGACCCCAAAACGGAAGTGGGGACTCCTTCCCGGGGAAAGTAAAAAAGTCAGTTGTTTGGCAGGGTTCGTAGCGGGCAGACGAACCAAAGCCAGTATTCCGGGTAGAAGACAAGAGAATATCTGAGACATGAGGGGCCCGAGTTCTTCAAGCCAGTATTAAAAATAGCATAAAGTCTATTAGCACGTGAAAGAAGAAAGATTCTTCAGTGGAACCCCGTCGAAAAATAAGATAAGTAACCTTGGGACTATTTCTCCTTTATACCCAAATTTTATATACCACTCTCTCTCTCTCTCTCTCTCTCTCTCTCTCTCTCTCTCTCTCTCTCTCTCTCTCTCTCAATTTGAAGGAAAACGAAAGAAAAGAAGAAAGACATTTATGTTCGTGGACTGTCCATTTATCATATATTTGACACTTTGAAAGTGTATCTCTTTGTATAGTAAAGGATTCATGTATTTTAATGTTACCACGTGGTCGAAGTTGTTCTTTGCAGTTCTGCTACGAATTTGTTGTGTCACATTTCCTTTTTCAGCTTCTGTTCGCCTTATGTTATCTTGCTTAGTATTGTCCTATAAATTCCTTTAAAATATCACACGGGAAACCGGAGTTGCCGACTACTACAATATAATATTATTGCTTCTCAACCTAGAGGTCCATATCTTCCATTGTCTCGGGGGAGGAAGGAAAGCGACCTGGTGGGTGTGTGGATAGTGTGAAATTTGGAACCCCTTGCCAGCGGCGGTCAGTCTAGCCCTAAATTAATCCCTCACATAACATGCCAGTTCTTATATGCCTGAGAGAAAAACTCTGAACGAGGACTTATTCTATAAGGGATCAAGTGCCAACCTGCCCCGTCTTCACACGTGCGAAAATAAAACCCCGTTCTAGGATAAAAGTAAACCTTTCGCGTCACAATATATATATGGGAGAGTCTCTGTGGCTAAAGGGCTCTACTGAGACATCATAATAAAAGCTGTACCTCACTTATGTTACTGATTTCACTTTTGGTCCAATACTCTTGGTATGAATCCTCTTATCCCATCAGTTAAGGTTAAGCATTACCCTTAGTATGAATGCCCTTATCCCATCAGCTATTGGTTTTATATTACCCTTGTTATAATTCCTCTTTCCCACTAACTGTGGGTTAAATATAACGACTTCTGTTCTTCAGCAAGGATAAACACCCCACGAAGATTGATATGCCTTTAAAGAGAGAAACCAAACCAATGCATATATATACCTGTCCATTGGTCTAGCGGGTAGAGCGTTCGCCAATGGTCCTGGAGACCGTATTTCAATCCCCGGTCATACCAAAGACTCAAAAAATGGAACTTTATGCTTTCTTGTTTAACACTTAGCATTATAAGGTAGGGATCAAGGGTAAAGTGGAGCAATCCAAGGAAAGGAGTAGCACCCTCCCTTATCCCAAGGTGTAGGGGTTAGTGAAAAGGGAGTCTATGAGTCTCCGTCATTTACTGTCACCAACATTCATATATATATATTTAAGTTCACTAGGACATCTTTCAATCTAAATAGATCGTAAGGATGTAACAACAGAAATGAAGATGATTATTTTGCTGGACACACACACGTGTGCATCTTGATGTGGCTGAGAATGGAATGTATATACACGGGAAAATGTTAGGTAGACATTTTGATTCTACCTCGAAGCATAGGACTATGCGCATGCGTTTTTATGTATACATATACAGTGTGTGTATGTATATATATGGAGACACGCACAGACCCCACACACACACACACACACACATACAAAGAGTCATTCAAACTCGTCCATACGCAGTCCTGTTAGAGTAGATACGAAAACCAAATAATCAGTCTGTATACTTTAAAAGGACCAGAATCCATTGAAGTGTTTATTTGCCTTTTTTCGACCTGTCCTGTCAATGATAAACACATTAAACCCAAAAACGATCCGTGCGGTTTACCGAGTTGGTGTCACTAAGGTCTTTTGCAAGTTTAAGTTCAAAGGTCAAACGTTACTTTGATGATAAAAACAAAAATATTTACAAAAATAAAAAGTTGGAAAACAAGTAAAAAAATGAGAGAATGTAACGATAGAATGAAAGAAACATGTTTCATAGAGAGAGAATTGAAAAGAACAAAAAAGAGAGTGAGAGGTTGGGACATCAAACAGAAAGAAAGAAAGACGCATTGAATGAATGAATGAAAAAATAATAGAACTTGAAGAAGGTTGTTAGTTTCTTTGGTTGATTGGTTGATTTTACGGCATATCAACCCTTTTTGGGTTATCTATTTTCAAAGTCTGTTTGTATACAAGAAATTATTTAGTTTCAATTTTTTGATTGTGCTCTGTATATAATTTTAGCTTGATATATTAATTCTAAATATTAATAATCTGCATATATTTGTAAGGTTTCAACAATCCCAATGTAATATTTAAATGTACAAGCGTTTTTGCTACATATATTTATTAATGATAATTATCATAATAATAATCTGTGATTTTGAAATAGAAACAGATCATGTAATCTCAGCCAGAAGACCAGGCCTTGCGATTGCCAAAAAAAAAAAAAAAAAAAAAGAAAAAAAGAAAAAGAAAATCTGCCCAATAGTGTACTTTCCTGCCCAGGCATACAACCGACTAAAATTAAAAGATAGCGAAAAAGTTAGATAAATATCGAGACCTTGCTAGATAACTAAAATAAAACTATGGGAATTGAAGTTAACGGTGATGCCAATTGTAATTGGCGCACTTGAAAAATCCCTAATGGATTAGTAAAGGGACTGGGAAACTTACAAGTAAGAAGTGGCGACCATTCAGAATACAGTATTATTTTGATCAGCCAGAAGAGTCCGGGAGAATTGACAAGATTTGCTGTCACTCAAATTCAAGCGAAAAACCATAAGCTGGTCCTGGTATAATATATTCTTAAAGAAGTAAAATAGAGTAATAATGGAATATGAAAATGAAAATGACACCCCTTGAAGTTGGTGCGTTCCGAACGATCCCCAAACGCTTGATCAAGGAGCTCGAAGAGTTGGAAATCTGAGGACTGGCTGAGACCTTCCAAACTAAAGCATTGTTAAGATCACTCAGAATACTGAGAAGTGTTCTGGAGACTTGGGGAAACTTGTTCACATTCAGACTCCATTGAAAGAGCATGAGCTAATGCTGGTGTGAAAAAACTCGCAATGACATCAAACATTTTAACAAAAACAAAAAGAATTGGAAACCTTAATACAAACTATGGGAATATTCAGATATAGGGATGGAATTTGGCATAAAAATATGCGCAATGCTAGTAATGGAAAGTGGCAAACGACACTTGACAGAAGGAGTCAAACCACCAAATCAAGCAGTAAATAAAACGCTCGGAGAAAATGACACCTACAAACACTTTGGGATATTGGAAGCTGGCACTATCAAACAAGTGGAAATGAAAGAAAAAAAATTACAAAACAGTATCTCAGAAGAGCAAGAAAATTATTCTAGACAAAACTCTATAGCCGGAACCTTGTTAAAGGGAAATATACCTTGGCTGTCTCCCTCGTAAAATACTCGGGACCATTCTTGAAGTAGACCAGAGAAAAACTTAAACAAATGGACCAGAAAACAATAAAACTAATAATCTTGCATAAGGCATTACATCCCAGAGATGACGTTGACAGACTAAATGTGCCAAGAAAAGAAGGAGGAAGAGAACTTGCCTGCATTGAAAACAGTGTCGACGCATCGATACATCGACTCGAAGACTACACTGAAAAGCGCGGAGGAAGACTGATTACTGCCACCAGAAACAAGACTAACGACACGAAGACCAGCGGAACGACAATAACCAGAAAAACAAAAATGAAAGAAAAAACAACTCGACGGACTTTTTAGACGACTAACTAGCGTGAAAATGTGAATGTGGCTAAGAAAAGAAAACCAATGAGAGAAATTTAATCTCTTCTAATAGCAGCACAAAACAACGCCATAAATACCAACCATATCAGAGCGAAAATGGATAAGACGCAATAAAAGAGATGTAGGTTATGAGTTGATGGAGACGAAATGATCAATCACATAATAAGCGAATGCAGCAAATTAGCACAGGAAAGACTATAATACTATGCACGACTGTGTGGGCAAGGTGATCAACTGGAAATTGTGCAGGAAATTGAAGTTTGACCATACGAATAAATTGTACATGCACAACCCAGAATCTGTCCTGGAGAACGAGACATAAAAACGCCTCTGGGATTTAGATATACAAACTGATCAGCAACTCTCGGCCAAACGACCTGACCTAATAATAATCAACAAAAAAGAGAGAACTAGCAGAATTGTAGAGTTTGCTGTCCCATCGGACCACAGAGTAAAATTGAAAGAATGCAAAAAGATGGATCAATACCTCTACCTTGCTTGGAAATTGAAAAAAAAAACGTGGAAAATAAAAGTAATGATTAAACCAAATAATTGGTGTTCTTGGGAGGGTCACCAAATTATTTGTAAAAGGATTGGATGACTCGGAAATTACAATGGAATGCGTGGAGTTAGTCCACACTGCAGCATTGTTCAGATCGGTCAAAATGCTGAGAAGAGTCCAGAAGACTGAAGAGACTTGCTGTCGCTCAAAATCTGGTTAAAAAAACATCAGCGTCAGCTGATGTGAAAAAGTCTCAAGGAAACCAATCATATCAAAGCGAGAATAGATAAGACGCAACAAAAGAGTAAATGTAGGCTATGTGGTAATAGAGACGAAACGATCAATCACACTATAAGCGAATGCAGCAAATTAGTACAGAAGGAGTATAAGGCGAGACACGATTGAGCCGGCAAGGTGATCCACAGGGAAATGTGTAGGAAATTTCAATTCGATCATACAAACAAATGGTATATGCAAAACCTGGCACCTGTCCTAGAAAGTGATTCGCATAAACTCCTATGGGACTTTAACATACAAACGGATCACCTAATCCCGGTCAGAAGACAATAATCAACAAATAAAAGAGAATCTGCAAAATTGTCGACTTTGCTGTCCCGGCGGACCACAGAATAAATCTGAAGGAAAGTGAAAAGAAGGCTAAGTACCTCGACCTTGCTAGAGAATTGAAAAAGCTGTGGAACACGAAAGTAACGATTGTGCCAATTGTGACTTGTGCGTTAGGCACAATAACTCAAGGATTATTAAAAGGCCTGGAGGACTTGGAAGTTGGCGGACGGGTAGAGACTATCCAAACGACAGCATTGATAAGAACGGACAGAATCCTGAGACGAGTCCTGGAGACTTGAAGAGACTTGCTGTCACTCAAACTCCATTGACAAATTATCAGCTAACACTGATGTGAAAAACTATAAAGGAGTAAATAATAATAATGATGATAATAATAAACGGCCAGAATACTAAGAAAAGTCCAGGAGACGTGGGAAGACTTGCTGTTACGTAAATTCCTGTGAAAGACTATCACCTAAAACTAATGTGAAAAACTATAATGAGTAAATAATATTTATATTTTTTGCATTATTATATGAATCCAAATATTTCTTTTAATACTCAACATTTTCCTGTTTATAAGTTACGGGTCCTTTGAAAAAAAGAGGAATGCATGAATGTTATATTTATAAATATATAAGGATATTTCCACCGAATAAAAAAATATTTTTTTTTTAATGAAATTAAAAGGTTTTTTTAGAATTGTCTTCTCACCTGAAGCAACGTGGGAGGGTCTACTTCGTATTCAAAGCATGAATGTATTTCATCCATCTGAAGAAGGTCATTCTCTAGACCTGAAATAGATTTATAGCGAAACGAGTGAATTGAATATTTTTCATTGAATTATATATATATATATATATATATATATAGAGAGAGAGAGAGAGAAAGAGAGAGAGAGAGAGAGAGAGAGAGATTAGAGAGACTTAGATATTGAATTGATTTAGATGAACAAGTCTTTAATAGACTTAGAGAGAGAGAGAGACAGAGATAGATAGATAGATATATAGATAGTGAGAGAGAGAGATTAAATATAATTTGTCAGTGAGAGAGAAAGAAAAGAGAGTGATTGAATATAATTAGAAAAGAGAGAGGGAGAGAGAGAGAGTTAATATAATTATATATGTTTGAAAGAAAGAGAGAGAGAGTGTGAGAGAGAGAGAGAGAGAGAGAGAGGAACGAAAGAGACATTGAATAGAATTTGATAGTTTGAGACAAATGATTCCTCCATTCATAAATACCGACAGAATGAGAGCTAAATGGGAAGATTGTATGATAAGTATATACGAATATCATAAGATAAATATCCCGATTTTTTTTAAAAGAAATAATTTTTTTTTTCATAACTGAAGTCTGCTTTGCTTGGAATCGGTTAATCTACAAAGATATGTTAGTCTCACAAGAAATATTTTGGTTTGACTGATTCAATATAGTTGCAAATCAAAGATTGCTCTATGCTTGAGCGGATCTTTGTCACCAAATATTTGATTGTTTAGAAGCAAAAACCGTTGTAAATTTACCGAAGACTTAGTGTTGAGTGTGGAGAAGCATGTTTTATCAAAATAAAACATTTACAAATTGGGTCTATTGTTTAAAGATAATCTAAAATTATTGAGATAAAAATAGGATAGGCAGGTGCACTGTGGTTTGGTTTAGCTCAGTATTATAGCTTATTAACCATTGTAGGTTATTTAATGCCAAATCCATTGTTATGCATATCGACAGTTCTATTTCAAACAATTCCGTTTAGCATAAGTACACAGTTTAAATGTCAAAAACATTTCTATTTAAAACTTCAGTTTAATCAGGAAAGTTAAATGTTTCCAAGTATTGCTATGTATAAAAAAACAATTCAATAAAACATTAGTCATTTATTCACGTACAGTTAAATGTCAAAACAGTTCTATTTCAATCAATTCATTTTAGCGTGAGTACGCAGTTTAAATGTCAAAATAGTTCTACTTTCAAAGATTCAATTTCGCATATGTTCGCAGTTTAGTTCTATTTGATCCATAGATAGGACCCTGTCAGGTGCTACCACGTCGGACCAGAGTAGACCTGGGACCGATTGCAATGAAGGGGTACTCCGCATTCCCCAAAGGTCAAGCATAACTGAAGGCTTGCGATCAGATTGTTTAGTGTCATATACATGACCTTCATTGGAGGGGTTTTTACCCCTCTACAGAGATGCAGTTGGTGTATTCTTCAGCTCCACCCGACTGGGCACCCTAGGGCACCCGTTGGCGAATCTTACCCCATCTGCAGAGATGCAGTCGGTGTATTTTTCATCCCCAGCCGACTTTGATACGTAAGGCTGAAAAGGTGTCTTCAGTTAATGTCCTAAATTTGACTGACAGATAAGTTACGATAGAGGACATTTCTGAACATTTCGGTATTTCTGTGGGTACAGCATATAAAACTGTTCGTGTTGACCTAGCCTTTTTAAATTGGAGGTCACCGGTTTCCAAAGTTTTGACGCTAAAACACAAGGCAATCCGATTGCCACACCCTGTTTACTGTATAGATTTACCCTCTTTCATTTCCACTTGTTTAGCACCCACAAAGAATTTTTGCGTGGAACAAAGTTTTCAAGCGATGATGAAATAAAGATCACTGTGTGCAAGTAACTAAAATTTCAGCCCAACCATTTTTATACTGATTGTATACAAAAGAACGTTCGATAGGGAAAATGTGTTTTAATTAATGGGGGAAAAATTAAACCATTTTTTAATATAATTAATTCTATCGCATAAAAAGTTAAGTTGGCGACCTTGGTCGGGGGGTGACCCGAAGGCTCCCTTTTCAATAGCTACTACAGCAAAGTGTAAGGGGGCGCTTCTGCTTTCCTTGGATTTACCCTTAATACGTACCTTATAATGCTGAGTGTTTGGCAAAAAAGTATCAAGTACCATTTTTTGATTCTTTGGTATGACTCGACCTGGGATTGAACTCTGGTCTCCTGGACCGTTGGTGAACACTCTACTAATTCGGCTAATGGCCCGCTAATTTACCTTATTTAATGAATGATGAACTCACACACACACACACACACACATAAATATGTGCGTGTGTGTTTATATATATATATATATATATGTTTATATTGTCATCCACAGATTGACTGTTTTGTTGTATCACAATTCATCAGTGTGGCTAGACACGTAGAACGCTTGAAGCTGGAATCGAAACCCGCCCAAATTTACGTTAGACTTAGTATCAGACCGCTCAGGCAACAAGCGTACCACGTCAGCTTGAGAATTATAAGGTATTATGTAGTAGCGTTCGTTTGTTTACATTTTATACCTTACTGGATACCAGAGAGCTCAATTCGTTCGAAGCGCTTTGCATTATGCAAGCGGCAGCCGTACATTCCTTCACCAGAGAGTTCAACCCCCATGGGGGAGCTTATATATATAAATAGCATCGACAGTCTCAACCTTAGAGCTCTAGATGAAATTAGTACCCATCCAAAATTTCAGACCCCAGGAATTTTCCTTTTAGCTGTGAATCTCTGGAACACACTCTCACACACATAAACATGAACTTTGGCACAGTAGTATATGTATGCAGTCCACGAATTCCTGTATTGATATGCATCGGCAACGAACGATCGATTGATAAAAATAGATCTCAAACCAAGAGTTCGTTTCGTTCAACACGGATCTGCAGTTTCTGGAAGAAACACTCGTGTCTATCTTGTCATCACAATCAGATAATGAAATTTGGGTGGAGAGAGAAGAAATCCTGTAAGGTTAAAAAAGAAAGAAAGAAAGTAAGAAAGAGGTGGATCCTAAAATCAATATGCAAATTAGCAGTTGGACATCATTAAATTTACAAAGAAGCCATTTTGTGTGCAGTATGACGTCAGTTAACCAATGGGAATAATGAGACCAAAATGATAGGAAGTGTTTCTAAGATTATTTTTTTAATAAAATTAAATGCAAAAATAAATCAGTCTATTCATTTCAGCAATATTTTCTTCGATGAAATTACACGACTTATCGTTGATAATTGTATTATATAGTTCTTTCCTTTTAGCGTCTTGACCTTGATCATGAAATTCTCATAGGATGTATTCCCAGCTAGTCTAAAGAGGAAGGGACACACCTCGACACGATGGACGGATGGACGGATGAATGTCGGTATGTATGAATAAATATGTTTTAATGCGCAAATATATTTCTGGGCGTTTGTAGAAAGATATTAGTGAATTCGAAAGTCAATTAAATATATTAAGTTTTATTGGGCATGAGAGACTCTATCAAAACGAGAAAAAAATCCTGTCACCTTCTCAAATTACTCAAGTAAACAATATATATATATATATAGATAGATAGATAGATATTATATATATATATATATATATATATATATATATATATATATATATATGTATATATAATTCATGGAATATAGACTGTACCCTGTGTTTCATGGAGTTTTTTGCAAAACAACAATCATCAGGCAGTTAAGAAGATGGAATGAATTGAAAATCGAAAAATGCGAAAAAATACTGACAAAAGACCGTTGGGATTACGTTTATGTGTGGTTGTAAGTAGGTGAGTGTACGTGGGTGTGAGGTATGCATGTATGTGTTACGTATGGATGCGTGTTTTTATGAGGTTAAGCCAGGCTACGAACGCAGTTCGTTAAGCGGAAATAAATTCAAGTGTATATCAATAATTCGTTACCTTATTTTATTTCTGTGTGTGTGGGTGTCTATAGCTATGGAACAAAACATCATGACAGCATGTCGAGGAGAATGAATAAGGATTTGATTTGCAAAAAATTCCATGAAACCCAGGGTCGCAGTCTATATTCCATCAATTATTATTATTATTATTATTATTATTATTATTATATAATAGCTCTATCCTAGATATTGAGCGCTCTCCATATTATATTGCACTTGGTTCGACACATACCCACAAATTGATTTTGTGACAATCAACACTCTTATAATATATATATATATATATATATATATATATATATATAAATATATATGAAGAGGCAGCCATAGATAGTCTGATAGGATGGGAGTAAATTATGTAAATATACACTTGATTTTATTTCCGCTTAACGCACTGCGTTGTAAATTATGTAAATAAATCCAACAGTATGAATAGAATGGAAAAACAAAGTCATCCAAATTTGATGAATTTATTATGATGGAAAGTCAATGTTTAAACGTTTCGGTTTAATAAACCATCATCAGGACTCTAAGATCGTGAGAAATGTTACTCGAACTGCAATGGATATTTTTTAGTGAAATCTTATTAAAATCCTTGATCCCCATGAATCACATTGAATTTACTCAAAATTTTATCCTATAACATATCTTTGTGATAACTCCGTTTATATGCATATAACCAAATGACCGTAGTTGCTTTTTTTTTTTATCTATCTCCCTCTCTTTGGTGAATTTATTCGTAATAGTTACATTATATGAAACGTTCATTAAGTATTTTTTCCATTAGATTTACAGTTGTTTTTGAGTCCCATGAATTAAATATCTTCCAATTCTATCTTCTTACATTTCTACATGGTTACTACTTTTATAGACATATAATCGTACCACTAAAGAAATAATAGATGTAACATTATGTAAACGTCTGATCTCTGTAAGATTTATTCCCAGTTTGATTACATATAGTATCTTTGTTTTGTTTTCATTCCTTTCTTTTTTTTCTTTTTTATTTATTTCCCTTTTCTTTTCTCTTCTTTTCCTTCCACTTTTCTCAAAATTTCTGACAATTAACACTTCTATCATATTTAAATCAGTTGCATCTAATAAAATATCAACATATTTTAAACATTATTGCCAGTGTCAATCAAGTAATAGTTTTCAAAAAAAGTAAAAAAAAAAACCTGCTGGTTAAACGATTATAAGTCTTTCTTAGTATTTACACTTTCTCTCCAGGCGTTATTTTAATTACAAAAAACAAAAAAAAATCCATCGATGTTCAAGCAAAATGTTTCATCTTAAAATCCTGAGAAATATTTAGTAAAGCTGAAAATTCTTTTAAATTTACTTTAGATCATAATAAATTCATCAAATATGAAATACTTTGTTTTTCTATTTTCTTAATAAAGAGATATATCGATAGATTAGATCAAACTGTGAGAAATATTTGGTCAACAGAGTAACCACCGCTTTTAACAGGGCAATTCACACAGACATACAAAGAAACACAGAGACATACACATGAATTCGTGTCTGTGCATACATGCTTTTTTATGATCTCCCCTTCAAATTCTCTCTCTCTCTCTCTCTCTCTCTCTCTCTCTCTCTCACACACACACACACACTCTTTCAACACGCACACGCACACACACACACACACACACACACACATATATATATACATATATATATATATATATATATATATATGTATATATGTGGTGCATTCAATAAGGTTCCACACTTTTTATTACAGGCATTTAAAATCGTCGTAGACTCTCGAAAATTCAGTATGTTATTGCTATACATCTTATGAGATGACTGACTAAATTTTATGATTTTACGTTAAAATGAACTGCTACAGCAGCAATTGGAATACACCCTACTAAAGTATGATTGTCACTGCTGCTGAATTTCGAAAATGCAATGAGGACACTTAGAAGAACGATATGCAATAAATTTGTGTCTTAAACTTGGAAAAAATGCCACAGAAACGTATGGAATGATTTAGCCTGCTTTTGGAGCATCTTGCATGAATCGAGCATCAGTTTTTGAGTGGCATAAGAGATTCAGGGAAGACAGGGAGTCTGTGAGGGATGATGAGAGGTGTGGGAGGAGTAAGGAAGTCAATATACCAGAGTTGATTGGCCAAAAGAGTTAAGGTTAGGGTTACAATGTTGAGGTTTTAAGGGAGTTCAGGAAGAGATTCCGTCGGAAGAGGCCAGCACTCTTCAAATCGGGTCAGTGGCATTTCCATCAGGACAATGCACCAGTCCCCATCTCCATCCTTGTCACAGACTATTTGACCAATATAGGCATCAAGACAGTTCCTCACCCACCCTATTGTCAAGATCTTGGTCCCTGTGATTTTTGATTATTCCCTAAGCTCAGAGTCTGTTGTTATGAGACAACTGAGGAGATGAAAGAGGCTGGAACGAAGATCAATGACACGCTCATACAAGAAGACTTCCATGGGGCCTTCGAGAAGTTGTTGGAACGGCACAATAAGTGCATTGCAGCCGGAGGAGATTACTCCGAAGTGGACTAGAGTTTCATGTGTGTACTATCAATAAAAGCGCCCATAGGAAAAAAGTCTGGAAACATATTTAATGATCCTCGTATACACATTCTGCGTCCTAAGACAATGGGTTTGGATTACTCTTGTTTAGAATACAGTAGGTATTTCACATAAATCAATGGGAGTAGTCGATGTATGGCTATTGTTAAATATTCCTTTTTTAGGTCTATATAATAAAACTCCCATACAGTGCGTATAAAATATGTCAGGAAGAAAATTCAAACCTGGTTGAAATATCATTATAAATTTATTTCGATGAAGAATATAATCTGTGTCTCTTCAGATGACTTACACGCTTAATTTGAGGGTTAAAAACAGCAACTATGGAATACAGTATATATATATATATATATATATATATATATATATATATATATATATATATATAATATTGTAATGGTTATCATTGTAGGAAATGGAGACGGTGACACGAGTTCAAACCCTGGACGAGACTGATTGCATTTCACATAGCACTAATACCCTTGAAAAGGTATGAATCCAATTATTGTCCATCCAGCTATGGGTAAATAGTAGGGTAGACTGGGTTTTTAAGTCTTGGTGAGGCAACTACTCTACGAGATTTCAAACCTGTTACACTCTGCTTAAAAATTGACCTTGAAGGGTTGGTAAATATGTATATATAATATTGCGTGCATGTATCTCATTCATTGTCTCCTAGATTAATGGGAATATTTTGATGAATCTTGGCATGTGAATTTTTCCTTCAGTTGAGATTTCTAATGAAATTTGTTGGTGGAAATAGTAAGATCTCGGAAAATCATGCTCCCTGTTCCCCGGAGTGTTCAGAACAGTTCACTTAAATAATTGAACTAGAAGGTCTAATTTGGCCAGAAGGCAAACGAAATCGGCATGCTCAAAAGAATTCTTCTGGTTGGTGGACCTCAAATCCTGTGAAGGAAATAACTCAATATTAATCATCTTCTAACTCAATACTTCTGGTGAACTGTTAAAATCCTTGTTTTCATTATAGGAGTTCAGTTCTTTTGTTCACAGAATCCAGTGTTCGTAATCCAAGTCCGTAGATTTCTTCTTGTGTTAAAATAAAAAAAAATGTCTTCCTGACAGAAATTTCAGCAAACAACTGAAGACAGTTGCAAAACGATCTTACCTGCTTTCAGTCCTCATATCTGAACGATTTTATCTAACTTTTTACCGGAAATGTGAGCTGTTGTTGGGAAAATTTATAAATAAAATGACGATTTTCCGTACTAAAGAGAATCCAACAAGAAAAAATTATAAAAATTGACATGTGAATTTACTTAACTCAAAAAGTGCTGTTAAGTCATATAAAAAAGTTGTGGGATAGTTGTAGTGGAGTTAATTCGCCTTGACATACACGAACTATTTTAGGTTAACTCGTCTATAAACCCAATAAAACTGCCGCCTCTACTAACACCTTTCCCCAAGACAGAGGAGTTTTTTTAAGAATTTTTGAGAAAATCGGTAACTCTGAACTTGTTTATGCTAAAATGATAATAAACTTCACGTGACTCTTAAAGTCTTTACAAAGTTATGAATTCAATTATTCTCCCTACAGCTATGAGTAAATAGTAGGGCAGACTGTGTTTTTTTTTTTCCTCAGTTAGGTAACCGTTCTAAGCGAAAAAAAAACTCTATATTTTAACCTGATAAACCCCGCTTGCAAATTGACTTTGAATCACATCCTGCCTGTGCGCAAATACATACTGAAATGAAATGTTTCCTTATATCATTTCGATCCCAGGCAATACTGTATTTCCCTGTTTGTCTGAATATACTAATCACTTTATCAGTGTACTATTAATCCTCAAACACCTATTCTGATTAACAAAACTTTATAAAACGTCGGATGTTGATTTTGCCTAATAGTCACAATTTAAGCCAGAATGGCTCTGTCGGTGAGGCACCTTTTGAAATCACACAGTATTATGATAAAGGTAGATTTGCTGAGAAGGTCTTCGTTGCATTTTAAGTATAGCAAGGATCAATCACAAGCGAATTACTTGTGAATTCTTCCATATTGTTCGTATATATATATATATATATATATATATATATATATATATATATATATATTACATGGTGCTGTCTGTGACCCTGGATTTCATGCTTTATGCTTTCATCTGAGTGATATTCTCAAACCATACAATATATATACAATATTTTCACATGTTTGCCATGAAATAAAAAAACATTTTTATTTGACGACTGAGATTTCTTTTCATAGAAAATCTGAAACTATCACTTATGAAACAGAAAAATCGACATATTAATTACTTTTAGTATATATATAATCGTTGCCACTAGCGTAATGCAAGGCCCTTCCAATGAATCGAGCTCTCGGTAGCCGGTAAGCGGATATATTTAAACAAAAACAAATGTGATACATAAGCTTTTAAATTTACTTCTCTTCTGCTGGTTTCCTCGTAGCTGAGTGGTAGAATCTTGGATTAGCGTATCAATCAGCGAGGTTTCGACCCCAGCTTCGGGAATCTAGCCTGTCTAACCACACTGATGAGTTCTGATAGAACGAAACAGGTCTGTCTATGGATGACTATATATAGGGTCCTGAAGCAAAATATAGAATAATTTTTAAACAATTTCAACAGATTTGTCCAATTTTAGAAAAAAAGCAATAAATCCAGATTTTCAGGATTAGTTCTATCACTTAAACGTTTTTTTTATTAAAATTCTGACAAAAATGAGTGTGCAACGTAAGAAACGACAAAGATCCTATGATTTGCTTAACGCCGAAACCAAGCCAGAAATGATTTCTAAAATAATTTCAATAAGAAAGCACGCCAATGAATTCAAAGTCTACGGGAGAACTATTTGGATAGCAATTAAACAAGATTGGATAATGAATTCGTTCGCTAGGACTCACCAACATATTTTTGAATCCAAAGATGAAAAAAAAAAAAGAATGTTCACGAGGGGCAAAAAACAAAAACAAAAAAAAAAATCGTCTGGAAATTTTTTTCTCTATTTTAGCCTTCAAATTTATGGCCTCCATCAGGCCCAGACCTTAACTCCTTTAATTACGCTCAATGGAGGGTTGTAGAAAACAAAACAAACCCAACTTTCCATCCAAATTTTGGTTCATTTAAGACTGCTATTGAGAAGGAATTGAATAGAATGTCTAAAGAAGTTAAGTGGAAGGCATGCAAATCGTTTCGAAGGCGTGTTGATGCAATAACTGAAAAAATGGCAGCTATAATGAGTAAATTTACAATTTTGTGTCTATCTCCTTATTTGGTTGCAATTTTAAAAAAATTAAAGTTAATCTTGTTTAATAATAGAGCCATTTATTTTTATACTAGAATATTCCTAATTTGGCTTCCATACCCTGTATATATATATATATGTTAATCTTTTCATCTGTTGCCTTTTCACCCCGGGGTACTCGTTGTGAGAGCTAACTCTCTAAAGAGGTGCCAACGACGTATACTACATCCTCATCTGACTGGGCAGCATACATAAATAAATAAACCCTCTAAATATTTTGTTTTTTCATATTTTTCTATTTATATACCGTCGTATTTAATTCCATTTTTTACTATATATATATATATATATATACACACACAGATAGATAGATAGATAGATAGATAGATAGTCTCTGAAAAAAACTTTATACCACCTGGTTCATACAGAAACATTTCTAAACCAAAAAGAAAAAGAATGAAATTAATATCTAAGTGTATCAATGTTATTGAATTTCTTCTGCGTCATCTGTATTAGGACCATCCAAAATTTTATAAGTACTTTATTTCTTCGGGTGAGTGTCACAGTTCAGTGCACAATTGCCAATACTACGAATAGATACACTTTTAGTTGTATTGGCAATTGATAAACTATTCGTTGTATAGACAATTGTGCACTGGACGATCTTGTCAGTGACATATTTCTTTGAGTTCTATATTTTCAAGTCTTTATACCATCAAAATGTTTCTCCCAAATATTCAGCTTAGAGCGATCAATTCCTTGTTGCAATTCTTGTTAAATCCCCGCATGTTCCCTCAAATTCAAGAACAAAAATGCCTACTCAAGTGGAGGTTTTAAACAATCCACAGCAATGATTTGTATATTTATATAAACGTCATAATTCTTCTCCCCCCCTCTCTCTCTCTCTCTCTATATATATATATATATATATATATATATATATAAAAAATATGAATATATATATATATATATATATATATATATATATATATATATAGTGGTATTCTTCAGTTTCCAATTGGATCTGACGAAATCCTGTTAAAAATTATTTTAGAGTCTTTGATTAATATCAATGCTCTTAACTGGATGGAAATAAATTTATTATCCTGTTGTGACTGAATATTGTTATTTTTCTTTAAATAAGTTTATATATATATATATATATATATATATATAGCATTGTATTTACTTTACAATGTTTATGATCCAAAAGGACGGAAGATTGAGTCCTATTACCCTTTTAAATGAGAAGTCTCTTTTTGGATTGGAAAAAGTCAAAATATTGATTGTATCACCCCAGTAAAAAATATTCAATTATATCGGCCACGTGATCAGCCACTTGTGTATTTGCGCGCCTTATTTATCAACAGTAATTCAAAGAGACTTTATCCTGCTTGTCTATTGGTCATTCCAATAATTTCCTCATAGTATAAACGCTGTAAGCAAATCTATACTGTATTTATAGATTTCGATGCACGGGCTTTATTATTTCTCATTTAAACACTGATAACGTATTTACATATATATTCTTTCTTTGTCCCTCTTATATATATATATATATAGAGAGAGAGAGACAGAGAGAGAGAGAGAGAGTGAGTGAGAGTAAGAGAAAAACAGACAGATATATATATATATATATATATACTTTAAGAAAAACAACGAAACCGGTCACATAGGATTATAAATTTATTTCAATCCTGTTTCTTGTCCTGATGGAATTACTCCCAACTCCGGTTTAACTGGACCAAATATATATATATATATATATATATATATATATATATATATATATACAGAGGGACAAAGAAAAATATAGAGATAGAGTATATATAAAAAAAAGATGATAAATGCTTGCTAATTCAAATGCTTTCATGAAAATATAACAGCATTTGTCTTGTTGTACATCATGAATACTTTTATTTATTTATTTTTTTTTTTTAATTTTTTTTTCATCTAAGATAGCAAAATAGAGGGTCTTGTTCAAAGTCAGCTAATTTCCCCTTTTCGACTGATAAGAACAGCCATTTTTATTATCAAAGAAAGCAGAGAGTAAAAAAAAAAAAAAAAAAAAAAAAAAAAAAAGAGATAAACTTGGTTTCTAGTGAACTAGTATTTTTATTTAACAATAGAAAATAGACATTCAACACATTATATTCACTTCCCGACCATCCCAATGTAATGTATCGATTTTTTCCCTTTTATTTTCTCTATTATTGATATGAAATTATTAATGGTTCACACCCTGCCATTTTTCTATGACCGAAAAGGTTTTTCTCATCCGTCTATTTTCGCATAGAAATGTTAAAACTTACCAATATTTTTTCTCTCTCTAATGAGTTCATTTATTCTTTTGTAAACCCAAATGAGGCCATGTCAAGTTACTTTATCTTGTCGCTGCCATGTGCTGCTGTAGTCGAATTCCTAGAAACACCTAAAGTGCAACTCTGCTTGAATTACTTGAATTGTGTCGTGTGCAAATACAGTCCAATTCCTAGGATTGTGTGGCGTGCAAATACTGTTGAATTCCTCGTATTGTCTCATGTGCATTTATGGTCGAATTAATAGCGTTGTGCAAGTGCAACTGCAATAGAGTTCCTTGTGCTGCGTGCAACTCTAAACATAATGGTTTGAGTGTACGCCAATGACTCGGGAGTCCTGGGTTCAATCCCAGGTCGAGTCATACCAAAGACTCAAAAAATGGTACTTGATGCCTCTTTGCTTAACACTCAGCATTGTAAGGTACGGAAGTAAGGGTAAAGTGGAGCAATCCGGGGAAAGGAGTAGCGCCCTGCCCTACACCTCGGTGTGTTATGTTTTGACCTTCGACCCGGACCCAAAAAATGTTATTCCAAGGTGATGCACCGGAAGGAAGTGACACATTCCAATGGCCAGTAATCGAAAGAGATCGCGTGAGCGGATTAAGGCTTATAATATGGGACAAGGTGAAGGTCCCACTGTGCCAATACAGACTGATGCACCGGAAGAGAGTGACCTCTGAACTGCATGAGTTATTTCCGCTTGATGACGATTAAACATTCGATTTCAAAGATCCAGTGGGCGATCGTGTGGGCGTTAAATTATTATTTAACTCAGTTGAGTTCGAATCCAAGAAGCAGTTTCCAGGAGGGTTCCAGACAGCTGGAGACCAGATGTGGTAAGGAAAGCCACACCCAACCGAGGGGCCCTCGGGAACCCCGATGGAGTGGACCCCAGCATCAGGAGAACAAGAAAGACACAACCTGACGGTCATAACAGTGGGGTCAAGATATTACAGTTTATATTCGATCTCCAGCTCCCTCTCACAGTAAAACCCCACACAACCTTTCGAACCCTTGCAATAAAGTGAGAGGTATATATTTTTGTAAAGAAGTCCTTCATGCGTCCTTATTTATTGCGTCAGTATGTATCCAGCATATATATGTATATTTCTGCATGAATCAGAAGATAACAATACAACAGGTGTAGTAGCTATTGAAAAGGAAGCCTTCGGGTAGCCTTCGACTAAAGTCACCAACTTTACATTTTTTACTTGCTGTAGTAGCTATCGAAAAGGGAGACTCGGGCCACCTTCAACTACGGTCACCAACTTTACTTAAATCATCTAGGGCTTTTTTAATGGCTAGATGGTAGTGGATCCTGTTAATCATACATTTACATTTACATTTTTTGTGGTCTTTTTTCTTAAAAGAGTTATTTTTATTAATTATTTTTTATTTATTTATCTCTTTATTTTGTATGCAAACAAATGGACTGCAAAAAAATGTTGCATACGGTCATATGGAACACGAACATTCGTTTAAAGCAGATTTATTAGACCCACGGATGCAACCATAACAATTGCTACCACTTCCTAGATATCCAGAACAAGAGCCACGCCACTAGAAGCAGTCTACTGTCATACCCAGGAACATCCCTTTTTTGAGGGGGTGACAGTTAACCCTTCACATCGGTACTGAAAAGTATCTTAAGCCCTACCAAAAGGTGGTTTTAAAGAGCAATAGTAAGACATATCAAAAATTGGAAAATAGTTAAGGGTTAATAAGATCCAGTTGTTATTATGGCAATGTAATATACAAGACCGTTGTTTCAGGCAATTTTTGTAAATTTCTTTTTAAAGCTAAAAAATCATATCCACCATTCTTTGCTTATCAACTGCCGAACACAGATTTGATAAAAATATATTCTATATTTTATTTTTTTATTTTTTAGTCGAGCAGTTATATTAAGTGACAAAGAACTTTGATGGTTGGTTGGTTGGTTGGTTGGTTGGTTTTTTTTATGGCATATCAACCTTTGTAGGTTATTTAACGCCAAATCCACTTTTATCCAAATAGTCAGCTCTATTTAAAACAATTCAGTTTAGCATGAGTACATAGTTTGATTGTCAAAACAGTTCTATTTCAGCTAATTCAGTTTAGTATATGTACAGATTTTGTTTACACACAGTTAAATATCAAAACAGTTCTAAATTAAATAATTCAATTTAGTGTAAGTACAGTTTCAATGTCAAAAACAGTTCTATTTTAAACTATTCAGTTTAGCATAAGCACACATTTTAAAAATAAGTAGTCTGTTAAAAACATTTCTATTTTAATCTATTCAGTTTAGTCAAACAGATCTAATTTAAGTCAGTTTAGCATAAGTATGTCAAAAGCAGTTCTATTTGAAATAATTCAGTTTAGCGCAAGTGCGCAGTTCAAATGTAAGCACGGTTCAATTGTCAAAGAACATTTCTATTTCACAATATTCAGCTTAGCATAAGTATGCAGTTAGTTCTATTTAACCCATAGATAGGAACCTATCAGGTGACACCATTCTGGGCCAGAGTGGACCTGGGAGCAATGGCAATGAAGAAGTGATCTGCATTCACCAAAGCTCCATAATCACTGTAACCTTACCATCAGATTGTTTAGTGTCATATCCAGGACACTCGTTAGGAGCGGTCTTATCCGTCTACAGGGAAGCCTCAGCCAACTGGGAAATAAGAACTTTGAGTAACTATAATTAATACAACTAATTTGCACGATTTATGGTTTTAAGTATTTATTCTTATCATGGTGTTGTTCTGCTTGCATAGATTTCCATGACTCTATCTTGCCACTCGTCTCTATTGTCCATCACTTCCGGTAGGTCTTCTAGACTACTTTCTGTGTCCACACAGAACTGTTGTAAATAAGTTCTAGCTGTAGATTAGTTCATCGCACTAATACTGTTGGAAAAGGTATGAATCCAATTATTCTCCCTCCAGCTATGGGTAAATAGTAGGGCAGACTAGGTTCTTCAGCCTTGGTGAGGCAACTAGTCTAGGAGAAGGAAAACTCTGAATTCAAACCTGTTAAACTCTGCTTAAAAATTGACCTTGTGTCATATCCTGCCCGAGCGGAGGAGTTGGTAAATATGGATAAGTTCTAGCTGGTCAGCCAGCACTTGCACGTCTGTTTGAAGGGGTCAATGGGAGCACGTCGCTCGTGAGTTCGTCCTTATTTCAACAGCAATGTTGTGTAACGATTAGTATGGTTGCCTTTCAAGTATTTATATACAATACTAATCATTTTAAAACAGATTTATTTCACTCGTAGATAGAACTCTGACCGGAATTACCACTTCAGGTTGGAGTGGTACTGGGATTAATTGCAATGAAGTAGTACTTCAAGCTCCAACGTGTACCAGAAATGGAGCTTCACCACCCTATACATTTTAATGTCATAACCATGACAGACTATTTCTTGGTTTGGTTTGTTGGGTTTTATGACATATCAACCTTTGTAGGTTATTTAACGCCAAATCCATCTTTATGTAAATAATCAGTTCTATTTCAAACAAATCAGTTTAGCATGACTACACAGTTTAATTGTCAAAAACATTTCTATTTCAAACTATTCAATTTATTCAAGTAATTATATATAACAATTCAGTTTAGTGTAAGTACAGTTTCAAAGTCAGTTTAATTTCAAATAATTCAGTTTATCATAAGCACGCAGTTTAAATAAAAGTTAAATTTAGTTGTGAAAAACATTTCTATTTCTAGCTATTCAGTTTAGCCAAGCAGTCCTAATTCAGCTAATTCTGAATAAGTACAGATTTTGTTTACACACAGTTAAAAGTCAAAACAGGTATATATCAAACAATTCAGTTTAGCGTAAATACAGTTTCAATGTCAAAAAACAGTTCTATTTCAAATAATTCAGTTTAGCATAAGTACACACTTTAAATGTAAGTACGGTTTAATTGTCAAAAACATTTCTATTTCAAGCTATTCAGTTTAATCAAACAATTCAGTTTAGCATAAGTATGCCTTTAGTTTGTTTAACCCATAGATAGGGCCCTGTCAGGTGCTACCACTCCGGGCCAGTGTGGAGCTGGGAGCGATGGCAATAAAGGGGTACTCTGCGTTCCCCAAAGCTCCAACATTACTGGGACCTCACCATCAGATTATTAATGTCATATCCAGGACACTCATTGGGGGGTCTTACCCCTCTGCAGTGGAGCAGTCAGTGTATTCTACAGCCCCAGGTGACTGAGCAATTTTTTCTTGGGGTGGAGTTGGTGTATTCATGTAACATAATGGCCGCGGTATTTCGGTTTATACCTTTGGGTTTAGTTAGACAGCTCAGTGCATGGGTTAGTTAGGTGCAACATTAACACAGATGTTCACACATGCGCGCAGAGCGGACGTGTCACTCAGAGATGTCACAATAGCCCAGTTGGGAAACGGAGGCTGGCGAGTGCGAATGACGTCATGCACTGGTAGCGCGCGGTGGATTTGGGGAGATTTTGAAAAAGTCAGTTAGTTGAGACTAGACACTGGACGAATTGAGATAAGACCTGCCACGGGGGAAGACGGTTGGCTTTTGCTTGCTCGTGGAGACCTTTGTGGCGGGTACCACATGTGTTGGCAGGGGTGGGGGCAGATGAAAAAGCCAGTATAGAAAGATTGTGCCTCTCTCCTTATGTGGAAGAACCTTTAAGCTCAAAGGTAATAAAAAAGTTTCGTACCTGAACTTAGAAGTCGTTACGTGTTTTTCGAATTTCGAGATTCCTATGTTCTATGTATATATGTAATGAACGTCCCATGTACATTTCGCATATTCATGTATATGGCCATGGTACATTCAGACTTTTTGTTGGGATGGATTTGCTGTATTTTAGACCCCATTTTTCAGGGCATTATACATATGATGTGTGTTAATAAAGAAACTGAACTGTTAAACCATCGCGTCAATCAGCCGTTTAAAATTGCTCGTGAATGAAATTTAATGTCCTAAACATTTACTATTTTAATGTTTTCAAAATATTGAAACATATTTAATATTCATAACTTTCTTATTTTTAATCTTTTTTTTTTCAGATACTGAAAGTAACTCGAGAAAATTGAAATATGAAAAGAAAAGTTTTAATAATAGAATTTTACAATCCAACTGAGAGTTTTTAATTTCAATAAAAATAAATTGTCCGTAGATAAATAATTTAAAGATATACAGATTTTAAATTATCTCCCCTTTCGGCCTGTTTTTCTACCCGAGTTCTTCTTATAGAGTTATTTAAAGGAGAATGTATACGTTAATAGGCCTAAGATATTGCAACTGCTCAAGAAAGATAATCCTGCAAATATAAAAGGATTAACCACAGGAGCCTTGAACATCATCATCATGTCATGCCGCTAGCACGGATATCCCTGACCCTCTCTCGCCACTTTTCCCTATCGTTCATCGCCTCCAGCAAGTGTTCAGGGCTACATCCTGTATCCTCACATAGCTGTTGTATGTATGTTCGAGCTGGCCGTCCTGCTTTTGCTCGGCCATATGTGGGGGTCCCTAGGAGTACATCACTTATGAACTTGTCCATGCTTCTCCAGCAGTGTCCTGCATGTCTGGTTCGTCTAACTTGGATAGTTTTCGTGATGGGATGCAGGTGGCCGTATTGTTGGTGCCTTGTTGGGTGTTGCCGCCAGGACTTTTACAATATTGCTCGCAACATTCTTGTGTAATTGCCGTCCTGCTTCTTCTCCAGCCGTTTAGTTAGCGTCCAAGTAGGGCATTCATACAGCAGTATCGATACGACCGCTGGCTGGAAGAAACTGCGTTTCATTTTATCGGTCAGGTCTGATTTCCATATGATCGAGAGCCTATTGTAGCTGTCCATGCCTTCGTTAGCCGCGTATCGATGTCTTTTTCTGTTGATGAGACACTGCTTTCTAGGTAGGTGAATTTGTCTACCAGAATCAGAGAGGTTGCGTCTTGTGTGGAAATATCGCCTGTTTGATTATAGCACATATATTCAGTTTTGTGTGCATTGACATGGAGGCCAACGCCTGCGGCAGCTTGTTCCAAACTATGCAGTAGTGTTTCGGCCGGGTTGGGTGTATTCGCCAGTATTTCTATGTCATCGGCGAAGTCGGCGTCGGTAATTGTTTTTACGGGGTATCTCCCGCTTCTTTTCTTTGTCAACTCGAAGCCTTTTTCTCTGATTTTATCAATCTATGTTCTAAGACAGATGATAGAGTTATACAAATTGTTCGAAATAGGATACGATTTTGTATCCATTGAAATAGATGAAATCTGCAAGATATCATTTTTCACTTATAGCTAAAATATACCTCCTTGGGATATATTTTAAGACCCAAAAGACTTAATTATAACATTTTTTCATGGGCCATTCTGTATTTAAAAATTGGACTCATGCTATTTTTGATATAAGACTCATAGTGTGTATAGGAATAGGATTTAAAAAAAAATTTTTTTTTACTTTTTTTCTTTTCTTCTTAGAAGAGTCATTGTGTTAAATAATGGATTGGCTGAACGTTCTATTCGACACGTTGTGTAGATAATTAAAAAAGAATGAAGCAATTATACTCAGACTTTGACCAGCCTATTGGCTTAGTGGTAGAGTGTTCGCCTAATGGCCTGGGAGACCACAGTTCAATCTCAGGTCGAGTCATGCCAAAGACTCAAAAAGTGGGACTTGATATCTCCTTCCTTAACACTCAGCATTATAAGTTACGTTTCAAGGGTAAAGTGGAGCAATCCAGGGAAAGGAGTAAAACCTTCTCCTACACCTCGGTGTAGTTGTTATTGAAAAGGGAGCTTTCGGGTAACCATCGAATATGGTCGCCAACTACTTTTTTTACTTACTCAGACTTGATATTATGTCTAGCTGAGATCAACACTATGATAGACAAGTATAACTCTTGTGGTAATTTGAAAGCTATGATTTCATTGGAGTATTTTAATTTCGAGATGAGACGTTAGAATTGGATTTTAATTCTCCATAAATAGCACAAAGTATCTGAGACTTATTGACGAACAAAAACTGGGGTCATAATTTCTATCTATCTCCAAAAGACCAACTGCCAGTTTCGAGTGACCGAGTATCTAAAAGACGTTTCAAGTGAATAAAGAATTGGTTAGTTCATCTCAATCTCAGCAGAGAGGAAAATGGCGCCGCGAAAGAATATCCAAGTCCCGATGTAGAAGATGGAACCGGAAGAACAATCGAACTCTCGTACAAAGAAGAGAAGTTGGCCCGACGCCTGTGCAAAAATTAGGTAAGATTTTATTTCAAATTACGAAGGAAAATAATTAAGGCGACTTTTCTGGCGTTCTTGCAGGCTTATGAGAAGGATTATTTTAAGCTAAGCATAACAATATTTCTGGTACCAGCTTTTCAAAGAGAGTAAGAATATCCTTAGAATAATATTCAAAATCTGGAAGGGTTTCATCCTCAACTAACGGTTGAGCGTGAGACGCCTTCTTATTCCCCGTTGCTTTACCATCTATGTTTCATTTCTGGAGATTATATTTTCTCTAAATTTTAAAAACCTTTGATTAAAACGACAGAAGAAAATTTGCTTGGAGATCAGCAGATAAACTATAAAATCAAATTCAAAAATACATTTAAAAAAATGAAAAAAACGAACGAGTGACAACAGTCATTAATTTGGTGATCAAATACTAAATTTGGTTTTGAAAAAGTTCGACATACCTTGCATTTATTAAATAGTCCATCGTTTAGCTGAATATCAGAAACGAGGAAGTATAATTCTTTTTCTATGGCGTTGTTAGGAGAGTGTCTTTGTGTTTGCTGTTATTATAGTATTATATTATAACATTTTGGCAAATGTATTTTTCCCGCTTCTTTAATTGTATCTTGCTACCGTTAACATTGAAAGTATCTTAGACTGAGTTCAATCATTCATTCGCTACAAACAGGTAGATCCATTTTACTCGGCTGTGATAATTGATTGGATTTACTGCATGTCAACTGTCCTTAGTTTGTTTTATGCGAAAATTAAACAATTATACGACGCGACATTTCATCTTTACAATCATTTTAAAGGAGTAATCTATTTAAAATGAAATTGCAATATAAACGTCTTCAAGCTCAACTGGTTAAGTTCCCAATCCTTTAATCGGGTAAACCCTTTATGCTTAGCTTCACTACAGTTTTAATCACTAGTATTTAAGTTTTGGAGGTACCCGTGGTATAATGGTTATCGTCGTAGGAAATGGACACGGCGAAACGAGTTCAAATCCTGGACGAGACTGATTGCATTTCACATAGCACAAATACCCTTGGGAAAGGTATGAATCCAATTATTCTCCCTCCAGCTATGGGTAAATAGTAGGACGGAAGATTGGGTTCTTCAGCCTTGGTGAGGCAACAAGTCTAGGAGAAAGAAAACTCTGAATTCAAACCTGTTAAACTCCGCTTAAAAATTTGATTGCCCAGTCGGCTGGTGCTGTATAATACACCGACTGCTTCTCTGCAGAGGGGTAAGACACCCCTAACGAGTGTCCTGGATATAACACTAGGTTTCAGCAATGGTGGAGCTTTGGGGAATGCGGAGTACCCCTTGACTGCAATCGCTCCCAGGTCCACTCTGGCCTGGCGTAGTAGCACCTGATAGGGCCCTATCTATAGGTTAAATAGAAATAACAGCATACTTATGCTTAACTGAATTTTTGATTAAACTGAATAGCTTGAAATAGAATTTTTTTTGACAATTAAGCCGTACTTACATTTAAAATGCGTGCTTATGCTTAACTGAATTATTTGAAATAGAACTGTTGTTCGACATTAAAACTGTATTTACACTGAACTCAGTTGTTACATATAACTACTTGAATAGTTTGAAATAGAAATGATTTGACAATTAAACTGTATACTTATGCTAAACTGAATTGTTTTAAATAGAACAGATTATTTACATAAAAGTGGATTTGGCGTTAAATAATCTACAAAGGTTGATATGCCATAAAACCAAAAAAACCAAACCTAACCTATTAAATTTGACCTTGCGTCATATCCTGTCCGAGCGGAGGGGGTGGTAAATATAATAACAGTTTTAAGAGCTAATGTGTTAATGTATTTCAAAATCGTTAAAAAATTATTTCAGATGACTCTTATCAAGTATTACCCCTCCAAGTGAAGATGGGAGTAGTATCAATGAAAAGACAATTTCACGTTCCATAGGGTTCCATAGCGGGAAGCTCAACAGTGGATGCAGTTGGGTTTCATACACGTGACACCTGTTTTATTTCGGTAGCTCTCAGTTCCACCATCTTCCAGTACAGACAATTTGAAAAAGAAGTTAAAAAAATAACAGCCTCTAAATTTAAGTCTCGACTTGTCGCTCTCCCGGTAACTATCTATTCTTAAAAAGTCTACCTTAGATACCTTAGTATCAAGTCCAATCATTCTTTGCATTAAAAGAGAACGTTCTCTGAGAATTATTTTTTTATTTATTGCGGACTATTTGTCCTCATCTTAGTAGTTTTTATGTTGTTTCTTCTGCACTACGTTTCGGCCAAATTTCACCTCTGGCATCCTTCAGGTGATTTTAACCGCGACCTCGGATAGGAATGCTGTGTCTTGTAACCGTATCCCCAGTAATTATTGCTTTCCATAGTTGTTGTCTATCGCACCACGCAATAAATAAAAAAAAAGATTAATTCTCAGATTAAGAAGCCTCATCTCAAAATGATTCCAGAACATTCTCCTAATTCATCTCTAGCTTCCGTTTCCTTGGCTGGTGGTGTGAAGAGATTATCCTAACCCAGAGATTGAACTCCTGCTCACCAGATATCTAAATACATTTCAAGGAATGCTTCTATCAACAAAGTCATTGACCCCTCCGAGAAGATGGGAAGCAAGATCAGTTTTTAAGAGTAATAATGCTGGTTTGATGTCAAAGTTTTCTTTCTCCCAGACTAGTTGCCACAACAAGATTAAAGAAGTCACTCAGCCTAACTCTCAAGCTTCTATCAACTAAGTCATTGTCCCATAGATGTATTCTTCACCCAACCTCTCCCCTCCAAGAACGTGGGAAGGAAGATCAGTTTTTAAGAGTAATAATGCTGGTTTGATGTCAAAGTTTTCTTTCTCCCAGACTGGTTTCCACCACAAGATTAAAGAAGTCACTCAGCCTAACTGGGGGTGTCCTCGTGGTGTAATGGTTAAAGCGATGGACTGCGGAGTCGTTGTACGCGAGTTCGTACTCCAGTCGCGCTATTACGTTCACTTTTGGGCAAATACCCTTGGGAAAGGTATGAACCCCCTTATCCTCCCAACTATGGGTTAAATAGTATAACTACTGCTCTTCTAGGAGAATGGCTTTGGCATTAAATAACCTAAAAAGAGTTGATATGCCATTAAAAACAAAGAAACCAATCAGCCTAACTGTCAAGCCATATCAAAGGGGAGACAAATGGATTCATACTATTCTCAAGGTCATTACTACAAAATTAAACGCAAATGGCAATCACTAGTATTTGAACTCTTGTCACCGATTTTATTTTCGATGACTATAACTGTTACGGTTACAATATCTGGTAGACTTAGTTCTAGAAATTTCTATTGTCAATATGCCTGAGCTAAATTTGGTTACATTTATGGAGAACTTAGTACAAAACAGACCCTCCATCTATGAATGTAGGAAACTGACGTGCTAACCATTGTACTAAACCTGTGTCTCCTTCAGTGCACATCTCTCCGGGCGTCGTTCCACAAACCTTTTATGGCACTCACCTATAGTCACGCGGCTTTCCTCTTTTGTGAGAATCAGTGAACATAATATCGCAGCTTACAGGTTGGATTTCCGTTCTGAATGATTCGTCTTTTGTAAACGTGTCAATCATTCCTTTGTAAAAGTATTTCAAACGTGATTCATTGCGATTTTATTACAGAATTTTTTTTCATTACAATATTTAAAAGATATTTGTTCAGCACTTAAAACGATCTCATTTCGCTACACACACACATACATACACACACACACACATGCACAAACAGATGAACATACACACATATATTAAAAAATACACACACACACACACGTACACACACACACACACATACACACACATATACATATACACAAACAGATGAACATACTCATATATACAAAAATACACACAGACACACACACATATGCACAAACAGATAAACATACACATATATACAAAAATACACACACATACACACACACTCAAACACACACACACACACACACATATGCACCAGCAGATGAACATACACACATATATACACAAATACACCCACACGCTCTCTCACACATCACCCATGCACATACACAAGCGTCTATATTATAGAATCGGTTGCTCAGGAGGCCCCTATAAATATGAATCTGAGAATAGGTGCTGGTCTGGATGAAGTCATATTCTAAAATTAACAGTTGCCCATACAGCAAATCCCTTCTCTCAACTAAGAATATTCAACGAGAGACGAGCAAGGGGAGATAATTTAAGAAACAATCTGAAAATCATTACAGGAGTTTCACGAACGAGGTTGAAACCACCTAGAATGCAGCGGAGTCTAATCACCAGTGACCCAACTGCTCAGCTGTGTAACCGAAATCAAAAGGTCAGTAGGTGAATTTTCGCTTCCCAACCCACCCCATGAGAGTTCTCCTGATTGATCCACTATTTTGTTTCTTTTTTGAAAAAAACAATTTCTTTAATTTTTTCTAATTTTTTTTTTATTTTCACTTTTTTCCTTGTCTATCCCAACATTCTACTTTTATTTATTCAACAGAAAGAGATATTCTTTTATTTAGTTCTTGGTTGAATGTACGGTATGTCAACACTTATTGGGATATTTTTTGCTGAGGTCAAGCTTTTACCTAATGACTCTGTGACCGACCAGAAAAAGTCTATCTCGAAAACTATCGTGATAGGTACGAGAGACGTTCACGCACGAGGATTGAGGATTTTTGATAAGTTACCGTTTGTAATTGGGAGAATGAAAAGAAACAATATGTATTTCAAGGTTAGTGACTTCCTCATTCGCTGGGTATAGCAACGATTTGTGAAAAACGTTTCCTTGAAAATGCAACTTCAGGTTTTTCTGTTAAGACCCGGTACAGATGAAAATTGTACCATTGACAATGAACTGAGTGTTTATTTTCTGTGAACACGTGTCTGATTTCTTCCTCTCATTTTGTGTTCCTTTCTTCGTCTCGACTAACATTCGACGGGATGTCCACAACACTACAGAGCTAGCCCCATCGGCTAGGGCTAAAGAATATTCTGATTACTTCTCTGCGGTCAGGTAAGACCCTCCCCCTAAAAAGTGTCTTGATAATGACAATAAAGAATATGATGAGGCTCCAGTAATGTTGGAGCTCTGTGAAATGTAGGCCACCCCTTCCTTGTTATCGCTCCCATGTCCACTCAGGATCCAAGTGGTAGCACCTGATCGACCCCTATCTATTGTTCAAATAGAACTGCTTGACATTTAAACTGAATGCAAACTAATGAATCATGCTAAATTGAATTCTTTGAAATAGAAGTGTTTCATCATTTAATTGTGTGATAACAAATGACTGACGTTTAATAGAATTGTTTGTGATACATAGCAATACTTGGAACCATATTCACGTGTGCATAAGAATAAACATAGCCTCGTTTAAAATCGTTATCTACAAAATAGGTTTACAAATCATACGTGGTGCATTCAATAAGTTTCCAGACTTGTTTTGTACAGGCATTTAAAATTGTCGTAGACTCTTGAGAATTTAGTATGTTATTGCTATACATCTTATGAGATGACTGACCAATTTTATTATTTCAGTTTCAAATGAAAGCTACAGCAGCAATTGGAATACACCCTACTAAAGCCTGATTGTCACAGCTGGTGAATTTCAAAAATGAAATCTGGACGTGAGGACACTTTAGAAGAACGATATACAATAAAATTCTGTTTTAAACTTGGAAAAATGATGCCACAGAAATGTATGGCATGAATCGAGCATCAATTTTTGAGGGACATAAGATATTCAGGGAAGGCAGGGAGTCTGTGAGGAATGATGAGAGGTGTGGGGCGAATAAGGAAGTCAATACACCAGAGTTGAATGGCCAAAGGGTTAGGGTTACTATGTTGAGTTATGGTTACTTTGTTGAGGTTTTAAGGGAGTTCAGGAAGATATTCCGTCGGAAGAGGCCAGCACTCTTCAAATTGGCTCAGTGGTATTTCCGCCAGGACAATGCACTAGTCCCCAACTCCATCCTTGTCACAGACTATTTGACCAAGATGGGTATCAAGACACTTCCTCAGCCTCCCTATAGTTCTGACCATGCTACCTGTGACTTTTGGTTATTCCCTTAGCTCAGAGACTGTCGTTATGAGACAATTGAGGAGATGAAAGAGGCTGTGACGAAGGTCATTGACATGCTCACAGAAAAGGACTTTCATGAGGCCTTCAAGAAGTTTTTGGAACGGTACAACAAGTGCATTGCAGCCTGAGGAGATTACTTCGAAAGGGACTAGAGTTTCATGTGTGTACTATCAATAAAAGTGCCTATACGAAAAACTTATTTAATGATCCTTATATATATATATATATATATATATATATATTTGACTTTCAATGAGATTTTAAATTAACACGATACACGAGAAATAAAAATAGTCATGAAACCTGCCACTTTCAAGAATTCCCATTAGAAACGCAAACTAAATCGATGGATGGATAAAACATGAGATTATTAAATAAGGATATCCACGGAAAGATGAATAAAAAATTAGATAAACAGATATGGACAGCCGTAAATAGATCGGGTAGGTTTGGTTTATTTGTTTAATTGTTTAATTGCTCATTAACCTTCATTGTTATTTAATACCAAAGACTTCTAGTAAAAGAACAGCAGTGATACAGTTTAAACCCTAACTTAGAATCAGATAAGTACAATCGAGAATATATATATATATATATATAGTTAGCAACTATTGTCGAGGGCGACCCGAAGGCAACGGTTGATATGCAATAAAACCCAACCAAACAAAATCATATATATTCAATATATATGTATAAAGAGGATGTGGCATTAAATGACCTACAACGGTTGATATGCCATGAAACCCAACGAAACCAAATCATATATATTTAATATACCTGTATAAAGATGATTTAGCATTATATAACATACAATGGTTGATATGCCATAAAACCTAACCAAACCAAATCATATATATTTGATATATAAGCCTAAAGATTATTTGGCATTAAATAACCTACAATGGTTGATATGCCATAAAACCCAACCAAACCAAATCATATATATTTAATATATTAATATATGTATAAAGAGTATTTGGCATTATATAACCTACAATGGTTGATATGCCATTAAACCAAACCAAACGTTAGTTACATTCTCACACAATTTTTTACTTATACAAAATATATCCCTTCAGAATAAGCTACCGATAACTGATATATTTCACTTTCTATGAAAGATATTCCCTCTCCTATTCATGTTAGCTTTGCTTACAAGAGAATATTTTATAACTTCAGATTTTCAGTAAAATGTTCAATTTATAAAGATAAATATTATTAATTTGTACAATTATAAATTTAATTTATAAAGATAAATATTATTAATTTGTACATCTGCGTTTCATTCTGATATTTACACCTCTGTGACACACGCATATATTAGAATTTTCATGACTAGAAAATCCGGCCAACACCTACGTGCGACAAACGTAACTCTGAACTGCTGTTTCGACCTCATCAGCAGTGCCCACCGTAATCTCCAGCACTGGAGATCGAATCAACAACCACAGTATGCCGAAGCCGAAACTATACCACTGGGCCACCGGTTCATGTCACACCAAAGCAATGCCGAATTAACTAGTCATGATGACAATTTGCGACCACTTGACCTAATGTGTCTTGAAAGTACGTATTCCCTCCAGAGGACACGGCCACCTCCAGGGCTACGTCTTCCCAAGTCGGAGTTATGAGTCCTCCTTACATTAAAAACACGTTAGGTCAAGTGGTCGCGCATTGTCACAATGACTATTTAATTCGGCATTGCTTTTGTGTGACATGAACCGGTGGCCCAGTGTTAGAGTTATGGCTTCTGCATAGTATATATATATATATATATATATATATATATATATATATATATATATATATATATACTTTGCGTCTCAAAATACACGGGACAATTGTGATTGCTAAAAACTCTAATAATAATGTTGTGATCTTTTCTTGTTCCAGATTTCAAAACAGTACACTATAATAACTATTAATCTTCGATATCAATGACTTTAACAAGAGAGATAAAATACTTTTGGGATAAAATCATTGAAAACTACCAGCAAAATTTTGCAGGGAGTTTAACTTTACACCTATCCCCAGAAAAGCCAAATTTATCTTTGGGCACCCAAATTTCAAGCTACGGGCTCAGTAAACAAACTCGACTAGAAGTCGAAAAATACCCGATCCGACAGAAAGTTGACTCTAAGATGTGCCGACAATGTGGATGCTGTGATAGATTCTGTTGGAAGGAGTCTAAAAAAGTCCTTTCGAAGACATTCCCCTGAAGTTGTTCTTTCACGTGCACTATCGGATAAATTCAATCAATTTCTGCCCTTGTAATCTGGTTTGACCTTTTTGAATTGATATGATTGCTTTTCAATACTCAGATGAACATACATATATATATATATATATATGTGTGTGTGTAGGGGTATGTCATTATTTATATATATATATATATATATATATATATAATTTTGTATAGAATTTAGTGACAATTATCTTCTCACCTATACGATAATCTTGGTCTGATGACAGCCACCAAGTTGACATTCACGAAGGGCTGTTTATTTAGTGTCTTCAGTATCCTAACTTAAATGCATATAAACAATCACCAAAATTGAACATTCTTCATATATATATATATAGATATAGATAAAGAGAAAGAGAGAGAGAGAGAGAGAGAGAGAGAGAGAGAATTTGACTAGATAAAAAAAGTATATCAAAATGAAGAACAAATATATATATATATATATATATATATATATATATGTGTGTGTGTGTGTGTGTGTGTGTGGAGGAGTGTTTTCCGTATTTCATTTCTGTCGCAAGAAACGACAAAATATATCGACAAGTTATTATGCATGAAAAAAAAAAATTCTTAATTTTTTTTTAATACCTTTTTTTAGGGAATAGTCAATCGTGAACTTAATAACACGACCGGAGATCGAACAGGTGATCGTTGCGTCTCTGGACTACTCAATGGTAAAATGTAACTCACACCATTATCATGAGATATATGTTTCCTTATCACTGTAAAATCATTTTTAGATTACTTTTGCCCGTTACCTATGCAAAAGTTTGATAATTCAACTATAAAAGCAACGCGAATGAATCTCTTGTCGAGTTCATTCTTTGTAACCTCAAGTAGACAGCATTGTCTGGGGACTGGCTGCATTATGCTACCAACTGCGCTTGGAATATTGATCTGAAAATGGAGAGATCAAACAGACTTAACCCCGAGTAGCACCTACCTCAACTTGATATTCTTCCTCACGTTCATAGTTGAAAATTTTGATCTTTTGTAGCAAGCAACGGCTCAGTGAAAGACGTAAGTGTACAACATAGTAGTAAGAATGACCATCTAACCTACTGTTGTAAACTGCTTATGAATTTAATTTTGAAGATTTTATAAATAAAGATAACATTAACCAATGACAGAATCTATGTTCGTCCGTTGTATATGTTTCACAAAATTCTTTGTTGAAGGAAGGCCTCCTATTCTTTCGGTGTCTTAGGAATCAAACTTTTGGGTATTTGGAATTGAAACTTTTATTCACACCACAGGAACAGATCGTTCACTTTCCGTAGTCCATCCTTGTGGACATTGCGTATCAGTAAAATTTTTCCTTCTCAATTTGTACTTCAGATGTTGCTTGTCTCCTTGGCTATATCAGATAACAGGGTGCGCCAGGTATTTGAGAACACATCGTTAGGATGATTTATACATTGAGGCATTGTAAATTCTTCAGGAAGATTAAAACCGCATAGCACATCATCTTCATCATATAGACAACATTCCCTTGACTCTCTCTCTCTCTCTCTTTTCATTCTCTGATTTATAAATTGAGGCATTGTAAATTCTTCAGGAAGATTAAAACCCCATAGCACATTATCGTCATTATATAGACAACATTCCCTTGACACACACACACACTCTCTCTCACTCTCTCTCTCTTTCTCTGTGTGTTTCACTCTCTGTCTCACTCTATCCGTGCCAATAGGTTACCGCTTTTGGCAAGTTGTCACAAACGGAATCCAGTTACAAAACAAATGGAACTAATGTAAGTTTTGCTAATCGGTCATCTATCTCCCTGTGTTAGAATCCATTGCAGAACGTGGCTGAGGAGTTTGTCTTGAATTCCCCGGCAATGCCTGACATATCTTACAAATTATGAATGGTTTGTGGGTTGACCCTAGAGCTGTTGTTTGTGGAGCGCTACATCTAGGATTTGTAAAAAAATTTTTTACAGGTTTTTCATAAAACTCCCGCAGGTGCAACGGTACAATAGTACTGACATGGTTATAGTTTGGAAGAATTACCATTTTACTTTTTCAGCGAGATCAGACTTCTATAAGGTTGATAACACGTCAAGAACGAGACGTAGGCAGCAAAAGGCATCGGTCTCTATGCAAATTCAGGTAATTTTTTTTAAAAGACCTCAAGTGTTTCAACCAGTCTGGTTGTTGTATAGCCACATAATAAATATGCATATATATATATATATATATATATACATGCAGAATCATAATGGCACAATAATAAAGACGAGCGAAGACCTCTTTAAAAAATATACCTCTCATTTTATTTGAAAGGATGCGTGTATGAGAGGGAGTTGGAGACTGAACAGAACTGCAACATATTGACCTCCCCAGCCTTCCGGACATAGCCGTGTGTCGTTCTCGTTCTCCTGGACTGCTCAACCGGGGACCTGGGGGTCCAGCCTCTCTGGGACATGTTCTCATCCCAGCATCTTCTCACCAACTGGTCTCCAAACTCACTGGAGGTCCCCAGGGCCCCTTCTGCCGGGTGATGGCTTTCTCTACCACATCTTGACTCTGACTTCTCTGGTCCCCAACTCACTGACTCCCTGTCTACAGCGAGTTATATAATAGTTCAATCTCCCACTCAATCTTTGGAATGGCATGTTTGCTCGTCATCAAGCAGAAATAACTGTCATTCAGTTCACAGGTCACTCTCATCCGGTGCATCAGTCTATGAGTGTACCATGGGATTTTTACCTTGTCCCATATTTCAGCCAGCCCGCCTACGCGATTTCTTCTCATAAATGCCATCGGAATGTGTCACTTCCTTCCTGTGCATCACTTTGGAATGGCATGTTTGGCCGGGTCGAAGGTCAATATACAATATGGTGACATCATGTCATTGAAAGGTAAGCCTCTGCACTTTGGAAAAGTATCAACTTACAAGCTGCAGATGAAAAATTGGGAATATTCTTGCAGAATAATAAATGACTCTATAATAAAACTGTATAACTTTTGATTTAAAACAAAAAAATACACAACGAAATCAGAACATAGACGGAAAAAAGTAAATATACTCAATATGGCCATATGGGGCAGTTAAATACACTGTCTGGTTTTCAGCAGAGGGGTAAGACTGAAAGAGTGTCCTGTTTATGACCCAAAACAGTCTGATGGTGAGGTTCCAGTAATTCTGGGGTTTTTTAGATTTCGGTGCACCCCTTCGTTGCCACTGCTCCCATGTCAACTCTGGCTCCAAATGGCAGCACCTGATAGGGCCCTATCTATTGGTCAAATAGAACTGCTTGACATTTAAATTGAGTGCAAATAAATGACTGATGCTAAATTGAATTGTCAGTAATACATAGCCCTAATTGGAATCATACACATGTTAGCATAAGAATAAACTTAGCCGCGTTTAAAATCGCTATCTACCAAATAGGTTCAACAATCTATATTTAATATATATTTATCATTGGTTTAAATAGAACTAAACAGCATACTTATGCTAAAATGAATTGTTTGAATTAGAACTGTTTTACTAAAATGAATACCTTGAAATAGAATTTTTTGACAATTAAACTGCATACTGGTGCTAAACTGAATTGCTTGAAATCGAACAGTTTTTGACATTGAAACTGTACTTAAACTAAACTGATTATTTTGATATAAAACTGTTTTGACATTTAACAGTGTGTAAACAAAATCTATACTTAAACAAAACTGAATTGGCTAAATTAGAACTGTTTGAATAAACTGAATAGCTAGAAAGAGAAATGTTTTTGACAATTAAACTGTGTACTCATGCTAAACTGAATTGTTTGAAATAGAACAGATTATTTGTATAAAAATTGATTTGGCGTTAAATAACTTACAAGATTGATATGCCATAAAATCCAACCAACCAGCCAACCATCAATATGGCCACCATTTTTTTCAGTTATTGTATCAATACGCCATGAAAACAATTTGCATGATTTCAAACTAAATTCTTCAGACATGTTTTTTCCATTTCTCCTCAAAAGCAGTCTTAAATGAAGCAATATTTAGATGAGAAGTTAGATTTGTTTGGTTTTCTAAAAGACCCCATATTGCGTAATTAACTGGGTTTTGGTCTGGGCTTGTCCACAACCTATTACTTGGCCTCTAGGCATAAAATAAAACAAGACGAGTCGACACGCCATGCAAGTAATCAACCATCTCATCATTTACCGCCAACTCATCTTTTTTCGCCATCGTTTCGTTACCGCTATGTCGAAATTCCCGCCATTACCAGTGTCGTCAATGTCCTAATCATTAATATCGCTCTTTAACAACATTAAGATTAAGGGAATGTCATCGTAGGATTTATCCTCAACTCTTTTATTTTATTCCAGTAGAAAAAAAAACGTCACTTGTTCTTTGATGTCGTCTATTATTGTCATGGTAACGGAAGAATTGAAACAGTTCAAACGCAAAAGACAAAAATGACTTTCGAATAAAATTAAAAACAAAAGAAATAAAAGAAAATAATATAAAAAGAAATAAGCCACAAATAAAATTCGGGCGAGATAGAAGATTTCAGAGAATTTATTTCTTCGGGCCAATTCTCAAACACTTTCTTTTCTATTCTTACTGTCTATTCCTTGATTTCTTATCAATGTTTTCTTTAGGTTCGATTTCTTTTTACTGCCATTGTCGGCTTTTTATTCTTTACATACGAACTGTTATTCTATCTTTTGATATCGTCTTTACACACACACACACTTATATATATATATATATATATATATATATATATATATATATAATCTTTTTTAGTATCTTTTCATTAGTCAAGGTGTATATGTGGAAGCAGGCTGTCCTGATAATGAAAACTGCAAGTATTTTTAACATTGTTATTTTTTTTTTAAGTTCTTCATCTTTTTCGTTCAAATTTCTATTGTTAATTTGTGTTAGAGTTTGTTGAGTACAATCGAAACATTTGCTGTGCGCCATGTTCAAAAGTGCATGAAATCGACTTAAGATATATAAAAAAGAATCATAAAGAAAGAAATAAAAGTCCAAACTGGGTATAACAAAATAAAAAGAAAAAAGACCTCCGCAAAGATGCCTTCTCTCCACGTTGGATGTAACCGGGGACAATTTTACGTTGAAAATGAGCCAGTAGCATAACACTTATATAAAAAGCAAAAAAAAGATGGTATTCCTGAGTGTCTCATTTATCCATTGATGTATAATTGATTATGCTATTATTACTTGCAAGTTTTTTTTCAACAGTTTTAACAGACAGTTTTTCTATGGAATCTCAGTGACAGCAAGTCTTCTCGGGTCTCTAGTGTTCTCTTAAGAATTTACGTGGTGCCTTCAATAAGTTTCCAGACGTTTTTCGTACGGGAATTTAAAATTGTTGTAGACTCTCGAGAATTCAGTATGTTATTGCTATACATCTTATGAGATGGCTGACCAATTTTTATGATTTCAGGTTAAAAATGAACAGCTACAGCAGCAATTGGAATACACCCTACTAAAGCTTGATTGTCACAGCGGGTGAAATTCAAAAATACAATCTGACTCTTTAGAAGAACGATATTCAATAAGATTCTGTTTTAAACTTGGAAAAAATGCCACAGAAATGTATGGAATGCTTCAGACTGCTTTTGGAGCATCTTGCATGAATCGAGCATCAGTTTTTGAGTGGCATAAGAGATTCAAGGAAGGCAGGGAGTCTGTGAGGGATTATGAGAGGTGTGGGATGAGTAAGGAAGTTAATACACCAGAGTTGATTGGCCAAAGGGTTAAGGTTGGGGTTACTATGATGAGGTTTAAAGGGAGTTCAGCAAGTGATTCCGTCGGAAGAGGCCAACACTCTTCAAATCGGGTCAGTGGCATTCCCACCAGGACAATGCACCAGTCCACAACTCCATCCTTGTCATAGACTATTTGACCAAGATGGGCATCAAGAGACTTCCCCACCCTCCCTATAGTCTAGACCTGTGACATGTGGATATTCCCTAAGCTCAGAGGCTGTCGTTATGAGACAAATGAGGAGATGAAAGAGTCTGTGACGAAGGTCATTGACACGCTCACAGAAGAGGACTTCCATGGGGCCTTCAAGAAGTTGTTGGAACGATACAACATGTGCATTACAGCCGGAAGAGATTACTTCGAAAGGGACTAGAGTTTCATGAGTGTACTATGTGAGTTCCAATCCTTTCAGTCTCTTTTTCAAGCCCTGGGGACCGTTCCAAACGCACCATCTACAATTTGTATTACCGTCACTGTTTTTATCTCTCTAGTAATATCTAAGTATTTATCATTTTTTTCTATTTCTTTTCTATTCATTCTATTGTCTGCGAGAAGAGCAAATCAACAATATTTTTTCTTATCAAATATCTAATGTGTTGACCGGGATTGGGTGATCAATTTATATATCGAAGCTCTTATGAATTTTATCAGTTTTATTATATTTGACAGATTAAATGTGAGCATATACTATTTGTCAGTGTATATACTATTTGTCAGTATGCTAAATTTTTTGTATTTTATACAATTCTCAGTTGATCACCTTTCTCACTCAGAATTCGTTTTGTTCTAGTTCGTTGTATTCGTTCATCATAGGATTACCTGTTTCATCATAGGATTAACTGTTTCTATACAATCTACACTGGATAATCGTCTGTGCATTATCAATTTTCACATTCACAACGTATCGGCTTATATGTCCCCCGGCCTTCTTCAAGTGTTTCTTGTCGAACTCGGGAGCCTACAGGGAACTTCGAACCACGTTTTTTATTTAATCCATGCAGATGGGCAACACCACCCAACGAATGAGTGGCCCAGTCGGCTGGGTCAGTAGAATACACCAACTGCTTCTCTGCGGAGGGATAAGACCCACCAATGAATGTCATAAATATGACACTAAACAATCTGATGGTGAGTCTTCATTCATGCTTGGGCTTTGGGGAATGCGGAGTACCCTTTCATTGCCATTGCTCTCAAATGTACTCTGACCCTGAGTGGTAGAACTTAATATGATCCTATCTATGGGCCAAATAGAACTGAATTATGTACATATGCTAGACTGAATTGCTTGAAATAGTATTGTGTTGACATTTAAACAACGTACTTGTGCTGAAATGAATTGCTTGAAATATAACTGCTTTTAAAAATTTGGACTGCATAGTTTTGCTGAACTGAATGATTTGAAATAGAACTATTGTTTGAAATAGAACTGTTTTGTTTATGTGTTTAGAGGATTTGGTATTGAATAACCTACATGGTTTACATGACATAAACCCAACAGAATTAAATTATATAGATTTAATATATATAAATATATATATAACGTTGATTTGGCATTAATTACCTAACATAGTAAAGGTGGCGACCAGAGTCGAGGGCGACCCTAAGCCTCCCTTTTCAAAAGCTACTACACCGAGGTGTTGGGGAAGGCGCTACTCCTTTCCCAGGATTGCTCCACTTTACCCTTGATACGTACCTTATATTGCTGAGTGTTAAGCAAGGAGGTATCAAGTAGCATTTTTAAAGTCTTTGGCATGACGTAACCTGGAATTGAACCCAGGTCTCCCGGTCCATTGGCGAACACACCATAAACCTAACCAAACCAATTTTACTTTGTTTTATTACTGTTATTAATTCTCCTTTAAGCGTTAACATTTGGATTTTCGCAGAAGCTTCAGTGAAAACATACCTCCTCAAGTTTCCATGTTTCTTCTCAGTATTCTGTCCGATATTAATGTTTAAATCTGGATGGTCTCAACCTGTCATCTGATTTCCTCGTCTTCAAGTCCCATTACCAACCTTTTTGGCTTTATTTAAAGTGCACCAATTACAATTGATATCACCGTCCCCATCAAGTTCCATCGTTTATTTGAAGTTTTCTAGCAAGGTCTACGTTCTTATCTCTTCTTTGCTTACTTTCATAATTACTCTGTAGTCAGCCAAGACGGCTAAGTCCATTATTTGGCATTTTTTTACTATCACTAGGTGAGGTCGTCTGGCAGTGATTAGGTGATCTGTTTGCATCTGAAAATCCCAGTGAACTTTGTTCCTTTCATTCTCCACGACGGATTCTGGGTGGTGCATATGCTATATATTGATATGATTACATTTCATTTTCCTGCACAGTTCTGTGTGAATAACCTTCTCCACTCCAGTTTGTCTAGTCTTATACTCTTTTAGCCTTAATTTGCTACTGTTACTTGTGTGATTGGTCGTTTCGTCTCTATCACTACATAACCCGCATTTGCAATTTTGTTGCGTCTGATATATTTTTGCCAAACCTCGATGGTCCTGTGGCTTTGTTTGGGGCTGCTATTAGAAGAAATTCAATTTCTCTCTCATTATTCTTCGTAAATTTTCACACCGCAAATTTTGCAAAGGAGTCTCAGAGACAGCAAGTCATCTTACGTCTCGAGGACTTTTCTCGGTATTCTGGCCGACCTCAACAATACTATATTTTAGATAGTTTCAATTCGTCTACCCATTTCTATCTTCTCTAATCCTCTTACCAAGCTTTTGAATATCGTTCCAAGTGCACCAGTTCCAAATGGTATCACCGTCACCTTCATTCTTCATGGTTTTTACATTTCTGTGGTAAGGTTTGTATAGTTGTCTCTAGTTTCGTTTTCTCTAATTTTCAGTCTGTTATCCACCAGAACGGCAAAGTACCGTATTCAACAGGTTATTTAATGTTAACTACGACTATGTTTTTTGGCAGTTATTAGAGGATCAATTTGTATTACCAAATCCGAGGGAATTTTGCCCATCTAATTCTTCTGAATGGATTCCAGTTTGAGCAGAAAATATTTTTGTTGTATGGTAAAATTTCTATTTCTTGCACAATTCTCAGTGGATCGCCAGATCTACCCACTTGTATCTAGTCTTGTACTATTTTTCGTCAATATGCTTCACTCCCTTATCGTCTCTGTCAATGCTTAATTTTCTCTTTCTATTCTGTTGCGTCTGGTCTATTTACTTTAACACAATTGTTTCTTATGGCGTTGCTTTGTGCTGATATATATATATATATTTTCCAGCAACGGGAGATAAGTAATATTTCAAAAAAGAATTGGTCTGCAAATGAATTTAAATGGAATCTTTAAAATAAGGCCAATATACCAAACTGACGACGACTCGTTATCCTAAATAAGAAAAAAAAATCATAGATAAATTTAAATCTACATTAAAGTGAGTCTAACTGGACACACACATTGTCGCACACACACACTGTCACACACATATATGTACACACACAAGTCCACATTCACACAGTCAAATGCACACATACACGCAAACTTCACACTCTCTCTCACAAACGCAAGGCATATTCACACACTTGCAATTTTACATTCAACTCAGAAAGGAAGAGAAACAAAAGAAAAAAAAACACAACACAGAAAATTTATGTATGTACGGGTATGTATACACGAATGTACGTACATGTGTACATGGATGTACGTGATTGTGTATGAATGCACACACCCAAACACACATACACACACAGATTACATCATTGTAGACACATAAGAAAAAATATCCGCATTAGGCAAACGTTTTAATGGACAATAAACTCCAAAAGGATATTCACAGACATAAAATCCTTAAATGAAAATGAATCCCACACCGATCAAAACAGTCTTTCATATAAGTAAAAAAGTAAAGTTGGCGACTTTAGTCGACGGTAACCCAAATGCTAACTTTTCAATAGCTACTACACTGAGGTGTGGCGAAGGGCCCGACTCATTTCCCTGGATTGCTCAACTTTACCCTTGATCCATACCTTATAATGCTGAGAGTTAAGCAAGGCAGCATCAAGTACCATTTATTGAGTCTTTGGTATGACTCTACCTAGGATTGAACACCAGTCTCCCAGGCCATTGGCGAACACTCTACTCATATTTTCAATATAAATAAATTTGGTGACATTCGTCGAGGTTGACCCGAAGGCTTCCTTTTCAATAGCTGAATAGGTATAAGGGGCGAAGGGCTCGACTCATTTCCCTGGATTGTTCAACTTTATCCTTGATCCTTACCTTTTAATGCTGAGTATTAAGCAAGGTGGCATCAAGTACCATTTTTTGAGTCTTTGACTCTACCTTGGATTGAACCCCGGTCTCCTGAACTATTGGCGAACACTCTACTCATTAAGCCAATGGCCCGGTAAGCTCGTAATAAAGCCTACCCTAACCATTACTGGTCTCCTGGGGAGGACCATAGAGTCTGAAAGACTCGTAGAGAATAATCATATCAAATAAGAACCTTAATTACCACTATTATTATTATTATCTACTCAGTAGAGTTTTTTCACATCAGCGTTAGCTGATAGTCTTTCACTGGAGTTTGAGTTATTGCAAATTTTTTCAAGTCTCCCGGACTCTTCTCAGTATTCGGGCTGTTCTCAATAATGTAGTAGTTTGGATTGTCTCCACTCGTCCGCCAACTTCCAAATCCTCCTGGCCCTTTAGTAATCCTTTATTTACTGTTCCAAACGAACCAATTACAAATTGTATAATTGTCACCTGTATGTTCCATAGTTTTTTTCAATTCCACAGCAAGGTCGAGGTACTTCTTTCAGTTTTATTCTGGGGTCAACCTGGAGAGCAACGTCGACAATTTTGCAAGTTCTCTCTTTTTTTTTTTTGTTGATCATTATTAGGTATGGTCTTCTGGCCGAGATTAGGTGATCCGTGTTTATGTCAAAGTCCCATAGGAGTTTATGCGAGTCATTTTCTAGGACAGGTGCTGGGTTGTATATATACCATTTATTCGTATGGTCAAATTTCAATTTCTTGCACACCTCCCAGTGGATCACCCTGTCCACCCAGTCGTGTCTAGTTTTATATTCCTTCTGCGTTAATTTGCTGTATTCGCTTATTATATGATTGATGGTTTCATCTCTGTCACCGCATAGCCTACATTTGCTTATTATTATTATTATTATTATTATTATTATTGTTGTTATTATTATTATTATTATTATTATACTCCGACTGAATTTTCCACACCAGCGTTAATTGGCGGTATTTCACTGGAGTTTGGGTGACAGTAAGTCACATCAGATGATCCAGACTCTTTTGAATATTCTAACTTTTATTAACAATGCTATGGAGTGAATGGTCCCGTTTCTTTCTCTGATTTCTAATTCTTTCATTACTCTTTCAAAGACTTTGGGGGCCGTTCCAAGTGCTGTAACTACAATTGGTATAACCGACACCGTTATTCAGTTATAACTAATCATGTATATTGTTGGAAGACCAAATTTATATTACGTCAAGAAATACCAACCCCAAAATAAATAAATACGAGCTTAAACTATCACAAATTTTTTTTTTTACTTTTCTTTTAATGCTGGTACCGACATTGCATAAAAGAAATATCCTCTCAAAAATTCGGACACATGATTCAACTTAAAACTCTATCTTCGACAAAATATAGTTAAATTAAGTACAAATTGGACAATTTTTAAATAAGATCTAATCTCTCATCACAGAACAATTGAAATTACGTTAGATTCTCATAAACACAAATGCTTATTTTAAATATATTTGTAGGCATCGTAATTAATCAGTCTTAGAATATTTTATTTGCAAAATGTTCTGATGATAGCCTAAAGATGAATACCCTCAATATTAATGTCAATCTAATAAAACGTATTTATCCACGTTTGTATACGTTTTTTTATCACACACACACACACACATAAACACACACATATGTATATACACACACAGTTTGCTCGGTCGGCTGGGGCTGTATAATACACCCACTGCACCTCTGCAGAGGGGTAAAATCCTCCCACACCCACAATGAGTGTCCAGGATATGACACTAAACGATCTGATGCTGAGGTTCCAGTGATGCTGGGGCTTTGAGGAATGCGGAGTATCCTTTCATTACCATTGCTCCCAGGTCCACTCTGGCCCGGCGGGGTAGCACATGATAGAGGCCTATCTATGGATTAAATAGAACTAACGGCATACTTATGCTAAAGTGAATTGTTTGATTAAACTAAATAGCTTGAAATAGAAATGTTTTTGTCAATTAAACCGTACTAACATTTAAACTGCGTATTTATGCTAAACTGAATTATTTGAAATGGAACTGTTTTTTGACATTGAAACTGTACTTACGCTAAACTGATTCGTTTAATATGGAAATGTTTTGACATTCAACTGTGTGTGACAAAATCTGTACTTATACTAAACTGAATTAGCTGAATTAGAACTGCTTGACTAAACTGAATTGCTTGAAATAGAAATGTTTTTCACAATTAAACTGTACTTACATTTAAACTGCGTACTCATCCTAAACTGAATTATTTGAAATAGAACTATTTTCATAAACTGTACTTACATTTAAACTGCGTACTCATCCTAAACTGAATTATTTGAAATAGAACTATTTTCATAAACTGTACTTACATTTAAACTGTGTACTTATGCTAAACGGAATTGTTTGAAGTTGAACTGATTGACATTGAAACTGTACTTACACTAGACTGAATTGAATTAGAACTGTTTGACGAAGCTGAATGGCTTGAAGTAGAAATGTTTTTGACAATTAAACTGGGTACTAATCCTAAACTGTATCTTTTAAAAAAGAACTGACTATTTGCATACAAATTAATTAGGCATTAAATACCCTACAAAGGTTGATAAGCCATAAAAATCCAACCAACCAACCACACAGTTTATTCCAAAGGCAAACGAGATGAATGAGAGTATCAGTAAACTGAGGTTGTACGTCAAACGATGTAGATCTGTTCTGATGCTTTTTGATGTATTGGATTAACTCTCTGTTCTTAATTATAAAAAGGTCATTTTCCCGACTATCTAAATTATTCAAAGTTATATATATATATATATATATATATATATATACATATATATAAGTGTGTGTGTGTGTGTGTGTGTGTGTGTGCATTTCAATAGCTTTGTATACGCATGTGTTTCTTAATAGATATGTAAGCAGATATGTCAGGAAAGTACGCATGGCTTTTGAGTCAGCATTCTTTTCTTCGAAGTGAAGACGTGATTGTCTTTTCGCACTTCGCTCTGGGTAGAGTTTTCTGATTAAATGTTACATCAGTGAAAAACGTGTCGGAGAACACAAAAGAGAAAGTCATCCATTTTTCGTTTTCAATCTACTAGTTATGTCTGCCCATTTTTAAAATGATCTTTAATTTTTCACACGTATCACCCATATTTACCGACACACTTCGTTAAATTGTTTTACACATATACAAACACGCATACACACAGATTGATACACACACAATCAAACACACACATATATTCACACACACACGCACACACACACTAACACACATATATATATATATATATATATATACATACATATATATGTATATGTGTGTGTGTGTGTGTGTGTGTGTGTGTGTGTTTCTATAAAACAGTGTTGTTTGTCACTATCTTACTTAGTGGGTTTGTGGCAAACCAAATTCGATATAATTTGAAGAGTGCACAACATCTGTGATAGAGCTATTATGAGTGAATATATATTAGTTTTTATATACTTTTAATAGCACGGAAGCTTATCTCTGAGCACAGGTTTCATGACGTTTTATAAACGACTATCGTCAGGCAAGGAATGTTTATAAAACGTCATGAAACCTGAGGTCGCAGACAAGATTCCATGCGATTGAATATATATAAAAACTAATATACATTTACTTATTATATATGTGTATATAATGGACCCCGCTGTCGATCTCAACGTTGAAGATTGCGTGGTTACTGTTTCGGGTATTGTCGCAGGAAAAATAGAATCAGTGACTTGCGTTCAAATCCTGTACGTGCCTGCCTGTGTCTGACTTCCCGCTAATGCACTTAGGAAAGGCACCAATCCATCCGGTCGGCTCCCAGCTATATAGTAGGGTAGACTATGCTCTTTAGCGATCGATTTAGGTGAAAGAACACCTACAAATTCATACAAACCTTACTCCTCTAAAAAGATTGACCTTTTATCACATCTTGGTAGTAATGGATGGTTTAGTTAAATAGATACACAGGTGATGTAATTATAGCGGTGTTGGCCTGTATCGAACGACCCACACTATTTTGGAGAGAAGCAGATAACAGAAGAATGATTCACTTTTTTGACACAGATTCTTCTTAACAATTCCACTCAGGTCTTAAATTCTATTCCAGTTGCCCATACCAAGGCTAGAGTTGGGCCCACCATTTTACTGTTGGAAGTTGACATTAATTTCGATTCATATCCTGACTTTGAATAAAGTCCAAGGTTAGTGCATCAACAATAATTTTCAGCTTCTACTCATAAGTGAAAAATAATACCAAATTTTTACATTTCCTTCGAAGAATCTCGGGGGAAGGTGTGGCGGGATCGGATGACACATGAGGACGTTGATTCTGCGACCGTACATACATATATATGTAAAAAGGTGATTGACACAAGACGAGACAAATGACACGGAAATAAGTGTTTATTAAGGGACTCGTACACGAAAGATGAATTTAGAGTGTGATCCCAGATGTTACATCCTTGCAGTGTTAAGGGTTGGATCGGCTCGAAGTAAGTCGATGATGTAGCTGGAGTCTATGTGGCTGGTCACCGGGTAGGCCATGTAGCTGGAGTCGACGTGGCTGGTCGTCGGATTGACGATGGTAGCTGGAGTATCGACAGCGGAGGCAGGAACGTCATCGAAGGAAACCGGATTCAGCTGCGGACAGGACAGTCGTTGGCGAAGGCAGGAACGAGGTCGCCAAAGAAACCGGGTTCAGTTGCGGGTGAGTGTATCGACAGCTAAGGCAGGAATGCAGTCGGAGGAAACCGAGTTCAGCGGAGGGCTGGAAGGTCGACAATGAAGGTGGGAACGAAGTCGGTGAAGGAATCAGGTCCAGCTGCGGGCTGGAAGATAATCAGCGAAGGCAGGAACAAAGTTGGCGAAGATACAGGGTTCAGATGCGGGCTGGCGAAGGCAGGAATTGTCGCAGGCTTGAGTCATCATCAGGATCGACAGGGACTGCGGTAGAGATCGGGATTGGCTGTAGCTGTGAACGAGGTTCACGATGGACAGTTTCGGCTGCAAGCCAAAGCACGCGTTGGCTTTAGGCAGTATTTATACCGTGAAAAGACGGGATCACTGAAAGCTAAACGTGTGGGCACGGGGCCCTGAGCTGGTACCTGGTTAGCTCACAGGTAGGATCAATATTAAAGAATGGAATCGCTATAAGCATACGCAAGCGTAGTTTGGCTGTGGACTTTGAACGTTTTAGGCTTCCAGGTTAGATACACCGAAGGACGAGATCCCGAGCGGGCTTAAACGTTCATCCTATACTTGAACTTTTAGCTATCAGGCTAAGATCGACCGAAGATACGGAATTACCTGCAAGCGTTAAGTTCAACTGAAAAGGCTGGTGCGGGAGAAGCCAAAGAGAGTAGGCCGGTGGTGCAAAGGTTACGCACAACTTTGATCCTGTGGCCCCTGCAGCCACGGACTTGGCAAAATATCCAGGTTAATAAGCTGTTTTTATGAGGGAAAGGAGCAGCTACCGAAATGGTCTTTGCAGAAAATATTCGGTGTTGTCAACAATCCTCTTTTAAATAAAGCTACAATGAAATAAGTCATTGTAGGTAAAAGTAAAGTTGGCGACCTTAGTCGAGGGTGATCCGAAGGCTTCTTTTGTTATAGCTTCGACACCAAGTTTTCGGGGAAGACGCTTCCCTATTCCCTGGATTGATCCACTTTACCCTTAATGGTTACCTTATACTGCTGAGTGTGAAGCAAGGTGGCATCAAGTACCATTTTTGAGATGACTAGACCTGGGATTGAACCCTCGTCTCCAGGCCCGGTTAACTTTTTGTACAATGTATTTAATTAGTTTGTTGAGAACTATTTTCGAAACAACAGATGGAGTTAATCAATTTCGAAAAAGTCCGTTTCTTGAAAATAGTAGGGGTTACGTTTAGTAACTGACGTCACATTTGACTGAGTGTTATTTTCTACGAGGATGTTATGTTTTTGGGTAGCCGGGGGCGGTTACGATAAGGCATTTATTTCAGTTCATCTTCTGAATTTAAATCGTCCTAGGTTAGAGTATCAACAATAATTTTGAGGTTCTACACATCAGTAAAAAAAAATAGTACCAAAGTCTTACACTTTTAGAAGTATTTCCCTTGCGTAGTGGCTAACGAGCTGGCCAGCAACATCGCAATGAGTAAGTTCAAACTCCCATCGAGCTATTCGGTTCACTTTCAGACCTATTACCCTTGAGAAAGGTATCAACCTCCTCCTTCTTCCCACTCCAAAAATGGGTTAAAAATACCACAACTTTTCTACTGCAAGGATTGGTTTGGTGTTAAATAACCAAATAATGTTGATATACCATTAAAAAAAAAACAGCAACAAAAAAAAACAAAAAAAAAAACAAGCCAAACTTCCATTCAGTTTAAAAACCTTTAGTCACTCTTAACGGGAGAGCGAAATTATAGAATTCAGTAATATTACAACTCATGGAAACGGAATATAAGTTTTTTTTCGAATATTTTTGGGTAAAACTTAGATTTCGACAGTTCTCTCTTAACAGAATATAAATTTTATGTATGAAAATAATCTACGTGTATTTCACTGACAAAACAGGTTTTCTTTGAAATGCGAATTTTTTAAAGTTTGATAATATTTATACGAGGTACATACGATAGGTTTCCAGATGAAACTCTAGTCCCCTTCGAAGCAATCTCCTCCTGCTGCAATGCACTTGTTGTACCGTTCCAACAACTTCCGGATGGTCCCATGGAAGTCCTCTTGTGTGAGCGTGTCAATGACCCTCGTCATAGCCTCTTTCATCTCAATTGTCTCATAACAACAGCCTCTGAGCTTAGGGAATAAGCAAAAGTCACAGAGAGCAAGGTCTGGACAATAGGGAGAGTGATGAACTGTCTTGATGCCCATCTTGGTCAAATAGTCTGTGACAAGGATGGAGTTGTGGACTGGTTTATTGTCCTGGTGGAAATGCCACTGACCCGATTTAAAGAGTGCTGGCCTCTTCCGACGGAATCTCTTTCTGAACTCCCTTAAAACCTCAACATAGTAACCCTAACCCTAACCCTTTGGCCAATCAACTGTGGTGTATTGACTTCCTTACTCCACCCACACCTCTCATCATCCCTCACAGACTCCCTACCGTCCTCAAATCTCCTATGCCACTCAAAAACTGATGCTCGATTCATGCAAGATGGTTCATAAGCAGTCTGAAGCATTCCATACGTTTCTGAGACATTTTTCCGAGTTTAAAACAGAATTTATTGCATATCGTTCTTCTAAAGTGTCCTCACGTCCAGATTGCATTTTTGAAATTCCCCAGCTGAGACAATCAGGCTTTTTTAGTAGGGTGTATTCCAGTTGCTGCAGTAGCTGTTCATTTGAACCTGAAATCATCAAAATTGTAACTTCCAATCCAAATATTGGTTCGCTTAAGACTGCTATTGAGAAGAAATGGAATAAGATGTCTGAATAATTTATTTTGAAGCCATACAATTCCTTTCGAATGCATGATGAAAAAATAATTTAAAAAAAGATGACAGCCATATTGAGTAATCTTACTGTTTTGCGTTTCTCTTCTTATTTTCTTGCTTATATCTTAAATTTAGAATTAATCTTGTTTTATAATAGAATCGTTTATTATTATAATAATTTTTACTTCCGCACTCTTTACAGCTTGAAAGAAATATTTTATTTTATCAATGAGATCAGAGATACATATGATCGATAACCTATCAAAAGCAGTTCATGCCTTTATTATGCGTATGCCAGCATCGCATTCACTGGGAAAGATATTGTTAATGAGGTACAAGGATCATTAAATAAGTTTCCAGACTTTTTTCGTATAGGCACTTTTATTGATAGTACACACATGAAACTCTAGTCCTCTTCGAAGTAATTTCCGCCGGCTGGAAGCTGAAATCAAAAAATTGGTCAGTCATCTCATAAGATGTATAGCCATACCATACTGAATTCTCAAGTGTCTACACCAATTTTAAATGCCTGTACAAAAAAAAGTCTGGAAACTTATTGAAGGCACCGCTTAACTTTTAATAAATCGACCAAAAAGCTGGTTATTTATCAAGAAAATATTTATTAAGAAACTCACTTTGAATAATTGTATAAGTCCACGTAATACTCTACTGTAGCACTTTTTGCATTTACAATTTCTTTCAATCTTTCTGGTAAAGAACCGATAAAAACAAAAGTCTCCAGTGACGATGATGCCCACACTTTAATAAAGACTCACTTGAATTCTTCAAAATATGATGGGTAGTATTTACTTAATTCCCCTTGAGGATTCCTGATAAATTTTCTAATACATTTGCATCTGGACTATTTGAAGGCCAATCAAAAACAGGTGTCCTCTTCTCACTGAACTATTCTTTTGTAGATTTCGTTGTGTAGGGTGTAGCAATTTCATACTGGAAGATGAATTCATATTCCCCAATTTTGCCCTTCGTGGTAGAGGTAAAGAAACGATCATGGACACCCTGCCAGGCAGTAACATTAAACGATATTTTCAAGAAGCATATCTTTTTACATCGATAAAAGAAATGCAAACCCAAACCCTTACAGACTAAGAGAAGTTTATCCTTTTTTCGTGTATTTGGAATCATTTCCCTCGTACGCCTTTCGTCATAAAAGAAACAAAGATTGTTGTTTCATCACTGATAATGAGCTGGTTCCATTGATTAGCAGATCAATTTTGATGAACTCTTACCCATAATGAACGCTTTCGTTTTTCTTTAAATGATTGTACTAGCTTTGAAATTGGTATTCTTCTGTCATATATGAGCTGATAGAGTGTTCAGATAGTTGTAGATCGTGATATAACTGCAATAGCCTCATCCTAAGCAGTGGAAATTTCATCACAATTGTCAAATCGATTAGAAATAAGGATCCTCTTCAACTAACTTTCATCTTTAGCTGTTGTCTTGCGTCTGAGTCCACAGTTAGAGCGTTTCAAAAAGTTTCGGTTCGTTATCTTCAAGATGGTAGACTGAGAACATTCCCACCTGGACAGTTATCTAATTTTCCGTCTTGCCAGCTTTCCACAACTCATGAAAGAGAGCCTCCAGCATATCCTTAACTCTTGCCACTTACCATAGTGGGTGATAACTGTAATTTACAAAACTTTTTGCTAAGATGTAATACAAGGCCGTGTGAAAGGGACACCTAATGAGACTCGAACTCATTCGAGGTTTATTAGTTCAACTTGCACTCCCTTATACTACCCGAGGAACCTATAGTGGGTAATAATATACTTAACACCGTCGATTTCTCTCTTTCATACCAATAATTTTGTGCTTATGAAATTACCTCATATGTAGATCATTAAATACATTTAGATTATCACGGAGAAAAAGACATATTATTTACATATATCGAATTAATATCATGTTTATCGTCAACTGTCCGATTCAAAAATAAATTTGCGCGAGAAATATCAAAGTTTGCAAAAAAAGAAAAAATCCAATTCACTAAATTGGCGTGGTATGAAACTCTCCAGCAATAGCAATATTCACCAAATTGACATGGAACATTTCCTTTAGCTTCTTGCTGAGGGAGAAGAGAAATTGAAGAAATCTTGTGTCACACAAATATAACTTGTAATCTCTGCAAGAATTCCTTCCGACGGTGACACTTGTTTGATTGATCAAAACTCAACAATACCAGACATAAACCTATTTGGTACTTTGAATTCTGCCGCTAATGATAGAAAGAAAGTGTATAGCGTCCATGCAAAGCAGTACAAGCCAGAAAACAAAACCACATATTGCATCTTTTAATTTCCAAATGCTGAAACGAAAATTAATTTTCCTTATGAACAGATTGCGATCCGGAAGATTCGAAGCAACAGCAATTCTCAAAATTCTTTAAAATGTAGAAATCAAAATTTAAAATTTTATTTAAAGGATATTAATCATCAGGACATTGGCCTCGGGGTTAGAGTGTTCGCCAATGGCCTGGGTTCAATCCCAGGTCGAGTCATACCAAAGACTCAAAAAATGGTACTTGATGCCTCCTTGCTTAACACTCAGCATTATAAGGTACGGATCAAGGGTAAAGTAGAGCAATCCAGGGAAGGAGTAGTGCCCTCCCCTACACATTGGTGTAGTAGCTATCGAAAAGGGAGCCTTCGGGTTACCCTCGACTATGGTCGCCAACTTTACTTTTACTACAAATAAATGAAACAAAACAGTTCACATTTGTATACTAATATACTTCTATTCTATACTATTCATAAGCCTTCCGATAACTGTTCTATTTACTTACACTGATTATCGTAGAAATTATGATCTTGGGGAAAGTCCTGGTGGTGTAGGAGTTTTAAGTGGTTTGTTTGCTTAATGGTATATAAACATTAATAGGTTTTTTAATGCCAAAGCCGTTATTCTAGAAGTAACCACTGAATCCATAGCTGGGAAAAAAGAAGGTTAATAAATTTCCCATGGGTTTAGTCGGTAAGTTAACGTAATAGTGTTACTGGACTTCGAACTTGCTTACTACGATATATATATATATATATATATATATATATATATATATATATCCAAACAGCAATCGAGTCCCTACTATTATCTGGGTGCACCACATCGACGCTGACTATGCGTACAGAGAAAATCTTGAGGGAAATTGCACAAGAATGCCATGACCTATATTGAACAAATCCTTGAAGCAACATCCCACAAAAAAGCAGCGGTACGGCCACCTACCTCCCATCTCAAAAACCACCCCAATCAGACGAACAAGGCATGTGAAACACTGCTAGAGGAGTAAGGACGAACTCCTGTGGACCCCTAAACACGGATAAGTAGGTGTTGGACGACTAGCTAGAACTTATCTACAACAGCTCTCATGGATACAGGATATGATCTAGATGACCTGCCGAATGCAATGGACATTAGAGATGACTGGCAGGAGAGAGTCAGGGAAATCCGTACTAGCGGCATGACATGATGATTATCATCATCATCATCATGGTGACATGTATATATATATATATATATATATATATATATATATATATTAGCTTGGTCCAGGATTTGAATTCGTGTCGCCGTGTCCATTTCCTACGACGATAACCATTACACCACGGGCACCTCCTCTAATAATCATCATCATGGTGACATGTATATATATATATATATATATATATATAGTCCCACCCACAGACAACCTAGTCGGTTGGGGCTGTAGAATGATACACCGACATTATATACCTCTGTAGAAGGGTAAGACCCCCCTCCCCAACGAGTGTCTAAGATATGACACTAAATATGATGGTGAGGCTCCAGTAATGCTGAAGCTTTCGGAAATGTGGAAAAATCTTCATTGCCATCGCTACCATGTCCCTTCCGGCTCGGAGAGGTAGAACCTGATAGGGTCTTATCTATGGGTCAAATAGAACCGTTAATATTTAAACTGAGTGCAAACGAATGATTTTAGCTAAAGTGAATTGTTTGAAATAAAACTGCTCTATCATTTCGCTGTGTGTAAACAAATGGCTGTTGTTTAATCGAAATGTTACTGATACATGACGATATATGGAAGAGTTTATCTGTGTGCAAAAGAATGAGATCAGATTCATTTGTAAATGCTATCAGCAAAATGTGTTTACAAATAATTTATATATCTAATATATATGTACAAAGAGAATTTGGCATTAAATGACTTACAATGGTCAATATATGCCATAAAACTAAGGCGAACCAAATCAGAAAGAATATCAGAGCTAAAGATTTTTACTGCGGCTGCACAGGACTACTAATTGTAACACTAAAACCAAACTAATTAAGATTTCTATCTTGATCTATGTACTTGTGAGGCGGATACAAAGTTGAAAAGTGTGTCCTGGATATGACACAAAACAACCTGATGGTGAGGTTCCAGAAATGCCGGAGCTTTAAGGAATGCTAGGTACCCCTTCATTGCTACTCTGGCCCAAAGAAGTAGCACATGATAGGGTCCTATCTATGAGCCATATAGAACTAAACTGTGTTCTTATACTAAATTGCTTGAAAGAGAACTGCTTAGACATTCAAACTGCGTATTTATGCTGAACCTAATCGCTTGAAATAGAACTACTTTGGCATTGAAACTACGTATTTATACTAAACTGAATTGTTTGAAATAGAAATGTTTTTGTATCCTAAACTGAATTGTTTGATATATAACTGTTTTGATATTTAACTGTGTGTTTTTCTCAGTGAGTTTTGTTAGCATCTTGGAGGTGCAGTCACACTGTAGTGCTGACACAGGTACAGGACGCGGAAGCAAAATATGGAATAATTTTTAAATGTTTCTTTTTAGTTATATTTTCCAATTTTTTGAAAAAAAAAACGATAACTGTAAATGTTCATTATTAGCTTAATTATTCAAGCACTTTTCCAATAAAATCAATCCGATATGGGTGAGCAAAAATAGAAACGACAAAGAATCTATGATTTACTTAATGCCGAGAGCGAGCAAAATGATATCTGAAATATTTGGAATTTCTTTATGGCCTACATCATGCCCAGAACTTAAGCTCCTTGATTTTGCTATTTGGGGAGTTTTAGAAAACAAAACAAATGCAACTTCCAATCTAAATATTGGTTCACTTAAGACTGCTATTGAGAAGAAATGGAATCAAATGTCTGACGAATTTATTTTGAAGCCATACAATTTGTATCGAAGGCATGATGATACAATGATTAAAAAAAAAAGATTATACCTCTTATCGTATGCACGTCGTATATATATATATATATATATATATATATATATATATATATATATATATTTACATGCATACATACATACATATATACATGCATACATACCACCATCATCCTCATCATTATCATCATAAGATGTATAGCAATAACGTACTGAATTTTCAAGAGTCTGCAACAATTTTAAATGGCAGTAAAAAAAGTCTGGAAACTAGTCGAATATATATATATATATATATATATATATATATATATATATATACGACTAGTTTCCAGACTTTTTTTACTGCCATTTAAAACTGTTGCAGACTCTTGAAAATTCAGTACGTTATTGCTATACATCTTATGATGATAATGATGATGATGGTGATGGTGATATGTATGTATGTATGTATGTATGTATGCTTGTGTATATATATATATATATATATATATATATATATATATATATATATCATCATTATCATCATAAGATGTATAGCAATAACGTACTGAATTTACAAGAGTCTGCAACAGTTTTAAATGGCAGTAAAAAAAGTCTGGAAACTAGTCGTATATATATATATATATATATATATATATATATATATATATACAAGCATACATACATACATACATACATATCACCATCATCATCATCATCATCATCATCATAAGATGTATAGCAATAACGTACTGAATTTTCAAGAGTCAGCGACAATTTTAAATGGCAGTAAAAAAAAGTCTGGAAACTAGTCGTATATATATATATATATATATATATACACACAAGCATACATACATACTTACATATCACCATCACCATCATCATCATCATCATCATCATAAGATGTATAGCAATAACATACTAAATTTTCAAGAGACTGAGACAATTTCAAATGCCTGTACAAAAACTTATTGAATGCACTACGTATGTGAGCTGGTTTCCTATTTTCTATGGCTGTTTTTTCCCGTGACGATGACTCCTTCTTGTTTAAAGTACAAGTCTCAGTTGCGTTAACCCAGATGCCAATGTCTCCTGCTGCTTCTACTAAGATATTCTTCCAGGATTCGGCTGGGGTTCGTGTACTTGTGCTAGCGGTTTGTTCACACGATGGTGAAATCGACTTATTCTGGAAATTCGAAGGAAATAATTGGAACTATAGCAGTTTACGGTATTATTAGAGGAGGTGCCCATGGTGAAATGGTTATCGTCGTTGGAAATGGACACGGCGACACGAGTTCAAATCCTGGACCAAACTAATTGCATTTCACATAGCACTAATACCCTTGGGAAAAAGTATGAATCCAGTTATTATCCCTCCAGCTATGGGTAAATAGTTGGGCAGACTGGGTTCTTCAGCCTTGGTGAGGCAACTAGTCTAGGAGAAGGGAAACTCTGAATACAAACCTGTTAAACTCCGTTTAAAAATTGACCTTGTGTTATATCCTGCCCGAGCGGAGGTTTATGGTAAATATGGTTTACGGTATTATTTGTCTGGATTTTTCAGATACTTTTTGATGTGTATATTTTAGTAATAATTTTTCGGACTGTTGTCCTCATCTTTTTTGTTGTTTGTTGAAACCTAATGGTTCAGTCGCTCTATCCTCCAGGCCTTTTCAGGTGTCCCTTGTTTATCTGGGTATATAAATGCTTCAAAAATCATTTTAAAAGTTTGACTGATGATCAAACAAGGGACTCCTGAAGAAGGCCGGAGGATACAGCTGCTGAAATGTTGTTTGGATTAAAGATGAGGACAAGAGACCGAAAAATCACAAGCAAAATAATATTTATGATGTGTTAATATTACCGACTACCAAATGCACTTGACCAACTAGAGGAAAATATTTTTTACTTTAAAAAAAAAGAAGAAAACGATATGCCACAGAAACGACGGGAGACGCATTCTACGCTGATGATCTTGGGCTGTATACATATATTTCAATAAAAAGACTTAATTTAAAATCATTTTATTATGTAAAAAGACTTATTTTAAAATCATTTTATTATGTAAAAAGACAAGAAGAAAACGATATGCCACAGAAACAACGATAGACGCAGTCTACGATGATGGTCTTGCGCTTTATACATATATTTCAATAAAAAGACTTTTTTTTAAAATCATTTTATTATGTAAACTTTATTATATTTTATATTACTTTCTTTCATTGCACGATTCTTCAATCACGTTATTCGGAATTCCTATCGGTAGATTTTGAATTTTGAACAATTAAGCTTTTAAAAAATCTGTTTGTTTAAATTCCTTATAATTTTCAGAATTATGATGAGTTTGGAACTGTTGAAAATAGAAGCAAAAATCTATTTTATTTTTAGCATTTAGATTTAGGATTAAAGTTGCCTTATGCGGTTTCCATTTCCATATCATATTGCTCTACAAACAGGTAAGCACGCATTTTTAGTGCAGTGGTCAAAATCAAAGTAAATGGAATCAAGGATACGACTTCAAATCCTGGTAATATCTGCATTTCACTTCGCGCAATTATTTGTGCCTAAGTCATAAAAATACAGGAAAATCTGCCACCAAAATATGCTCACACACACACCATCACCACTACGCACAAGCTATATATATATATATATATATATATATATATATATATATATATATATATATATATGTGTGTGTGTGTGTGTGTGTGTGTGTGTGTGTGTGTGTGTCTAGGGAGTACGGGCAAAGAATTTCGAGGCAGCATAAGTATTCGTAGATTGCTCGAAGGCATTCAATTCCTTATATAGTAGAAAGATGAGCACCATGGGTGGTGTAATGGTTAGCACGTTAGACTAACAAACCTACACGAGTGAGTTCGAGTCTCATTAGGTGCCTCATTGATTCGGCCTTGTGTCACTTCTAATCAGAAAGCTTAGACAATTGTTACTACATAGTAGAAAGATAAAACAAATACAACTAGCATATGGTCTTCCGAAAGAAACTATAACCGCTAAGATGACGCTTTACAATAACAAGAAAGCAATGATTAAATTATCTGATCGAGACAGACTTATTCGATATTGCTCTGTGTAGTCTTGCCGGGTGGGACCTTATCAAAATATTGAAGTATAACAACAATAACAACAATAAAACCCAAAAATAAAACAGGTTGTAACTCAATACATTTCCTGCAACAATACTTAATTGAAGCTGTATTTATACACGAATATGTCCATGCATAGGCGTGTAAACCAGTCATGATTCAGAGAGTGGACTTCCTCACGTGGATTGAATGGAACGCTCGAATTTGCCATAAATAACTCTCCTTCTTCAAAGCGCAGAAACTTACTCAATTCTACGTGATTCAGTGCTGATTTTGATAACCAATCAAAATCAATATATATTTGTTTATACTCGGCCTAGACTAAGTACTTCGAACGTCAATAGATCTTATGAAAGAAAACGATTTCGCTTAAAAGAAAAAAGGTAAGAAGGAGACGATATTCTACGGAAACAATGACAGACCTAGACTATGCAAATGATTTTCCTCTTCAAGCAAATTCACAAGCCCAAGTCGAATTCCTGCTGCATAGCATAGAGCAAGCAGCAGGAAGTGCTGACATCTTCATGAACGAAAATAAAACAGAAAACATACGTTTTTAACAAAAGGAGCCATATCCACTGTAAGACTTTAAAAATAGTGAATCAGTTCACACACCTCGGTACCAACATCTCATCCACTAAAAGTGATATCAACATACGCTTAGCAAAGTCGTGGAATGTTTTTGACACGTAGTCGACCATATGATCATCTGATCTATCCGATAAAATAAAACGGATTATCTGTCAAGCTGTAGCTGTCGCCATATTACTATATGGATGCACTGCATGGACGCTAACAAGAGACATAGAAAGAAAGCTACTGTAACTTGTAGATGCCCGTTAACACTAGTGTGGCTGAAAACAAGGAATGAATCACAGGAACTGTCGTACTAAGTGCACGAAATAGAAAACCGTGAGTTGGGTTTGGTTTGGTTTGGTTTGTTGGGTTTTATGGCATATCAACCTTTGTAGGTTATTTAACGCCTAATCCATTTTTATTTAAATAATCTGTTCTATTTAAAGAAATTCAGTTTAGCATAAGTACACAGTTAAATTGTCAAAAATATTTCTATTTCAAACTATTCAAACAGTTATATGTATCAATTCAGTTAAGTGTAAATACAGTTTTAATGTCGAAAATCAGTTCCATTTCAAATAATTCAGGTTAGCATAAATACGCAGTTTAAATGTTAGTACGGTTTAATTGACAAAAACATTTCTATTTCAAGCTATTTAGTTTAATCAAACAATTCACTTTAGCATAATTATTCCGTTAGTTCTATTTAATCCATAGATAGGCCCCTATCATGTGCTACCACGCCGGGACAGAATGGACCTGGGAGCAATGGTAATGAAAGGGTACTCCGCATTCCTCAAAGCCCCAGCATCACTGGAACCTCAGCATCAGATTGTTTAGTGTCATATCCAGGACACTTGTTGAAGTGGGGGGTCTAATCCCTCTGCTGAGGTGCAGTCCGTGTATTCTACAGGCCCAGCTGACTGGGCAACGTGAGTTGGGTATATTTTACAAAAAAGAATAGACAGTTAGTAAACGGTAGAAGAGAAGAATTGACATTCAATGCTGGGCAAACACTCGAAGAGCCCCTTTCTATTTGAGTTGCGCTACAATTTAGCAAATTCATCATCGACTCTAGAAATACCAATGCACGTTTCTCTTTTCTTTTCTTTTATTGAGACAGGTTTGGAGGACTGTTGAAGCACAGTAATAAAATGAGTGGAAACTTTTTGCGATCACCTGTTTGACTTTTTCCTTTCCTATGAAGTCGTCGTCATAGCTTCATCTAGTCTTTCTCACTGTTCCTTTTCTTCAAGACTTTGCGAAGCAATGCTTACCAATTTCTGATAAAAGTTTACTTTTCTGTGAATGAAAGTTACCTGCATTTTATTACGGTGGAATATTACAAGATCTATTTTGCCAAGCCAATATAACTAATCAGCATTTATAACCAGATTCAAGAGTATTGAAACTCACACACACACACACACACACATATATATATATATATATATATATGTTATCCAGTCAGTGTCAAAGGACAGTAGGTGTGGATTATTCTTTACATAAAATATATGAGGGTAATCATATAAATCTATGAGAGTGCTTCATGAATGGCTATTGTTAGTTCCCTTTTTATTCTCTAGGGTATAACAAAATTCACATTCAGAGCGTATAGAGTGCAATTAAATGGAGACTCAAACTCGGTTAAGCCGTCATAATAAATTTATTTCGGCGGAGAATATTGTTGGTATATTTTCCGTCTCGTCAGATGACTCTTTTACCAGGACAGAGCATGTAAAAGAGTCATCTGACGAGACGGAGAATATACAAACAATTTTCTCCGCCGAAATAAATTTATTATGACGGCTTAACCGAGTTTGAGTCTCCATTTAATTGTTCTATTTATATATATTAGGATAGCGTCAATGGTTCGTTGGGTTTGTGACATATCAACCCTTGCAGGTTATTTAATGCCAAATCCTATTTATACATATGTTAAAATATGGAAACAGATATTTTTGGTAACATTTTAATGGAGCCAGAGATTATTTGTATGCTGTTTAACTGGTTTCAAGTATTCCGATATAACTCTAACTATTTTATTTAAGATCAGTAATTTTTTGCACACAGTTAAATGGATAAAATTTATATTATTTTTAAGTGAATATTTTATTTCATTTATAAAAAAAATTATTTCTTTGTTACCTAAGTACTGCTATTTTTGTTGTATAGCCTTGAACAACTATACATACACATATGCATGCAGAAACATATTCAACACAATAAAGACGAGCGGACACAGTTCTTTTGAAAAATTTTCCTCTCACTTTAAAGAAAAGGGTTGTGCGTGAGAGGCAGTTGGAGACCGAACAAGGAGTGCAACATATTGACCCCTCAACTCTTTTGGCTATCACAGCCTTTCTTTCTCGTTCTCCTGAGCTGCTCAACCGGGGGGCTGGGACATGGTTCTTATTCCAGCATCTTCTCTCCAACTGATCTGAACTTCCTGTCACCGGGATTATATCATAATTTGACACCCACCTACTTCCTGTGAGCGTCACAATTCGCACTCAATTCAACCCCTCGACGGTCAAGTCGCCCCTGATATCCTGATATCTTCGACCGGATGGACCTGTTATTTACACAGGTGTATTTCTTCTTTTGACAGTTTGGCCGGGTCCGAGGTCAATATGCAACATTTTTTTCACACATTTAAATGGTTTCATGTATTGAAATTTGATTCTAATAAATCAATTTCTGACCATAGTTAAAAAGGTTTCAACTATTACAATTCGATATTAATAATTCTACGCAAAATCCTTCATTTATTTGAACAAAATGATTATCCAAATTTTGCTATTTAATACTATTCCTTTTAACGCCTGTCATTTGTTTGCACATTGTTAAATTGTAAAACAGTTCTATTAGACTCATAGATAAAACTCCGATCTGAGTTGATCTGGTGTAATAGTTAATAAATGGAGGTGTCCGTGGTGTAATGGTTATCGCCGTAGGAAATGGACACGGCGACATGAGTTCAAATCCTGGACGAGACTGATTGCATTTCACCTAGAACTAATACCCTTGGGAAAGGTATGAATCCAATTATTCACCTCCAGCTATGGGTAAATAGTAGGACAGACTGGGTTCTTCAGCCTTGGTTAGGCAACTAGTATAGGAGAAGGAAAACTCTCAATTCAAACCTGTTAAACTCCGCTTAAAAATTGACCTTGTGTCATATCCTGCCCGAGCGGAGGTTTATGGTAAATATGGTAATAGTTAATAAAGATATACATCGTATTCCGCACAGCTTCGAGAGTAGAGAATCCTAATTAGATAGTTTTGGGTCATATTCAGGAAACTTGTTGGTGGGTAGGGGTCTTAACCTTCTGCAGAGATGCAGTCGATGTATTCGATAGCCCCTGCAATTTGTGGTAACTGACAATGGGGTTTGGTGACTGTCAGTTTTTTCCTAAGCTATCATCCGACCATCTTAACCGTAAGTCTTCGCTATCGTAACCTGGATATATATTCTCTATCAGTCGTATTGAAATCTCTTCATATACAAATATTTAAAAAATTATATATTTCTGTGTGTGTGTGTGTGTGTGTGTGTGGATAGCGTATACGTAGAATCAATGGCTATGATACAGGGTAACTGCCAGTTTCACGCCCATACATTCATCAGATCAAGTCAGACTTGGTCTGATGAACGCATAGGCGAGCAACTAACTGTTGCCAAGCACTTTTGATTATCAGCGCTATTCTAATTTGAATATACACAATATATATATATATATATATATATATATATATATATATATATATAATGTATATATATATATATATATATATATATATATATAAAAGTGAAGACCAGTATATGTCTCTATAGAAATGTATACTTGCCTATACTTGCACGTGTTTAAAATGGAAACCTTTCATTTCCTTATTTTACTCTCGCAAACAGAGCACCTAGTCTCAAGGTGCAACCCGGAAGCAACAAGTTAATGTATTATGTCTTCAGCAAGACTTACAAAAACAGTCTGACTTCACCTGTTTCCCCGACCGTCATTCTCATTTTCGTCAGCTAATCTGTTTCCTTCAGCACTACTCCTCCTCTTTCTCTCACCGCCACCACTCGCGACTTTTACAAATTAGACGATCTCAAATTCCCACCTCTATGTCACACTAAAAGCAATTTAAACTTACTATTAAACTCGGGGTAGGACGTAATCTCCCCACAAGATCTCGTTGTAATTACATGTGAACTGTTGCTTCGGTATCTACTGAGTCAGTGAGAAAAGGAAGGCAACGACCATCGTGTCGATAAATCACTGCCAGGTGCAAGGAAATAGAAATTATCTTGATATGCGCGAGACTCTTATTCGTCTCTTACCATGAATAAGAGTGGTTGTGCTTTATGGCATATCAACCACTGTAGGTTATTGAATGCCATATCCTGTTTATACAGATATATTAAATATATGGGATTTGGTTTAGTTGTGTTTCGTAGCCTATCAACCACTGTTGGTGATTCAGTGGCAAATTCTGTTTATACATATATATTAAATATATAGAATTTGGTTTGGTTGGGTTTTATGGCATATCAACCACTACTGGGGATTGAATGCCAAATCTTGTTTATACAGATATATCAAACATATAGGATTTGATATGGTTGTTTTATGGCATATAAATGACTGTTGGTTATTGAATGCCAAATCTTGTTTATTCATATATATTAAATATATAGGATTAGTAAACGGATAGTTTTTAGGAATTATGTTTAATTAAAAAAGAGTTCTTTTTTTGCACATAATTAAATGGTCCAAATTATTGCTAACACAAATAAATTTATTTGATATTAATCACGTGTTTACTAACAGGTAAATGGTTTTAAGAGGTGCTCGTTGTGTAATGGTTATCGTCGTAGGAAATGGATACGGCGACACGAGTTCAAATCCTGTACGAGACTGATTGTATTTCACATAGCACTAATACCCTTGGGAAAGGTATGAATCCAATTATTCTCCCTCCAGCTATTGGTAAATAGTAGGACAGACTGGGTTCTTCAGCCTTGGTTAGGCAACTAGTCTAGGAGAAGGAAAACTCTCAATTCAAACCTGTTAAACTCCGCTTGAAAATTGACCTTGGATCAGTAATATCCTTTCCGAGTGGAGGGGTTGGTAAATATGGTTATTTGGTTTTATGAATTACTATCTAACACTAATAATTCGTTTTAAAATTAATCATTTGTTTGCAAGCATTTAAATGGTTTCAACTATTGCTGTTTATCATTAGGAATTCAATTTAGTAAAAATCATTTGTTTGCACTCGGTGAAAAGGATAAACAGTTCTATTAGACCCGTAGATGTAATACTAATAATTCACTATAACATCAGTGACTTTTTTACACACAGTTAAAGGGTTGTTGCAGAAAGAATTTCGCATTTTTGTTGGGCGCGTCATTTATTTCGACCGTTAGGGTCAACGCATAATTTCACCCAATCAGGATGACTTATCCTATTCATCCGAACGATCTTTCCGGGCAGCAGTAATTGGAGAAAGCCACCAAAACACTTTCTTTTTGGCTGAACAACTTCGTACAATACAGACGTCTTACTGTTTGCTCTCCAATAGCAGAAGCAACATCGACACAAAGAGAGAATCAGTCTAATCTATGGACCCCTTGTGTCTATTTATCTTAGACCAAGGGTTCCCAGTTGAATATGAATGAGATGAATTCAGTACGCTACAAACAGGATCAACTTTATGTCACCCCTAAAAATGTCAACTGCGATGCAGAATCCGCTCCGACACCTAGCTGCTTCACTTCTGGGCAACATTTTCTGGAGACGTTCACGCTTCTCCCCGAAACAACCATAACCACAAGCTCACGGTGACTTCAACGTTTATCTCCTTAAACAGCAAACACGACCTTTGCTACACTATGGCGAGCATATATCCCGTGCACGTTCAATGACACGCGCAGCTTTCTCCACTCCATAACAACTTCATTTCGTTTCCTTACTTCTGTCCTTCCTACGAGACTTGCAGCATAAACGTAAACTCTTTATTCCATGCTGCCATTAAAAAAAACTTCATATAAAAGCTAACGACATCTTCGTCTGCTTACTTCTTCATTCTCCTTTATTTTACACCAACACTTAGCGAGGGAATAACAAACACGCGTAAGAATACATTTCTTCGCTAAAAATAGTAACAAACATTCTTATCGCTAAAGAGTTTCAAGTTTTTAAAAGTTATTACATATTTCTAATTGACCTGTAGCGCAGATCCCAATTGATATTACCTCGCCAAATTAAAGGGGACCTGAAGTATTTGTAATGAAGAGTCTAAGCAGATTTGTCGAGGCTCCTAAAATGAAACCTTATAATCAGATGGTTGGTTGGTTGGTTGGCTGGTTTTATGTTTATGGTACATCAGACTTTGAAGGTTATTTATCGCCAAATCCATTTTTATATAAGTAATCAGTTCTATTCCAAACAATTCAGTTTAGAATGAGTACACACTTTAATCGTCAAAAACATCTCTATTTCAAGCTATTCAGTTTATTCAAACAGTTCTAATTCAGATAATTCAGTTTAGTATAAAAATTGATTTTGTTTACACACAGTTAAAAGTTAAAACAGTTCTATATCAAACAATTCAGTTTAGTGTAAGTACAGTTTCAATGTCGAAAATAGTTCCATTTCAAACAATTCAGTTTAGTATAATTACATAGTTTAAATGCAAGTACACAGTTTAATTGTCAAAAACATTTATATTTCAAACTATTCAGTTTAGTCAAACATTTCAAAATCTAACAATTCAGTTTAGCATAAGCATGAGGTTTAGTTCTATTTAACCTATAAATAGTGCCCTACCAGGTGGCACCAATCGAATCTAGAGTGGATCTGGGAGCAATGGTAATGAAGGGGTGCACTGCATTCCCCAAATCCCCAGCATCAATGAAACCTCACTATCAGATTGTTTAGTTTCATAACCAGGACACTCGTGGTGGGAGAGCCTTACACCCCGGCATAGTTGGTGTATTCTACATCCCCAGTCGACTGGGCAAGATGGTTTTGTATGAGATCCAGGATATTCGTTGTTTTTGATGATGCGATGTCATACGCCTCTGCAGATGCAGTCTGTGTATTCTAAAACCCTAACCGACTAGACTAAATGATTTAGTGTTATCTAAACCAGGACGCTCATTGTGATGGTTTTACCTCTCTGCAGACATGTTGTTAGCGTATTCTACAGCCCATATCAATCGGAATGTCAATGAAGAAAAAGCAATAAAATAAAGAGATTATGTTCCATAACCACAATTAACGCCATGTGCGAAATAGACATATAATGTTCATAACGATAGAACCAGGGGCGGAGACGGTACTAGTGCTACTCGTGCCCGGCACGACCAATAACTCGGTCAATGCTATTCAAAATCGATTAAAAATCACCCATTAATTTCTAGCAAACATACTTAGTCTGATCTCAATTAAATTACGTATCTATTCAAGTTTCGATAACTAAGTAGCCAAAAGTTCATAAATATATCTGGGAATAATACAACGATGCTGTTTTGAACGGATGGTCTTTGTCCGGCCACCGTCAGATTCATTGAACATCCCATAAAATCGGCTATAATGTTGAACACCCGTTATCCGTGCCCAGCACTAGACCCTTATAATAACAGTAATGTTAGCGAAATCTCGCTTTTGGCTGTAGCCAATTGAAAAAGCAAGCCAGATACTGTGCTCAAAAAAATTAGCACAACTGAGGGAGAGGGACCGAGAGAGAGAAAGAAAGAGAGAGGGGGGGATAGCAGATTATAGCCGACGTCATCATCATCGCTATGGTAAATGTTGGTTAAACGGCGTGTTTTAATTCGTTTTTTCAATAACAGAGCTCTATTTCTTTAATGAATGTTGCATATATTACATTCTGTAACTAAAATTTGTTTATTTGAATACATTTTCGACAAATAATCTTTATTTTAAGCGAAATTGAAACTACTAGCTGTGTCTGTGTATATTGTTATCAATTTCTTTATTCTAATAAACATATTTTTCTCGTCATAGTAATGAACATCTTCTCTTTTCTTCTATACTTTTGAAAGGAAAAACAATTATCTTATCTACTGTATTAACAAGACTACAAATTATATAGTATCTTGATTGTTTACAAAAAAACACCATGCAAGGTATATTTGTCAATCTGTGCTATACAATGGAGAATCACGCAATAGCAACTATGATGACTTACTTTGGGTCCCAGGACCACGGGTTGGGAACTGAAGTTGACAGAATGCGCGGGCGAGGGACACGAGTAGCAAAAATAGGCTAGAGTCGCCACTGGATTGAACATATAAAGAACATCGGAATCTCGAAATTCGAAAACACGTAACGACTTCATGTTCAGGTACGAAACCTTTTTATTAACTTTGAGTTGAAAGTTTCGACATAAGGAGGAGAGACACAATCTCGCTATGCCGTCTTATTCATTTGGCCCCTATATCGTGCGGCACCCACAGTGCGCAAATTCGTCTCGCCTCAGCGAGCCTCAAAAGTCGAACCTCCTCGTTTGGTGTCTAGTTTTCAACTCTCTAACTTTTCTTCAAATCTCCCACACACCCCCGGGCACTTCCTGTGCGTGACGTCACCCGCACCCTGTCACCCCGTTCCGTCATCTTGGGCTATTGCGACATCTCTGAGTGGGGCGTCTGCCTCACGCGCGCGTTACCACCTACATAAAGGTTTGCACCTAACTAACCCATGTGTTGAGCCGAAAGGTTCTCAGCCTAACTAAACTCAAAGACATGAACCGAAATCCCTTGGCCATTACGTTACAATTAGTGACATAAAAAGGTGAAATATTGCCTAAGAAATTGGTGATAAAAAGTGTTACATTATGCCAGGATATGGGCGGTAGTGCTTGGTTAAAGACTTGTTTTAAAGGAATAAATAAAAGGATGACCCGGTCAAACTAAAGCGAATATAATGAATAGATAAATTGATTTATCAAACCATAAGTAAGCCTCCACATACAGACAAAATAAATTGTATTTCGTTGTGGCCATTCTTTGAAGTTTATACAAGACAATCTGTTTAGTTTGGGTTTTGGGTCTTAAATGGCATAGCAATCTTGTGGGTTATTTAATGCAGAAGAATTACAGTGATATAATTTAATTCATTGCAAGGGGTGATGAGGCGCTTCACACCATTCCCGTCTGAAAATGAACATGTGTTCGAACTTCCCTGTGACCAGACGGGGTGTTACCTAGCCAAACACGAGGGAGACTCTGATTCAATTCGATGAAGCTTCTCTTTGGAACTTTCGCTATAAGCCTGCGTTATAATGTAAGATCCGGACAACAGATCATCCGCTAATAGGAGTATCCATTTTCAGCAATTAGACACCGTGGTGTAATGGTTATCGTTGTAGGAAATGGACACGGCGATACGAGTTAAAATCCTGGAAGAGACTGATTGCATCTAACATAGCTCTAATACCCTTGGGAAAGGTATGAATCCAATTATTCTCCCTCCAGCTATGGATAAATAGTTAGGCAGACTAGGTTCTTCAGCCTTAGTCAGGCAACTAGTCTAGGAGAAGGAAAACTCTGAATTCAAACCTGTTAAACTCCGCTTAAAAATTGACCTTGTGTCATATCCTGCCCGAGAGGAGGGGTTGGGTGAATATGATTAGACACCTCTGCACAATTACGTCAGAGAAAAAAATCAAAAAGATCTGTGACCATAAATAGGATTGAATCTAGTGTATATTATTGAAATTGTCATTCAACAACTTTTTACATGATACAATTCTTTTGGAGACCAAAAGGTATTAGCTTATCTTTTGTTTTCCTCTCAGGCAGTTCGATAAAAGGTCAATGGAACTCAGAACCAAGTGGGCTATTTTCCGCCTGCCTTCAATCTCGGTTAATATCCGTCACCAGCTAATCTTGATCTACCTCTGTTTTCATTTTAGTTTAATTTATGTATTTCAATTGATGGGCCAAGAGCTAATATACGGGGTTACCTCAAAAGCCTGTCAACAGGAAGTAAATTCCACACTGAATTTCTGAGTTCAATTTAACCATCACAGTTACTTTTATGAGTCAGTTAACTTCGGATGTCACCATTTTGTTTCATGATCCAACAATCCAATATTCCCCTTTATAACAATCACCTGGAAACGACTACATTTTGTTTTCATGATTTCGTTATTTTTTATTCAACCGAATTTTATTTTTTTGTTTTAAATAATGATCCAATTTCGTCTGTCCCTGAATAATTCCAATATTTAACGTGTTGTTTTGATAGAGACACTTTCACCAAACCGTTTTATAAGAGAATTTTCGTGATAAAATAAACAACACGTTTCTTTCTACACAGCCCGTTCAAGAGCTATTATACATTCATAATGTACTTTTTCTAGTCTTCTAAAATCCACATTTTTTGTTTCCTTTTCTGACCTGCTGAAACTCACTATGTTACACACTTACTTCCAAGAACTTTAGTCCTAACACTACAGGTACTCACCTAGACGGTCTGGTTAAAATTGAGATGAAGGATTTTTGGTTGGAAGGGAATATATTACGTATTAGAAGTCAGATTGTATTCGACCGTCAAAATCGGTAGGCCACCAGACAGTATGCGCTTGATTGAAGTTAGACAGTACTCGGCCGTCAACGCTGACAGTCAGAAAATTTTGATCTCACAAATCAAAGAATAGAGTTCATATCAGAAAAGAACCACTCTCTTTTTCCCTCTTGCTTCAAAAGTCAATCGTATTTTGACTGATACCGACGAACGAATCATAAAAGATAGCAATAAAATTGAAATGCCGTGCTTTTTTGTCATTTAGTTTTAACATGACTAGCAAAATCTCTTTCATCCGTAAAAGTAGTCGGGAGTCTCATTGCTGCTCGGGAAACCAAAGAGCGAACAAGAATTACACCATTCTTCACACAAAAGATATACACAAAGCCGAGTTGTGCTGTGAGTGTCGCAGTTACCACTCGCTGTACAACCTTTATTCATTATAGTAATCCAATGAGGCAACTGATCACATACCCTTGCATCACACATTATTTTGGGGGCCGAAGCTAGGACCCCACTCATACAGTGATCTTGTGTTTCATACGTAAAATACGCCAGCATATTACCTCATTACAGAGAGAACGGTTAAAAAGCACTAATTACAGTGGCACCCTTTTTCAAGGAAATCATTCGTAGAGAGTCATTTCATGTCCCAGAAGACACTCAGTAATCCCCATTTTTTTCTAACAGTTACGTTCGGAACGTTCTCTTAATCAGAGAGTCAGTGTGTTTTCATTCCATGGATTGTCTTTTCAACTCAGATTCGTAGTCGTTAAACCCAGGATTAAACAATTTGTAAGCATTTTTTGACTAAAACATGCTTCTTCGTAAATATCACGCAATTTTCTGTAATTCTATGGTTTGTACTTCTCAACCACCAAATATTTAATGACACACATTTGTTCAAGCCTGAAACACTCTATTAGATTTGCCGTCATTTCGAATAGCCCCAAAAGAAATATCTGTTCTGAGATTTAAATATTTTTTTGTAATAAACAGATTCCAAACAAAGCAGTGTTTTCATATAATAAAAAAATTTAAAAATAAAATGTATTTAGCTTTATAGAATAAACATTAAATAACCCTCTTAATCAAGTTAAGAATTTAAACAGCTAAAACTGATTTGAAATATTCAAACACAAAAGAACTTGAAGTGATCCTCGTTGCCTTTCGATAGACATGAAAAACCATTTCTACTTCAACCTGCTATTTTTACAATAGCCATTGGGTACAACTAGATTTATGACTTTCGCAACGCTATTAGCACTAAGTGCATGCAAACAACCTCGACCAGGATTTGAACACGGGTCACTCATTCAATTTCTTTCGACGATAACAGTTACATAAAGTATATTTAATTGGTCGGCAAGGCCAATTAAATGAAAATAGTGTAAAAGTGCATCGTAAATGGTATTTATAAATTGTTGGGAGCATGCAACAAGTTGTGGAGAACAAATGCAGTGTCAGTTTAAGACTTCCGCTTCTGATTTGAGGAATTGGAATGATGCCAGTGTGTGTAATAAATTAAAGGGTATAAAGTGGATTTGCAATTTATTCTTTGTTTCAGTTACTCTGTTTGATGGCATAGCAACATTTGTGGGCTATTTCAATCCAAACTCATTTTTTGTAGGATAATAGTGGAACTATATCACACATTAGTGGTGGGGGATAACGAAGTTCATATATTTCCCAAGAATATATATATATATATATATATATATATAATTACTGCCTAGCCTCACTGAAGAGTCTGATAGAACGAAACAGGTCCGTTTGTGGATGACAATATATATATATATATATATATATATATATATATATATATATATATATAATGGTGGACTACGCCATTGTTGTTAGAAAATTCAAATAACAGTCGCGATATTAAGTTCATATATATATATATATATGTGTGTGTGTGTGTGTGTGTGTGTGTGTGTGTGTGTGTGTGTGTGTGTGTTATTACTAATAGCAAAGAAGCGTGTATGCAAATTGTTTCCTTTAGCATTAAGTTAAAAATCTCTCTCTTTCTCTCTCTCTCTCTCTCTATATATATATATATATATAATCGTCAACATCATCATATCATGATGCTACCACATATTTCTTCGACTCTCTCTTACTCTTTCCATTTGTCTCTATCATCCATGCTTTCTGACAGGTCTTTTAGACTACACCCTGGTTCCAAACACAGCTGTTGTAGATTCGTTCTTGTTGGTCGGCCAATACTTTTATATCTGCTTTTAGGGGTTCACCGGAGAACGTAGCTTAAGAGTTCGTCCTTACTTATCCAGCGGTGTCCCACATGTCTTGTTTGTCTTATATGAATGGTTTTAGAGATGGGAGGTAAATGTCCATGCAAGTGATTTTTGTAGGATGTTACTTCCAGGACTTGTTCTGTATAGCATTATTGTGCAGTTCTCGTAAAGTTTTTTTTTCTCTATAGACTTTGTCGACATCCATGTTGTACATCCATATCGTAGAATTGACACAAGCACAGGATGTAAGGGGTGTCCATGGGGTGTAATAATTAAAACGCTGGACTGCGGAATCGTAAAAAGCGAGTTCGAACTCCATTCGCGCTATTACATTCCCTTACGGACAAATACCCCTGGGAAAGGTATGAACTCCCTTATCCTCCAGGCTATGGGTTAAATAGTACCTCTATCGCTCTTCTCGTAGGATTGCTTCAGCATTAAATAACCCACGAAGGTTAATATGCCAATAAAGAAAGAAACAAAAAAAAAACCATCAGGATTAAAGAAATTGCGTTTTATTTTATCGGATAGGACTGACTTTGATATGATTGATAACCAATCAATCGGAGATTACCATGAGTCTCTCTCTCTCTCTCTCTCTATATATATATATATATATATATACACACACACAAATAGTCTAATTACCTACTAAACCAAATTTTTCCAATGGGATCCCTCCCGCTTACTGTCAGGATTTTGGAATTATAAAGAGGAATATCGAGCAATAATGGGTCGTTTAGAGGGTGATATAGTTGGCAAATTTTTATTTCATCTTCATCATCGTAGAAATAAAGACGAAGGAAAAAGAAAAAGTTTTTTTTTAAATCAAAGTTGATGCAAATTGTGGTATTATTATCATATTTACCTACCACTTCGCTCGGGAAGGATATGACACAAGGTCAATTTTTCAGCGGATTTTAAAAGATTTGAAATCAGAGTTTACCTTCTTCTAGACTAGTTGCCTCACCAACGCTGATGAAATCAGTCTACCCTACTATTTCCCCATAGCTGGAGGGAGAATAATTGGTATTAGTGCTATGTGAAATGCAATCAGTCTCGTCCGGGATTTGAACTCGTATCGCCCGGTTCATTTCTTGTAACGATAACCATTACACCACGGACACCTCCACAATTGTGATATTATTATAGACGGAATTTTCTTATATTATGGTTGCCAGTTATACTTTCCAATCCTTATTTCTGATTATCTACTACCATTACCACTAATCAAATTCTGACCATAAATAGAAATCAAATGATAGTAGATATTCATCCAACACCTCCGCCACCGGCAGGAGGTGACAGAAGATCAGTATTTTAAAACGGAGTACAGCTGGGTTAATTTCAGAAAGGTCCTTAAGGACAGGTTGCCTTACAAAGGTTAAAAAATCCAGTCTACCCTACTAGTGAGTCTTTCAAAAAATTTGATATCACTTGAGATACTTAAATGCTTTTTCTTTTCCAGCATATGATATTTATATACTTGAAAAAAAGTAATATATAGAATATTGAGTTGTTTTTACTCATTCAGTCGAAATTTGTGATCATTTGAACGAAAATTGGTCGAGTTATTAGAATTCAGTTAGTCGGTTGATTGTATTACTTTCTTGGGGTTTTTAATGCCAAATCCTGTTTATATATATATGCTAAATATATATGATTTGTAAAACGATAGTTTGTAGGTAATATTTTAAACAAAACCGTGCCGACTTGTTAGCACAGTGTTAATTCGTTACAATTGTTGCTATCAAACACTAATAATTATATTTGCTTGCATACAGTTACATTGGTTCAATTATTCCAAAAGAACACAAATAATTATATTTGATATTTCTTTATCTCAGTTTAATGTGTTCAAGTATTCCTATCTAACACTAATAGCTTTATTTGCACACCGTTAAATAGTTTCAAGTATTGCTATCTAACACTAATGATTCAAATTACTCTCAATCAATTGTCTGCACACTGTTTAAAGGTTTCAAGTATTGCTATCTAACACTAATAGTTTTATTTGCACACCATTAAATGATTCAAATATTACAATCTAACGATAATAGTTTTATTTGCACACAGTTAAATGTTTCAAGTATTGCTAACAATAATACTTTTATTTTCATACGATTCAAGTATTGCTATCGAACACTGATAGTTTTATTTGCACACATTTAAATGAATGTAGGTTATTTAATGCCAAAACCATTTTTATACGAATTGTCAGTTCTATTTCAAACCATACTGTTTAGCATGAGTACACAGCTTAATTGTGAAAAACATTTCTATTTCACTGAATATCCAAACCCCATTGTCGTATTATTTCAACTACGTATCACTGACTGACACATAAAAGTTGGGTGTGGTAGTTGAGCCTTTCAGAAAGAGATGTCACTGTTACACGAAATTTTAAGATGCCACGAGAAGCACGCAGAGTGATGTGCACTCTTTGTTGTTTGGTTGGTTGGATTTAATGGCATATCAACCTCTATAGGTTATTTAATGCCAGGGCGCTTTTACACATATATTATATGTACTATTTGTAAATGCAAATGTTTAGGTTGGTAATGGTTGGGTTTTATGGAAAATTGACCTCTTAAGTGTTCAATTCTGATATGTATGTGTGTGTATATATAAATGTCAAAGCTTTTTGTTTGTATAAACTTGATGGCCGTGAAATTTGTTGGTGAAAAAGGAGAGATCAGTCTTTATTTCCAGAAACAGGGACAAACCAAGAATTCCGAAATCTCTATCGCGAAAAGATTAAGCAAAGAACCGAAATTCCAGAATCAGACCAAAGAAGAAAATGTGACATATTGATCTTTGACAAGCCGTTTAGTTAGTGGATTTCATAAACAGCTTGCACCTGTGTCCTAAGGTATACGAAAGATAAAGGAAATGCGGCGGGGAATTTTGTAGGTAGAGCGCCAGAAGGAATATGTGTGGGCGTCTTAAAAATATATGATGACAGTAGTTTTCAACCCCGAGGAATCAGCGGTCAGTCAGCAGCGAGCAGTCAGCAGAGTCACGTCATTGTGGGTGCTTTCCCGGAGGGAGTAGTATCGGCCCCCAGGTTGTAAGATTGCAATGTATCAGTCTTCCGTGAAAGAAGCCCGAAGAAGCAAAGCTCTCTGGAGATGTATCTCCACCTCGAGTAAATCTTAGCGGTTACCTGTCTATCCGACTCTTTCTTTCTCTCTTTCTTTCTCTATTTCTCTCGTTCTCTCTCTCTCTCTCTCACTCTCTCTCTCTCTCTCTCTCTCTCATGCAACAGTCTCGCCTTTCTTAGTGTTATGGTACCTACCTTACGGACTATAATGAACTCTTCCTATTACTATGAATACCGGGAGAATATTCATCTCGGTGTGAAGTTAATTCCAGCCCGCTTTTGTTGAAGATCTTGGAATTTCATGTGCAAGAAAATCATATTATCTGCTATTAACTGTCCATAACGCACCCAACCCTGTCTTTCTTTTGCCCCATTAAATTAGGAACCCTCTCCCACTTAGGGTAGGTTCGGCTTGTTTTCGGTGTTTTCGGGCACCAGAAAACAGTCGGTTTCCATTTCGTATACAGTGGGATGGGAGGGTAACCAAACGGGGGATTTTTCCTTGTTTTCGTGTTTTGTTTTGTTTTTGTTTTTTTGTATTTCGGGTTTTTTTCTCCCATCTCCATCATCATATAACATTTCTTGTTAATAAATCACAAATTATAAATAAAATCATACATACTACTCGGGATTTCTAAGTAGGTCATCTCACAGAGCAAATGTGGTATTTTGATGAATATAGCGTGATTGGTAATGAATGACTGGTAATATATTGTACTGTTGAAAGGGTCGGCCAATGTGGCTAGCAAGGTTCCCTTTGAATCTGTAAAAAAAGCATGACCGCTCTCTTAAGCTCCCCACAAAAATATTATAGAGATTGATGCACTCCATTTTGTATCAAAATGAAAATAATGTTGAGTTAACTCCAGCCTAACACTTTGGCAGTCAGACTGGCGTTCAATACTATGCTGTATTTATACTTTTGTTCAGTATACTTGTTTCACGTAATCCCGAGTTCGTTTCTTTCTTCCGGACATTTTACTGGTCCCCAACACTTAGTTATAAAGAAAAGAGATTATATTTTTATAAACATGTGTTGTTGCCACTTTCTTCCTCGATTTACAACAAAAATCACCCAGTGTTTTAATCATGATAAAGCCCAATAATCGCATCAAGTCAAAATACGTCGATTACATCGTTAGGGTTTTTTGTTTTGTTTTTTTAATAAGACAATCATGTCACACCTGATTTTCAGTCAGTTTAATGCCTTCTAATTTAAATTTAATGAGGTCAATGTATGGTTGACAAAATCAGAGCTTCTTAAACTTTTTACTTGATGCTATTCTGGAAACTAAATTAATTTTCATCCAACATTTCCCCAATGAATTAATTGAACATTAAATTTCAAAACTAATTTATCAGTATTCAATACAATTCAATAGGAGAAAAAAATGAGCAAGCTATAAATACAAAACTTTCATTAATACTTGAATTTTTTTGCAAAGGAAAGTATGGGATTGTTGATAATTGAGAGGATAACCATATTTACCACCCCACACTCGGGCAGGATATGAATGACACAAGGTCAATTTTAAACGGGGAGTTTAACAGGTTTGAATTCAGAGTTTTCCTTCTCCTAAATTAGTAGCCTCACCAAGACCGAAGAATCCAGTCTTTCCTACTATTTACCCATAGCTGGATGGAGAATAATTGGATTTATACCTTTCCCAAGGGTATTAGTGCTTTTTTGTTTTTTCTTAAAGAAGGTATATATATATATATATATATATTCCAAGTGACATGGTGTATACAAAGAAATGCTTTACTTTAATTAAAGATACCGATTCCGAAGTTAATACCTGAAGAAAACAACCCTATCCATGACGATTCTTCAGGCTTTTGGTAATTGGTTTCGGTCAGTTTTCTTCGACAATCACAACCCTATGTCTCTTTCCTAATCAATACCTGTCTGTCACGGTTTCTTATTCTCGGGTCAGACGTGACGCAAAAGGAAGGGTTCTCTTTTTTCATAGTCATAAAGTATTTTAATCTTTAAAAATATCTTAATTTCTTTCAAAATGCATACACTTTTAGCGGTACTTTCTTACGTGTATTTACATATATGTGTGTATCTGTGTATGTGCCTGTGTCTGTATGTGGGTCTGTGCGAGTGTATACACATATATGTGAATGTGTTATATAATTGCGGAATGATTCTTTTATAATATTTTTTTGTTGGTTATATCTTATCATTCGGTTTAGTTAGGCTTAGAACTATTCAGCTTAGTGCACGTGCAGGTGCACACATTGAGTGCAGGTGTTCATGCTCGCGCGCGTAAGATGTGACAATCACAAATGTCATAATAAAAACCCCAGATAGAAATGGACTGGAGTGTGAATGACGTCATGTCCGGAAGCGATGGGCTGGGATTCTTGATGATTTTGAAAAAAAGCAGTTAGTTGAGATCTGACTCTGGGCGAGGCCAGTTGAGATTTGAACCGGGGGGGGGGTTGAGATTTGAAGCTGAATGAGGCGAGTCCAGTTTGTGGCCAACGGGATGCGTCGCGCGTTTGTTGGGTCAGATGGAACGGTCAGCATAGTAAAGATTGTGTCTGTCTCCTTCTGTCGAAAAACTAAAAGTCAAAAAAAGTTAATAAACGTTTCGTACCTGAACTAAAGAAAGTCGTCAGTGTTTCGGGATTCGTATGCATATGAAGATTTCTGGTATCCGTATATTTTACATTATTCGTATCATAGATATGTTACAATTGGAATAAATAGAATATAAAACAATTTTTAGCCATTGGTTTTGGCGTAGTGAAATTGAGTTATGAGAAGTTGAGCAGGTTGAGATGGCAGCGTGTGTCGTCGGACGTGTGAGGGATTGTGTTCGCTGTAGTTCAACGAAAGCCATGTTGCAGTTGGAGTAAATGAACTTTGGATATCACCGTGAGTTTCATGTGTCTGGTATTTTTGGGGAGGAGAGTATGCGTTGTCTCCATTAAAGTGGCCCAGAGGTGAATTGATAAGCTAGGTGTCGAGAGCGGAATAAAAGCATCGCGTTGACATAGCCAATTTTGGAGTGACATAAAGTTGTGCCTGCCTGTGCGAAACATTTTGAATGCATCTAATTTATATTCAACTGGGGTTCCTTGCGAGGAATCCATAAATTAGATGGGTTCCCTCGTGTGTCCATGCTGCTGCTGCTATTCTAGAGCCGCAGTGAGACGTCTGCACTGGGAGGCGTTGTCCAGTTAAAGAGAGTTGTTATTGCTATTGAAGAACGGCCAGTGTGACGTCTGCACTGGACGACGTTCTCCAGCCAAAAAGAGTGGGTTTGGCAGCTTACCTAATTTGCTGCCCTGAAAAGAAGGTCCGGGATGAAAAGGATAGGTCATCCTGATTGGGTGAAATTAAGTGTCGAATTAAATTCCACGCCAAACCAAAATACGAAATTTCCCTTCCACTACAAGTTATTCAATACTTTTCTTGATGCCAACTTATGACCTTCCATATGATATTCAGGCAGAGGACTTTTGAGAGAATATTGAGAATGATGCATTTTTTCCACTTAAGCCCGTCAAAGAGATCATGAGTCCGTTAATCTGTTTCGGGATGGGCATGGACGTGATAGACAATAACTCCCTTTCGGTTGACGAACGACGGACCTTTTTGTCCCAAGCTCTTTTCAAACAGCCAAATTGATTGCAATTGAGAACTGAGGAAATTGTTTGATAATTGTCTAACTGTTCATAATGGATAATTCTACTGTACACTTAACGTAGATCACCATTGGAGGAAGTTCTTTTGGTTTCTGAGCTGGTCGGTTTCCTCAACTTATTATCTCAATGCAGCATTTAAAATAATGAAAAAAATCTTATTCTTATCCTCGAGAAAATAAAGACAACAGTTTAACAAACGTACATGGCGGTGTGGTGTACGCAATGACTCACAACAAGCGATTACAGAATCATCGAATGATCTTAGACTGACATCAAGAGAACAAATTGAATTCGTACCGGTCACATATTTTAAATCAAACTAAGAATTTTACAATATACTTTTTCCAGATGGAATGACGTTTTACGAAGGAATGGACGTTCTTTTAATGATCAATTCTTTCCATAGCCATAAAATATTGTTCATTTATAACATATACTAAAAGTCGGTTCCAACTTTATATATATATATATATATATATATATATAAATGTGTGTGTGTGTGTGTGTGTGTGTGTGTGTGTGTGTGTGTGTGTGTGTGTGTGTGTGTAGATTGTTCTCCAGTGGCCTGAGAGATCAAGTTTCAGTACCAGGTCGAGACATACCAAATACTGAAAAAAATGGAACTTGATACCACCTTACTTAACTCTCAGCAATATAAGGCCCATATCAAAGGTAGAGTGGAGAAATCCGGGTAAAGAAGTAGCTCCCTCCCCTACACCACGTTGTTGTAGCTATTGAAATGGGAACCTTCGAGTCACCCCCGATTATAGTCGCCAATGTACTGACACTCACACACACACACACACACACATATATATATATATATATTCTTTAAAAAAAAATGAAAACCGGTTATATTAGGATTATAATTTATTTCCATCCTGTTATGGGTTTTGAGATAAATCAGAAACACGAAAAAGAAAATTAACAGGACATCTTCAGATATATATATATATATATATATTTATATATATACATATCTATACATATAAATATGTATGCATATATATATATGTATGTATATATGTATATATATATATGCATATATATATATATATGTATATATATATATATATGTATATATATATATGTATACATATATATATGTGTGTGAGTGTGTTTGTGTGTGTGTGTGTGTGTGAGTGTGTATGTATATGAGTGAGTATAAATGTACGTATGTGTGTGACATACAACCAAGATGAACATAAAATCAATAAGGAAAGTTTGAAAAAAATGTGGCAATGATTTAAGAAAATTATTTCGCCCAGCCTAATCCCTACACTTTTAGTTAACGATAACCAAATTTATTGCAAAATGTTTCTATATAAATATTTCGATTAAATATCAGCAGATGGAAAAAAAAACAAGATTGCAAAGACTTAGATATATCAACATTTCATAGAAATTAGATTCAGTTTAGACGACCTACCAAGAGCGATGATCGATAACGATGAATGGCAAGAAAGAAGCAATGCCTTCTATACAATGGATTAGACATAATGGCAATCATAGATACCAACCCCTCCGCTCAGGCAGGATGTGACACAATGTCAATTTTTAAGCGAAGTTTGAATTCAGAGTTTTCCTTCTCTTAGACTAGTTGCCTCACCAAGACTAAAGAACCTAGTCTGCCCTACTATTTACCCATAGCTGGATGGAGGATAATTGGATTCATAACTTTCCCAAGGGTATTAGTGCTATATGAAATGCAATTAGTCTCGGCTAGGATTTGAACTCCTGTCGCCGTGTCCATTTCCTACGACGGGAACCATTACACCACGGGCACCTCCTATTCATTGATACTTTAATGACATATCAAATTTCGTGCGTTATTTCTTGCCCAAGCTATCATTGCAAAAGAACATTAGTAGTTCTATTTTAATCTATAGTATTGGGGATAAGAGAGTTTATTCCTTTCCTGGTTGAAAGCGAACATAATACAACGATTGGAGTTAGAATTCATTTTCTATTATGTCGCAGTCAAACATGTTTGGTACTACGTCATGGGGATTACCAAATTATGGAGTAAAGACATAATGATGGGTCATTGTGCCTACATAACGTATTTGTATATGAGGATAAATGAGTAGAAAATTAAATTGCTTGACAATTAGTCTCGGCCAGGATTTGAACTCGTGTCGCCGTGTCCGTTTCCTATGATGACAACCATTACACCACGAGCACCTCCTCTGGACTTGAGAGTAATGATCTATCTAACTAACAATCTATCTATCTGATGGTCTAATCGGCAATCACTGCAATATACACTGACTGCACCTCTGCAGAGGGGTAACACTCCCCAAACGAGTGTCTAGATAGGACACAAAACCTTCTCAGCCCAGTCAACAAGGGCTGCGAAATACACTGACAGCATGTCTTCAGGGGGGGCAAGACTCCCCTAACATGTGTGCTGGATATGGCACTAAACAAATTTATGGTGAGACTCCAGTAATGCTGGAGCTTTGGAGAATGCGGAGTACCCCTTTAATACCATCGCTCACAGGTCTACTCTGGGCTGGAGGGGTACCACCTGATAGGGTCCTATCTATGGGTCAAATATGATTAAACTACGTATTTATGTTGAACAGAATTATTTGAAATAGAACTGTCTGTATATATAAAATCAATTTGTCATTAAATAACTTGCAAAGGTTGACATGCCATAAAATCAAACAAATGAAACGAAACTATCTATCTTAATATGCGGCTACATATATATATATATATATATATATATATATAGTGAGAGAGAGAGAGAGGGAGGGAGAATGAGAGAGAGAGAGAGAGAGAGAGAGAGAGAGGAAAAACTAAAGGTCTTCTGAGGATTATTCTATTTGCAGAAATATTTGTTTTTGTGTTTGGTTGTTTTGTTTTTATAGCATAGGTTATGTAGGTTATTTAACACCAAATCCATTTATTTATATGCAAAAACTTCTATTTCAAACAATTTAGTTTAGCAGAAGTACACAGTTTGTCAAAAACGTTTCTATTAGAAGCTATTCAGTTTATTCGAACAGTTTTAATTCAGTCAATTCAGTTTAGTGCAAGCATAGATTTTGTTTACACACAGTTAAATGTCAAAAAAGTTCTTTATTAAACAATTCAATTTAGCATAAATACGCAGTTTAAATGTAAGTACACAGTTCTATTGTCAAAAACATTTAAATTTAAGCTATTCAGTTTTGTTAAACAGTTCAAATACAAACAATCCAGTTTAGCATAGATATACAGTTTAGTACAATTTAACCCATAGATAGGGCCCTATCTGGTGCTACCATCCCGGGCCAGAGTGGACCTTAGAGCAAAGGCCATGAAGGGGTGCACTGCATTCCCCCAAACCCCAGCATCACTAGAACATCACCGTCAGATTGTTTAGTGTCATATCCAGGAAACTAGCCGTGGGTGTCTTACCCCACCGCAGAGGTACAGTCGATGTAATCTACAGCCCCAGCCGACTGGGCAATACACAAAGTTAATGTCAAAACAGTTTTGTTGTAGATAATTCAGTTTAGAGTAAGTACACAGTTTAGAGGTCAAAACAGTTTTATATCAAGCAATTCAGTCCAGCATAAGTAGGCAATTTCAATATCAAAACAGTTCTATTTTAAGCAATCCAATTTAGCATAAATACGCTGTTTAAATGCCCAAACCAGTAAACTCAAACCACAGTTTACTTCTTTTTAACCCATAGATAGAAACCTTATTAGGTACTACCACTCCGGGACAGAGTGGACCTAGGAACAATGGAAATGAAGGGGTACTCCGCATTCCCCAAAGCTCCAGCATTACTGAAGCCTCACTATCAGACTGTTAGTGTAATATCCAGGACAGTGTGGTTGGGTCTTACACCGGTGTATTCTACAGCCCCAGCCGACTGAGCAAAGTAATATTTGCCAACTGTCTCTCTCTCTCTCTATATATATATATATATATATAGTTAATAATTAATGTACTATTGCGTGAAACTCCTCATAATATTCAAGAATATATTAATTTGATATAAAATCACCATTTAAAGAAAATTTTGATATAGAATCACCATTTAAAGAAAAAAACTGCATAAATATTAATTAGATGCGTCGATATATAAACATAATAAAGAAAGAAATTTAAAACACGAGCTAAAAAGAGAAAGTAAATTATCATTTGCATATTAAAGATTACGTGATGGGAACACCAATTAAATTCAACATTTACGAACCAACGTAATGAAAGCGTGAAAACTGAAATCTAAAGTAAAAAAAGGAAACGTTGACAATCACTAAAGTAAAACAGAAAGTAAAGATTTATTTCATTCGATTAATAATCTCAAAAGGTGTGAAACAAATTAGATTTGAGGAAATGAAGTATCATACAACTATCTGTGTATCTCCCTAAGAGAATGAGTATATATATATATATATATAGGTATATATATATATATATATATATATATATATAGATACCTTCAAGGATAACCAAAATTCGGTCACTTTCGGATTGTAGATTTATTTCCATCCTGCTAAGGTATTGATATGAATCAATAACTCCAAAAGGATTTAACAGGACTCCTTAAGATCCAACATAATGAATTCATTGTATAAATATAATGTATCTGCACAGTGATTACATATGTCAGTTGTTGTACGCAGGGTAATACTGGCTGGTATCGATATCAACACATGCAGAGTGAAAAAAATGATGATTGACAGGTTATTTATCCCATGGAGATCTATTTTCTCTGGTAAAGCAAAACGTGATTTCTTACAAGCTGTCTCAGTACGAGAGTATTGAAGAAGCGTCTGGAAAAATAGGAAACGTATAGATAAAAAGCTTGATAGGAACTACACAGGAATGCTACTTACCCTTGTGAATAAATCCCGGAAACAGCACCTCAGAAAACAGCATCTGTACAGTGATATACCTCTTATCTCACAAGTCATCCTAGTTAGACAAACAAGACATGCTGATGACAGCAGAAGAAGTGAGGTTCTTCTGTGGATTCCTACAATAGATTTTTTTTTCATTAAGGGAAAACACAAACCGGTCACATTATGATTATAAATTTATTTCCATCCTGTTATGTGTTTTTGAAAAATTAAAAAAAACAATTTATTTTTTATTTTTCAAAAACACATAACAGGGTGGAAATAAATTTATAATCCTAGTGTGACTGGTTTGTGATTTTTCTTAATGAAATTATTGCTCTGTAATGTCTGTTACATTGAGCTCTTTACCAGGAAAATTTAAATGTTCACTCTTGAATAATTTTCTTGTCCTGATGAAATTTCTCCCAACTCCGGTTTAACTGGACCAAATAATACTTTTATATATATATATATATATATATAAATATATATATATATATATTCCATGTATTGTGTCTTCCAATGTAAGAAATATTTACAAGGTTTAAGCAATTTTTTCGGGCACAAATTAAATACATTTTGACGCACCACCTCCTTTAACCACATTCGAAAATTAAAAAAAAATTATATATATATATATATATATATTGATAGATAGATACACAGAGGTAATCACCGTGGTAAGTGCGTTTAAACCCAAGTTATGTTATTTGGTTCATTTTGTACTAATATCCTTGAGGAAGTCATGAAACTATTTATCCTTCCAGGTATCGATTAAATAGTATAACTTTTGTTCTTCAAGAAGAAATATTTTGGCATTGAATATCACATGAGGATGAAATGCCATTAAATCAGGAACCAAAATCAAACACACAGAGAGAGGAGTGTTAGTAAAAAAAAATCAAAAACTCACCCAGAAACATGAGCTTGGCTAAACATTTTTGTTTTGGCAACACACTACCACTACAGATAATACTAGAACACTCATAATTACTTTTCCAAGTTAATCACGAAGGGTTTATTTGTTGGCATGACAAAAATATTCAGCAACGTTTTTTCTTTCTGTGTGAGACTAACATCTTTTTAAACGGCCCGTATATATATATATATATATATATATATATATATATATATATATATATATATATATATGTAAACAATAGTAATTGTGATTCATAACCGTTTAAAATTTACTTCGCAGCTTATGGCTCCTCGTGGCTGAAGGGTTAGAGGCTTGGTTTGGCGTTTGAGTCAACCAGGTTTCCAATCCCGGCTACAGGAAGCTAATATGTCTAGCCACACTGATGACTTCTGATAGAACGAAACAGACCTCTCTGTGGATGACTATAGATATATATATACTCCCCTGCCCCCGTGGGGTTGAGTTCTCTGGCGAATGAAGTAATCGTGTTGCCATTAGCGTTTATTGCAAGTCTCTTCATACATATGAATTGAGTTCTCGGCAGCCGTTGAACGGATGAATGTAAACAATTGTAATTGTGATTCATAACCGTTTAAAATTTACTTCGCAGCTAATGGCTCCTCGTAGCAGAAGGGTTAGAGGCTTGGCTTGGCTTGGCGTTTGAGTCAACCAGGTTTCGATCCCGGCTACGGTAAGCTAATATGTCTAGCCACCCTGATGAGTTCTGATAGAACGAAACAGATCTGTCTGTGGATGACTATATATATATAACACACACATATATATATATATATATATATGTACATATATTGTCATCCACAGATTGAATGTTTCATTGTATCACAACTCTTCAGTGTGGCTAGACACGTAGGACACTTGAAGCTGTGATCGAAACCCACCCAACTTTACGTTAGACTTAGTATCATACCGCTCAGCCAACAAGCGTACCACGTCAGCTCGGGGATTATACGGTATTAAGTTGTAGCTTTCGTTTTTTTTTATATTTTATACCTTTCTGGATACAAGAGTGCTCAATTCGTTCGAAGAGTTTTACATTATGCGATTGGCAGCCGTAAATTCCTTCGCCAGAGCGTTCAACCCCCATCGGGAAGCGTATAATAAGAATATTTGAATAAGTCTGGAAAAGACCCTCAGTTTGCTTACAGCCCTGCTCTTACTAACTGGTTACTCATCCCAGAACAGATCATCACGACTTAATTTCGGTTATGTGAAGACAACCCGTATTTTCAGCTTGACTGGACGGTATGTCCGATAGAATTCAGTTGTTAGCTGAATAATCGATTAAAGTGAATGTGGTTATGTAATATATAAAAACAATTAATTTGAATAGATAAATCCATTTCTGAATGATTCATGTCTATGCCAATTCGTTCAGCCACAACATGAACATGAATAATGTCATGAACAAAAGCAAAAAAAAAAAACAAATGCAAAAAAAAAATCTATAGCTCTGAGAAGATGCGAAACAAGACAAGAAATGGCCGCTCAATTAATTTTCATTGTTTGTTTTCCCTATTTGATCGTTCGAGAATTTTTTAAAAAAATCAACGGAATAAAAGATTTGTGATTGTCACGCTATTCCCAATTTGACGAAGACCCTTTTTCGACCCCTTTTTCTCTATCTCTCGATTTATTTCTTTATTTCATTTGGGTTATCTTATGTCAAAGTATTTCAAATATTTGATCAAAATGCTTTTCTATAACTCCTAGCTCCCGTTTTGTTCAGATTTCTCTTTCCTGTCTGTTTTATCATTTTACGATTCTTTAAATATATATATATATATATATATATATATATATATATATATATATATATATATATATATATAAATGAAGAAATTACTAAAAATAACAATATACAATATACATGACATTGTAGTTACGGAAAAACAAAAAAACATATATTTGAATAATTGTATCTAACATTAAATATCTGAGATGGACATTTGAATTTAAAATAATCATAGATTGCATTGGTCATGGATTACAATTACTTGACATACACATAGACACACACACATGCACACTCATACACACACACACAAACATATATATATATATATATATATATAACCAGTCAAAAGTATTTAGCCAAGCTCAAAAGTTTTATTTCTCATCCTGAAGGTGTAATATTCAATGAAAGAATTTTAGCACCACAATATCTTTATTCATTACATTCAATACAAGTATTCCTCATTAACTATGACCTTAGTATTAGGCAACATCTTTTGAAAATTAGATTTGAAGGCCTTCTTGTTTTTCTTGTTGAGCATGATTATACAGTTAGCAGATATCAGGAAACGGGACAAAACAAAACAAAAATTAGGGCTGGTTGACCCAAAACGATAAGAACAGAGGAGGATTTCATTAGAGTCACCAACTTGTGTGATAGAGGGTTGACTGCTCCAAACATCACTGTCCAGCTGAGCTAATGTCGTTTAAAAAAATGAATGTGAGAACATCCACTGTGAAGAAAAGACTCTGTGAATGTGGCCAATAAACTAGAATTGCTGCCACTATTGAGGAAGTAAATCAATGTCAAAATACTCCAATAGGCCAATGCACACAAAGACCGTGTAATTGTAAGAGTCTCCTTCGCACTGACGAATCAAAGTTCAAAATCCTTTAGTCAAATTGGAGGATCTGTCCACTCCTGAATCATACCATGGAGGAGGCTTGTTACGGTGTATGTGTGTGAAGTAAGGGCTTTTTCCATTTATGAAGTTAGGGATTTTCATAGATGAAGGGCAAATTGAATCAGACTGGCTATCACTACATTCAGCAGCGTCATGCCATCCTACTCGGAACTCAGATTGTGGGTTTAGAATTTTTATTCCCAAGATAATGATCCAAAGTTTACTAGTAAAATTTGCCAAAGGTGCATTAAAAACGCTAATACCCTTCTGAATCCATATTAGTAAATAGTGAGTCCGATTAGTGCAGTATTCAGCCTGGGAGAAGGAAAACGCTGAATTCGAACCCACTTTATTTTGCCTAAAAACTGATCTTGTGCTATACCATGACAATGGTGGAGGGGTTTGGTAAATACCTACAAGCAGATACACTTCACTAGCTATTTGGTTGTAGGAAGGATATCTGTTCATTTTCTGCTTATCAAGTTCAAATATCAGCATTTTAGCGAAAATTGACTTAGAAGATATATCGGCCGAAGAATGCTAAAGTTAAAATTTTGTTTTAGTTGATTTCAATCATTATTAAAACCATGTTCTTTATTTTACAAGTCATTGTCGATGGAGCTGAACACGAAATGTACTTATATAATGGCTGGATCAATACAAATATTACTTGATCAATATCCTCAACCACACCATCCGTTTGAGAGGGAACTTACGATCCTTTCAAAATAACACAATTTCTGGAGTTTTGTCCCCTTAATCATGTTACTCCTTGTTTTATACAGGCATTTAAATTTGTCATAGACTCTTGAAAATTCAGCATATTATTGTTATCCATCTTATGAGATACCTGACCAATTTTTATAATTTCAGGGCGACCAGAAGGCTTCCTTTTCAATAACTACTACATCGAGGTGTAGGGGAGGGCGCTAATCCTTTCCCTGGATTGCTCCACTTTACCCACGATACGTACCGTATATTGCTGAGTGTTAAGCAAGGAGGTATCAAGTACCATTTTTAAAGTTTTTGGTATTACGCGACCTGGGATTGACTCATTGGTCTAGTGGGTAGAGTGTTCGTCAATGGTCTGGAAGACCTGAGATCAATCCCAGGTTGTGTCATACCAAAGACTTATGAAATGGTACTTGATACCTCCTTGCTTAACACTCGGCAATATAAAATACGTGTTAATGGTAAAGTGGTGCAATCTAGGGAAAAGAGTAGCGCCCTCACCTACACCTCGGTGTTGTAGCTATTGAAAAGTGAGCCTTCTGGTCGCCCTCGACTACGGTCGCCAACTTTACTTACTTACTTATTGTTTATTTGATACTTATCAATCTTTCTTATCAAGGGGTTCAGCTTTTTGTATCCCCACCAAGGAAATTGATAAAGTAAACATTTTCAGCGAATTTGAAATGTTATATTCCCACAAAAAAAGAAGAAAAAAAGGCGTTTACTCACATTCAGAGGGTCTTTGACTTGCCTTAATGTTTTCTTAAATGATTTGATCCACAGATTCGTCAATTTATCTAACAATTTTAATGAGTCCTGCCAAATTATAAAAGTCCAGGACAGATAAGTTCAGTAGAGATATTTACATTACAAGACCTGACAAATTGTCTACGATACTTGCTATTAGCCAATTCCAGAAATCAGGCGATATCATGTTAAAACACGTTAAAAAGTGAAACGAATCTTCAGAGAGGATTTCATAAATTTCACAAAAGAAAGTTCCAATCTGAGGTCTATGACAGACTCTGTCTTGAAGGTTCATAGTATTCTTGGATGTATAGCTTACCCAAAATTCATCAGCTTAATTCTTCTCTCAGACCTATTTTATCCATAACTGGTTCTACCAGACATGAATTGGCAAAATAGTTACTTGAAATTCTTGATCCTGTTTTGAAATTTTATTTAGACTACTGTCTACCTAACTCCTTTCTGTTTGTGCCGTATCACATCCTTTGTGTCGTATTACATCCTTTCAACATCAATTTAAATAGTTTATTCTTGTTTGGTAAAGTATAATTTATGAAGCCGAAATGTTTTGTTATTAGATGAATTTTTGCATTTCATCTGTTATTCGTTTATTTATTGCTTAGCAAGAATAAAAGAAATAAGCGATCATACTTTAAGTGAATTAATTGCCAAAACTAAGTAAGTAAAGTTGGTCAAGCCCAGAAGACGCCCTTTTCAATAGCTACTACATCGAGGTGTAGTGGAGGGCGCTACTCCTTTCTCTGGATTGCTCCACTTTACTCTTGATACATACCTTATATTGCTGAGTGCTAAGCAAGGAGGTATTATGTACCATCGTTAAAGTCTTTGGTAAGACGCGACCTGGGACTGAACCCAGGTCTCCTGGACCATTGGCGAACTCTCTACCCACTAGGCCAATGAGTTGGTTGCCAGAACTAGTAAGTCTCCAGAAAGTTTTGTTTGATTTCTTCGCTTCAATGGCATATCAATCTTCGTGGGTTATTTTAATGCCAAAGTCATCTTTCTAGAACAGCAGCGATGTTTTTGTAACCCATAGCTGAGAGGATAAGTGTGTTTATACATTTCCCAAGGGTATTTGTCCAAAAATGGACGTTATCCTATTTACCAACCCCTCCGCTTGGGCAAGATATGACACAAGGTCAATTTTTAAGTGGAGTTTAACAGGTTTTAATTCAGAGTTTTCCTTCTCCTAGACTAGTTGCCTCACAAAGGCTGAAGAACCCAGTCTGTCCTACTATTTACCCATAGCTAGAGGGAGAGTAATTGGATTCATACCTTTCCCAAGGGTATTAGTGCTATGTGAAATGCCATCTGTCTCGTCCAGGATTTGAACTCGTGTCATCGTGTCTATTTCTTACAACGATAACCATTACACCACGGGCACCTCCTAAATTGGACGTTATAGAGTGAGTAGAGTTTGAACTCAAGTGTTACGATTCCTCAGTCCAGTGCTTCAATCATTACATCACAAAGACACCCCTCAAAAGACTGATAAAGAATTTTAAAAAATATATCAGAATATATTTTACCTCCTCACGTAAAGCAAAGAGATCAAGATCAGTAGCGTTCCTCAGTTGGTTGCAATTTCACGTCTGCGTATTTTGCGCATTTGTATTGTTATATCTAATTTCTATTAGCCTCATCATCATCATCATCATCATCATCAAATCGCGCTGGTAGCACGGATATCCCTGACCCTCTCTCGCCACTCCTCCCTATCGTTCATCGCCCTAGGTAGGTCTTCAGGACAACATCCTGTATCCTCACATAGCTGCTGAATGTACGTTCGAGCTGGTCGTCCTGCTTTTGCGCGGCCATGTGTGGGGATCCATAAGAGTACATCTCTTATGAGTTCATCTCTGCTTCTCCAGCAGTGTACCAGTGAAAGTCATACGAAAGTACCTTAATCTTGGACTTTAACTAAGTTAAAACTTAAAACAAAATTACCCCCCTTTTTTTCCTTTTTTTTTTTGCGTACACATGGGAAGCAGCATGATGTACGTAAAGGTATTTGAATAAACCCATGGACGACCAAACTCAATACCTAAACGGGTCCTGGACGTGAGTTTGACGACTTTACGCTCAGGATCGTTAGTTCGATCGGGTAACTACTGCTGCTCCTCTATAAGAGTGGCTTCTATAGAAGAGAATAAAACAGCCATCGAAAGATAACCATGACCCACACTCTATTAGCCTAAATTTCTGTAATACGGTAAAAAAAATCATTTAATTGTAAGTAGCATCTCATCGACTGTTAGAAACATTAGTCCAGCAGGACAGATGGCGCAGTGCAAAAAAATATTCGCTCGAATGATACTCTGAGTGAAAGTAGATAAGAAAGTAATAATTAATACGGCATAACATTTTTACTTGGTTATCATTAAGAATTATATCAATCTACCCACCGCAGATGAAAAAAATGGTTCATTTTAATGGCTCTAGAAATCGACGTAATATACCTTTAGCTCTCAGAAGAACATGTGTGGCATCATGTTGGGCATTCGTTTCTGTGAGTGTGGGTGTGGGAGCCAGTCAGGGGATCCCTTCGTCTGTTTTGGTGCGAAACTCACACAAAGGGCATGCGTTCGAGATTACCTCCGAGACCAGAAGAGGACGAGGGAAGGAAGGTCCCAGAGCAGTCAATTGAACGAAGCAGTTAAGAGAAGGAGGCAGAACAGAGAAGTGGACAGAACAGGGCAGTCGACAAAAGTCGTGGGAAGCTGACACTCAAGAGAAAAAAAAGGGCGACTGCTAGTATCTGTTGACTCAGAGGCCGGGTTGGCCATTGTGATTGGATGCGTTAGCGTTCCTAGTGGCTTTGTAGGAATTTCGCTCGAATACACGCCCGCGCTAGCCCACAGATGCACAGAAAGCTACGCAAAAGTGTCACAAACCTCTCCCTTCTTGCGCTTGGAGCTAACCCAAGTCCGTGTTTGTTTGTTTGTTCTCTTTTCTTCCACCCTCTTTGTTGTGTATATTGAGTTTTGTGTGTCCGTAAAGAAATGTGAAATACCTCTGGCCGGAGATGAGAGAAACCAATAGACGATCTGATGGCCATGAGTGGTTTAGGAGGTTGAGATAGAGAGGGTGGGCCAGCGCTGTATTGTCACACATGTTAAGAGCATACAATAGTCCGAGTATTCTAAACGATGAAAAATAAATTGTATTCTAATCTTATTTTGTAATTCTGATATTCAGTAGTTTTTTTTCAATGCATATAACCAAATTTTTCTTTTTTGGATCATTATGTTTTCTCAAAACTAAAAAATGGTACTTGATGTTGCCTTACTTAACACTCAATCTTATAAGGTAAGGATCAAGGATAAAGGGTAGCAATCCAGGGAATGGAGTAGCAGCTTCCGTTACACCTCGGTGTAGTAGCTATTGAAAAGGGAACCTTCGGGTCAATCTCGACTAATATCACCAGCTTTACATTTTTGTATATTTTCTTTGAAAAAATCATTTACACGATCTTCGAACTCCCTCATATGATGTAAATGGAATCGTGTTTTGTTTTGTTTGTTTTTTGTTTTTTTTTATCTTTCAAGAAATATTATTTTTATGTGAACCTCTTCAGTATACATTCATTTTTTTTCATAATTCGCTATCTTCAAATATTCTTTCATTGGGTTTTTCTTGTTTCTTTAGTTTTACTTATTTATTTTTTTAACAACAGAATAAGATATATTTATTTATTTATCTCTTATTCCCTCACTTTTCTTTTAGTCATTTATTTTTTCCCTTGATCATTCCTCCCGTACCTCCTTTTCAACCTTTTTCTTGAAAAGAAATCTAGAAAACTTACTTAAAGTTCCAGAATAGCTACATCCTACAAACCCAAGCGCAATATTCTGTAAAACTCGATTAATTTCAAATCCAAATCAAGAAAGACCGTCGAAAGCAGAAGAACATTCACATATTTAAAGGGAAAATCGACTAGTGGAAAGAAAAGATCCGAAGCCAAAAACTTCATCACCAAACAAGAAGATCTCAGAAAAGAAGGGACAGTGGGAACAGAGATGGTGTTGCAGGGAGGGTGACAGCAGTATACAAATAAAATCATCCGGCTTAGGGCAAAAGACATTTTTATCAAATTATCACTTTGATTTTTATGCCTACTTTACGTACTTGTTCATTGATCTGTCAATGTAAGAAGAAATTGTCGGCGCCATTTTTATTAGAGTTCCGGCAAGAAAGAATCACTCAGCTGAAAGAAAAGTTACTGCACACACATACGCAAACGGACCCCCCCACACACACACACATGCGTGTGGGCTCACATACACACACAAATACTCACACACATACTTTTTATATATATATATATATATATATATATATATATATATATATACGTAACAGCTTTTATGTGAGAACTTAGATAGATAGATAGATAGATATTTCAATAAACTGTTTAGTTACATATTCAGTTGAGAGAAAGAAGACTGTATAGTGGCAATCAAAAATGGAAGAAAATTAAAAGAACTTCAGAATTGCCCATTACCATTTATAGATTATTGATATATAAACGGATCATACAATACCGACTAGAAAACCAAACCGAGTCTTGATTAAAAATAAAATAAGAACTCTTCTCGAAGATTTTGCTGTTCTAAGAGTGTAAAGAGTGAAAATAAAAGAAAGCAAAATGATACAACACAGAATAAAACAATTAGAAAAAACACAAAAATTGGACAATTACCTTGAAATTGCTTGAGAGCTAAAGAAAACTGTGTAACATGAAAGTGACAATGATAACAAGGGTAATAACAGTTGTTGGAATAGTCAGCAAGTTCCTGTAAAAGAGGCTAGGGGAGCGTGAGATACTAGAAAAAAATTAAGATCATTCAGACAACAGTACGGCAAAACTGCCAGGATATTTAGACGATTCCTGGAGACTAATACTATTTAAAGAATAATTATGAAACTTTTAAAAGATTAAGAATGGAAATAAAAATTACCAGACAGTGTCATTTGAATACAATTTTATTTTTGTAGAAAAGGAAGCACTAGGAATTATTAAAAATAATATGGATATACAAATTAAGAAGATCAGAGTAAACCAATCTCTGTATAAAGTACAAAATATCGTGAACACGGCTCACATTCTTAACAAATACTGTCAATTGAATATGGTGAAAAACCTTCCAAGAAAAATCTTCCATTTAACCAGATTTTGTCTATCAAATATTTCTAAATTGTTTCAATTTTTATAAAACAATCGACCGAAAATGTTCATTTATCATTTTCAAAGACATATAAATATACTATTTCTTCCTCAAACACTGTTGCTCAGTCGGTTGGGGCTGTAGAATACACCGACTGCACCTCTGCTGCAGGGTAGAACCCCGCCAATGAGTGTTCCGGATATGACACTAAACAATCTGATGGTGAGGTTCCTGTGATGCTGGAGCTTTAGGGAATGCAGAACACCCCTTCATTGCCATTGTTTCCAGGTCCACTCTGGCAAGGAATGGTTGCACCTGTTAGGGTCCAATATATCGGTTAAATAGAACTAACGTCATACTTATGCTAAACCCAATTTTTTTTATTAGAACTTTTTGACTAAACTAAAGAGCTTGAAATCGAAATGTTTTTGACAATTAAACTGTGTACTTACATTCGAACTGTGTGCTTATGCTAGACTAAATTGTTTGAAATGGAACTGCTTTTGACATTGAAACTGTACTAACACAAAACTGAATTGTTTAATATAGAACTGTTTTGACAATAAAACTGTGTGTGAACAAAATCTGTACTTATACTAAAATGAATTAGCTGAAGTAGAACTGTTTGAATACACTAAATAGCTTGAAATATAAATGTTTTTGACATATAAACTGTGCACTCATACAAAACTGAATTGTTAGAATTATAACTATCTGCAAAAAAATGGATTTGACTTTAAACAACCTAAAAAGGTTGATATGCCATAAAACGCAAAGCAACAAACCAACAACCTTAAACACTGGTAAAAATTCAGCTTTTAATATGAGAGATTCGTACCTACACATCAACCCTTTCGCAAGAGGATGAGGTGACATATGGCCATTTTTATGCAGTGGTTATAAGTTTGAATTTAGAGTTTCCCCTGAATAAGATCGGTTGATATATCAACCTTAAACATGTCAATCGAATTTTTTCATTTTCCTTGATCAGGTCATCCACAATATATTCCTTTTCAAAGGAATATATATATATATATATATATATATATATTTGCTGTCTTAAAAAAAAAATTATGATTTTGGTGTTATTGTTTAAGCATTTGTAAATTCTGTTGAGTTATTTACGTCCGGTAAAATTATATGTTATGTGATGGCATTGGCAACTGAGGTTTAGTTTCAGATTTACGTGGTACATTCAATAAGTTTCCAGACCTTTTTGTACAGGCATTTAAAATTGTTGTAGCTTCTTGAGAATTCAGTATGTTATTGCTATTCATTTTCTGAGATGACTGACAAATTTGTAGGATTTAAGGTTCAAAGGAACAGCTACAGCAGCAATTGGAATACACCCTACTAAAGCCTGATTGTCACAGCTGGTGAATTAAAAAAAGATGCAAAAACACTTTAGAAGAACGATATGAAATAAAATTCTGTTTTAAACTTGGAAAAAATGCCACAGAGACGTATGGAATGCCTCAGACTGCTTTTGGACCATCTTGCATGAATTGAGCATCAGTTTTTGAGTGGCATAAGAGATTAAAGGAAGGGAGGGAGTCTGTGAGGGATGATAAGAGGTGTGGGAGGAGTAAGGAAGTCAATACACCAGAGTTGACTGACTAGGGTTAGGGTTAGAGTTACTATGTTGACGTTTTAAGGTAATTCAGGAAGAGATTTCGTTGGAAGAGGCCAGAATCTTCAAATCGGGTCAGTGGTATTTCCACCAGGACAATACACCAGTCTACAACTCCACTCTTGTCACAGACTATGTGACCAAGATGGGCATCTAGACAGTTGCTCACCATCCCTATAGTCCAGACATTGCTCCCTGTGACTTTTGCTTATTCCCTAAGCTTAGAGGCTGTGGTTATGAGACAATTGAGGAGATGAAAGAGGCTGTGACGAAGGTCATTGACACGCTCACACAAGAGGACTTCCATGGGGCCTACCAGAAGTTGTTGGAACAAGTGCATTGCAGCCAGAGGAGGTTACTTCGAAGAGGACTAGATTTTTGTTTGTGTACTATCAATAAAAGTACCCATACAAAAAAAGTCTGGAAACTTATTTAATGATCCTCGTACTTATTTCTTTGGGTTTTTTTTTTGCATATCAACCATTGTTGGCAGTTTAATGCCACTTCTTTTATTTTTTACATATATTAAATGATGTGAAAACGTATTTTGTAGATGCATTTTAATCGAGTTCATTCTTTATGCACAGTTAAATGGTTTCAAGTATTTCTTTCTAACACGAATGCTCCTCTTTACAATTCAAAAATTGTTTGCTCATAGTCAAATGGTTCAAAGTATCGCTATGTTTCACTCACAATTCAAATTGACATCGGACATTTGTTCACATAGAGTTAAATGATTAAACAGTTATATTTTTAACTATTCAATTCAGCATGTATTATTTGTTTGCGCACAGTTTAAATGTCGAATAATTCTATTTGACCCATAAATAGGACCCTATCAAGGGGTAACACTGATATGGGAGAAACGGCAACGAAGAGATACTCAACATCCCACAAAGCTCCTCTGGATGGATCCTTGCCATCAGATTGTTTAATGTCATGTACATGACCTCCTTGGGGAAGTCTTACTACCCTGCAGAAATGCAGTTCGTGTATTCTATGGTTCCAGCTGTCTGGACTGGCTGGAATCAGACAGGTGATATGTAAATCCTCAAAGCCATCAATATTAATAACAAACAGGCGAACATGAATAAAATAGACCTAAATTTTCTTTTTTAAGGAGACAAATTATATTGTAAATTGAAGTAACGTGACCAGAAAATCCGGTGATCCCTTACGCAAGACATACGGAAACACTAGACAGATGTTCCGATTTTATTAGGTCTCATTAGCAGTGTATACCATGATCTCGTCGCCTGGAGATCGAACCAGCGATCACAGATTGTAGAGCCAATACTCTACGCCTGAGACCATTGCCCATATCGCACAAAAGTGACGCTAAATTTACTAGTCCTGGAAATTGCTCGGCCAATTAACCCGAATGTGTCTTGCAAGTTATATCCGTACTCTTTACAGAGGACACGGTCACCTCCTGGGCAATGTTTTCCCAAGAGGATTAGAAATACGCATCTGCGTAATTATTATGACCTCAATTATTATGACCGCAAGGATATAGATCTACATTTGATTTTTTAAGAAGAGGAATTATATTTATAATTGAATTATAATGACCAAAAAATATCATGAATAAAATAGTTTTTTAACATTGTGACTCATATAGTAAAAATCTTTAATAACTAACATGCTAACTAAATCTGAAGTACCTATAATAAAACCATCCATCAAAATAGATATCTCACTCTAACTATAAATAAACAAACAGTGCATACAAAAAATAATTAAACCTAAGAATATTAAGTGGATATGATCAAAAGCGTTTGGAAGAACTTAAGACAAATTTTCATAAAGAATGGAAAGTTCCATGGTCTTTAACGAAAAGTATATATATATATGAGGGGGGAAGTGTTTATGCGGTGGTGATGCCCGGATTAGTGTAGTAAAAACAGTCCTATATTTGCTTAGAACAAAAAATAATTTTGCTTTCAATTAAGAAAATTATGTAAACATGAGCGACATAAAAAAAAATACTAGATCTGGACACGTTCTGAAATTCCTTTAAACACTTTTTTGAAAATGATTAGATATTAACGGAAAAATAAGAAATAAAAAAATTGTGGAGACGTGTTTGTCCATATTTAAGAATATGATCAATTTTGATATCTGCTCAAGCCCGAAGGATGACAGAATTCATTTCATTTTCCTGTATCCACAAAATAATCCCAGCGTGAAACACATTTCAAGTAAAACG